>OZ022241.1:28745572-28895572 GCA_963978895.1 Erpobdella octoculata
AATCTTTAAAGTTTCAGTTACAGTTAGGTTAAGTTTTTTTTTTCAATTTTTAAGATAAACTACCAAGAAGAAATTTACAATAAAAAACACTTTGCAACACAAACATGTTTAAAAAATTTGTTTAACTTAAGATTTCTGTCTTGAATTTATAAAAAAAACTTCAGCTTCCAGCTTGTCATCACCCAAATTATGCCGACATCTTTTGCAAACGCTTTTCCAGCAGCTGGAAAAGCGTTCGCAAATAGCCTATGTTGCCGGGACTAAAGTACATCTATAGCTATATTGTATACTTTTGGATATTTCATAGAATTTCTTGTCCAAAAATTAGAGGGATCTTGTGTAGATTTCTGTTCTATTAGCAGATTACAATAAGATGTAATTTCTAAATCTATTGAAGGAACTCCTTAGAGTTTTCAGTTTCAGTTGAAGTAACTGAATCCAAAAATATTCAGTTAACTAAATGTTTCAGTGTTCAGATTCAGTAACTGTAACAACCCTACATACACCTCAAAACATCACTACCACCCGGCATACCACTTCTGCCACGCTTCAAAGAGACGCACACGCTCGCTTTAGCGAGGAAAGGAAAGGTTCCACATTTCAAAGAGACGCTAACGCTCGTCGATAAATCAACCAGACTCAGATTTAATGCATACTTCAAATAAAAACTAAATACATTGGATATCATTTAATTGATATAAAAAAACCTATTTTGTTTTTGAATAAAAGTAGCGGTAGCGAATAGCGCTGAGAACAGCTAAAAAATGTAGCGGCGCTGCCATCAACAATCTTGGTTGCCATCACTACTTTTTTTAAATTACTGATATGTTTAAAATTTATTTTATCAAAGATGAAGAACCGTCTTTTAAAAATACATCAAATTACTTTACGCTGAAAATATCTTGGGTATATATTGATAAAGGTTGTTGAGGAGGAGTGGCTTCAAAATTTGATGAATAGTCCTCTTGATGAATAGACTTTAGATGAACAGTCCTTATGATGAACCGTCCTCTTGATGAATAGTCCTATGATGAATAGTCCTTGATGAACAGTCCCTTGATGAATCGTCCTTTGATGAAAAGTCCGCCTACCGGATCAAATAATTGATTCATTTTTAAAAAGTAGTTTTACTTTAGACATTTTTCGATGTTCGCTGCTACAAATTCCTTAAAAAAATTATGACATCATCATCATCAGACAGAGGGCTACAGATTTGTTTTGAGTGGTATCATAGACAGAGTTAGCCCATTTAAACTGAAAAGTTCTGTGAACGTTCGGCGATTTTTGGAAAGTTAACTATTTTTAAGCCTTTTAGATAGTTTTTTTTATGAAAATGAAGAACAACTAGCGCCTATCTTCCGCATTCATGAGCCATTTCCATAGAGAAGTTAAGTGCCTTTTAAGAAAATTTGAGATACAACAACAGTATTGGTAAAGGACCATACTAACAGCATCAGTAAAGAGCCATACTAAGTTTTTGGAAGGCCACTCATACGATGACCCCAACACTGCGTTTAAAAATAAAAAAATTAACTTAATAACTAATACATGCTGAAATAAATATATTAATACTAGAGATAACCCGTCAAAAATGACGTGCTATATATATATACAGGGGCGCCCAGAGGGGGGGGTTAGGAGGCAAATGTTTCCTCGAAAAGCTAGGGGCGGAAAATTTCCCCCTGAGCGTTAGTTTTACGGTTAAAAAAGTTTCAGATGCGTAGCAGATTTAAGCGACAAAACCTTACATTCATGCAGTAACTGTCATTGTTCACACCTCAGACTATCTTTAGTGATAAGTCTATAAACAGTTCTGTTATTGAAATGATTTGCCAACTCTATGGAGCTGATGCCAATGCAGTCGCAGCTAAACTGTCAGGCTTCAAAACAACGTTCTGTCTTCTGTGTCAAAATAGCACTACGACTAATAATGATGATCTCCTTACAAAAAGGTTTCGATAATCAAGGTCAGCGACGGATCCAGGGGTCCCCCCACCAGATTACTAAAAAAAAATTGTATATGCTAAAAAATGTTTTTTTAAGCCCCACCAGACTCAGCGACGAATCCAGTACGAATGCGGGGTATGAACCCCTCACTAGATTACTGTGAAACGAGTGTGCACACCGGCATGGGAATCCCATTACTACATATACAGCTGAACGGAGCTTCAGTGCCATGAAGATATCTTCAATGAAAAGCTCATTGCGCAACAGAAACAGGTGCGCAACTAAGCGGGCTTTTGTTCCCTTTTCTATAATTAATAAATTATTAAAGATACCAAAAAAAAGACTGCAGACTGGAAATAGTCCAAAAAAAAATTCGCCTGCGGCGGACTTTTCTTCATTTTTCGAACTTCAGCACCTACAGTATTTTTTCCCGGTTGTGCCCTGGACAGAACTACAGATGAACGTTTAACTAGCCTGACATTATTTTATATCCGCAACGCGTTGCCTTTAGAACACAGATGATGTTATTGATAGATTTGCAGCCAGCAAGAATAGAAGTCTTGATCTTGCACTGTAGATTTTTTATTCTAGAAATTTGACTTCTGTTTTTAATGTTGTCTTTGTTCATACCGTTTGTTTCGTAACTTGTAAAAAATATTTTTGTCAGGTTTTGGTTAGATCATCCCTCCACCAGAAATTCCTAGTCGCTGATCAAAGACAATCCGATAATGAAGAAGACCACATTGAAGATGCTGATGTTGAGTCTGACATTGGCAACAACGATGTTGTCATGACAGTAAATGACGCAAAGCTGAACGAAGAACGGCAGTGGCAATTTAACGATATGCATTAATGAAACCATTGCAATTGCTTCTGAATTATCTGGCTTTCCAAATTTGCACAGTCTGCATAGCATCTTTGCTTGTCTTGCAGTTTCTATTGTCTCAGCTAAAAGAGCTTTAAGTAAACTGAAGATCATCAAAAATAGACTTCGATCATCAATTTCAGATAATTATTTGTCAGCCCTCATGATAATATCATCTGATAATAACTTGCTTGTACAGTTAAGAGATGATGACATTATTTCTCGTGTTGCTTGTGCTACTCCCACTTTGCGAGCGCACCTTCTTCATTAGAAAATGCCTAATTTTATTCATAGTGATGTAATTTTTTAAATAAATATTGAAAAACATTATAATTTTACTGGTATTTGGATGTGACCATATTGTCAATTTGCAGGTAATTTTTAGAAGTTGCCAGCTTAATATCTACTTTTAGTTAAAACATACATTCGGGACCGAGAGAAGACGGGATGAAAAAAAGAGGGGGGTAAAAAGGGAGGGGGGAATCTGCCTCCAACAGCCAGGGAAGAATGGGCGCCCCTGTATATAAGTAAGATAATCAGGCCATATATATATATATATATATATATATATATATATATATATATATATATATATATATATATATATATATATATATATATATATATATATATATAGATATAATATTTCGGCCCTAAATGTTCATTCAAACATGCTCTGTTGAAGTATACACGCCATTTAGAAGTCATGGTTTTGTCAATTGAACGCTTAAAATATTTTAAGTGAGAGAAAACACTTTTACTAAATCTAAAATTAAACGTTTTATTAGCAACCAACTTGCAAGTTTCATCCATTGCGGCCATCATCAGGGTTGTTTTGACTATCTCAATGTAACCAAAAGTTAATACCTACACACAGTAAATAATAATAATTAAAATCTGGACAATGAACGTTAAAATAAGCAGAACATAATTAAAAAATAATAAAAGCAAAATTACAATATTTAGAGAAATATATTAATTTAAATCGAGAGATAATAATTTAAATTTTATAAAATTCGATAAGAGTTTCATGAAATGTGAAACAGACAAAAAAGCTTTTTATCATATCAAATTATTTTCCCTCAAGATCACACACACCATCACAAGACACACACGCCATATATATATATATATATATATATATATATACAGGGGCGGATCTAGGGGGAAATGAGGGGGCGCGCGCCCCCCATCGTGGAACAGTTCAAAATAATTTACATCAAACAAGTCATTAAGCAAATTTAAATTATGATAATATTTAGTAATAAACCTATAAATAAAAGTAAATTTAGTAAAGAGTTAAGCGCTCAATCAATGTATACGCTCGTTTCAAGCATAAACATTGTTGGATTTCCATTTATAGCACACACATTTTTACCAGTGATGGGAAATAGTTAACTAAAAAGTTACTAACTAATAGTTTAACTACAACTTTTTAATTAAAAGCAAAGTTTAACTAAGTCAAAAAAGTTTAGTCAAAGTTTAACTAATTTTTTTTAGTTGCTAATTTTTTTCAGTTGCTAACTAAAAAGTTTGATTAATAAAATTTAGTTGCTTAATAAAATTTAAATAAAACTTTATGTTTATCAGTTCTCGGGTTATGTTTTGTTTACAATAACTTCCTTTTCAACTATCGAGCCTGGCCGTGTTGTAGTGTAGAAGATAGTAAACAGACTAGGAATCAGTAAAAAATAGGATGCATAGGGCGCGTTGTTTCTTACCGGATTCATTTAACATCGCTTTGCTCCTATTGGTAGTCCAGGCTCATGCCTTTTTACCGCTGTACTCTTACGCTTGACTCCTACTTAGAGCAGGAGCTACTGGGGTTAACACCAGGATTCACTATTGCCATCAATTTAACAACTCGCCCATAGTGCTATAGTAAAAACTTGTTTTGAAGAAATCAATCTTAAATGTGACAGTCAGGACAGTAAAAATTTCAGAGTACGATGCTGATTTTGTTCTAATAAGCGTTTCTGTGGCAACGTTTTGTGATTATCTTTAAAAATAAACATTCAATATGCAGTTTTGTTAAAAATAAAATTTCAAACATTGAGTCATTTTTCTCTTTGATAATGTTATTAAATGATTAAAGAATAAAATTTCAAAAAGGTAATTGAAAGTGCCAAAATCAATATAAAAAACAAAAAAGTTAAGAAATAGTTGAAAAAAGTTTAACTATTTTTTTAGTTTATTTATCAACTATTTTAAATTAATTGCAACTGAAAGTTTAACTAAAGTTTTATAATTAAAAGTTAGTTGAAGTTTAACTAAAAAAAATAGTTTGTGCCCATCACTGATTTTTACCATCACTGATAGTTACATTTAAAATTTTTGTATAAGGGGGCAAATCCATTATACACGAATAAATTTGTAAACAATACATTAATAGCAATGGTGTAAAAATGTTACCATTTTTTCACTCATGGATTATTATACAGGTTTTTTTATATAGCGCTTTTTTACAAAATAAAAGTCACAAAAGCGCACTGCACAATTAAGTGGAAGAGAACAAATATGTCTTGAGCCGTTCACGAAAGACACTAAAAGGCATCGTTGGATCCTTCAGAGCGGGGGGAAGGCTATTCCAGGCCACAGGACCAGCCACAGAAAAACCACGCCTGCCAATCGTCACAGTCTCTGTCTGAGGGACAAGTAGATCGCCGGCCGCCGCCGATCGAAGATGAGACCGACCAAAGAGTTGAGAGACCGGAACACATAGCTCCTGAAGATAGACAGGAGCCATGCCATGGAGGCACTTATAAACCATAGAGCATAGTTTAAAACGGATTCTCTCCGGAAAGGGAAGCCAATGAAGCCGCGTCCGCATCAGACCCGAAACGCTGGCCCAGCCCGCAATCGCAGCACGAGACGGGCAGCAGCCCGAAGAACAGATTGAAGCCTTTTGATCTGGAACAGCGGTAGACCGGCAAGGACCCCGTTGCAATTGTCAACCCGGCAGTGCACCAGTGCTTTTACAAGGGAGTGAGCAGAGTCTGTAGTGAGGCTTCTCCGGATGACACGTAGCTGACGAAGATGGTAGAAACAGGTACGGCTGAGATGGGAAATGTGTGTCTCCATGGACAGATCACGGTCAACCAGCACCCCAAGATTCCAAACAGACGCAGAAGGCCTGACCAAAACCCCAGCAATGTCCACATCCCCCATCAAACAATGCCTCAGCCGTCGAGATGAACCCAGCCATATCAGCTCAGTCTTTGATAGATTGAGTTTCAAGCGATTACTGGCCATCCATGAGCTGATTTCGCCAATACAGACAGACATTCTTGGCACAACATCTGAGGAGAGTCACTGTAAATTTGCAGATTGTCAGCATAAGAGTGAGCCGAAAACCCATGTCTGGCGGCGACACCGATGACATCAGCAGTTTAAAGAAGAAACAGCACCGGACCAAGGACGGATCCCTGCGGTACCCCGTGGAGGAGAGAAGCCGACTCAGATGTGACATTGTTGCAGCGGATGCAGTGGGACCGGCCCGTGAGATAGGAGCCGAACCATTTCAGGACCGCACCCCCAAGACCAAACGAGTTATGAAGCCTATCACACAAGATCTGATGATCGACGGTGTCAAACGCAGCACTAAGGTCCAGAAGGCCTAGAAGTGTGATCCGTCCCAGATCGGCTGCTAAGTAGACATCCGAGAGCACCTTCAAGACAGCAGTCTCAGTAGAATGATGTTTTCTATAGGCTGACTGTCATCGTGGCAGGAGGTTATTTTCATTGAGATATATGTTCATCTGGTCGCCGACACATCGCTCCAACAGCTTAGACAAATACAACAAATTGAAGATCGGACGATAGTTGGCAGGGTTGTGCGGATCCAAGTTTGGTTTCTTGAGGACTGGTGTGATGATGGCATTTTTCTGAGTCGAGGGAAAAAAACCTTGTCTTAGCGAAGAGTTGGCCAGAAATGCTACGAATGGTGCCAGTTCATTGGAATATTGTTTTATTATCCATGTTGGCACTGGGTCCAAGGAACAGTTCTTGTTAGGTGAAGCCCTGATGAGGTGGATGATGTAGTTAGCATCCACAGGCCTGAATTCCAGCAGCGAGCTGGAACAGCCTCCAGCACAATAGAGCGGACCAGAAGCAGAAGAAGTAGACTGGCGAACACTCTCGGTCTTCTCTAAAAACGCCTTCAAGAAATTACTTGCCGCAAGATCATTGGGTGGGGCTGAATGGCCACAGTTCTTGCCGAGCACCCCAGATAATGTTCTCCAGAGCTTTGCAGAATTACCTTGACTATCATCGATTTTTCCTCTCCAGTAAGACATTTGTTTCTGCCTAAAAAGGCCGTGAGACGCCGTACTTGGTTCATCCACAGAGTGCGATCATCCGGGTCTCGAGTCCGCTTGTAGCGCCGCTCCAACAGTCTTGATTTCCGTTTCGAGGCTATGCAATCACGATGAAACCACGGCGTAAGAGGCTGAAGGCGCCGTCTAGCAGCACGGGAGGGAGCATTTTGATCAAGAAGCGACGATAAGGTAGTGTCATAGAGTTCTTGGGCCTGATCGATAGACATATACTCATAGACCACCGGATTGCACAGGAGGCTGCTACGTAAATCGGACCGAAATCGCTCAGAGTCGAAACTCCTCCAAGCACGAGTATTAATCTCGACAAACCGAGCTGGAGGAAGTCGGATCGAAACCCAGAAACGCACAAGAGAATGATCGGAGACCTGCGGCAGATCAACGACGACAGACGGAAATGGAAGATCAGATCTAGTAATAACCAAATCAAGAGTATTACCCTGGGAATGCGTAGGGCCGGTAACAGACTGCACGAAGCCAAATGAAGCTATGAGATCCAACAGACGAACAGAGTGTGGATCGAGAGTAATGTTGACCTTGACATTCAGATCTCCAGTAACAATGACCTGGCAATTGTACGTCGCCAATGCTTCAAAAATATTTTCCAGTTCTATGAAAAACAGATTACTCGCGGGGATGCTTCCAGGACGGTATATCAAAACAAAGATGAAACTCGTTTTAACGGATGAGAACTTTGTAGTTATGATCTCAAATGTAATTGGCGTCAATCCCAAAGCGAGTGGCTTGGCCGAGAGTGTGTCCCTGTGGATGCGCCCCCTTAACAAAGTCCTGGATCCGCCCTTGCATGTATGTATGTATGTATGTATGTATGTATTAGAGAGTGACACGGGGACAACATTTCTTCCCCATCCCCACCCCGCAAAGAAAACTCTCTTCCCGTCCCCTCACTGTCCCCTCGCCCCATGTCCCCATCCCCACCCCATCCCCTCAATATCTGTCCCCATCCCCTACCCATCCCCGCAGTTATCATTCCCAAACCCTCATTGTCCCCGCATTTTAAATTTTTAAATTTTTATGCTAGTTTATTTTGGAGTTAATTATTTAAAAAAATTGCAAAAAGATAGTTATGTTTTAAATGAAATAAGAAAGTAAAAAATATTAGTTTTTCAATCCTTGAATGCCTTGACATTTGTCGAATCGCAAGCGTTCACTTTTGATTGAAATTAATTTTTCGATGTCGCATTTTCCCAATTCCATGTCATTTAAAACTACAAGCGAAAATGTACTATTGAAATTAAACCGATTCAAGACCGGGACATTCAACCGAAATGAAATACAAAAAGAAAGATAGTCCGGTAGAATTAGCTAAACAAAGTACAAAAAAGATAAAACAAAGTACAAAAATTTTTTTTTTAATTTTTTTAATTTTTAAAAATTAGTTTAAAACTTCATTACCGTTCCCGCGGAATTACCGTCAACATTTTCCACATTACCGCAAATTTTCCTCCATTTTTTCCCCGTTACCGCGCGGTAATGGTGAAATTATTGAAATTTGTTCCCGTTACCGCGGTATAACCGCGGTCGGTATTACCGTGTCACTCTCTAGTATGTATGTATGTATGTATGTATGTATGTATGTATGTATGTATGTATGTATGTATGTATGTATGTATGTATGTATGTATGTATGTATGTATGTATGTATGTATGTATGTATGTATGTATGTATGTATGTATGTATGTATGTATGTATGTATGTATGTATGTATGTATGTATGTATGTATGTATGTATGTGTGTGTATGTGTATGTGTAAACAATTTTGCATAACGCGGCGGCCGCGGTGGTCAGCAATCAGCAGTTTCTAAAATTAGTGCGCGCTGTCGTGTAATAAATGTTATTACGCAATTTTACACTGCCAGTCCTAAAGATCTAAAGAGGTGGCGCTGTAATCTAAAAATAATATATAATGAATATTTGTCTTTTTTGACGGGCTACTTCTAGTTTATTAAACATAATTTGCATGTATTAATGCATATTGGTTAACAAAACTATTATCAGAATTATAATAGACTATTTTATAAATTTAGATTTAGAATAATTATCATCATCTTTTTTTTCTTGCCTATGCTTGTGGGCACTGATGTAAAGCCATATGCACCTTGTAAGCTAAACCTAATCTTGTAAGATAATTTTTTATGTTTGAATGCAGAGCACGGTTTTTTTTAAATTGCACAATTTTCAGAACTGCTATCCAATCTGGTGTGTTGTTTTCTGCCACCCATGCATCCAATATAGATTTGACGTTCCTGTTCATTCTTTCCTCCAAACCCTGTGACTAACAAAGAAATGCAAACTATATGTTTAACACATTAACACATTGCCCAACAAATTCTATAAAATGCTCGGGTATTATATAGATTGTCAAATAAAACCACAGAATGCCCGTCTTCTACTCTTTGTTCGTGACATATAGAATTCAAAAAATAATACACGTTTAAAAACCCAATTATCTTCCGGGTTTGATTTCAGGACCCGCCACTGGTTTTCGTAAATAGTTCAAATTTCTCATCATGGTACTGACTAAAAACCAGCTTTTCTGCTTTTAGATTACATACCATTTATTAATATTTTAATCATCCAGATGTAGTACACTTAGTTTAAATTATTTGAGCTAAAAAAGTTAATTTAAAAAAAGTCACAGAAATGTTAGCAATTGAGCCACAATCACGCAAAAATGACGCATTTATTAAAACTGCAATTTATTGTCATATATATTTAAATTAACGATAATCTTATAATAAGTAATTTTAAAATTCAATTACGTTAGCATAACTTTGCATACCTTTTATGGGCGAGCAAACTGAATTTTAATCCTTGCCACAGAAACACTGCATCATGCAATAAACACATAAAATAAAGAGGAAAAAAATTGTTAAACAATAAAAGGCTATGATTTCAGGGCTCTTATTCCCTATACTAATTTTATGCAAGTTAATTTGACTTGTTGATCTATTTTTGCTGTCAATTCTTTTTGAAGTTTTCCCGTCGTGTCTGCTGGTTGTCGGCAAAGCACTTTTAATAATTTTCTGGTTTCTTTCAGTAAACATTTTTGATATGTCAGAAATTTCTGAACCCGACGTAGCCAAAATGGTTTTCTTCGGTGCGGCCGTAAAAAAAGCAGTGCATCTTGATACGATGGTATTTTCATATTTCTTTGAATTTGAAGCATAATTTTCTTTTCTGATGTAAGAGTTTGAGTCAACGCTCTCAATTCCAATTTTAGACATTTTAATTTTTTCTGTCGCGGAAAAAAGATTGACGTGAAATCCATTTACATCTGCAAGAACAAATTTACACATATATAAATATCTATTTTTAAACTTTTTAAGACGATATTAAATAAAACAAACTTACAGGTAACTGAAAAAACAAACAAAAGTGCAAAAATCATTTTTGTTGTAATAACCATCGCTAATAGTGAAGCACAACTTCCTTGCTAATTAATTTTATACACGTTTTAATCAAGTTTTCAACTGCAACATTGCTTTTTATTTGTCGATATCGATTGTAGCAGTGATGAGAAATCGTTTTATTTATGTAATGAAAGCTGCAACTACTAATTGTTTTAACTCTTCTCTTTTCAGCAAGCATTTTCTTAGTGATGCGCAAAGTTCCCCCCCAATTTTTGCTCAGAGCCGGATTAGGCTAGTAGGAGGCCCGGGGCCCACTTGAAAATAAGTCCCTTTTTAAACTCTCATTATTGGATACACCGCAGCTTCACAGACTATTAACCTAATATTTAAATAAGACACTTTCAGTAAGGAAATCGTCCTAAGTAAATAAATGTACAAACAAAATTAGTCAAATTATGATCCATGAAAAAAAATACTTTTGTATTTCCTACATACTGCTATTAAAGTCTTAAAACATTTGGTGTACAAAACTGTAAACTATTTGAAGAAATAAAAATTTCAAGATAGTTTTTTGAACAGGTTTTCAAGAAAGTAAAAAAAATGTATAGCACTTGAGCATCATTCTACAATATGCAAGGAATCCAGGATTTAAAACTGTATTTCTCTTGTTTTGGATTCCTTGCATAACACATTCTCTAAACCAGGTTGGAAAATATATTGTAGAATGATGCTATATGTATTACTCATTGTAGATACATTGTTGTAGCATAACCAGTACCTAGTTATGACTTTCTCATTATGGTTTTTATAACGAAAAATCAAAGTGTGCACATTTTTGAAATATACCTGGATAAGGAAAAAACAAAATTGTTCAAATTATGATCCACAAAAAAAGTACTTTGTTATTTCTTACATACTGCTATTAAAGTTAAACTGTGAAATATTGGAAAAAACTAATTTCAAGATTGTTTTTTATTTTTATAAAAATAAGTTTTAAGGAAAAAATAAAACGTACACTAGAAACAATTAATTTTTAATACTTAACTGATTTTATGTTCAAATATGAAACTTGACACTTTTTAAACGTAGGTATTAACTAAACAATTCAAGTCTTTGGAACAGCGAGATGGCACAAAAATAAATTTAAATAATCGGCAGAGGTTTGTTGTTGATATGCATATGTGATCGGCCTGTTAACTGTCTCCTTTTTTTTTATGTTGCTTGAAGTAAAAACTTTCAATAAAAAAAATAAGGGAGATGCTATTTAAATGACTCATTAACGCATTATAATATCCAAAAAAGCAAAAATTAGATATTGCGTTGGCCTAGGTGAAACAAAATGTTTTGCAGCAAAGCAATAATAAGTTTATTAATTGGAAGCAAAATGCACAGTTTTGCTGGATAGTAGTTTTCTTATAAACTGCTTGTTTTGAAAACGCATCAACGTATTTTGTGGTTTTTTCGAAAGTTCTGGTGGAAGGCCCCTTTTGGTTGGTGGCCTAGGGCCCGGGCCTTTTCGGCCCTCCACTAAACCCGGCTCTGTTTTTGTCCCGTCTTTTCGTCACTGGAAAATTTTGTCTCTGAAAAACTTCGTCTCCGGCTTCTCGCTTCCAAAAAAGGTAACCCGATGCCCACACTTTTCACACCAAGTAAAGTTTGCTCTTTTTTTTCTCGGAAGCGAACTCTCCGCAGCGTTTTTCTTCTGTATAAAACGATTTATTAAACAATTGTTTCTATTAATAAATAAGTTAACTGCAAATCCATCTATTTGGCAGTTTTTTTACTTAAACATATGTAAATACGTTTACAATCTGAGGATCTTTAACGGTGCTTAATTTTATGCATTACGTGTGATGGGGCCCATCTTGCGACAAATACATTATTGACTGACAGCTTCATAGCAAACTCAACTATAATAAAGTGATGTTTAGAGATTATAAAAATGATAAAATAAGTGAATCATTCAGACAACCTGTAAAAAATTATCTACATAAAAAAATTGTTTTTTATTAAAGAAATGTTGAATAAATTTATTAGAAAACTTGACAACTATATTTTAGAATTAAAGACATTTATTTCATCATTATCACAACCACCTGTTTTATTTTTTGTTTTGTTTTAAATTTATTTTGTAATCAGTTGATTTGTCTTCTTCGCTTTAATCTTTTTCTCAATCAAATCATGGAAAAGTTAAATCTAATCATGGCCAGCAGACCAACACAGAAGATAACATCAAAAAAATAAACAAAAAAAACAAGAATACAAATTCAGCATTTTTATTATGTAAAATATTTATGAATTAAAGATGAAAAATAATTTTTTTAATGCTTTTATATTGCCTCTTTCTCTGAGTCAACGAACTAAAAATTTTGAATCTTAAACAACCGTTACGCTCAATCTTGTACTTTTTATTTAATTTACATATTTTTCACTCACAAAATTAATTTTCTTTGACTTTCACTTTTTGTTTACTAATAAACTGATGAGATTGTGTAATTTTTTCACGGACATTCGCGAGCCAACAAATTAAAATTTTGAATCTAAAACAACCGCTCAATCTTGTACATTGTTTTTTTTCTTTCATATGAAATCAAAATTCATAAATTTAACTCGATGTATGGATTAGTTGTTATCTAAAACATTTCATTTATATATTATCGAGAATACAGACATCCTGAAAGTTTCAAAGCTCTATTTATTCATCTAAATATTAGTCGAATTTGTGTATACCTGTAACGGTCAACTTGAAATTCAAATTTTTGTTTATTACAACTGTAAGATGAAGATGATTCATCTTACGTATTTTCATAATAGTTGTTTATTTTATTTTATTATGTGTGCATATTTTGGTTGTGTTGAAACAATAGTCATTTATGTATGAATGTATCTGTGTGTATATATGTGTATATGTGTGTATATATATGTATATGTATGTATATATGTATATTTGTGCTCCTGTGACATTGTGTGTGCGTATAATTTTTGTATCATTAATGTATATATATGTATGTGTGTGTTTGAGTGTATATATACATGGATGGATGTATGTATATGTATATATATATGTATATATATATATATATGTATATATATATATATATATATATATATATATATATATATATATATATATATATATAATTGGTATTGGTCTTTTTCCTTTTTGTGGTCTTCAATAAGAAAATGAGTTGTCTTGGCAGAGAAAATTGGAATTATCAAAAGATTTGTCAGAACCGGGCTAACTTCTGCAAAGTGAGATAATTCCGTTTAGAGTCAAGAAAAGGATTATATTCAAGGAAGAATAATAAAGTTAAAATAAATTCGAGAAATATTGTGTTATAAATAACTTCGACTTTAACGTTACGAATCGCTAGAAAGCATATTCCTCTACGTTTACATTGGTGACCTCGACGTATTTACGCATTTTCATCAGTAAATATATTTTCTGAAGTTGTTTGATCACAAGTGACCGAATTTTTTTTTCTTTTGCGAAAAATGTCTGACACAGAAAAATTCATTGCGATGGGACAGGCTCTGGGCTATTCCGGAGAGGAATTGAAGAATTTTGTCAAAGAATTAAAAGATGAAGAAAGAGTTAGGAGAATAGAGGAGCGGGAAGAGAAAAAGGCTCAGCAAGAACGGATAGGGCGGGAACGTGAACGGGAAGAGCGGGAACGTGAACGTCAACATGAATTGGTATTGAAGAAGCTAGAATTGGAAGCCCTAACAAAAAAAGAGCCAAAAGCGACGGTAGAGGTAACAAAGATTCCATATCCAAAGTTCTCGGAAGGTGACGACGTGGACGCTTTTCTGCTCCGTTTTGAGGCATTGGCCACGGCAAATGATCACCCAAAAAAAAGTTGGGGAATGCTTCTGGGTTTTCTGCTGAGTGCGAAGACATTGGAAGTGTTTGGCCAACTCAGCGATAGTCAGATGCAGGATTACGAGTCGGTAAAAGAGGCACTCCTTCGCCGTTTTGGGAAGTCGGCAGAAGACTACCGCATAAAGTTTCGAGAGTCAAAGCTTGAACCAGAAGAGACTTGGGAACAGTATCTGGTGCGACTAGATAGTTACCTCAGGCGCTGTGTGGATCTCGCGGGTACAAAAAACTATTTGTTTTTGTTTCTAAAAGAGCAGTTCTTTGGAAAGTGTCCGTCGGGAATGGCTGAGTATTTGTTGGAGAAAGAAAGCGGTGACGTCAATGAGTTGAGTCGCTGGGTCAACAAGTACAATCAAGCTCACCCAGTCAAAAGCTTGGCAAAGGTCGAGAACACAAGCAGGATTAGCGGAAATCGTAGTCAACCAGACATTGACTCGGGAATGGTTGGACCACGCTGTTACAATTGCAATAAGCTGGGCCATATGGCAAAGGATTGTCATCAAGCTGGACATTTGGCGAGGGACTACAGTCAAGGCACTCAAGCAACTCCAGTCATGTGCCAAGCGCGTAGAGAGGCCAACTTGACACCACCATGCAAAGATTCTGGAGTAGTGAATGCATGCGCGGTCATGGTGTTGGATGGTAAATTGAATGAGGTCCAATTAAAATGTGGATGCTTTTTACCGGTAATAGCGGATGGTTGTTTTCACTCAGGAGAAAAGTTTAAATTAACCAGAGGGTTTGTGAACAGAAAACCGGTAAACGTTTTGAGGGACATGGCTGTACTGCCGTAATGGTAAAGGAATTATTAGTGCACCCGCGTCAGATGACCGGAAGAACAAGACCCTGTGTTTTGATCGACGGCACAGTTCGGGTAGATCCAACAGCAGTGGTAAAAATCAAAACAAATTGGTTCAGAGGAACCAGAGAGGTTGTGTGCATGAAAAACCTACTTTGCGATCTCGTGCTGGGAAATGTCGAAGGAGTAAGAGGTTTGGATGCAATGGCTACAGGAAAACGCTTTGGTCAGAAATCCGCTCTTAACTACGACAGCACACAGAGGAATGTTCGGGTAAATTATGGAAAATCGTCGGCTAACTCGGAGCTGTATCAAAGCAAGGAAAGAAACACGTCTGCCATTTCAAAGGTAGGAAATAAAGTTGAGGCAAAAGTTCAGGTTTTGAATCCGCCAAAAGAAAGACCAAGGCTCAATCTTCTGCCTAGAGGCCAACATGGAGGGGTGGGGAAAGATGAAAAGTTGAATTCGGCAATCTTCGGAGATGCCCATCCTGTTGACATAGCACGCAGAGAGATAGAGATTGAGAATAAGTTGAAAGTAAACTATTTCAAAGGCAAGGAAAACATCGGTGCTGACTTTCTTAGTCGTAAAGAGAGTGACGATGTAATCAAGAAACGCTAACGCGTTCCTTTTTTCGAAGAGGGGGGATATGTAAGATGAAGATGATTCATCTTACGTATTTTCATAATAGTTGTTTATTTTATTTTATTATGTGTGCATATTTTGGTTGTGTTGAAACAATAGTCATTTATGTATGAATGTATCTGTGTGTATATGTGTGTATATGTGTGTATATATATGTATATATATATATATATATGTATATGTATGTATATATGTATATTTGTGCTTCTGTGACATTGTGTGTGCGTATAATTTTTGTATCATTAATGTATATATATGTATGTGTGTGTTTGAGTGTATATATACATGGATGGATGTATGTATATGTATATATATATGTATGTATATATATATATAATTGGTATTGGTCTTTTTCCTTTTTGTGGTCTTCAATAAGAAAATGAGTTGTCTTGGCAGAGAAAATTGGAATTATCAAAAGATTTGTCAGAACCGGGTTAACTTCTGCAAAGTGAGATAATTCCGTTTAGAGTCAAGAAAAGGACTATATTCAAGGAAGAATAATAAAGTTAAAATAAATTCGAGAAATATTGTGTTATAAATAACTTCGACTTTAACGTTACGAATCGGTAGAAAGCATATTCCTCTACGTTTACAACAACAACACTGACTTTCATATAAAATCGCTTTACTAATCAAGGCTTTCGAGTTGAGCCGTTTATATCTCGATACTTCAGGCGTCTATATAGTCTTTGGTTACATCAGGAGACTCGTAAAAAGTGCGGGCATTCAACGAGGCCAATGAATACACTTGGCCACGCCTACTTCTCCTATTGTGTCTAGAAGTTTGGTCCACATTTTATTTTTCTCATAACTTTCTTATTTGGGGTCCCACAACTTTAGTTTTTGTTTCCACGTCTTAAAGCGTTATTAATCTATATTACTGGAAATTTCCATAGCTATAAAGTGTTCCTGACGCCGTAACTTTGACCCACTATTTTGTCAGTCAGAATCGCAAAATGGCGAGCTGACGGCCATTATCGTCATCACCTTAGTTCTTAGCTATCAAATTACTTATTAAAATATTAAAACATTGTTTTATAAAATTTGTTATGTATATTTATCATTTATGTTTGTTTACAACATTTTATCCTTTATTTATAAAAAATATACGAATTTAAACAAATTTACGTTAAAAACTTTTTTACAGCAGATTATTTCAAATTTGTTTTTATAGATTGAAAAGTTAATTGTTTTTATATATGGTTTAATTGGTGTGACTTTAGTGGTCTAAGTGAAAATGAATAAAACCGTTGAAATCAACGCGTAACACAAACATCGTTTACGGCGTCTACGCTATCTCTCTCTCCTATTTTTTCTACGCCCTCTAAGATTTGATCCCCACAGACAAACTAACTAACCAACAAACAGAGAGACGAGTGAAGTTAAATAAAAGCATTTAAAAAAGCTTTTTAAAATGGATGTTCTTAACTTTCTTGCATTGATACCCATGATTCACTTGTCATAGGCAAGGAGTTCAACGACTCATTTCAGCAAAGCCTTTCAATTACATGTGGGCGTCAAATGAGTATCTACTAGTTTGCAGCGTACTCCAATCTAGTGGACATTTTTCAGGTAGCAGGTAATCCTTCATTTATTTTCTTGTTCGAGAAATCACTAAGTCGACTAAGTCATGTCTTCCCGCAGAGCGTTGTGGCGCCCGACCGGGAATGCTGGCTACGGGAGTAAGCAGCTCAGTCAGGTAAAGTTGCAAAGTTTGTAGTTGATTTGTTTAGAAATTGGCAGCCATTTTAAGAACGCCATTTTTTGAATTTATATATGTAAATATTTTTATTTTTGTTTTAAAACATAAATAATGACTTTTAATTAAAAAAATCAGAAAATCTTTAAAATTTCCCATTGGTATGAGCAGCAAGTCTATATACCAAATTTCAGTTTAATTGGATAATAGGAAGTTAGATAAATTTTACTTTCAAGGTTTGCAAACATTGAAACAAGCAAGAGCGGCAGCGAAATTGATACAAGAGATTACAAAATTAAATTCCTCCTTAGTTACAAAATTGAAGACCATTACATAAAGCATAATTCAATTTTTATTTTTGGCTCAACTAATTTTTAGTTATTAAAAACGGCTTTTAACATTCCTTGCCTTGTTGTCTTCACATTTTTCTAAATTTTGACTTATTAAGTCACTGGACATAAACTCACACATATCTCTAATAAACCGAACGTAATAATAATAATCAGTGCAACTGAAAAATACGCAGTAAAACTACCCTTTTGTATGTAAAGTTCAAGGTCGTGAACTCTGTTGAACTGTATAAAAACAATATATTTCACAAAACATAACTAAACAAAAATGTTTCCTATAAATTATAAATGCTAGTTTACAGCGCTAACATAAACCGTATAAACAAAAAATGTTCTGTGTGGATAATGGAGCATCAACATTCACAGTTGATTTTAAGCTGGTCAAGGGTTCAGACCTTTTTTCATTTTTTTAACCAGGTTTCCAAAATAATTTTTGGTCAAAGTAAGTTTTGAAGCAAAATTATAATAGATATTTTTGCAGGCAAGTTTGGCTTAAAACTAACAATGTTTCAACGATCTCACTGATGATTCATGATTCGCTCGCTGATTTTGTTGAAGAAAAAGATGTGCTTGGTAGTTGAATATAAGAAATCGATGTGGCTACATTTTGACTGGTTGATGTAGCGTTTGTAAAAAATTGATGGTAACTGTTTTCAATTATTTCCGAATCATCTTCTCCGATGATTGAAAAAGTTTCATCAACAAGATGCAAATGACTGGAAGATTCCGTCACAGAACCCCAATCTTTTTCTGTGTTGTGAAATCTAGATAGAGTGCTGGAGATGGTATCGTCGTGTCCACTGTCTGGAGATTTATTAAAACATGGAACACCACACGATGCGTCATTAGTCGTTGAATTCAAACCTGATTTACAAGAAATATTTACACCTGGACTGTCTTCTGGTGAAAAAACCTGCAAGAAATTAAGGAAACTCATTTACATTTTATTTTTAGTTTATAAAACCAGCAAATGTTTGATAATTATTTATTATAAATTGAAGAGAAGAAATCTTTAAATGTCGTAATGAAATGATCAGATTAAAGTTATTCTAATCAAGATCATGATAGATAAATAATTATTTAACATTTAAATTTTGAACATTCTGTCGATAATATATTTGTCCTCACGTCATCTCACAATTTTGTTTAAAACAAAATATCATCCATTAAGCTTTTCAAGATTATGTTTTTTATATATAATTTAATATATTTTTGAATTTGATAACAAACAAATTCAAATTTATTAATAACTTAAAATGAGAAAAGAATTCAGACCTTTGAAACCTCGTGATTGTTGGTGACGGCAAATTGTTTCATCATTAAATGAACTTCGCATAAAATTTGCTTGTTTTGCATTATGAGGCTCTCCAGGTGCAGCTGAAGTTTTTTAAATTAAAATAAAAGATTACTTATATAAAAATTAGTTTTATTTTATTTAATTTATAAAAAATATATAAGTATCCAATCAAATAAAATGTAAACATTGTAAGAGTATAACCTGAGTACAAATTAGAAATTTAAATATTAAATTTAGTTATTATAGTTAATTGAAAATGTAAAAAACCTAAAAAACGCTATATAATATCTACTTACATAACCGCATTCAATAACCGTGAAAAATAAAATAATTCAAAATAATTTTAATTTATATTTGTTGTAGCGTGGAAATATCAATTCATTTTTTTAAATCTTTAAAAAATATGAATTCTTATGTTTAATTTAAAAAAACAACCTCGGCTTTAATTCTTGCTGCACGTTCAATTTCCAGCTGATTTCTAATGAATTGCATTTGATGAATTATGAAATTATTGTGTTGTTGTTGGTCGATGAATTGTTGTTCGAGTTGCTCATGTTGTTGGACGAATTTGGAGATTGTGTTGTTAGAAGTTGGCTCCTGTTGAAAAGTATGGTCTTAATTTCATGTCAACAATAAAAAATTATTGCAACAAACAATTTATTATTATTTATTGTTATTATTATTATAGCAAGCAATCAATTTTTAATTTATGGCGCATAACAGTAGCAATGACTGAATATTACCGTTGGAAAGGCAACGGCGTTCGTAATTTTATATTTTTCAGTTGATGGAAATTCGTAAGAGTTAAACGGTTGTTTGTTTATATAGCTGTCATTTAGTTGCGCAGAAGTCCACGATCCGTTGGTCTGATCTGTCTCACTAGCTGTAAATCAATTTTGATTGATTATATATTAGTTGAATGATATTACATTGTTATAAACAAGAGATATCGCCTGAAGAGATGTTTAATGTTTACACACTATGAAAACATAGTGCAGTGTTCGAACCAACATCTTGTTGATTGGAGGACATAACGAGCATCATTATTGTTTCAATGTTTGTACCAAGATAGCTGCTTTCCCAAGCTATTATTACAGTACTTGCGACGGGTTTTAAATTGTTTTTATGCATACAAGTATAACTTTTATGTATAAACTATAGAGAACAATTGAAAAATAAAATGTTGTTCAGTAAGAACAAGATTTTGTTTCCCTAACCCGGGATCGCGTGTTTAATTTCTTCTTGACCGGGAGATGATACGACATCAGAGATGTCACAGTTTCTGTTATTTTCAATAATGAACTTGTGACAGACATCAAACGCTTGTCCGATCGTCTTCACAATATTCACCGCTTGAGACTTTAAAGCAAATTAGCATCGTTTTAATAAATTATTCGATTCAAGTTAAATAAATAATCTGAAAATGCATATTTAGTTATTATGCAAATAACTGCACACGGTGAAATAAAATATGCCCACCATTTTGTAAGACTTGAAGACGTTGCATTTAAATATTCTAGATGTTTCATTGCTACTGATAAAACTGAATATCTGGAAATCTTGAGAGTCGTGTGACACATAAAATATTCTGAAAAGTTTATAAATTGTTTTCAAATGTGTTTAATTAGTTCTAATTTATATCACAAACATTTTTGAAAACATTTTTTCAGTTATAAAAGGAATATCCAATATATTCAATCAATTAATAAAAATCAACGTTTGTTCAATTGATCAAATTTTAAGTATTTACTTCGAAATTGGATGATGGCAAATAAGATCTTCTTGAGATAATTTCTAAATGAAAATTAAACATAATCTTCGTGAATGTGGCTGCCATCATCAAATTGAGCATGGTTAATATCAATTACATTCTTGATGAAAAACTAATCCCAAAGAACAACTAACTTTTTTGTTTGCAGCCAAATGAACTTTGATTCCATCTACTGACACATTCAAAATTACTTTTTTCTTTTTCACACATTTCACTCGAAATTCAAACTAAAATAAAAGTAAATATTATTTATAACCATTTAGAGTTTTTATTTTAACTTACATAAAACATCATTGCCTAATAGTAAGACTAATAAAAAAGATCTGAAAGCCTTATTCATCTATTTTAAGTAAAAGAGTTATTTATAGCAACTTTTTGTATTATTTTCTACACTCCCGTCAAATTTCAACCTGCGTGAGATGTCAACACAGATGACGAATTTCAACAACAATAACATCTACCTTGTAAAACTATCACATTTTCAAATGCTGTTTTAATACCGGAGAACAAGTCACATTGCTTGAAGTTACCATACATATTTATTCATAGAAGTTAGATAATAGGGTTTACGTTAAACACTGCCTCAATTGCATGCCAAATTTTAACTTTTAGTCAGCTATAATTTAGTTATAAACATAATCATATGAATGTGTGGTAAATGTTCAGTTCAAGAAGAACACAATTGAAACCATGGTACAAATATAATATATTGGTACAAATATAACATAATGGTACAAATATAACATAATTGTACAATTATAACATAATGTAACAAATATAAAATTATGGTACAAATATAACATAATGGTACAAATATAACAAAATGGTACAAATATAACATAATGGTACAGATAGAACATAAAGGTACAAATATAACATAAAGGTGCAAATATAACATAATGGTAAAAATACTCACCCTAACTCTTCTCATGGCAGCAACAATTTCAACACGACTTACAGGTCTTGATATTTCTAACGATCCAATGTACTAAAAGTACACAAGTAAAGTAACAATTAGAAACACATTAAAAACTAACCGCATTGCTAAACACAACCAGCAACGATGAAGTTATAAGTAACAAACATCGATTTAAATACAAACTTTAACATTAAACTGTATTCCATTCTTAAAATCTTCGTCGTTTAAAACTTTTGAATTGTGTTCTATGTTCCTCCGAAAAAACAAGTTTCTAAATTTTGAGTATTTGTAAGGCATTGTTGCGGTGCTGTGAAACTACAAACATGCAACATAGACGACTCTCACTCTCACTAGTTTTCAAAAAACGATGCATTCATAAAGCGAAGAAACATCGCGTGCGAGCTTTAGGTACTTCCCAACAGGTTAATACTCAATAAAGGGACGAATTTGAATGGACCAATGGTGAAAGAGCTCATTACAGGTGAGAGCAATTACTTCACGCATTATTAATATTAATGAGGTAGCTGCGTAGCCGTTTCGTTAACTGGTAGCTCCTAGCAAACACCTGGATCACTTTGTTGTCCTGTGACGGCTAGAGTGTTAATTATTATTCAATATTTAATAGCTCGCATTTATTTTAATTTATTTAATTATTAAACAAAAATTTGAAAGAAAATTAGATGAATTTATTAATCGTCATTTAAAAAACTTGAACACATATTCAAACACAAGTTTTGAAATCAACTGAAGCTGCGAATCTACTAAGAAGATATTGAAAGCAATCAAGGATGTTGAGTAGTGTATGAAAGTATGAAAGAAGATGAAGCCAGTAAGAAAGCCTAGGTAATTTTAATTCACTACAGACGCGTTGGTTTTATGTTAAATAAAATGGTAAAAAATAAAAACGCGCTTATAGTTATATAAAGTCATATTACAGCAGGGGCGCCCAGAGGGGGGTCTGGAGGCAAATGCTTCCTCGCAAAGCTAGGGTGGAAAACATTCTCCCCACTGAGCTTTGGTATTATGGTTAAAATAGTTTTTTATTTCGGCGATGTTATTGATGTTGATGATAACATACGGTCTGCACAAGAGACTGAAAGACATTAGTTATTATTAGTATGGAGATCCTAAGACTGGTTCATAAAGTTATTAGCCCTGAATCAAAGTTTTTACAAGGAGAATCAATTGATTTGGCATCAGCTTTAGTTCTTGTAGAAAACTGTATTCAACAGTTTTCAAATTTTAAAAATGACTCAGTCTGGGAAACGGTGTATGATCAATCAGTTTTGTTTGCATCATCAAGAAAAAGATGCCTGGAGAAATGGCTAATTATGATTGTTTGAATGGACTTGCTCGTTTTAAAGTAGAGACATTTATAGTTAGTTGTTCAGGATGACTCAGGATGAGGCATATCAACAGATGTATAGCAGATTTAAGCAGCAGAATCTTACATTCATGCAGCAATTGGAGCTGATGCCAATGCAGTCGCAGTTAAAATGTCAAACTTCAAAACAACGTTCTGTTTTCTGTCTCAAAATAGCACTACCACTAATATCAATGATCTCCAATGAAAAGGTTGCGATGATCCACTTCTACGACAAAGACAATCTGATAATGAAGAACGCATTGAAGATGTTGATGTTGAGTCTAACATTGGCAACAACAATGATTTTATCCTGACAGAACATGATGGAAATCTGAACCAAGCACGGCAGTGGTAACGGTGTGCATTTATGAAACTATTTCAATTGCTTTCTGAATAATATTGCTTTCCAAATTTGTAAAGTCTGTATCTTGTCTTTGCTTGACTTGCAGTTTCCAATGTTTCAGCTGAAAAGGTTCTAAGTAAACTGAAGATAATCAAAAATAAATTTAAATCCTCAATTTCAGATGATTATTTGTCAGCCCCCATGTTAATATCCTCAGAAAAAAAACTTGCTTGTACAGTTAAAAGATAATGACATTATTTTTCGTGTTACTCCCACTCTGCGAGCACACCTTCTTCATAAGACAATGTCTAATTTTATTCCCAGTGATGTAATTTTTTTAATAAATATTAAAAAAGCTTATTATTTTATTGGTATTTGAATGTGGCCATATGGACAATTTGCATAAAATTTTTAATATCCTTTTAGTTTAGACGCAGCCAGGGGAGATGGGCGCCCCTGTATTACAGTGAGGACATACTGCTAACTTTCTGAAAAATTTATGCGTGAGAAAGAAAGAAATCGCACGATTACCGGCCACAAAATTTCAAAAACGCGCTTATTTAAATTTTGGATTTCAAAATATCAAAACTGTGTAAGATGGTAATGTTAGACCCAAATACTTGAGGAAGTTTACCCCATGAAAGTTTACGTTCGATAGACTTGATCTAAAGCTATAATATCGGAAAAAAGCATGCAATTTTATGCAACTTTCAAAGATTCAGGTCTTATGTCTAACATTACTTAATTAAGATGTTTTGTAGTCTATACTAAGTTGAAACTGAAAAAATTGCATGTAATTTCTGCTCTCGTCTGCTTTTTTAAATTAAAAAAACAACAAAATGAAACTTAATTAACATCGAGACAACAATTTTTCACGATTCTATCAAGACATAATGAAGCTCTAGAAAAAATGGTTTGTTTATGAACGTACATAAATATTGAACAAGTAGTCAGAGATCATGCGGAAAATAAATGGATATTTGCTCAGTAAGTAAAATTTGTCTTCCGTCATCTGAAAAACTAAATATAAAGTTATACCATTGATGTGTTTTGATGCTTTTATTTCTGATGTTTAACAAAAAATTGCAAGTTTTTCTCAAGAGTTATGGCCATACTACATACGACTTCCATAGACATTCTGGGTGACAATGCTAAAAGCAAAACAATTAAACGATGGAAGATGTTTTTGTATACACCACGGGACCACGGCAATGGAATTTAAAAATGTACATTATTGTAGATGGTTGAAAAATGTATTTAAAAAATACTTATTGAATAAACAGTTTATATACATATCCAAAATTTATCCGATTCTAATAACTGACACATCTCCAGTACTTTCTTGACCTAAAACTGTAAAAACTTCATTTGCAGCAAAATTGTCAACACCAGGAGTTGTATTTGAGACAGGTTGAGAAGAATTTCTCTGTCGAACGGAATGTCGTTTTGTGCCCTGTAGCGAATTAACAACAAACTTCATATACTCATATAATAGCTATATAATATTTTATAAAATAAATCATCTTGTTACAGCAAACATTCAAACCTTTTTAAACACGTCCTTAATTTGATCGATTTTTTCTTCCATAATTTCATCTGTCGTTTCCCAAATGAAATCACTCATGACACTGCTGAACTGATAAATTATAATGACAAACCACATGACGGCAAGAAGTAACCAGAAACCTACGAACATTCGATACCATTCAATGAAATCTTCACTGCGACCTTGAACATCTACAAATTACAATAATGTAATAAGAAGTTAACTAAAAACAATAAATATTATTTGTTGTTTATATATAAACAACAAATTCCATTCAACTAACAAGTAGAACCAGGAGAGTAATCTCCGAAGCCGATGGTGAGAACATAAGTGAGACTGAAATAAAGGCTTTCACCAAAGTTCGAGGATTCGATGCTGTTGATTATGGCAGCAGGAATGATAACGAATAATATCAAACCAACTATAGTTAAGATCAGCTGTCTAAAATGAAAGAACCACACAACTTTTTTTCTGGGGAAGTGGAGCATCATTTTAGTGTAGAGAACTTTAAGTAATATATCGAAGAGATCACTGAATATATACATGATGAAGAAATGATAAAATCCTGTACAGAGACTGTAAAACGCGTTGAATATTTTTCCTCCAACTGTTACAGGGACAGCATTTTTAAATCCTGAAAGAATTGATTCAATCTTTATTAAATATAAATACAGATTTTATATTTATTCTTATTTTGCTTTCATTTGACAGAAATTCGCGTTACGCGCTTAAATCGTCATTAATGAATTTTCGTCAATTAAAATAATTAATTGTTCACATCAAAGATTTATAAAAAAAAACTCTGCTTTTCCATATTGATTCAAATTTTTTTTATATTTTCCATCTTCACATATTATGCATCTAGAAGAATGCATAGTCCACATTTGTCGATATCAATGCAAATGACATTTATGAAGCCTGAGAATTGGTCAGTAGAGATACGTTAGAAAGAAACGCTCATTCTCTTTAACATTTTTAATTGACCAATTTTACTTAAATTATTTGTTTTTTTACCAACCAAATCCTGCTGTGAGTCCGCATGAAATCATGATGGAGGAGCGAATATCAAATCTGGGCCGTAGAAAGGCTGTAGCATTCTCTCTGAGTAAAACACCACCAGCTATCATTTCTTTGACAATGTTTTGAAAACTCTCTGTGTCGTTTGGCTGGAGACATTGTCGAGAATCTGATTAAAAAATAGTTTATCTCTTAAATGCCATAACTTTTCATAAAAATAAACATGCAGTTATACTCATGCATAGGAAATATAAGAAATTTCATGCTATGATATCTGACGTTTTAAAAATAAATAAAATAATTATAATAATTTTAGAAAATTTTTTAAACGTTGAAAGGTTACTAACGTATGTTTTTTTCATAGCGTGTTTTTCTTATTTTGGCAGGTTTTTTGTTACAGCGGGCCTTTATCAAAGCGGGTTTTTGTCATCGCGGGCAGGAACCGAAGTAGTTATGGATCATTTTAAAAAGTGTTTTTAAACTTCTCAACTTTTTCTCATAAAAAACTAATGACTGAGAAGGAAAGAGTTATGGATCACATTTAAAAAACTTTTCTATATTCTTTTTCTCCTAAAAGAGCTAAAATGAGCGGGGTTTATAGCCATAGGTAATGTTCAAGAATTCTAAGAACTTTGCTCAAATATTTATACCTATTTTTCAAAAGATTATAGACTGATTTGCCTGAATCTCCGCCGCATTTGGTTGAATTTCAATTTTCAACATAAATTGCTCGATAACTGTTAAGTATACTTTTTCCCGTAATAGCCGTCTTAAACCAATTAGTTTTTTTTTTGGAACGTGAATTAAATTGTTTCCAGTCAATGTGAGAAATGAGTGAAGAACGACTAGGGCGTTCCCCGTCAGCGACAATCAAACAAACATTAGAAATAATTTACGCATGCGACTTTGAAAGAAAGTAAAAAAAAAAATTCATCGCGTTACACTTTACTCAGCAACTTTTTATATACAAATTAACTAACTGATAATTCCATATATTGTTGAGTTTGCCTGTTCAATGATTTCACTCTCCTTGTTGACTTCAATATATCGAAGTATGACACCTCCAACAATAGCATACACGATCAGTAAAATGACCATCAATACAAAAGTTAGAGCTTTCATTCTGTTTATTTTTTGTTGCCAAAAGTCCAATCACAAAATCCAAAAAGTTTTCTAACAATATATCTCTAATTTCAACTTTTATTTTGATTTTGTGATTCGCAGACTATCAAACAAACGTCACGTGAACCAACCTTCATGTTAACAGCATACATAGCTACACGTTAGCAAGCCATTATTGTTCTTATTAGCTCTGCTGATGAATTGCAGGCGGTTGTTGATTTTGATCACCTCTAAATGAAGAAAACTATTCGTGTGTAACAAATTAGAGGCAAGTTTGATTGGAAGATTCCTGCTGTGAGGAAGATAAAGTTTTTTGTTTCGTGGATGATGATTTTTATTACCATAATTTAATTTAGTTTATATTGGTTTTGTATTAGTTTATTAGAGGCATGAACAAAGCCTCTTGCCTTTATAAAAATGCTTGACAAAAAATAACACCCATCGTGACAGTAGAAATAACGAAATAAGAAAAAATGAATGCATACAAGTTTTAATTTAGTTTAATCAATTCATATTCCGATCATGCATTGTTGACGCCTATTCATCATCCAGTTTATTCTTAAATTCCTGCACGTTTCTTGCTATCGGGCAAACTGTTCCAGTGCTGCACTACACTGTTGCTGAAAAAAATGTTTTCTAACATCTTGCTTGAAATTTCCTAGAATAAGTTTTCTGCTGTTTCTCTAGTAGATAAGACTGGTGACTTTTTGCTGACTGACTACATTCATACTTAAAGTGAAAGCTAGCAATAAACTAATGTATATGTATATGTATGTAATGTAAATGTAATGTAAATGTAAATTTATAATGCGCTTTTTTTAAAAAGTCACAAAAGCGCGTCGCGTCAAATCATAAATTTAAGAATAAAGTTCTGTCTTAAGCAGCTTCCTGAAACCGCCGAGGTCCAAAGCTGGATTCCTCAGGTCAGCAGATAGGCTGTTCCAAACAACTGGACCAGCAGTGGAGAATCCGCGCCTGCCGAGAGTCGTTGTCTTTGACGATGGAACGAACAAGTCGCCAGCAGCCGCCGATCGAAGGTGGGACCGACCAGCAAGCGTTGAGATCGGTACACACAATTGCTGCAGGTAGACCGGAGCCGTGTGGTGGAGGCACTTGTATACCATCAGACCCAACTTGAACTGAATTCTCTGCGGGAAAGGAAGCCAGTGAAGTTGCGTCCGCATGAGATCTGATACGGGAGACCAGCCGGGCAGCTGAAGAACAAGACGAGCGGCTGCTCGGAGAATGGATTGGAGCCTATTGATTTGAAACTGTCTAAGTCCGGCCATGACACCATTACAGTAATCAAGCCGGCTGTGCACGAGTGCTCTAATGAGTGAATGGGCGGAGTCCATGGTGAGGCTACGGCGGACGACGCGCAGTTGACGGAGATGATAGAAGCATGAACGAGTAAGATGAGAGATGTGTGCCTCCATAGACAAGCTACTGTCGACCATCACGCCAAGATTACGAACATAAGTGGAGGGCCTGACTGAGACACCAGCGATGACCAGATCCCCCTTCGGACAGAAGCTGAGTCGACCAGGCGAGCCCAACCAGATCACTTCGGTCTTAGAAGGATTGAGTTGCAAGCGATTGCTTGCCATCCAAGTGCCAATCTCGCTGATACATGCAGACATCCTGGGGACCAGATCGGAACACGACGCTGGCGGGGAGTGATCGTAAATCTGCAGGTCGTCAGCGTAAGAATGGACAGAAAACCGATGTTTCGTGGCAATATGTAGGACGTCCGCGGAATAGAGAAGAAACAACAACGGGCCCAGAACGGATCCCTGCGGGACGCCACACAGGACAGAGGTAGGCGTGGACAAAACACCTCCGGAGCGGATGCAGTGGGACCGATCAGTCAAATAGGAACGAAACCATTCGAGGACGACGTCTCCGAAACCATACGAGAAATGGAGCCTGTTGACCAAAATTTGATGGTCAACAGTGTCGAAAGCAGCGGAGAGGTCCAGAAGTCCCAGTAGCGTGATCCGACCCGAATCAGCCGCAGCGTAAATATCAGACAGTACCTTCAGGACAGCAGTTTCAGTGGAGTGCTGATTTCTGTACGCCGACTGAAACATCGGGAGAAGGTTGTTTTCACGGAGGTAGATGTTTATCTGGGCGGCTACGCATCGTTCCAGTAGTTTTGACAGATAGGACAGATTCGAGATTGGGCGGTAGTTACCGGTGTTGAGCGGATCTAGATTCGGCTTCTTCAGGATCGGTGTGATGACAGCATTTTTCTGAGCAGGAGGAAACTGTCCCCGCTCTAGCGATGAATTTACCAGGAATGTCACAAACGGTGCCAGTTCACTAGAGTATTGCTTGATCATCCATGTCGGTATTGGGTCCAGGGAACAATTTTTGTTTGGTGAAGATTTGATGAGCCGGGTAATGTCGTCGACACTCACAGGTTTAAACCTCAGCAGGTCGCAGGAACAACAGCCGGGGTCGAATCGTGGACTGGAAGCATGTGACGTAGACTGGCGGATATCTCTTATCTTATCATTGAACGCTCTCGAGAAATCATTGGCTGTAAGATCTTTTGGCGAAATCGGGTTGCTCCGAACCCGACCGAGCACCCCAGATAATGTCCGCCATAATCTCCCAGGACTCCCTCGGCTGTCGTCAATCTTCATCTTCCAGTAGAGATTTTGTTTCTGTCTGTAAAGGTCATGAGACGTTCGCACGTGGTTGATCCATGAAGTGCGATCGATGGGATCTTGTGTTCGTCTATAACGTCTTTCTAACTTTCTCGATCTTCGTTTTAAGGCAGCGCATTCAGAGTCGAACCATGGGGTGAGGGGCCGGTCGCGCAGCCTGGCAACACGAGGCGGGGCATGTTTGTGAAGAAGTGATGACAAGGTTGTGTCGAAGGTCTCAAGAACCTGGCTGATTGACATCGTCTCATAGACCGCCGGATTACACAGAGAACTTCCCTGTAAATCAGAACGGAATTGCTCTGGGTCGAAACTTCTCCAAGCCCGGGTGTTGACGTCGATAAGCAGCGGGGGAGGATGACGGACCGGGATCCGGAAACGCACAAGCGAGTGATCTGACACCTGTGGTAGATCAACGATGATAGATGGAGGGGGAAGATCTGATCGGGTAATGACCAAGTCCAGAGTGTTACCATGCGTATGCGTAGGGCCGACGACAGACTGAATAAATCCAAATGAACGTATGAGGCTGAGAAAACGGATGGAGTGGGGGTCATTAGAGATGTTGACCCTGACGTTAAGATCGCCGGTAATAATGATTTGGAGGTTGTAAGTTGCCAGGGTTTCCAATATGCTCTCAAGCTCCGTGAAGAACAAATCGCTCACGGGATTGCCTCCAGGGCGGTATATCACCACAAAGATAAAATTCGTTTTCAAAGACGAAAACATTATAGACGTGATCTCGAATGTAGCTGGCTTGGAACCCAGAGGGTGTGGCTTGGCAGACAGCGTGTCCTTGTAAATAACCGCAATTCCTCCATATGTGCGACCCGTTTCATCAGACCTTCTGGCGGATTCGATGCAACGGTAGCCGGGCAAAGTAATCTTTTTCAGTGCAACATCTTCATAACTCTCGTGCCAGGTTTCAGTTAAGCCGAGGATTGATAACTTGTTTTCATTTATGATATTCGCAACGATAGCAGTTTTGTTTTTAATAGACCTAACATTGAGACATGCAGCGGGGATAGATTGTCCGGCTAGACCAGAGTAAGATTCGCGTTCAGTGGTTGGTCCCAGATGACGATAGCAGCGGTCGACTCCAGAACAACTACAATTTTTCTTGATCAAGCACTTTGACAAGTACTTGTTTCGAACGTATGATTCTGTGTTGGAGCTTTTCAGATTTTTCCCGCAACGGGAAGTCTTCTGGTAACTATCCTGTCCCCCGCGATGAACAGATTCGTCTCTCCGGCTCGTATTCTCCGCCTCATACTTTCGACTAGGAGTTTTCGTGCTTCTCTTTCTTTTGGAGTCATATCCCGATGGATAAAAACTGCTGACCAACCTCCTTCCTTCATCACCCTCAAGTTTTTTGCCGACTTGAGAAGATTCGACTGTTGATTTTCGTTTTTCAATACCAGTTTCAACGGTCTTGGTCGAGCAGGTTCACTCTCTCCTTCGATTCTTTTCCCAAGTCTAATTAAGTTAACAATTTCGACATCATCACAAGAGATTAACTTCAGCAATTCCTCGATCTTCGATTTGTCGTCAGATTTGCGCTTATCAGGCGTAGACGAACTCGACTCGCCCAGCCCATAGACAACAACAGAGGTCCTTCTCCTGAGCTTGTCGGCTTCCTCATCTTTGTCATCCTGTGTCTTTGCGTCGAGAGCTTTTTTAAGGCAAAGCTGTAGGCCTGATGCCTGCTCACCCTTCTCAGTCAGAACAGAATGGTGTATTTTCTTGACGCCTTCTGATAATTCGTCAACCCTTTCTTTGAAAAGATCGGACCACTTTTTTGTTGCTGTATCAACCTTATTTGAGAGAGGTTCAAGATCAACATCTGCAATTTTCTTTGTCAAACCCCTAACTTCTTCGAGGACCTCGTTGAGTTTTTTCCTATTGAGGGCAAGTTCTTTTTTCTCGTCTGCAAGTCTCTCCTCCCTTTTTCCGGAGTCTTTCTTTATGGTATCTCTGATTTCCTTGATATCCTGAGCAATCACCTCCAACCCTTTTGAACCGTCTTCGCTGCTTGTGTGAAGTCTTCCTAGCAGACTATTCATTGCCTCTGTATTGCACCTGGCACACTTATCGCACAGGCTCAGTCCCAATTTCTGAAAGACGTCGGAAGCCTCCTGTTTAGACTCCTTGCGAGTTTTAACCACATCGGCCATGCTGGGCGATAATTCAAACCACTATCAACCGACGGAAAAAACGTGAAAAAGTTGTTTACGCGTTGAAAAAACCGACGGTATTGAAGTAAAACAGGCACGCAAGTCGACCCGCACCGAAAACCAAATAGTTCAGACTAATATTTAAGAGAAAATCGATGATAACATGCGCCGAAATATAGCCGGCCGTACGTAAACAAGCATAGATTACAATGTAAATGTGTGTTTGTATGGTTTGGAAGCACCAGTAATTGACCTGCATGAGGTTATAATGTGGGTTTATGCCAAGCTCCTATGAGGTAAAGTGTACAATTCAACAAGTGTTTTACTTGTTGAATTGTACAGACCATTCAAAACGTCAACCTCAAAAGTTAAGCATAACTTAAAAGGATGCATGGTTCTTATTATTTTCTAATTAACAACTTTCTAAAAACTTTATATTTGGTAAATCAGTATCTATGAATTATATTAACTTTTTCAAAAGATTTATTGTTCTAAAACACCAACAAATAAACATAAGATATGATAAAGTATGGGGCTGTGCCGGTATGGTTTTTTCCGGTACCTGTACCGGTATTTCCGGGCCAAAAACCGGTACTACCGTTACCGGTATAATATCGAAAACCTGAAAATGGCTGGAAATAGTGTTTGAAAATGCGTTAGTGTTACGAGAGATGTAGTACTTGGTACTCGTACTTGTACTCGAATACGTTTTTTAAGTACACGGACTCGTACTCGAAGCCTTGGTACTCGTACTCGTTATTCCACTCAGTACGTTTTTACCAATGCTTTTATTAACTCGTCGTCTCTGTTTCTCTGTCTGTCTGTTTCTCTGTCTGTCTGTTTCTCTGTCTGTTTCAAATCTTGCAATCAATTTTTGAATCACTTCCTGATGATAGATTTTTTCAAATTTTGCATACATGCTCAAAATAGAAGACAATGCAATATTCAATTATTAGTTTTACAATAAGTCAATTAATTTAGTTAATTTTAATTAATTTCGATATTTCGATATAATTAAGATATTTCGACTTTAATATAAAATAAAAGAGTAATATAAGAAAAAATTGATTGCAAAATTTGTGTTTTAATTACATATAAGAGCATTGGTTTTAAAAATTCGTTTTTAATTTACTTGTTTAAGTACTCGATACCATGGTATTCATACTCGTTTTTAAAAAGTTTTTAAAAAGTTTGTAAAATGTTTGTAAAAAGTTTATAAAAAGTTTGTAAAAAGTTTGTAAAAAGTTTGTAAAAAGTTCGTAAAAAGTTTGTAAAAAACAACGTAAACGCTTTGATGTAATCTAAAAAGTAAGGGCCCTTTTGTCGTGGCCCTTATGTCGGGAGCCTTTTTGTCGGGGGCCGTTATGACGGGGGTCGTTTTGTCGGGGGCCCTTTTGTCGGGGCACTTTTGACGGGGCCGTTTTGACGGGGCCCATTTGTCGGGGCCCTTTTGTCAGGGTCCTTTTGTCTGGGGCCCATTTGACGGGGTACCCTTTGAACACTCTCAAGTCTATCAATCAGGTATTTGTGATGGGGTTCCATACTACAGAAGAATATTCTAGTAGGGGTCGTACATATGTAGAAAATGCTTTTGTCAGAACGTCAGGATCTTTGGTTGTAAAGGCTAAGTTGATCAACCGTGATTGCACGGACGCGGCATGAACAGTACTTTCAATATGCTTCCTGAATTTGAGGTCACTGTCGATCAGCACGCCAAAATCTCTCGCATGTGCAACAGTCGTCAGCTGGTGTGAGCCAATGTAGTAAGAAGGTGCATCTAGAGATTTATTTGCACGGCCGTAAATGGAGCAGATGAAGCATTTTGGCAAAGCCAGATTCAATTGCCACAAATCACTCCATGATACCAATCCACGCTAACAGATCATTACATATTCCATAACCTTTCAGCTAAGCAATAAGTTTGACATGAGAAACAGAATCAAACGCCTTTTGGAAGTCAAAATAGATGATACGTTCACAATTCTGTAGAGAGGTGGACCAGTCATCGAGGCATTCGAGCAAATTTGTACAGGTAGATCTGGATTTTATAAATCCGTGTTGGTGGCTAGAGAAAAGGTTTTGTTTAGAAAAATAAGCCAAAATGCTTTTGGTGATCACTTTCTCCATGACGCGTCAACAGGTACAGGTAAGTGAGATAGGTTTGTAGTTGGAAGGATGACTTGTCGGACCCTTTTTATGAATAGGAAAAATATGTGCAACTTTCCAATTTTTTGGTAACGTATGCATTTTAAAAGACATGTCAAATATATGACAGAGAGGAGCTGCTAAACTGTGGGCGCAATGTTGAAGGATGTTTGGGATATCATCAGGACCAGAAGAGCATGAACCTTTGAGACTTTTGAGAATTAAGAAGACGTCATCAGGAGTAAATGAGATTTCACCAAGAGTCTCATTCGTTCGTTGTGTTAATTGGATTCTAGGACGGTTCATCAAAGGACGATTCATCAAAGGACTGTTCATCAAGGACTATTCATCGAGGGACTATTCATCAAAGGACTATTCACCAAAGGACTATTCATCAAGAGGACGGTTCATCATAAGGACTGTTCATCTAATGTCTATTCATCCAGCGGACTTTTCATCAAAAAATTTAATACAATTGTTTAAGATGTTATTTTCAACCAAAATATGTTGCCAAAATGTAGGGTAATCTATATCAAGTTTACAGTGCTACTCTGCTTGCATCCAAATACTTTATTCTTTATAATAGAACTAGCGAGGTACCTTGCGCTGCCTGGGTTTTTAGAGGTTTTTCGGTCGTTTTTCTCTCTCGCTCCCGTTTCCTTCCCCGCTTGCTCTCACGCTCCCGGTAACTCTCTCTTCCCGATTGTCTACCGCTTCCGCTCCCGGTCACTCTGTTCCCGCTTGTCTCCCGCTTCCGCTCTCGGTCACAGCACCAGAAAAACTAAATTTGACTGTTTTCGTAAACCATATATGTACACATTTACCAAACACGTCAAAGCATCACCCATGCCCGCTATGTCAAATCTGGCATCGGTCGTTTAACACCAAGAGGCCACGCTTCAAAGACACTTTTGGCTCGAGCAATCAGCAAGTTTGTAGAAGACATGGTTGTAATATACAACAATTTTATTCGTCACATACAGTAAATAAAACAACTGGACAAGAAATAACGTCAAGATCTTAAGATCAAGACAATTGAATAATAAGTTTAAAAAAACTGCTTTCAACTGTTCGTACAAACTGTAAGTATATACACACTCAAACAGCCAGATACCATAAACCTCAAAACATCACTAAGACCCGGTATACCACTTCTGCCACACTTCAAAGAGACGAACACGCTCGCTTTAGCGAGGTCAGGAAAGGTCATTTCAAAGAGACGCTTACTCTCGTCCGGATCGTCGATAAATCAACCAAACTCAGATTTCATGCAAACTTCAAATAAAAACTAAATACATTGGAACTCATTTAATTGATATAAAAGATCTATTTTGTTTTTTTAATAAAAGTTGCGGTAGCGAATAGCGCTGAGAACAGCTAAAAATTGTTGCGGCGCTGGCATCAACGATCTTGTCAGCCAATAGTACCGCTCTTAACAACCCTGGTTACCATCACTATTTTTTTTAAATTACTGATATGTTTGAAATTTATTTTATCAAAGATGAAGAACTGTCTTTTAAAAATACACCAAATTACTTTACGCTGAAAATATCTTGGGTATATATTGATAAAGGTTGCTGAGTGGCTTCAAAATTTGATGAATAGTCCTCGATGAATAGTCTTTAGATGAACAGTCCTTATGATGAACCGTCCTCTTGATGAATAGTCCTTATGATGAACCGTCCTCTTGATGAATAGTCTCTTGATGAATAGTCTCTTGATGAACAGTCCCTTGATAAATAGTCCTTGATGAACAGTCCCTTGATAAATCGTCCTTTGATGAAAAGTCCGCATACCGTTAATTGAGGGGGTTTCCGTCATCGATTGTAAAAACACTTGAAAGTACTCATTGAAGATGTTTGCTATTTCTAATGGGTCGGAAGTAAAATCGTTGTTGCCGGTCAAGGTACTATATATTTTTGAATGTTTAAATAATTTGCTATTGACATATCTGTAAAAGCTCCCAATGTTCTTTGCAGAAATGATCCTCTGTTCTGCACAGGCCCAGACTCTTTTTGCAGCCGCCGCACACATTTTAGCAAATGTTTTGTATTTATCTCTATCAATCTGGTCTTTCGTTGATTGTCATTTTTCCAGAAAAATAATTTGGATTTGTATAGTTGACGAAGTGATTTTGGGACTTTATTTCGTCGCTTTCGAGGACCGCGTGTCTCGCATCGCAGAGAAACAAAGGTTTTTATGGCCATATTAAGGTACTCATTAAAGACATTCCAACAACAGCTCTCAACATCAAAACAGTACTGAAAAAGAGTGTCCCATCTGACCCCAGACAGAAAAGTATTCATTGAACCAAAATCTGCTTTAGTGAAATAATATGAATATTGGAGATCATTGGTCACATCTGGAACTGAGTCATTTAACTGGAAAGTAATCAGATTATGGTCACTTGTTGCAAACGGGCATGTGATCTTTATGTTAGTGAGCAGTTTGGAGTCGTTTGAGAGTATTAAATCTAAAATATTTTCGTTTCGTGTTGGTTCGTTTACACACTGGTGGAATCCAAACTCCATAATTAAGTTGTAGATCCTGTTCACTGGGCAAAAGTAATGAGTCCAGTCGATTTCTGGTAGATTAAAATTTCCAACCAAGCATATTGTACGTCTCTGCGAACACAACGATTTAAAACATTCAATACTTTCAGATACATATTTCTTGGCGTCAGCATCAAATCCACCACTGTGGTAGTATGCGAGCATTCTGTACGAGCTACACTGGAGATCAATATCAGCACAGACAACCTCAATATGTACAAACTGGTCAGGTTTTGGTATAATCTTGCAAGAAATATTGTCGTTGATTATCAATGCCACACCCCACCACGAGTTTTTCTATCGTGGCGAATCGCAGAATAGCCTTTAGGTAAAAATAAGTTGCTTGGGTCATTTTCTGAGAGCCAAGTTTTAGTTAAACAGAAAACATCAAACTTATGATCTTCCAAAAACAAAATATTTCTAATTTATTGCAAATGCTTCTAATGTTAGTAAGAGCCATTGAGTTCCTGTTATTTCCGAGGATTCTTGACGCAATAAAGATATACGTGTTTCACCATTTTTTTAAATTTGGTTCCCAGGACCTCAAATTTGGGGTGGAAAAAAACTAAAAAAGTGAAGGTTTTAAAATTCGGTATTTGGGATCTTCTAAAAAATTAAAATTATACATATGTAACCGTATTTAAATAATTTATTTTTTGGGACCTCAAATATGGAATGGAAAATATTGTTGATTGGTTATTAGACTTATTAGAGTAACTGCCATTTAAAAATCAACAATCTATCTATCTATATATATAAACTAGCAGTGCCCGTAGCGGCTTCGCTCGCATGAAATTAGAGAATTTGAACCGTGCATCCATAGGTGTCGGCTCGGCCCGTCGACAACTTGGCCCAGCCCGTTTCAAAACCAAAATTCCTGGCCCGGCACGGCCCGTCTAATTTGGGCCCGGCCCGTTTTTACAGGCCTAGAAATTCTATATACTTGATGAAAACTTCCGCCGTCCCACCTTGACTTCAGGTTTGGCCCGGCCCGTCTGAAAACCCTAAAATCACTCAAATGTCTATATGCTTAGTGAAAAACCTCGGCCCGTACCACCTTGATTTAAGCTTTAGTCTGGCCCGTAAAAAGACCCTAAAATAACGGCTTGGCCCGTCCGTCCGGTGATAAACTGAACTCATGTACTTTTAACCGGCACAAAACCTCAAAATACTAATTTTCACATCTGTAGCACTTACAGTTTTTGAGTAGCAGTTATTACCAATGCTTTTATTAACTCGTCGGCTCTGTTTCTCTGTCTGTTTCTCTGTCTGTTTCTCTGTCTGTTTCAAATCTTGCAATCAATTTTTGAGTCACTTCCTGATGATAGATTTTTTTCAAATTTTGCATACATGCTCAAGATAGAAGACAATGCAATATTCAATTATTAGTTTTACAATAAGTCAATTAATTTAGTTAATTTTCTTGAGGATTTTATCGAGGGGTTTCTTGAGGGTTTTCTTGAGGGTTTTCTTGAGGGTTTTCTTGAGGGTTTCCTTGAGGGTTTTCTTGACCACAAAACGCTAACCGACTGGCAGACTATTTTACCAAGTTAACACGAACCACACTCACTGACCGCGATTCTCAAGCGTGTACGAAATTTTTATGAAAATAGTTGAGATATTTAAATTCGATGCTTTTTGATGATATTTTTATTATTATTACCAATGCTTTTATTAACTCGTCGTCTCTGTTTCTCTGTCTGTCTGTTTGTTTCTCTGTCTGTTTCAAATCTTGCAATCAATTTTTGAGTCACTTCCTGATGATAGATTTTTTCAAATTTTGCATACATGCTCAAAATAGAAGACAATGCAATATTCAATTATTAGTTTTACAATAAGTCAATTAATTTAGATAATTTTAATTAATTTCGATATTTCGATATAATTAAGATATTTCGACTTTAACATAAAATAAAAGAGTAATATAAGAAAAAATTGATTGCAAAATTTGTGTTTTAATTACATATAAGAGCATTGGTTTTAAAAATTCGTTTTTAATTTACTTGTTTTAATATCAAATAACCCTTTTTCCACTTCACATTTGAGGTCCTGGAAAACAAATTTTCAAAAAATGGTGAAACACGTATATCATTATTTTTAGAGTAGAAACTAAATACTAATTTTACTTTTGTAGCATTTACAGTTTTTGAGTAGCAGTTACTTTAAATACCAAGTAACCCTATTTTCCACCCCATATTTGAAGTCCTGGAAACCAAATTTAAAAAAAATGGTAAAACACGTAAATCATTATTTTAGAGTAGAAACTAAATACTAATTTTACATTTGTAGCATTTACAGTTTTTGAGTAGCAGTTACTTTAAAAACCAAATAACCTTATTTTCCAGCCCACATTTGAGGTCTTGGACACTCCTGGAAACCAAATTTTAAAAAAAATAGTAAAACACGTATATCATTATTTCTGGAGCAGAAACCAAATACTAATTTTTACTCCTGTAGCATCTACAGTTTTCGAGTAGGAGTTACATTAAAAACCAAGTAATCCTATTGTCCACCCCAGTTTCTTCCCCTCGGGAGCAAAATTTTCAAAAATCCTTTCTTAGTGGATACTTACGCAATAAAAGTAATATAAGTTCCAAATTTCACGTTCCTAGGATGAGGCGTTTGAGCTCGGCGTTGATTATCAGTCAGTCAGTCAGTCAGGACATGTTCTTTTATATATATAGATAGAAGAACATGTCCTGACTGACTGATAATCAACGCCGAGTTCAAACGCCTCATCTTAGGAACGTGAAATTTGGAACTTATATTACTTTTATAGCACAAACACCCACTAAGAAAGGATTTTTAAAATTTTGTTCCTTAGATGATAAAACTAGAAAACAAACTTTTTTTAAAACAACGTATATCTCGAAAAACAAAAATGAAGGGCTTTTGAAATTTGGTATATAGATTTTTCTTAAAAAATGAGAAAATAGTTGTTTTACCATTTTTTGAAAATTTGGTTTCCAGGACCTCAAATGTGGGGTGGAATATAGGGTTATTTGTTTTTAAAGTAACAGCTACTCAAAAACTGTAAATGCTACAGATGTAAAATTAGTATCTAATATCTACTCAAAAAATAATGATATACGTGTTTCACCATATTTTGACAATTTGGTTTTCAATGACCTCAAATGTGGGGTGGAAAATAGGGTTTTTTGTTTTTTTTAAATTACTGCTACTAAAAAACTGTAAGTGCTACAGATGTAAAAATTAGTATTCAGTATCCACTCAATAAATAAAAATAGACATGTTTCACCATTTTTGAAAATTTGGTTTCCGGGACCTCAAATGTGAGGTGGAAAAAAGAAAAACTAAAAATGTAAAAGTTTTTAAACAAATTTTTTTCTAAAACAAGGCATATTTCAAAAACCAAAAAGGAGAAAGTTTTGAAGTTTGGTATCTAGATTCTTCTTAACAAATAAAAAAACGCGTGTTTAACCATTTTTAAAAATTTAGTTTTCAGGACCTCAAATGTAGGGTGGAAAATAAGGTTATTTGTTTTTTAGAATAACTGCTACTCAAAAACTGTAAGTGCTACACATGTAAAAATTAGTATTTAGTATCTACTCAAAAAATAAAGATATACGTATTTTATCAATTTTTGATAATTTTGTTTCCAGGACCTCAAATGTGGGGTGGAAATAAGAATTTGATTAAAAACTCCAAAAACTAAAAATTTTAAAGTTTTGCAATTTTATACAAAGATTACTTTTACAAAATAACAAATAACATGTTTTATTAATTTTTGAAAATTTGGTTTCCAGGACTTCAAATGTGGAGGGGAAATAGAGTTAAATTTTTCATAAAATAACTGCGACTCTGAAACTAAAAATACTACAATTGTACAAATTATTAACTTGATACTACTTAGAAGATAAAGTTACAAATGTTTTACCCATTTTTTTTCTGGCTTCCAGGACTACAAATGTAAAGCGGAGAAAAGGATTATATTTGCTTGAAAACTCAATAAATGAAAATGTAAAAACACTAAAATTCAGTATTATGGTTTTTTTTACAAAATTATAAGATACGTGTTTCATTATTTTTCGAAAAATTAGTTTCCAAGTAACGGTTTTGTGCCTGTTAAAACTGGTTGAGTATGGGCCTTGACTTTTTTGCTTATGCAAGGGGCAGTTCGGGCCTAAACAACAAGCCAGGCCTGAAGTCTTCTGTCTATGAAATAAGCCATGCAAGGTCTAAAAAAATCCATGTAGGACACTGTGGACTAGTGTGCTGCACGGATCGGGCCAGGCCGTGATTTTAGGGTCTTCAAACCGGATGGGACAAACCTGAAGTCAAGGTGGGACGGCCGAGATTTTTCGCCAATTATATAGAAATTTTAGGCCTGTAAAAACGGGTCAGGCCCTAATTAGACTGGTCGAGTTGGGCCTGAAATTTTGGCTTATAAAGTGGGCCGGGCCAAGTTGTCGACGGACCGAACCGAGTCGGGCCGTAAAATATCGCCCCGTACGCTACGGTGGATGCGTATTCTCCTTTTCAAGCGAGCGAAACCGCGACGGGAATGCTTGTATTATATATATTAGTCAAAAAATAAATTTTAAAAAATGTTTTTCTTTGCCTCTTTATCTGAGTCAACGAACTAAAATTTTTGAATCTAAAACAACCGTTACGCTCAATCTTGTTGATTATTTTGGACCTCTGGCGACTTATAAATAAACATTCGTACTGTTTAATTATTTTGGACCTCTGGCAACTTATCATAAACAACTTATTACAATCGCTAGATGACATGAATTAATTTGATTTGATTAATTTTAATTGATTTGAGGCCTAATTTATGTCGGAAACATTTAATTCATGTATTGTCATCCAAAATAAAGCTTTCCTGAAAATTTTAGAGCTCTAGGTGCTCGAAAAGTGGGTGAATTTTTGTTTCTAAGATTTGATCACCACAGACAAACAAACAAACAAAGAGAGAGAAAATGGAGTTAAATAAAAACATTTAAAAATGTGCAACAAATACATATTAAACAACGATGTGCTGCATTACCGATACGGCCAGCAAAAATCAAAGTCTAACAGTATGGCCCCAGCCTATTTACGCATAATAAAAAGTGCAGCAGAAATCAGAAAAGATGTTTTAATAGCTATTCATCCAGGCAGTTGTGGTAACAACTCTTCAGCTAAACCATACTGTGCCAATAAAACTAATGATGCTGAAGAGAGTGAAGAGAAACAGACAATTCAAGCGGTAGCCATGAGTGGACATATTGGCAGGGACAAAACGTTACTTAAATTGTTGGACGCTGATGTATGGTGGCCAGGAATGAACGTGGATGTGAGAGAATTTGTCGCAACTTGTGAAGCTTTTCAACGCGGAAACACTAACTTTAACAAAGCTGCTCCTACAATGCATTCTATTCCTATTCTCAGTTTCCCAGCAAAGTTGGGTCACATATTGCTGTAAATTTGTGGACTTTACCAAAGACAACAGAGGGATATGTTGCTATTTGCGATGTTGTTCATTACTTTTCAAAATGGGTGGAAACTAAACCTATAACCTCAAAAACAGCCGAAGTCGTTGCCATTTTTCTCTATGAACTTACTTGTCGAAATGGTTGTGTGACTATACAGATCAATGATCAAGGTCATGAATTTTGCAACAAACTGTCTACTGAATTACATCGACTGACAGGAACGAAGTAAAGAATAACAAGTATTTATAACCCACAAGCAAATGAACTTGTAGAGCGTCAGAACAGAACAATCCGAAATAGTTTCTAAAAGTTCTAGGAAGCAACCAAGAGAGGTGTTCCGTTTGCTTTTTGTACAGCCAGACACAAATCTACTGAACAAACACATTTTGAAATAATGTACGGACGCAAAGCAGTCCTTCCAACAGAATATAATTTTTTTCTTATTGCTGGGTCAGACAAATCGGCTCCGTTTGATTTGCAAGTTGAAGAATTGAGTGTCAATGAAAGCGAAATTCAAGATCATCTTAATCTTTAAGCATTGACAACATCTTGTTAACCTTGGCTTTGTAATTTGTAACTATCTTTATTGTTATGTTTCAGCGGTTTACAAAGTTAATAAAATATTTCTAAAAAATACATTTTAAAACAATACATCATTGGATGGTTCTAACTTCCACTTTTCCCATCTGTCATCGATTGCATAAAACGATGCAGGTATCTCGGATTTTATACTGTTAAATTTGGCTAGAGCCCATCCTACCTCTAAGGATATTGTACTCTAGAGTCCAAAGTTCTGCAGGTATATTCGACTCTAGAGTATGAGAATCTACTAGAGTCCATCGTACTTCCTACCCTCGGGTTTGGGGATTTTTACTCTAGAATCCATTATACCTGCAGTCATATTGAACTCTAGAGTCCAAAAGTTGCCTAAAGTCCACCCTACCTCCTACACCGGCTCTGGTCCCGACACAGACCTCTATAGACGTCTATAGTAATCAACCTATAACTGGTTAGGTACTTGCTGCACACAAGTCCATTAGCATGCATTAAATTATAAGTAATTTAGAACATTGAAATTTTTATTTGTCAAAATATCATTTTTAAGGAGGCAGGAGAGTGTCGATTTTGTGAGGCCAACTCCGCCTCGCTAATTGCGAGCCAGTCCCAAGCCTGGATAAAGGAGGAGGGGCAGTTAAAAGGATCAAACTTTGATCCACGACAGGAAGTACTTATGTGCTTCCTACATACAGCCAATTCAGTCTTAAAACACTTGGTGTAAAGGACTATAAGCTATCCACAACAAAAAAATTGTGAGGTCATATTTGAAGGGAGTCTGACTTTTGTGAAGACGCGAGACGCGGGGAAGTAAAAAATTACCCCAAGATCTTGTGACGTCATTTAAAGATGGTCTTTATCAAATATTCTTTTTTAACGGACTGGCAAAGCAGCCAAGCAAAATTCATGTAAAAGTTACAATATTCATATGTCGAAAAATTGACCGCAACAAAACTCAAAAGTTGGTGCTATGTAGCCTAACCTAATTGAATTCTCCGAAACAACATAAAAAACATAAATAATCTCAAGTTGGTGCTGGTAGTGTAACAAAAATTTACATTTTTACTGTTAATTGAATATATCGATTTACCAAACGTTTAGGTCAAATACTAAATGAATTGGAGTACCAAATTGTTGTTGCTAAGCAACCGTCGTCTTTTATTCGTTTGTTGTCGCATTCGGGTACTTTGTGCTACGCTTTGCAACGTCAACATGGACAGTTTTTATGAAGAAAATATTTACAATTTAATACCTAAAGAGCCTGTGAAAGAGGAAAAATCTGTCAGGTGCGTAATATGAAAGCTAGACGACGGAGACACTCATAAATTAATTTTTTATATAATAACTAAGCATAATATTCACTCACAACTTTTTTAAAGATACAAGTCCAAATTTGCAACCTTGCAGCAAAATGGAAACGACACTAAAATGTCAAGAACAGCTTACAGGACCATGGGACCTGCCAGAACAGAAACGAGACCTCCTGATCACTTTTTGAAGAGTCATGAAAAAGACCCCAAGTTACCACAACGTTAGTTTTATTGCATCAGACTCAAATTTTCTAGCTTTTTAATTGATAGCACGGCAACAAAGCTTTAAAAAACTGTTTTTTTAATATTAGTTTATAGTACTTTACACCAGGTGTTTTAAGACTAATGGCTGTATGTAGGAAGCGCTTAAGTACTTCTTGTAGTGGATCAGAATTTGATCCTTTTTACTTTTTCCTCCTCCTTTCTCCAGGCTTGGGACTGGCTCGCAATTAGCAAGGCGGAATTTTAAAAAAACCTGTTTAATACTGTATAGTTTAAATGAATGTAAATAATAATATATGCTCAAAATGATTTCAGTTTAAATCTAATGTCCGAAATAAAGGTAAAGATCATAACATTAAGTCACCACTTTGTGAAATACACCTCAGCAGCACCAGGAATGGCTCGTGCATAGGTGCATATGAGATTACACTATTTTCACCTGGTAAATATTTCTGTCTGAAATTGGAATGTGCTAAACCCTATTATCCTCAGTCATGAAACTGGTTCTCATTTATCAACTATTAAATGATGAAATGCTGATTTGGCCTGAGAAGTGTAAAGGAATTTCGTGCTCAACAAAATTATGCTTCGACATTACTGAGATTTGAACTGCGACTGCAGGACGATAGCATGACTACCATCACCGCTGTGTTCATATCTTTTTGAATTAAAACAAATTTTAAGTGAATCACAAATAACTTAATTGAAATTTATCAAACTATTTCGATAAACTTCTCAAGTGAAAGTTTGCTCTTCGCAAAATTTTACATCCATTCTGTGATAAAACTTCCTCACTATCAAAATTATTAGTCGTAAATGTTTGTAATGATTTCCAAAAGTCTCAAATGAACATAAATTTTCTATAAAAGGTCAAGAGTTCAAATATCCCGACGAGAGTCGAAGAAGGCCAGCAGTTCCACGACGTGACGAAAGACCAGTCATGGCAACATCTTCAAATAAAGATTTTATAGTTGAAAATGCAATGGAAAACATTACAGCGCAACCGAAGTTTCCAAAAAGAATTTATGTTGACTCGAGGAAAGGAGATAAACAGTTACTTGACCCGTCCGGTTTGCAGCCAGTCTTTTTGAATAAAAAGGTAACACTGATTCAATAAATACATTAATTTTTCATAGATGAATAGTGATATAAAATTAAACATGGGGTACAACATATCAAACATTGGACACAAGATATCAAACATGATATATAAGATATCAAATTTGTGGTAGTACAAAAATTAGCTTTTAATTTTTTATTACTAAAAATTATTCCAGGCCAACAGTTCCTGTATGCAAACATAAAGGGTCGTTGCATAATAACATTCAGATTTAATTTGCATAACAAAGTTTAAGGTAGGTTTTAAGCAATTTTAAAATCTGTGGGCGCCCTTCCTCTCCTAAATAAATTTAATGGGGGAGGGGCAAAAAAGAATGAGAGAAAACGAGAGAATGAGAAAGAGCCAACAGACCAAATGCCACCCTTCCTTCCCCCAAAAAGAGTTATTGGGGGTGGAGAAAAAACAAAGATAGAGGGAGATGAAGAGGGAGAAAGCGAAAGGGAGAAACAAGAAAAAAACTCGGGCAATGCTGGGTAACCATGTTAGTTAAACATTTAATTTAGGATTATTATCATTTGACAGGACTACGGGAAAGCACCAGATTATTTAAAGAGAATTAAAGATGAAATGAAAGAAAGCCAGGAGGAGATGAGAAGATATTATGAATCTTGCGAGAAAAGAGATGACATGAGAAGAGTTACAGAAGAAGAAAGAGAAATTCTAATAAAAGGATTGAAAAACAAATGGGAATCTCTTTATAAAGATTACCTCACTCTTCCGATGGTCGTTGACACCCCGCCGAAAAAAGCAATGAAAGAACAACTTGAAAATGAACTCCAACAACTCGAGAAAGATGTGAAAATGATTGAGTCTTATAAAAGCATTTTCATTGCAGAATGAACATATCTCTTTTATGCAATTCGATAGTTGAAACAATCATGAAATTGAATTCTTTTAAGAAGTTTAATTTATTTATAATAAAATAAAAAGTAAATTATTTTAATCATGAAAAAATATGAAAACAAACAAAATTTCAACAAAAATATTTCAAAATAGTTAAAACCCCATATTGATTATCTCCAATATGTATATGTTAAATAACTGATAAGCTGTGATAATCATGAAAAAATATGGAATGCAACAGCCAACAAAATATAACTTCAGCAGTACAATCAAAAATGTATACATAACTATTTCAATTTAAACAAGAATTAATAATTGGAGCTGCAGATGTCAAATGGAAAGATTACAGAGATTATTATTATTATTAAACAGTTGATAACGCAATCATATCATAGTAACAAATAAAACAAAATACTTAAATAAATTGAGCTGCATGTCATGTGACGTAATCAAACTTCCATCTTTGATTTTCTCCACCATGAAATTTGTACTTGATCAGCGATGCACCGTTTCTTTTGTTTTCACCACCGATGTCGATAACCATCTTACTTTCGTATTTATTTTGTATTCGATCACCAACAACAAACCACTGCTGTTCTTTGTTTTTTGGATCAAAAGGCATGACTCTGACTTCTTCATCTAATATAAATTATAAAAAAAAAATTTTGTTAGTATAATCTTTTACAACTCTTTATATCTTTTCCAACTTCTTATAATTATCCCTATTAAAATAACATCAACCTGATATTTTTAACAGCTCACACTCAGGATGGTAGATATATCAAACTTCTGTTGGCTACAAAGTTTTGTCAGCAATCAAGTTTATTTCTCTTTCTGATGTGTGTAGGTGTAAATGTTTTATACTTTTAACTAACTAGGTGTAATGTTTTATACTTTTAACTAACTAGGTGTATATGTTTTATACTTTTAACTAGAGCTGTGAATCGATTAAATTTTTTAATCGTTCAATCGCAAGTTAATCAAAAGTTAATCGTGATTTTAACGCAATATGTTTTGATACAATTTCTGTTTCAAACACAGTACTCTCTTTCTCTCTCTCTCATGAGAGGTACAAGAAAATGATAAAAATACGTCGAACAAGTGAAGATAAAAAATAAATTTAAAAAAATGAACTAAAATTTTTTAATCTTAAACAACCGTTACGCTCAATCTTGTATATTGGACCTCTGGCGACTATAAAATAAACATCTGTTCTGTTAAATTATTTTGGACCTCTGGCGACTTATGCATAAACCACTCGATTAATTTGATTTGATTAATTTTAATTGATTTAAGGCCTAATTCAAGTTAGAAACATTCAGTTCATGTATTGTCATCCAGAATAAAGATTTCCTGAAAGTTTTAGAGCTCTAGGTAGTCAAAAAGTGGGTAAATCTTTGTTTCTAAGATTTGATCACCACAGACAAACAAACAAACAGAGAGACGAATTAAGTTAAATAAAAGCATTTAATAACAAAAAAATAGATATTAATATTATATTTTTGTGCAAAATTTAGATTAGTCATTAAAATATTAAACGGCGTCAATTTTGTTAATGCGCGCTAATTTTTTAGCGTTAACGGAATTAATCGAGATTAATTCGCAGCTCTACTTTTAACTAAACACAAATAACTTTATATGAATTTGCAAAAAAAAGAAGAGCATTATTGCCTGTGGCTGTTCGTCGTGCCGAGATTAATCAAAATCTTTGTGCTCATGGTGAAAAGTTCAAAAAATTCCAATACAGGTCATTTTGTTAGCAGAGTTTTGCTTACTCAATAAATTGTCTTTAAGACATTGAAAATAATTAAAGCTTTTAGAAATCATTGTTGTAAGTGCTGCTCATCAGTGGGAATACTTGATCTAGATTTAAGAGAACTAACAACTATGAAATGCTCTGTTAATCTGCTACTGTAATTCTTCCAAGATAGGTCAAAGCTATAATTCTAAATAAGCTAAAAAAAACTAGATGGACATTCACTAAAATTAATATGTCCAGGCTATAAAACTAAATAGACATTCATTAAATTTGTAAACTTAAAAACATTCGAAAACAATTTTGAAAATTAATTTTTTTTTACTAAATGAAATAATTTTGTGCTGGATTTAGTTACTCCTAAAATAGATTTTTGGGACAAAAATTCTGATCACTTTTTGTAGGTTTGATAAATAAAAGTTCTAACCAGATGAATCAAGGACATATCCATTAAGTTTTGATCTAATCAATCCCAACTCATCTTCGTACCACAGTTGGTTATCACTGGCCGGTTGATTGCGGCTGTATAAAATTACCGATGCACCTGAACTTGCATTGCATCCTCTCACGTCCAGAACTTTTTCACACAATACACTCATGATGTAGAAATACTTGGCTGGCCTAAATGATGGAAAATAAAATTTCTGAAGCAAATGCTAATAAAATTTCTCATGTTTTGTGAATATTGAAAACTAGTCTGCATGGTTATTAAAATTTTGAATAAATAGATTTTAAAACTTTTAGACTTCCCTTATGACAAACCCCACAAACAATAACCGATTTTTTTTTAATTATCAACATATATAATTTCAATCATAAAAAGTATAAGAAAAAATATTTTTCTAATGATGAGTAGTTTAAGTAGTTTTAAGAAACAATAACTTTTTATTCATTTAGTTTAGGATTCCTTTAACAACAATATTTTTTTAAATATTCTCAACTGCACAAGTAAATCTACTCATATAATGTCCCAGCCTCACTCACTCACTCAGTCTGGAACGGTCCATGTAATCAAAACAAGCTGTCTAGCAATGGTTTTCGACATCTACTTATATAATGTTTTGTGTGTTGTTAATAGCTCATGAATCTACTTATATAATGTCTACTTATATAATGTTTTCTGAGTTGTTAATGGCTCGTGAATATTTCTTTGAAAAAATAATATTTTGGCATCTGTGATAAATGATAACTTTCTTGTTTCTGATTGAGATGATCCTAATAATTAATAATGCAGCTAAAATGTCATTCTCAACTTTGAAGTGTCTGATGACCCAACTCCACAGCCAATATAAAAAACAGGTGTATTGTGTTTACATTGTTCCAGATAGAAAAAAATACAGCAAGAAAGCAATAGAGAAAGAAAAAAGAGAGAGTAAATAAAAAACATTAATTACAATTCCTTTTGTTTGATTTTACTGAATAAAAGAAATTCAAAATATTCAACAGACAGTAATCAAATAAATACATACATACATACATGCATACACACATACAATCATACAGCTGTTGGAAACTATGTATGTTGTAGTTCCAAACCAAACCACTTATAATAACAAAATTAAATGATTTCACTGCCTATTATACAAAATTGAATGACCATAATGCTAATTATAAAGATAGAAATGATCACTCATTATAACTTCAGCAAAAAACGACAAAATACTCACATGAAACAAAATTCCCACAACTGGTCAGTATTATGACTGTCTTGTCCTATAATAACTGAATTATTTTCTTTGTTGACCTGCAAAACGAGATTTGTGTCATGTTTGTTTCTCAACTTATTTGTATCCAGTTTCCACATCTGCATTTTGTTGTAAGGGTCATACGAGGACAACTTCAAACCCATATCTGTGTGAAATATATATATATATATATATATATATATATATATATATATATATATATATATATATATATATATATATATATATATATATATATATATATATATATATATATATATATATATATATATATATATATATATATATATATATATATATATATATATATATATATATATATATATATATATATATATATATATATATATATATAACGGCCCATTTCTTATTGCCACACTTTTGAATCAAATTCGTCAGCTGTCTCCATTCTTTTCTTATGTTCAAAACAGTACAAAAGAAAAGAATGGAGACAGCTGACGAATTTGATTCAAAAGTGTTGCAATAAGAAATGGGCCGTTATATTTAATAGAGCTTGCATTCGTGAAAATCTGATTCCTAGTTATTTCAAGAATATATATATATATATATATATATATGTATATATATATATATATATATATATATATATATATATATATATATATATACTAGCAGACCCAGCAAACGTTTGTTTTTTAAATTATTTTGGTTTTTTTATTAAAAGTTTAATGCTTACTCTACCGGTCGCTCTTCCGATTTATATATATATCTGTCTCTCTGATTTTGGCCTATATATTATATATAAACTCCTCCGAAACGGCTGAACCGATTTTTATGAAATTTTTTGTGTACCTATCCTCAAACCTACCAAACGTACACAAAAAATTTCATAAAAATCGGTTCAGCCGTTTCGGAGGAGTTAGGACACAAACACCGTCACAAGCTTTATATATATATATATATATATATATATATATATATATATATATATATATATATATATATATATATATATATATATATATATATATATATATATATATATATATATATATATATATATATATATATATATATATATATATATATATATATATATATATATATATATATATATATATATATTCATTTAAACATGCTCTGTTGAAATATACACGCCATTTAGAAGACACGGTTTTGTCAATTAAACGCTTAAAATATTTTAAGTGAGAGAAAACACTTTTACTAGATTTAGTAAAAGTGTTTTCTCTCACTTAAAATATTTTAAGCGTTTAATTGACAAAACCGTGTCTTCTAAATGGCGTGTATATTTCAACAGAGCATGTTTAAATGAACATTTAGTGCCGAAATACTGTAAATATATATATATATATATATATATATATATATATATATATATATATATATATATATATATATATATATATATATATATATATATATATATATAATATAATTAACCTCAACCTAGCAAAACAGTTGTTAAGTTATGTTAAAAAAATGGAGAAATATATAACAGAATTGAAAGCATCATCACCACGATATTTAAACAATTTAATGCAAACTCCATTGACCATCTAAAGTAAAACTTGTCCTGTAAGTCATACAGGAGACCTCCTCTGTTGTGGGAGGCTAATTTATTCCAAACTATTGATTTGCAGTTTAAGATTGATCTTTATGAACATCTGCTCAAAAACTTCATGAGTCTGAAGTTTTTTTAATCCTTTCCAATCAACTTTACTGCTGTCACAGCTCTAGTCGACGATTGTGTGATGCTTCAACATGCTGTGATTAGTTTCTTTAGCCAACTACAAATACTGAGAACCATTGTGATTTTGAAATCTTGCACTGGCTTGCATTCAGCAGAGAAGACATCTTATTTGTCAACCTTTTCTAAATTCTTTATAATGACACCAAAAGTTTTGTTTCTTAGTTCAAATGGCCTTTGCACGAAAACATCTAACAGGCTAGATTCACATATTCTGTCAACAAACTTTACAAATGCCATCTTCATCATTAGATTTGTATTCACATCAATGAACAATATTTATTGAATCACTGGTTATTGACTAAGAGTTGAGGGCAGACATAAGGACTATTTTCAAACAATAATTCTCGCAGAGGATACGGTACCAAAAGCTGCAACCAAAAAAGTGAGTTTGTGCACCATTATAGATGCCACCGGCACCAATAAAGAATTATATTATTTATATTATATTATGGAACACTCTGGCTAAGGAACCTTTTCTCCCTAGACTCCAGAAATATCAAAGCCACATTGCAAATCTTGTTGATAATCATTGCAATAGGAAAAATAGGTTATATACAACTGAACAAGCTTATTTAAAAGTGAAACATAAACAAGATAAATAAACAAATAAAATAGTTTGCTATGAGATATAATTAGTCTCACAGACGCCCCGTACATATGACGAATTTAAGCTAACAAATCATGACATGAACTTCATGAGGTCACAGTTAGAGATTCAATAAGACTTAATCTGAATCTGAAGTTAACATTTTCAATCATCAATCAAACGATCGAAGCATATTGACTGCAAGACAACACTTTTCTTGCTCATTGGTGACAACATGCTTTTGGTCTTTCTTGTTTCATGCTGTTAGGCAGCTCATAAAATTAATATTTACGAGTCGCCTTCATTGTGTTTAAAACTTAATAAGAAAGCAGAGCTTAAAATTAATTGCTGTTTTGAGTAAAAATAATTTACAGTAAAAATTCTACAATTAGACAAATTGGTAGTATACAGGTGGTTTTAAATAGTAGGAAGGTAAATGCTAGTGATAATTGTTAATGAGATGAATGCAATTTTAAATAATAAGATAGTTGTTAATGATATGAATATAATTCTAAATAGTACGAAGATAATTTTTAATGATATGAATGTAATTTCAAATAGCAGGAAAATAATTGTTAATGATATCAATATAATTCTAAATAGTATGAAAATAATTGTTAATGATATGAAAAGAAAGAGCAATTCTCCAATGCATTTGACAGAATAGCAATATAAAATTTTCCTTTACATTTAAAGAATTAAAGGAAGATAAAATAAAAAATTGCAGCTTTATTCACCTGTAGCTTCAAGTACAAAATTTCTTAAAACACTTCTGATAGTGTCAGTTAAGTTATCTTGATAAAAATGCTGCCTGGTAACTTTTGAAGGATCTTCGTGATATCTCCCGAGTATCACTCTGTTACCGGTATTTATTGATTCTCCTTCCACTTCAAGGCCCAGACCACTCATCATACTTCTTATTAAAAAATTTCTACCGGTTCCTGAATGGCTGATATGAACAAAAATTAGTAATTTATAAGAACAATTAGTTATTTAAAGAAAAATTAGTTATTTATAAGAAAAATTAGTTATTTATAAGAAAAATTAGTTATTTAAAGAAAAATTAGTTATTTATAAGAAAAATTAATTATTTATAAGAAAAATTAGTTATTTATAAGAACAATTAGTTATTTATAAGAAAAATTTCTTATTTATAAGAAAATTAGTTATTTATAAGAAAATTTAGTTATTTATAAGAAAAATTAGTTATTTATAAGAAACTTTTTGTCTCTTGTGTCATGCTGTGATCTCATATTGAATCTTGCTGTCATTTAAAAATTTTTAAACATTAATTAAATATCAAATAATGAAAAAGATTGTTTAAAGTGCCCATGGTTGTGCGAGCTTCGGACCCACGAATATTATAATCAACAAGACATTTATTTTTATATTTGCTTTATTATCTAAACTTAATCAATAAATAAAAACATTTGAAATACAAATTTAAGAAAAAATGTATACACAAGAAAGTTTTTGTATTTTATGATTTTAATAATTTAAAAAAAAAACCTTTTTTTATGTACAATTTTTTTTTAAAGATTTTTATAAAAATGTTAAATGTTTTATTTTTAATTGGAAGTAAATAGTGTTAAGTTGTCATAGAGGTATGAGAATGTTATTAGTTTGCATGATCCATTTTTTCTAGATAAAAACCTTTTTTCTGGAAATTTGATGAATTTAAAGACTAAATGAACTGACCAGTAAACATTTTTATAAAATACTTTAAAATTATCGGCCCATGATTTGAAAAACGGTATTCTGTGCAGGTACACTTACTACTGTACTAAGCGAGCAAACTGTTCAAAGTTGTTAGATTTCTTTATATAAACAGCATTAGATAATGTTTTAAGATATAAACCAAAAAGATTTTTTTTCAAGTATCGATATATATATGTGAATGACGTTTTTGATGTTTTTGCCTACAAAAGGCCAACCAGAAGTATGAATGAATCGCAAATTTAATAGATTTGAATTTACCGTTACTGTGAGTCAGTTATAAAATTTTCAGTTCGATTGAAATAAAAAACCTGTCGAAAGATCTTACTTACTTACTGCCACCACATAAATCAATGCAAGTTTTAAAGAAATTTTGAAAATGAAAGTGTTTAAGAAACCTGAGCGAGATGGATTGATGTTCAATAAATTCGATGACCCACTGAGACAGACCTTCAACAGGTGCTCCATCATTAACAACTACTCGATGATTAGTGAAAACGTTTCCTGGCTTCATCTGCAGAATCATTGAAGGTCGTTGAAGGTTTCTTATGTAACTTCCAGAAAGCACCCACTGCTGCTTGCTAACATTGCTCTGATACGGGTTCAATACAACTTCTTGTTTATCTGCAATGTATGTAAATATTCATCAATTAACCCGATAACATCAAGAACTGTATTATTTCAAAATTACAATAATTGACAAACCTGTTAGATCGAGAACATAATCATTCATTTTTGAATGCAGGAATCCGTGCTCATCTTCATACCACAACTGATTGTCTGACATGTTGCCTTTGTTCTCATATAAAATAACTTTTGCTCCGGGACCCTTGTTGTCTCCCTTGACATCAATTACTAAAGCAGGGTTGTCCTTTGGTTTAATGTAGAAAAATAAGGCAGGTCTACAATATATTAAATCTAATGTATAAGTGAACATTTTTAAAGATGTAAAAAAATAAAATATGACCTACATTTTTTCAATCTTCCAACATTGCAAAATATTTTGTGCATTCCTTTCTGCCAGCACACATTGTAAATCAACATTCATTTCCATCAGTAAATTTGCTTTTTGGGCTTTAATGATGTCTGACTCGATTATCCAGTTCTCATTTTTCATAAGCATTTTTTGATGTTTTGCAACAATTTGATTGCCTGTGTTTTAAACAAAATTGTAAACCAGATGAAATATTCTCAAAGTGAAAAGCATTAGATGAAAATTCATGCCTTAATTAATTAATCACCTTCAACATCTAGAAAGGAATTGTACTTTTTGTTCACAATCGATTTATTTTCATAGTTGTAAAACCACAACTGGTGTTCATTGTTGCCAACCCAATCTCGCACCAAGGGAGCAACTCTGATGTCGGAACTGATTTCATTATTGCTCAATTCCACAACCAAATCAGGGTTTATTTTTGTATGGATAATAAAATATTTTCCAGGTCTGAACTTTGACATGGTAATCTGATGAGACACCAATATTTAAGTTATCAATTTAACATCTGATTATAGAAATTAAAATGATTGACAAGAATTTTTATAAAAATTGTAAACAAGAAAACACAATTCTGATCAATAATATTTAAACATGTATACAATATAGCAATAATATTACATAATATCTCCCAAACGAATTAAAAATCGAACTTACAAGCCATTTTAATTTTATATAACCAATCATTGATCAACCAACACATTATCATTAAACACACACCTTTGATCTCAATTTCTCTGGTTGTCTTCTAAAAGGAATTAAACCTGAATTTTTAAATTGAGAAAGTCTTTCTTAGTTTCTAGTCTAGTTTTCTTCCTTCTATTGCAATTACTAGACTACTCGATAACTAACTAAACTCTAAAGATAGTCAAGTCTATCAGTCAGTGTATGGTATTAGTTAGTCAATTAATTATATTCTTTTAAAGTTTAAAGTCAGTCAATTCAAGTCTATTAGATAGTGTATTGTATTAGTTATGTTATTAATGTGAGTTAGTTAGTCGTTGGTGACGTTAGTCACTCTAGTCAATTCATTATTAATTCGGTAAAGGTTCCCTTTGACGGCCCGTGCCGAAAAATAATCGTATTATTTTTATTTTGTCACAATAACATAAAAAAACAAATTTAATACCAATTTTAATTTAAAAAAAAACATTTATCGTAATTTGAGAGACTTTGAAAACGTAAGTAGTACTCTTTCAAGCCCTATTTACATCGTAGTTGTGAGTGGTGAGGTACGAGATGATCGTATGAATGAAATGAATAAAAAATAAATAAAATTAGTTTATAATAAAATTTTATTTATAAAACAAACTATCAGTTGTAAATAAAAATTCCATTAAAATTTTAAAACTCACCGCCCGGTAACTCGGGACGGTTTGCAAGAAGTAAGAAAATTGGAAATTATTAAACTAAGTTAACTTCTTTAAATAAACGAAATTTCAAATTTTTAATGAAGAAAAACTAAAAAATAAATGTTAAAAAAAGTAGTTTATTCGAAGCAACGTCGAAATTTGAATATTTGTAAGCGAACGTTGTATATTTGCGTCGTTTAAACTTTTCCTTCAAATCCTTCGTTTAAACTTTTCCTTAAAACTCAAACGTACATAAATTATAATTACATTATTTATTTTTTTATATGACATTTTCCCATTTTAAATAAATTACTTATACTAATTATCATAATTTTTAAACTAGTGTTTACTTTTAATCGTGTTTATAGTTAATTATAGCCGAGAATTATGTATTAATCCGCCACACGGGCCGTCAAAGGGAACCTTTACCATTAATTCTAATCTAATTAATTCTAATTAATTATTAATTGGGTAATCTCCCACTAGTAGTATAGCCAGCGTCCTGGGCCGATGCCACTTACTTTATTATGAGATGTCACGTAGAACGCACATGACACCCACCCTCTCTTAAATTAAAATAGAAAAATACTTTAAAAAATTCCAAGTTCACAAAGTAATCGGTAGGAAATCACTTCAATACGAACAATATAGTAACAATACGCAAACGATACAACGACGTTTAAAATGTACACCTGGACCTTGTAGTTTATTTTGTAGCGCATTACTTTACTTTATAACGTTAATGTCATAGATATATATGGTTAATGTTACAATGTAGAAAGATTGAATTAGGATTTAGCTGTCGATGAAAATTATCTAGGTGAAATGGTCAATGATAATGATGGACCGTCACATGATTTGGGGGGAGTGGTGTCACACATTTATTGTGTGGTGTCATGAGGAGGGAAGGAAAGTCTAGGATGTGTGGGACGTCCCATCAAAACAAATGAAATCAGAAATATAGAACTGTTTATTGAACTCATAGGACATAGATTGAACTGTTGTTACTATCAATGTTTGTCACACTTGTCACAGACGTTTAGAGGATGGTGCAGCAGTGATATTTTAGTTCCATTTTTTTAGTTTCAGTTTCGGTTTATTTTGTATATATTTTTTCATTTTAGTTTCAGTTTCACAAACCATTTTCAGTCGTTTAAAAATATTATATTTAGCTTCTGTTCTGATTTTCTGTTGTTTGTGTTAGTGGTGTTTTTTTATTTATTGAGGAGCAGTGTTTTGTGCATATATATCTATGGTTTTGTGTTTCTGTCCGAAATATAGCCCGATGCTCGCCCAGATGAGGAGCATTTTCTTCACAACGTTATTAATGTTTTTTGCATTTTTTGCTGCATCACTGATGGGGATGAAATTACCACAATTTTCAGTTTCAGTTTATTTTTGCCATTTTTGCCAATTCTTTCCAGTTAGGTTTCAGTTCCAGATTATTTTTTAATATTATTACACGCTTTTATTTAATTTTATCTGTTTTTTGTATGTTTAATGGTTTGTAAAAAAAATCCCTAAAAAACTTCGTGTTTTAAAAATCCTGTAGTTCGTCGACTAAAAATGTTTTGCAAAGTATTTTTAATGATAGTAAATCTATAAAATATTAAAACAATAGCGGGCTTACCCGGGGTTTTCAGAATTTTTCTATAGTTTTTCTCTCGTTTCATTCCCCGTTTGCTATCCCGCTCCTGCTCGCTCTCCCGTTTCCTCAAGCAAGCAAGAAAATAAGGTGAAATTAATGTAAAAAATTTGAAAATTTTAGGTTTTTGTATATTTAATGTTTAATGTATTCTTAAGCAAATGGTAAAACATGCTATTATATGCTGCAACCTGTAGCCAGCATTTTACTCATTGTAATAGTTTATAGTCCTTTACACCAGGTGTTTTAAGACTAAAATGGCTGTATGTTGGAAACACTTAAGTACTTCCTGTCATGGATCATAATTTGATCTTTTTAACTTTCCCCTCCTCCTTTCTCCAGGCTTGGGACTGGCTTGCAAAAGCAAGGCGGAGTTAAGCATTTTACTCACGGCCGTCTTTCGTTTATTGAATTTTTGTAAACAAAGGTTAGACTGAAATTCAGTCGTTTAAAAATATTATATTTAGCTTCTGTTCTGATTTTCTGTTGTTTGTGTTAGTGATGTTTTTTTTTATTTATTGAGGAGCAGTGTTTTGTGTTTCTGTCCGAAATATAGCCCGATGCTCGCCCAGACGAGGAGCATTTTCTTCACAACGTTATTAAATAATTAAAGTTAACCCGTTTTAGACTAGACTAGACCATCGTACGTTTTACGAACACACTGTTAAAAGTTTTTCTTTATTAAGAAAGCTTCAATACACTACACTGTATAAAATTTTTTAAATAATTTTTTTATTCCTATTAAGTAGTTTAATCTGGGTTAGAATATGAGCATTTTCAAGGTATTCGACCGATATTACTTTAAAAATTTATTATGCTAATTTCATGAGAGTTATCATAACAAAAGCTTGAAATATCGAAAGAGAAGGTCCATCAAGATAGCCCTGGTTTTTCGCCATACTAAAATACACAGCAAACGGTTTTTGATTTTTCCTAACTAAACCACTCGCTGAGCCAAATATCTAATTACATATTCTGAAACTACATGATTTATCCGATTTTTAAAAAATAAAAGCAATCAAATATACCATGTAATTTTTTTTAATTGATTTTTGAAGTTACTGGGTAAATTTGCCCAGAAAACGGTTTTTGATTTTTCCTAACTAAACCACTCGCTGAGCCAAATATCTAATTACATATTCTGAAACTACATGATTTATCCGATTTTTTAAAAATAAAAGCAATCAAATATCGCACTGGCTACGGATCCGGCAGTGCCGGACCTATAACTATTATTTTTCGGGGTCCGTCAATTGATAAAAAAATAAAAATGAACGTAAATTTTATTTTTTTAAATTAAATTAAAGTTATTAATATTAAAAACAAAATTTGAATTTATTTTTATTTTAAATAAAGTTTGATTTACATTTTCGATAGCGTTAGTCGGGATACGTCAATGACGGACCGATAACTATTATTTTTCGGGGTCCGTCAGTGACATACATTTTTCAATGGTATTGGGACGAAATAAAATACAGCACAACAATAATAGTCTTATACAAATTTATTAAAGTAAAAAAATATCGAAAATTGTTTATATCAGCTCCGACATGTATAACAAAACCATTCTTTTTTGGGTTTTGTGGTTAATCCAGCACAGCTAAAATGGTACCATTCTAAACAGCTGTCGCACTCAATACAGTTCTCTGTATCAGTGTTTTTAATACAGGGACGGCAATACCAAATATTCATTTTTTTTCTTTTTTTTTTATAGAAGCATGTAGTTTTTTCCATGCTTGGTTAGTTATATATAAGGTTTAACAATTTCGAGGACTACTATTTCGTTTAGAAGTGATGCCGGAAGATCTATAACTTCAAGGTTCATATCTGTGACATCAGCTGGCAAATTGGGTGAGATGTCTTCCGGTCTCCCTCCTATCACCAAACGCCCACGTAACACTGAAAATGTATAATTAGAATGAAATAGAAATGGCTAAAAAGGAGCAAAAGCGAAAAATTTACTTACAATGAATTTTTTGATCGACTGATTTTTTTGAAAATGGCAAACAAATATCCTTTTGTTGTTTTTTCAATCCCATGGCTGTTTTCCTTTCCTTTAGCTTGGGCCGTCCTCTTAAACTAATCTTATTTGGCAATATCAGTTTTGTAATCTTTGTTTCCGGTTGTGAAGCTGCTGGTGGAATGTCTAATTGCTCATCATTGGCATAGTCTGTTTCCGGTTGTACAGGTTCAGGCAGAATGTCTACTTGTTCATCATTTGCGTTATTAGAAACCTGGTTAATTTGGTTAAAATTTTCATTTGTTTTTTCTACTAGAACCTCTTCATTTTGGACTTGATTAATAATGTTTACTAGCAAATTGGTTGGCCCTTCATTAAAATTTTCATCACTTTCAACTGGTACAACTATTGCCTCACGGTTGGTACTCCCTATTTTTGCTAGATCTTCTAGAACTGTTAGCTCAGCTAAATGTTTGAGTTGCCGATCTGCACGCCGAAACTTTTCCACATTTGACAGTGGTCTATTACTTATAACACCCACTCCCAGATGACTGCCTTTTTTGTTTGAGCCCTGAAAAATTCGATGTGATTGCTGAATTTGCTGTTTTAGCCATCTATCCCCAATTCCAATAAGATCCAAATTTTGTTTTTAATATTAATAACTTTAATTTAAATATAATTAATAATAATATAAATTAATATAAATTAAAATAATAAAATGTATGTTCATTTTTATTTTTTTATCAATTGTATATGTATCCCGACTAACGCTATCGAAAATGTAAATCAAACTTTTTTTAAAATCAAAATAAATTCAAATTTTGTTTTTAATATTAATAACTTTAATTTAATTAAAAAAAATAACATTTACGTTCATTTTTATTTTTTTATCAATTGACGGACCCCGAAAAATAATAGTTATAGGTCCGGCACTGCCGGATCCGTAGCCAGTGCGATCAAATATACCATGTAATTTTTTTTAATTGATTTTTGAATTTACTGGGTAAATTTGCCCAGAAAACAGTTTTTGATTTTTCCTAAATAACCACTCGCTGAGCCAAATATCTAATTACATATTCTGAAAATACATGATTTATCCGATTTTTTAAAAATAAAAGCAATAAATATACCATGTAATTTTTTTTTAATTGATTTTTGAAGTTACTGGGTAAATTTGTATGTATGTATATATATATATAACTTTATGCACATATATGTGTATATATATATATATATATATATATATATATATATATATATATATATATATATATATATATATATATATATATATATATATATATATATATATATATATATATGTATATATATACACATATATATGTATATATATACACATATATATGTATATATATACACATATATATGTATATATATACACATATATATGTATATATATACACATATATATGTATATATATACACATATATATGTATATATATACACATATATATGTATATATATACACATATATATGTATATATATACACATATATATGTATATATATACACATATATATGTATATATATATACACATAAGCATGAGGATTCAGAGGAAAATGAAAACGAACTTTATAACATAAAGTTCCTAGAAATATTCCTTAAGAAATACTGCCCTTACTTGCCATTGATAGGGTCTTTAAATTCCACGTCGGGAACACCACATTCAAACTTGATGGTAGAAAACCATTTTAGGAACATTAAGCAGGACGTCCTGCAGAGCCAAACAAATCTTAAAATCGGAAGATTTGTTCGGTTACTGCGAAACCATGTAAAAGGTAAGTGTAATGAGATCACAATTCTAAAACCAAAAGGTAGGATCAGAAAGAACCTTAAGGCTAAACCTGAGCTAACCAGTAAAGAAAAATGGGGAAAAGAGTACTACAGGGCACGTATCGTACAATGTTAATGCCAGTCAAAATTAATGTGCCAAAAACGGTTGGAAAGGAACCCATAAAACTTAGTAATCATCTCTTAGCTAATGAGAACTACTACAAAATTTTTAAAGAAAACAAATTATCGATCGTCTGTAGATTCAATGGTGAGTCTTTGAAGCTATCAGAATTCATTTATTTATATGACGGAGAATGGTGAGTGATTGATTATATCACAGGGATTAAGTTGAAAAATTCTAATTACATTCCCTGGGGTGACTTTTCACTAAACTTTGAAAATTTTGATAATAATTTATCCCATGAGTCTCCCATTATTAACCATAACTTTTTCAAATCTCTTTACACTTGTTGCGTATATAATGCGCATCGAAATCATTTCTGTTTACAGAGGACGATCTCTTTTTACGATCCGTTAATAGGAGAAGGAGTGAGCATTAAGGAGGAACTTAAGAAGTTCAGACTATTTTTGCAGCAGGTCTGCATTTTAAGAAATGAAGCAATGCCATATTATGTTGATGAATTTGTAATTCATGACCGAAGACAACAAAAGGACGCTTTCAATTGTGGGATATATGTCATGGAACAAATGTTTCGAATGGATGTGAATTTGGATTTCTCAAAGCCATTCAGAGCCAGCTCGTACAGAAACGAACTAATCAAGGAGATTTTGTCTTTGTCTAACGACATGGAAGACATATGTTTGTATTGTGGTACAGATGAAATAAGGATTATGTGCAATGTTCTTATTGTGAACGTTGGATTCACCAAAGTTGCACCAAGAAAAATTTCGATCCTACCGTATGGGATCAGGTTGATTTTGTATGCGTGCTTTGCTTAAATTATTTTTCTACAAAAACATAATTATTAATTCTTATATAATTCAAAGATTAATTTTTAAATAAAATTTCATCTATATATATAAAAATGAATGTTTGTATGTATGTATGTATGTATGTATGTATGTATATATATATATATATATATATATATATATATATATATATATATATATATATATATATATATATATATATATATATATATATATATATATATATATATATATATATATATATATATATATATATATGTTATTCATGCATTGCTACACCATTCATCTTATCGTAATAAAATTTTCACACAACCTTGAGTAAAGGGGAATCAAATATAGAGAAAAAAAATTTGAAATCCGACACGAAATGAGCGGAGCGGGTGAGCGAGCGGGAACTATATATATATATATATATATATATATATATATATATATATATATATATATATAGGAACGCGACGGGAACGGGAAAGCGGAGAAGGAAAGGGGAGCGAGAGAGACAAACATTAGAAAAACCTCTAAAATCTCCGGGGAACGCCGGGTGCCCCCGCTAGTTAGTAAATAAAAATAATGTGCAAATTATATTTTATACAGATTCATTTTTGTTTAAATTATGCATATATTTTATCTATGTTTATATTACGTTACCACGAGTAGCGCCGGTTATGTATGGAACTTCAAAAATCAATTAAAAAAAAATTACATGGTATATTTGATTGCTTTTATTTTTAAAAAATCGGATAAATCATGTAGTTTCAGAATATGTAATTAGATATTTGGCTCAGCGAGTGGTTTAGTTAGGATAAATCAAAAACCGTTTGCTGTGTATTTTAGTATGGCGAAAAACCAGGGCTAAGTCCGCCAGGGCTATCTTGATGGACCTCGAAAGAGGATGTACTCAAAAGTAAACAGCAACGTTAATTAAATTTAATTGTGTTTACACTAACCCACAATCTGAACATGTATGAGTCATGCTCGTTTTACGAGTACTTTATGCGAACGAGTGGAAACTAGTTTATTCAGCTTATAGTTGTGCAGTGGTTGAATTGGTGATAGTGGTTTTTGCAAATTTCATTCTTCGAATGAAATGTTTGTAAAGTTTAAAAATGAAAGGCGTCAAACAGAACGTTTTTTCACGTTGAAAGAAGCTATGGAACTAATTCTTGATGATGATAGCATTGAGGTTGACAAACTTGTCATTCTTCCGCCCGGTGCATCATAACACGTGACTGATGAATAAGCAAATGAAGAAGAAATGTTATTCTTTGTAATGTATCCGGGAAGGTAGAAGTTGATCATACTAATGATGAGATGGGATTAGACTGTGCCGGTTCTTTGGGTGAAGAAATGGAGGCAGCAAATACGGTCAGTTCATTGCCGCGGCAACCAAAAACGCCAAAAACAATTGAAATGCACTTAGACCAAAAAGAGTCATTTGATTTTCCACTTTTAAAACAGTCTATAATGAGTTTGAAACACCATAATGGTGCTTTGTTGGGAAAACCCTATATGAGCTGTTTAGGTTGTTTTATACCGATGAAATGAATTCATGAACGGTTGAAGAAACAAAACGATAGGGAAGATTCAGCAACTGGCCATGGTCACGATCTGGAAAAGGTGAAAACAGTAGGTCGCTACAAGCTGGAAAATTGTGGCAAAACACTGTACATGTAGGCCAAGTGCGGCAAACGACTTCATCGGAATTGTTTTGGTGCTTTCCACACACTCCGGTTCTGAAACGACTATCATGAACTGCTTGACTGATTTATTGAATGTTAAATTTTTGGATTTTATTGAACTGTGTTACTGATAAAGTCAGAAATGTGTTTTTAGCTTTTCTGTTTATAACCTAAAATTTATATTATAATTGTTTGCGTTGAGAACAAAAAAAATTGACTTTTAAACATGTTGTACTTTTTCATGAATTTATGCCTTTATGTGTGTTTTCAAACCACTAGTACAAGGTTTCACATAATTTGCATTATGTCATTGAACAAAATTCACCATAAATGAAAAAAACTTTCAGAAAAACTTTAACCACTTGCTATTATATAGCATGAACCATCGTTACATTGATTATTTATATTACAACTTTTAGAAGAAAATTAATGGGGGAGGGGTGCATTATTTATATATATATCTCTTGATGGTGTTTGTGCCCAAACTCCTCCGAAAAGGCTGAACCGATTTTTATGAAACTTTTTGTGTACGTTTGGTAGGTCTGAGGATAGATACACAAAAAATTTCATAAAAATCGGTTCAGCTGTTTCGGAGGAGTTTATATATAAAGGACCTAATTGTACCTTAGCAAAAAATCGAGAGAGCGACCGGGAGCGGGAGAGCAAATGGGAATGAGAGAAAAACAATAAAAAAATCTCTGAAAACCCCGGGCAACGCCGGTTACCCTGCTAGTTATATATATTATTTATATATTCGCTATTTGTTTTACTAAAGTTTTGATGTTTTAGCCTATATGCGCCTGCAATGTTTTCTGTTGTATATGAATTATAGGAATTTTGTTTTATACTTTTTAGGGTGCAAGAAAAATGTGTTTTTTTAAATATATTTTTTATGATGTAAAAATTATTTTCTACTTTTTTGTTTTTGATGGGTGAAATTTTGTAAGCATTTGAGTTTTTTTAGTTTTTTTCTTTAGGTGCAAACCTTAGCCCGTTTAATTTAAAATTTTATAACTTTTTTACTTTTTTTGCTAGGTGGCAATAAACACCATCGTATGGAATTCGCGGACAGACAAAATCTCAAACAAACAAACAGACAAGAAAGTGACCTAATAAAAACGTTGTAATAAAAACAGAGACAATCTTTAAAAAAACCCGTGTAACCCTGCTAGTTTATTATATAACCAAAAGTTATATAGTCCCAACAGAAATTGATATTCAAGTGAATCTAATGAAAATGGACAGACTAGTTTTTTTTTTTTTTTTTTTTTAAAATGATTAGTTCACATTTCTCAACACCTTTTCACTTCTTACACACTTTTCTTGGTAAATATCCATACTTCAGTGATTTGTATTAGATATCCATTTGTATATATTTGATATTTTATACAAATTTATATTAGCACATTCGTACTATATAAACAAGCCCAGTGCTCTCATGTCTGCATATAATTCACACATACAGTTATTTTATTTTATGAAATATTATAAATCAGATCTTTTCATAATAATTAGTTTTATTTATGCAAAACAAGTGGTTTGCTTGCGAAAAATAAAATTGCATAGGTGGAAAATTATTATACGATATTTTTATGATAGCATATTTTTATCTTTATTATAAATTTGTGAACTAGAAGTTAAATAGTTGGTCAACTTTTTTTAGCTCATCATCATGCAAATTGTGAGGCCAAAAATGACTAAGGCAAATTATCTTGCTCTGAAAAAGTACATATTGAGAGAAAGAGAAAAGAAAAAACAAGGTATGTCTTGTTAAATTTAGTTTGCTTATAGTATTTTTTAAAGTTTTAATCTTGAAACTGCATTTTTGTTGGCTGTTTTTCAAGTTTATAAATCCGTGTTTGTTAGAAGTTGGTAATATTCTTGGACTCATTAGAAAAAAAAATCATCATAAATATACATCATTAATTTCAAAACAATGTTTAATCATGATTGTACATCATTCATTTAAAAAATAATTAATCATGAATGTACATCATTCATTTAAAAAATATTTAATCATGAATGTATTCATTTAAAAAATATTTGTTCATGAATGTACATCATTCATTTTAAAATATCTGGGAATGCTCAATCTATTAAGTTTATTTTGTTAATTTCAAATGTTACAGAGCAAGAACAGGATAAAGAACAGGAACGTCTTAAAAAGGAAAGAGAGATGAAGAAAAAGAAAGAGGAAGAAGACAATTTAACTTTAGAACAAACCAAAGAGCAAGTCTGACTCTTAGCAATAATTTTTTATGCTTAATTTTTAATTAAATTTTCATTAGTGACATTTTTTAATTTTTTAGATTGTTGTTTGGGAAGACAAATTGGCTGCTTTGAAGCAAGAGAAACACGAATTGTTTTGTCAATTGAAAAAAGTTCTTCATCAGGAAAACGCCAGACAGAAGACACAAATGAAAGAACAGCAAAAGTTATATTTATTAAGACCATAAAATTGGATGTTACTAATGTGGATATATTTTTTAATAATGTTTTTTATTTTATCTCTTAATTAACAGCGAACAAGCATCCTTCCAACAACAGTACTTAGCAGGAATGAGTTCAAATGCTCAAAGCTTCCTACAGCATCAATCAAATAAAAAATATTTGAGCATACCAATGCAACAAAACAATCCACAATCACAAGTAAATAAATTATTATAATATCATTACAAATAAATTATTATAATATCATCACACATAAATTATAATATCATTACTAATAAATTATTATAATATCATTAGTAGGGAGTAACCGACTTTTGGTCCGGAAATCGAATATTGCCGATTAGTGCAAAATTTCGATTAATCGGAATCGGCAACATTAGGTTAACCGATTCCGACTTTGTCATATTTTTATAATACTGTCTTTCATGTTTTACCTTGTGCTTTCTAAATTTGAATATTTTAATGATGACAATGAAGCGTTGCACAGTCAAATGTCGAGAATACTAAAACTAGGCCAACTGTTTAGCTTGCATTGAAAAACTAAAACGAGGAGGAAGCGATGCACACATTTGGAACGAGTGGATTGATTACACATCTGAGAATGTGACATCCCGACAATTTCTCTAAATATTCTGGAATCTGTGAAAATGACAAGAAACAAAAAGCAGAAGACGATTTGAAGCTGCCAAAAAGCAAAAACCATCCTGGGTACACACCAAAATAATTTTCAGAAAAATCGGCAAACATTTTCATTGATGTGAAATTTTTCATATTAGAGATTGCCGATTAATCGGACCGGAATCGGCAAATTTTTTAACCAAAAATCGGAAATCGGCAAAAAATTGAAATCGGTTACTCCCTAATCATTAGACATAAGTGATGTTATAGAAGTTATTATGTAATTAATTTGGTAGAATTTGAAGAAGTCAAGATCTCCTTCACCAAGTACCAATTCGTACCAATCCCACTTTAATGCAAATCTTCTTCCTTCTAATTCAGCATACAGCAATATAAAAACTGAACCTTTCTGTATAAGTATGATTTATTTGTTTATATTTTGAAAGCTTTTTTTGTATTTTATATTGTTAAACTTCCCTGCACCATAAGGGAGGTTTGACATTTTTAAATTTAATAATTTTTTTCAACTGAATATAGGCAGGCTAAGTTTGTGTAACATGAATGATTTAAAAAATAACTTGTGCCACTGAAGTAAAGGATTACTCAAAACTGAGGTCAAGGTGACATTGGTAATTATTGGACTGGAGATGTTCATACTGGTTTTTCCTTCAATTTCCATCATCTTGGTATTGTATTTATAATTAAACAAGCAATCAAGAATGTTTTGTGTTTCACGTAGGTGTGGTGTGTGTGAATGGAAAGTTTTTGTTTCTAAGTAATTTAAATCCTATGATGTAGCATCTATAAAGTTTGTGTAATAAGAGATCTATAGAACTACTTAAGCTTTCAAAAGTTGGTTTGCAGATGTTAAAATACTTGTAGTTTGTTTTCCATTATAGAAATGAATTATCATTTTTTTTTATTGATAGTATCCATGCCAGATTTTTGGAAAAAGTATGTTAAATAAATTTCTTGAGAGCACAGTTTGATTTCCATAATTATCACATCTATCGTGATTTTTATCATATACATTCAAATTTATTTTTAGAACCTGGAGCATACCAGTCGAATCAGAATCCATCTAGTCATCCAGGGTATGCCAATCAGCACAATTTCATTCAACAACAAAGTGGTCAGCAACCACCCTCGTCTTTCCAGCAGCCATCCAATCAGAAATTTTCTCTTCCTCCATCACCTGCTTTCTATCCATCCTCTCATTTTCCTCATCAGTCCAACAAACCTTCGATTCCTGATTCACAATTTCCTTCTGCAAATTATCTCAGACAACCTGGGAATAATCAAAGAAGGCATCAACCATCACTGACATCAAGTAAAATATTATTTTTATTTTAATCATGAGCTGAACTTACAGAGAGCTAGCTTTCTAGTCGCCACCCAGCTAGTTACCAATTTACTAGTTGCTAACCCAACTAGTCGCTGGCCCAGCTAGCCGCTGCCCAGCTAGTCGCCGGTCCATCTAGACACTGAGTATACCCACGACAAACTAGTAGTTTGTGTCAGAAATAAATCTTGTACTATAGAATTAACTTATTTTCTGAATAGCTTTTTTCTGATATTTCACACATAAACTTTATTTAAATGACAATACAATATACTTTCCATAAAAAAGGTTTTGAATGAATTACTTTCTGTTTAATGTGTGCTTGTGTTACATGCAAGACTGAGATAAATGATACAAATTATTTGCTTAAAATGGAAAATCATCTGAATTCATCATGTTTCTTTTGAAGCTCCAATTGATTTGTAAAATGCAAAGATTGTGAAAATTGTCCAGTTTGATGGATTTTAGTTTAGCATGAAAGTTAAATAATAGTTTAAACTCTGGAAAGTTAATTAAACAAAGTTAATCAATGGCTGACGTGGTAAAGGTAAAATTAAAGAATTGCTTTGTGCTAAAGTTAAGAACTGTTGACAACATTTTGTACATTTCCTTTCAAAACAAATTAAATCTATGCAAACTTTTTATTAAATTTAACCTGGCCGAAAATCTTAAAGAGGTTTGAATAATTGTATTCTATTTGCTATTAATCTTAGTTTATATTCCAATTTAGATAATAAAAAAATGCTTGTTTGGTAATAATTTGACATTGAAGATTTTGGTTAATCTCAGAGTAAGCGGTCATCCATATATTACATAATAAACTACAGATTTTTATACTCTTCCCCTCTCCCTTTTTTTACCTCGTACACTTTTATACACCTTCTTCTTATGTGTACATACGCACGGCTGCCCTACACTACTCCATAAAACTACCATAGCTTAAATTAGAGACATAAAGTTTCATATTTTCTGGTGCCGATAACTTTCATATTCTTTGGTTCCGATAACGTTCATATTTTCTGCTGCCGATAACTTTTATATTTTCTCTAAAAGGTATTCAACTTCTTTTAAAAAATGATCGATGACTAGGGAAGGGGTTGTTTCATACCTATTTTTTTTTAATTTAAAAGAGGGGTAGTCTTAAAGATCATTTAACATGTGTTTTTTAAGTCATATGTGAAATTATATAACAAAACAGATATTTATTTAATTAAAAATGTTAGACTAAATATAAAATGACCACCAACTGTTGATATTAAAAGTAAAATGCAATAAATTTTATCTGTACTACATGGTAATCTGAACTATTAGAAATTATGATATTAATAGTCAAAACTGTTGGGGTTTTATAGTAGTATCTTACTGGTCAACACAAATTTCTAACATACGTACAAATATCAGAAATTATATGATCTGATACTCCATATATCATATTAATTTTTGCGTACATTTGTTGGAACACTCCCCTTTCTCCCCATATGCACAGGTACACAGATCATTCATTTGGCACATAAGTAATATATGGATGGATGGCCCCTAATGACCATTGACTTGCTCATTAGTTTCACTTTGTTACATTACTTCATCTTTTATGTCATTATTGTTGGCTGCATAAAAATCTAAAACAAATAATCAGAGCATCAATTAGCTCATTAAATGTTTGTCTCTGTAAATGTGTGCGTGGATCAATTTCTTTCATGTGTGCAAGTTGGCTTGGTGACAAGCTGGGAAGCGACTACTTTGGAAACCATTATTTGGCCTGGTGACTAGTTGGCTTGTACCCCCACTTACAATATCAGGAATTGAAAAAAATAATTTATTATGTTTAAGATACTCCTTACACGCTTTCCATGACATCTCAGATGGAGCATCCGTCTAATAAATCTGGATTTTCTGAGGATAAACAGCTTAAAATGTCTCAGGTACAAAGTGAATTTAACTACATTTCATTATTTTTTATTTATTACTATTGAACTTGAATTCATTATTTCGTATTCAAATTAAAATATGAATAAAAAAATACAACATTTGTTATTGGTTTTATCGAATGTTCATCGTATTTTGTTTGTTTGTTAGTTTATTTATTTTAGAATGAGATGTGTATATTTGTCTTTTTGAAGTTGTAAATGATACAAATTGATGAGACTTTGTTCATTGATGTTCCCAAGACTTGAGTGATTACATTATACTTACCAAGGTTTATGTTATATTAAATTATTGAAATGTTCATCATTAAATCACTGATATAACTTGTGTTGTGTTATTTTAGCGATCCCTTGGACAGCCCAAGAGTCTGAGCTACAACCAACAGAGATATTGAAGTCTGTCTACTGTTGTTATATGCAACATCAGATTAGATTTCGAAATCTGAATCTTGTTGTAAGCAAAAAAAACTGTGGGGTTACTAATGTTTACTTTGTTAGGTTCAATTGTGATTTGAGCTTTTGGTTTTAATTCAATGTTAAGTTTTAACATGAGTTTTGTAGTTATTGCTATTGAGAAATAAACAATATTTGGTATTGTTGTATGAACTAGTGGCTTTGCTGCATTTTATCTTGTTTAACTGCTGATGTTTGTGAATTTTAGTGTTTGAATTTGAAGAAGTGAGACTCATAATTGTTTCTTTCATGTATGGGAGAAGTGTGGCTGATGAGTGCTCTATTTTTATTACAACAAACTAGTTGTTTTTTAAAATAAAAAAAGTTTTCAGCTTTGTTTCTTTCTGATTTAGTATTTATTTTCAAGATGCCTAAAATTTAATTGAATGGTAATTAACCTTTATAAGATTCGACTATTTATTGAAACAACTGGGTGGTCATGTAAGATCGACAAATCTTAGCAATTTAATAGAATACATTGTCATCACCATCAACAAGTCTGTTCAAAGTCACAGCATGATTGTATGTCCGAAAGTAGATTTAATTAATCTTTCCAGTAATCTAAAGTACGATCTATCTAGGGTTTTTATATTTTTAAACGGTTTATGGTTGCACTACGCTGAAGACTGAATGTCCTTATGTAGAATTACTTCCTATTTATTGCAGACTAGCGGGATACCCGGGGTTTTTAGAGGTTTTTCTAATGCTTGTCTCTCTCGCTCCCGTTTCCTTCTCCGCTTGCTCTCCCGTTCCCGGTCGCTTTCCCTTTCCCGCTTGCTCTTTCGCTCTCAGTTGCTTTTCCGTTTTCGCTCATTTATCTTATGTGTATATATATTTATATATATAGTTCCCGCTCCGCTCATTTTGTGACCGATTTTAATTTTTTTTCACTAAAACCTTCCTCCATTGACTCTCAAGCTTGTGTAAAAATTTCATTATGATCGGATGGTTTCGCGATGCATAAGTTACACACACACACATAATCTTATTTTTATATATATAGATCATAATTGATCTGGTTTTCTATTTCTCCATCTAGTCTTAATTGGGACTTGTTCACAGTAAACGAGGCAGAGTAAATATATATTTAAAGACCAATATTTTAAAATTCAATCAATTTGGAGAATTCGGAGAAAAATCTCTAAAATATAATTTAATGCATTGTCATTTGGAACAAGTTATTGTAGATATAGGCCTATGTGCTAGACAATTTACGTTCGATTTGATGATGACTGGAAGTAGGTTAATTAGCCCTCCCAAGATTTTGCCAGTCACAAGCAATCAAACTTACTATTAAAGATTTATAAGCAAAAACCTTCAGCAATAAATAGGTTGACTTGGCTACTACTACCTACTTAGAATGGGCGTCACTTGAGGGAAGTTTACCCCAAGTATTTTTCGGGTTTTTTTATTTGGAAGTTTTTTGAAAGTTTGCAGTCTGGGAAGGAAAAAGTAGATATAGTTTTGGAAAAGTAGCTTAGACTACCCCTTCCCCAGTCATCAACTGGTTTGAGGGGGAGTGCATATACAGTGTGTAAGGTTTTGGACTTTTTTCTGAAAGCTGCGACTACTGGGGATCAGCTATTCTTGCAAAAAAGTTGGACGTGGCCGCAAAGATATCTAATGTGCCGTTCGGATAATTATGCATGTCAGTTTCATATTTATCGTCATTCACCTGTGTAATATAAATTTTTCGGAATCTTTTTGTTGTGGTAATCACCGACCGTTGATGAAATATTGTTTACCTACTACTTGTTCCGTTTATATTTTAATTAATTAAGAAATTGACTTTTTTGCTATATAATTCTATTGCTTGAATACTTGAAAGGTTGAGCAATTTTAATTTAATTTAGTTTTCGTTTATTCTTATATCCAATCTATCCATCCAAAATCCAAACTTAAAAAAATAAAAAAAGACAAACCAGTCTGAATCTGACTAACTAGTGTATTACTAGTAGACAAAATAGGAATAAACAAGAGAACCGTTAAAAACTTCGTTTTCACAAATTCTTTATTATATTTTGCAAGGTCGGTGCTATTGGCAGTGCGCGCACTGCTAGTAAACAGTAAAACAAATAAGAAATGGTTGACACATTACGTATCAGCTGTCCATATTATAGAGAATGTTCACATAGAGAATACTTTTCCATAATTCCATACATTGTTAGATTATTTATTGTCATATTTATAGAAGTAGCATATCCCTGATGTTGATATAAAAAAAACTGAACAATAAATCCAAATATAGTTTGTTTTATCCAGAAATAATTTATTATAAATACAGTTTGTTTTCAAGCATGTATGGTTTACAAAAAGAATGGTTTTCTTAGTAGTTCAAGTTCAATAATCCAACTGAGGATTTAACATAAATGTATTGCAATATATAAGTTAATAAAGTCAATAGATGTTATTTAAGGTTTTGTTTTTTGAATAGTTTACTATTTGAAGTTTACACTATTTTGTTAAATGGTTAGTGCAAATGAAAATTTGTTTCAGAAGCAAATGTCTATAACTTTGCCCAATGTGAAGTTGAGAGAGCTGATTGCTGGATGGAAAAACAACATCAGACCTGTGAAAGAATTTTTCAATAAAAACTATCATGACTTTCCTTCTGATCACAAGACGGCTATCAAAAGAATTGCGAGAAATATTGATCATTTCCACAGTAATTATCTGTGTGCTGTGGTATTCCTCGTTATTATTGAAATGTTAGTTTCTTATATGCGGCAGTTTATCTTCTTTTTTGTAGTAAAAATCAATTTCAATTGATTAATATATTCAAGATTTATATTCTTCCCACTTTAAAGCATAGCAACACCAGCTTTGTTTGCAGTTGTTGCTATCTCATCAGCTCTATCAATTTATGTTCTGAGACAAGATGCAGAGAGAAAAATTCAGATGCTAGGTTTGACCTTTTACCTAATTGTTATCATCACTTCTTTTAAACTAAAAATTGAAATGACTGTCATTTCTAGCAAATAAAAAAAGGGGCTGTTATGATGTTTGTAGATTTAAAGAGTATAATTATAGTAATGTCTTAATCTAAACAAATAAAATATGTTATAGTTTGTTAACAGAATAATTTATTCCAATGATAAATTTATCGGTTCATGATCATCTATAAATTGTAGGATATGAGGCGACAGTAAGTACAACATATCAACTTCGGATAATCGGGATTGCTTCTTTTTTTCTTTTCTGGCTGGTTGGTGGTACAAGTGCCTTGGCCTGGGTTGTATGTGAGTTCTCTTTTGAGTAATTGCACATGCTGGAGCTGAGCATATTGTTGTAGGTGTTGGCAAATTTGCAAAAACAATTTAGTTTGAATAAGTTGCTTAATAAGCTTTTGTCAAGAGGAAAAGTAGAAAAATTTCCAGGCAGTAATTTTTCCAATTTGTTAAGATCACAAAATGTGTTTACCTGTTTAATAAGCAGGATTTAGATTTAATATAATATTTTTCATCTTAATTTACTTGTTTTTAAGGTTTGTCAGTGATATTCATCTTAGCTCATGCTGGCACCCACAACCCAGATAAAACACAACTTCCTACAAAAACTGTGGTGGAAGATGTTTAGTTTATCACATTATTATTTTGAGTTTTTTAATCCTAAAACATTGAGTCTCAGAAACTGGTAAAATATTGTTTCATTTCTGGTGTTGGTTGACTTAATTTTTGTGTTTATAGAAATTTCCGTGGTAACAGTGTCTTTCGTGAAATTGTTGACCTAATAATAAATAAACAGCAAAACGCTTGTATTAAAAAACATGTTATTCGTTATCAAAAGATGTTCTCTGTCTATTAACAGCTTGTACTTATTTGTTTAAAGAAGGAATTTATAAAAACTGGTCTCGTGATGTTAAGATGGCAGTTCTAAGTTATATGATACATTGACAGAACAAGAAAAAACAAGTGATCTGTTAAAAACTTTGTTTTTCAAAAATCCTTTATATTTTGTAATTAGGCAGCTTTTAATTTCATGAAAATCCTTTTTTGATGATTATAAGTCTATAAAATAGAAAAAAACTTTGACCACAATCTTCTACATACTTGAAATGTGAGGATGGAAAATTCATGAAACTTTAAAATCAATATAGAAAACAAAGTCTTTATTATAAACCTTTAATTAAAAAAAAATAATTTTTGTTTTTTAATGAATCTAAAACTGTTGATTTTATTTTTATAAAAAATTTTAATTTATTTTATATTTCATTTAATTTTTGTCCAATCAATCTGAAAATATAATAGGATACATTGCCATTGATAGCAATTCAATATACCAAATTTCAGCTTGATTGGGTGATAGGAAGTATTTTTTTAAGCATCAAAGGGTACCAATGCTTGGATCATGCAAGCACACTGTTCTTTGTTATAGTTGAATCTTAACAAAATAGCAGAAACGAACAGAAAAAACAACTAAAAAAGTGGCTGACAATTGAAACAAACAAATCTGTGCCTGTTGACAGTTTGAAAATATGCTATCATAATTCCCTTATATATATATATATATATATATATATATATATATATATATATATATATATATATATATATATATATATATATATATATATATATATATATATATATATATATATATATATATATATATATATATATATATATATATATATATATATATATATATATATATATATCTTAATAAATGTAAACAGTGAACATCAAATTTGTTTCTCATTGAATTTGCCTATTTGAATAGTGGCAATGAAATGAATACAGTACACAAATTAGTTGGTGATGACTCTATTGTTTTTCATTTATTAAAATTTGAGGAGTGGAATGTAGAAAATGTCATAGCAGACATATTTTAATATGACTAATTGTTGTTAAAATCAGTTGGGTCATTAAAAAATATTAAAACAAGATTTTATTCAGCTAATGCACAACACATTTTCTAATTATCTTTTACTTGGAATGACCATATTATTTCAGCATAATTTTCCCCTAAGATCTGCATGTCATTTTTGAAAATAAAATAGTTTCTTGAATGATCACAGTTCAAGATCAGTTTGAGTCATTTGTTTCTGATCTGTGTCAAGTGAATAGGATGGCCTTCCTAACAAATGATTGATATTTCTTCTCCTCTCTTCTTTCATTAAGGCCAGTTTCAGTTCTAGTTGAGCCGTCTGCCTTCGACATTTTTCATCTAAATTTCGACTTTAAAAAATGCTTTGATTATTTTTACAACATTATTACTAGCAATTTATTTTTTTAAATATTTTAAAATAATTTTTAATAATTAGTTTGGGATATTATGTAAGATTTTAAATACCTCATCTGTTTCATTCTCCAAACAATTTCAACAACCAAAAGCAGAAAGAGCAATCCAAATATAATGGTAGTGACAAAGATCACAACTGCAATTAAACTTAAGATATTAAATATTTAATAAGATTTAGATATTTAATAAGATATTAGAAATTTAATAAGATTAGATATTTAATAAGATATTAGAAATTTAATAAGATAAGATATTTAATAAGATAATAGACATTTAATATAAAAAAAACACAATTAATATTGCTGACTAGGCCACAAGTGCAATGTTGTTAAAATTGGTGCAAGAAATTATAATTGCCAGCACAAAGAGCCAAAAAGTAATAGAAAAAATTTCTAGAAAAAGAAGAAACTTTTTGGCAGGTTTTTGACAATACAAAACCTCTTTCAAGAAGTTGCTTCTTTTTCTAGAAATTTTTGCTATTACTTTATTTTCAACTTTTTGGCACTCGTTTCAAAGAAGTTTTGTCGAAAACAGAATGTTAGATTAGGTGATTGGGGTTTAGATTGCGATTTTTTGCAGCCCACCCACTTCCTCCCATTTCGCTGCTTTTAATTATTTATTTTTGTTATCCACCCTCTTCCTCCCGCATGATATGCTAAAAGCGATTCAGCTATATTATATGGCGGCAGATTGCCTACAACATTTCTAATGCATTAATAGGCTAAGAGCAATTCAGCTGTATTATAGAGATTAGATTAGTGATCGGAACATAGGAAATTTTAAGTCGCTGCGACCAGAGTAAACTAATTCAGTTCAGACTGTTGTGATAAACCAATCCTGTTCAAATCACTATCCAAACCTAAGTAGATAGATACCTTATTTCAGCTGGCTAGTACAAACAAAAATTGAGTTTTGTCATACATCGGCAAGGCGAACGTATCGGTCCAGAAACCAAGAAAGTGAGAAGGTCTTGAGTTCGATTCCTGGGGTCAGGAATTTGGGATCGAGCTCAAATTTTAATAGAAGCTGTTGTCTTCCGAGTTAGGACTGTGTGCAAAATTTCAGCTCGCTTTTGATATCCGAAAGTTGGTGAAATTAACGATAGCAAATTTTGTCCTATATGGACAGTAGCAAGCTAATAAAGAAGTTCCTTTAAAAAGAAGAGCTTTCACATTTTTTTCAATTAATTTTTAACTAAATTTGGATTATGACTCTTTTATTTATAATAAAAGACTGATGAAAAAAGGTAAAACTGAAAATATATGTTTCAGTTATACTTTAAGAAATGAATATTAGTTTAAATATACCTACAGAGAAATGTCAGCATTATGACATGAGAATGATATTTGTATGAAATTTCATCTAACACTTACATGACCATGGAGTTGAACATTTAGCATCGGTGCATCTGATAATCAAAACAGAATTATCTGTTATCGCAAGACAAAAACATGTAAATGGTTACAAAATATATTTATAAAAAATAAGTACTAAATAAACGAGGTGTTTGGTCCACCTTAGTTGGAAAGCATGTCTGGATTAATTGATTGTATATGCAATAGAACCTCCATTTTTCAGACTTATTAACGATTACTATGGTTTGGATAAAAAATTCAATAATTTCTGCAACGTCTTTTACAACTCTTACATTTGATGGAATAACATCATTATTGTAAATTTATTTCTTTTTAGACAGTCTGCATAATCCAAAATTCAGATAATGAAGGTTTTATTAGTTATTTAGATTAAATATAATGCTTATAACCCTGTAAAATATGAAACTGGATTGTGATTTGATGGATGAAAACACAAACAACTTATTTAATTAGTGTCATGTTTACAAACAAATAAAATTTGTAATAAATATAAGATTTCATAGTAAACATATCGAGAATTGAAAATTTCTTACTCTCGTTCTGACATTGGTAGTTCGATTTCGATTGTTTCTTTATCTTTAATAGAAAATTAATTATTATTATTATTATCAAGTTAATTATTTTTGATATTGTTGGCTATCCATAAATGATGTCATACATTCCTCCCACACCACAAAAATCAAAGCTTGTTTTAAAACCTTCTCTTAAAAAATTGAAATTATCCAGGAATGTACATTAAATCAATATAAAAATTGAAAATCAATTTCTTATTTTGTGACATAGAATTTCTTGACACCTCCTTTAAGTCAAACACATCTCTACTTTCTCATCTATTATATACATGAGTCTATTAATAGATGAATATCTTGTGATAAAAATACATTTTGAAAAATTCTGAAGCAAGACTTGGAACATGTACGTTTATATGAGTTTTGTGTGTGTGTGTGTGTGTGCTTAATTCACAGTTATACTATAAAAGTATTATTAACTTACACACATATAATCTTTATAATATACTATAAAAGTATTCATAATTAATACTTGCTTATTCTTTCTATATATATATATATATATATATATATATATATATATATATATATATATATATATATATATATATATATATATATATATATATATATATATACAATAATAACCACTGACACACCCGAGCTTTTTAGAGGTTTTTCTATCATTTTTCTCTCAATCCCGTTTCCTTCCCCCTTGCTCTCCCGCTTTCACGATCACGCTGCTCTCCCATTCCCGGTCGCTTTCCCGCTCCTTCTTGCTCTCCCGCTCCCAGTCGCTTTTCCATTCCCGCTCGCTCTCCCATTTCCGCTTGCTTTCCCGCTCACTTTGTGACCGATCTCAATTTTTTTTCTCACAAAAAACTTCCTCTATTGACTTTCAAGGTTTTGTGAAAATGTCATTACGATTTTTTTTTATAATAGTTTATAGTCCTTTACACCAGTTGTTTTAAGACTCTAATGGCTGTATGTAGGAAGCACTTAAATACTTCCTGTCGTGGATCAGAATTTGATCCTTTTTACTTTTCCCTCCTCCTTTCTCCAGGCTTGGGACTGGCTCGCAATTAGCGAAGCGGAGTTAATGTCATTACGATTGGATGAATGGTGTAGCAATGCATAAAGGACAAACAGACATTCATATATATATATATATATATATATATATATATATATATATATATATATATATATATATATATATACTATACAATTATTAATGACTCACAAGTGCATATTCTCCCTGGAAACTCAATCTCTTCTGATTTGTCATTAAAATGCATGTCACAAACACATTGGTATGTTCCTTGCAGATTTGTACAAAAAGCATTTTGATTGCAATCATTTCTTTCAATGACGGATTCTCTAACAGCCGGGTAGGATGAATTTGTAATACATTCGTCATAATCTGGCATGGGAATGTATTAAAATTAATTTGCTGAAATGACTAAATGTTTATAGTTGAATATTAATTTATTTCAGTAGTATTGATCAATAAAATCTCAACACAAAATAAATAAGGGTAAATAAACAAATTAAACTAGCAAAATTAAACATAAACATGGCATTGTAACGTCTCAAAATCTAATATCATCAATGTACAACCAGCATTTGGTCATTTGTTGAATTTTATATAAATGATATTACATGTTTTAGATCAAATGTTAGTCAGTAGTTGTTGAGAAACTAAGACCAGAAAATCAGGATTTAGGGGGGAATAGGTTAGATTTAAAGTAAGAGCTAATTTCCCAAATTGTATCACTTTGTGAACTGAGTCCCTAACATGGGGCATACCACTGATAAAATGTCTGCTAGGCTAGACAAGCAATTCCGATTTAGTAATTAGACGGTCTCTATATTTAGATTGACCATCTCTATAATTAAAACATTTTACCTTCAACATGAAAACTTTGGTTGTATGGTTCAGAAATGTAAATCTTTGAAAACCCAACTTGACCCTTGAACCTAAAGTAATACAAACCATAAATATTTAATTAAATTACAAAATTATTTATATACAAAAAATCAATAATATATCAATGAGATTATGTATGTATGTATGTATATATATATATATATATATATATATGTCCTTTATGCATTGCTACACCATTCATCTGATCGTAATGAAATTTTCACACAACCTTAGACCTTTAGAGTCATTAGAGGAAGGTTTATGTGAAAAAAATTGAAATCAGTCACAAAATGAGCGGGAGAGCGAATGGGAGCAGGAAAGCGAGAGGAACAAGTTGTATTTATTGGTCTCAAGTTGTATTTATTGGTCTCAAGTTGTAGTTATTGGTCTCAAGTTGTATATAACTGATCTCAAGTTGTATATAACTGATCTCAAGTTGTATATAACTGGTATCAAGTTGTATATAACTGGTCTCAAGTTGTATATAACTGGTCTCAAGTTGTATATAACACAATCTACTCATTGCAAAATTGTGGCTGTCACAAACAATTTTCAAACATTTACCATTTAATCAAATTTTTTTTAACAAAATTCAGTGTTAAATTGTAAATTTATCTGAAATTTCTAGATAAAACTAAACCTTTCAAAATAATGCATCATCATGTTATTAATGTTTTCCATGTCTGTATCAGTTGAGTTTCCCAGTCTGAAAAATATTGCTATGATCGCTTCAATGGCATCTTTTTTAGACATAAAATGAAGAGTTCTGCTAGATAAATATCTGTTTGCAAGACTGTAGAAGGCTGGATTTGATGCTGAATGATTTGATTCTTGCATAATTATATCAACCTAAAGATAATAATAACTTGGTCAATAAATTATTTAAGAAAATAATTTATAACACTGTTCCTATCTAGCCGGAGAAATCAAACCATTATCTAAAAAATGAAATAAATTGGTATGAAGGCATTATCAAACGAATGAAAAATTGGTATGAAGGCATTATATAATGAGTGAAATGAATTGGTATGAAGGCACTATATAATGAGTGAAATAAATTGGTATGAAGGCATTATATAATGAGTGAAGTTGTACAAAAAGCCACGTCACTAGTGATTAAATGGCTGTAAATTAAAATCGTTGAACACAACATTAAATTTGTCATAATTAATTCAGCGCAAACAAGATTTTTTTCAAACTTGAACTTTACGTAGATCTTTGGTTAAAATTGAAAGAGAAACTTATATTACTGCCACAGAAATCATCTAAATAATGCATTAATTAGTATTTAAAAAATAATTCCGTTAAATGACATTTTTAATATTTTGATTTATAAATACTGTACTCATAATTAAATACACTAACGCCATAATAACTCATTCTCAAAGAATTCTCCCAATAGGTGTCGGAAATCTTGTTGTACTCAAAGCTGGAATTGAACCTTAATGGTACAAGTTCATACCGACCAACTATAAAAGGGCAGCGCAGATGCACTTCATAGGCATTAATTCCTTAAAAATTATTAAAAAATAAAATTAATTGAAATAAATTAATAAGTATTCAATATTCTTAATTACTTTGACATTGAAGCTGCTTTCTGTAGACATCTCGCATTCTACCTCCTTCATTACAGGGGTTGGCCATAGCACATTGTTGGGCATGCTTGTGGTATTGAGATACTCTTCCACATCCATGGATTCTTCTGAAACTTCTCAACACTCTTTCAGCATTGTACTGCTCAATAACTGGCCCTTTATGAATTGTAAAATAGAGACAAAGTTATAGCTGATTTCCAGCTCAAGGTAGTTAAATGACATTTTGCATTGTTATAAAACTCAAAGTCATACAAATATGCATTGAATAAAAAATAGTCTTGCTTAAACCAAAAATGAAAAAATAAATATTTAAGTGGCAGCAAAAAACGAGAAAATTATAAAATAATATATTTATTTTTTAGGTCTATTATTCTTGCTGGCTTTTTTTTTTAAATTCCTTATATTAACTTCACCGCCGGTCTTGCTTGCTTGCTTGAATGTTTGCAAACCTTGAAAGTGAAAACTAACTAACTTCTTGTCATCCAATCGAGCTAAAATTTGAAATATAGGCTCTTTTTTAATAATTAGATCCAGTTATTAAAATCTACAAAAATGTATTAAAAAAACAAGTTAAAATAAACATGGTATATATTGTTGTAGTTGTTGTTGTTTGTGTCATTACTCTATTCTGTTTTTTGAAGGATAGATATTGTATGTATTTCTGTACACAATAATTTTCAGTAAATGAAGGTCTGCCTCAGTGATAAACAAAATTAACTTAAAAAATGTCTGAACTTGGTAAACATAACAAAACACTATGGGTCTACCCCATTAACCAGCATTCTATCCAAGCAACTGTTCAGAGGTGCTATTTATATATTGAACCAGATTGTAGAAAAAGTGTTATTCATAAAAAAAAATACCTGAAAATAATTTTTAATATTAGATCTCAATCAATGTACCGACTTTTGAGAACTCTGGGTGTGTGTTTAAGTTTTTCAAAGCTCGTGGTTCGGGTTTTAATTTTTTCAAAACACCGAGTTCGGGTCAGGTTTGGGTTCTTTTTTTTTTAAAGTTCAGGTTCGAGTTTCACTTTTTCAAAAGTCCAAGTTCGAGTTTCACTTTTTCAAAAGTCCAGGTTCGAGTTGTAATTTTTCAAAAGTTCCTATTCGGATTTCACATTTTTAAAATTTCGATTCGAGTATCCAAAAAAGACCAAGTAGCACGGAACTTCGGGTTCGAGTCGGGCACCTGTGACATCTCTGCTAATCACTAAGAGTTTATGTTGGTGTGGTCGATGATAAAGTGAAATGAAGAGAACATATAATGAAAAAAGCTGAAACTTTGAAGTCTATTCTTGAATTAGCACAATTCCAATTCTCATAATGAAATTTATCATACAGAAATGATGAAACGAATTGAATATAATATGAGCATTGTTACTTTTCAAAGTAACATCTTTTGCATCATAATGCTGAACATTTGTTAATCATCACAAAGTTTGTAATAGTAAATAAACAGAATTGATATATAAATCTAAATAATTGAAGCTCGGGAATCAAAATATAATCCTTCTTAAGACAAAACCACCCGACGCTTACGAGATAATGAAATAATAAACAACGAGTTGAAGCAGCTCATAGCTTATAAGCATTGATGCATGCTAGATCGTCATGCTTGTACACAATTGCCTCATGTTGTAGACACATTAGGCTCTTAACCATTGAGATTTCTGTCCAGATAGTTTTAATAAAAGAGTCCATGAATATTATATCAAGCACATGTAAATGCTATCCATAATGATAAAATAATACTGCATAATAATTATTCTTAATAACGAAATAATTAAGCCTAGTAATAAAAATCTTATGCCTGAGAATAAACAAATAAGCTACACATCAAACACAATTCAAAATGTCAGCTAATAAACACTTACTATCAACACAAGTGGTCAAATCGGGATACACAACCATATGGTCATAATCACACGTGCAATTATTCCAAGTCTTGTCACATATGGAAAATTTCACTGCATAAGAGCAGTCCTGGTTTAATAAACAGCTATCTCCAATTTGTCCTGTTGGTGATAATAAAAAAAATGGAATCGATGAAAATGCGTTTCTATTTTTATTTTGAATATTTTAAATTATGAAAAATAAGCAATTAGTTCTCACTTAAAGTGCACATTGTTCCATTATTTTCTTCATAAAATCCATATTTACATAAGCAGGTATCATTTCTTTCACTAACTCTTTTTACATAGCTTTCATTCATACTCACATTACTGCTTTGAACTTCATCACTAACAAAATTTAATCCTGCCCGACATTCACTTTCAGCCACAGCATCGTAACAGTCTGCATCAATTTCACAATTTCGGTCTCCAATTCTTCGTTTTTGACATGTGACATTACTTATTTTTGCAAATCCGCTTATGCAGGCACAAAAAGATGTCGTAGAACATAAGCTGAATGGTATAACAACATCACAGTCTTGGTCACCAGAACAGCTGTCTCCGATGATTCTGGCTCGGCAGTGCTCACTGTCCTGGATGTGACCAAGGATACACTTGCAAGAGTTATTGTTACAGAAGCTATTATTTATCACAGAAGAACAATCTTCATTTAGCAAGCACGTTGAATTGTCACCCAGCCTGCGTCGAATGCATGTATAGGGATCCTCAGCATGAGGGTAATGACCAGGATCACAAATGCATTGACCTTCAACAGAACAATGACTATTTAATATAGAATCGCTGCAGTCATTTTTTATGAAACAATTTTTATCTCCAATTTTGCGCCTACAACACCTGCTGAAATCTTCACTTGAGGCATACCCTGAATTACATGTGCAAGTGTTATTTTTATCGCACATACTTTGGTTGATTGAAATTGAACATTCCATATTTGAAATGCATGAATCTCCAATGATAACTTTCAAACATGATGTTCCATCTGTGTGCGATTTATATCCATGTTTGCACATGCATATTCCTTCATGACAGAAACTCTCATTAACAGCATCTTCACAGTCACTATCCAGCAAACACCCTGAATCACCAATTTTTCTTCTAACACAACTTTGCCAAGTTTCGTCAGCATAATGACCGGATTGACACAAACAAGTCTTGTTTTCAGAGCAGTAACTCAACAGACTTGTGGCATGACAGTCAGTGTCATTGATGCATCTGTCAAAAATACGTATGCTTCTACATGGCGAATAATCTGCTTGAATATTACCAGGGCATGAACAGTGACCATTCTTGCATTTACTTCCTTTAATGATTTGCGAACATTCTGAAGAATTTTGGCAGCTGTTGTTGTTAGAACTTAATAATAGATCAAGACATTCATACTTGTCATTTTCAACATATCCACTTATACAATGACAAGTCTGGAATTCTGAACAGAAGCTATGTTGTGCGATGTCATGACATTCTGAATCGACTGTGCATTTGACTTCTGTCAATTTATTTCTGATACAAATAGTTTTATTTTCCGCGCTAATGTAGTTTGACGGACACATGTAAGGTTTGTCGCCTGGAAAGTAACTTTCGCTGATGCTGTCCGAACAATTTGCATCTTTGTTGCAAGCGCTGCTGAGCAGAATGTATTTATCACAAAAACTTTCGTTTGTTTGTAATTGGTCGTACTGTAACTTTAACTTACATAAACATGTTTTTTTATTTTGGCAAAAATTGAAAATTGAGCTTTGGAAACAATTTCCTTCATTTGACGTACAGCTGGTTATGTTCACATCACCTGATGAATAGAAACATCTTGAAATACAGAACAAAACTCCAACACGCTACTATACTTTCAAAAAAAATCAACAACTTACTCGATATAAAAGTAAATAAGATTAAAAAGATAACTAAAGTTGATAAAAACACCGTTAATGACATGAGAAAATAACTAATATAAAACAACCATGTTAAGCACAATCAGTTTTTCTGTTAGTCTACGGTACTGCTCACTGGTTCCATAAAAAGTTCTTGCAAGCTGCGCCCCTGCTGCTCCACTGAGGCCCACAAGCTTAAACGACTCGTAATAATATTTAACTTCCTCATAATACATTTACGACAATTGAGTCAAGTTAAGTGAGTTAAAATAGCTAGATACTGGAATAAAAAAGCTGACAATCTTTAAGGTACGTGCAGTGGCGTACCTAGGGTATATGGCGCCTATGGCAAACACCGATCTTGGGCCCCGCTCCAACGATAGGTTACTAACGTTTTATTTTCTAAAAAATCTACTTTAGAATTGGGTAAAAAATCACACAAGTTAAATCTATTGACACTTTATTACAAATTTATCTTTCTTGTTTTAGCTGACGCAAATTGTTTAATTATAATCAACAGTGGCGTAGTAACCTAATATTTCACTAGGGGCAAAGGAGAAAAATGCCGCCCCTAATTATTAAAAATTTTCTCGGCATCTTCACCCTCACCGAAATTATCCAATTAGGTGTAACTCCGTTTTATAATTGAGCAACATTTCCAGCAATTTTCACACATTTTCACGCGAATTGCCTAATTTCCTCTAATATTTTATATGAATCAATGAATCTTTTTTATTGGGTAAGTATCAACCGGCCAAATAGAAGTTATTAAACCAAAATACATAGCATTGTACAACATCAAAAAAAAGTAAAAAAGAGTACAACATCACATTTTTCTTGCTTTAATGGCTGCAAAATCTCTCAAGATTTCATTAGCATCAAGTTTTTCAGCAGTTTCCCTTTCTATGGAAAGAATAGCCAAATTTGTAAGTCGCTTCTGAGTCATGGTTGATCGGAGAAACGTTTTTATAAGCTTAAGCTTAGAGAAACTGCGTTCGCAACTTGCCACGGAGACACCAATCGTAAGGAAATGCGAAGAAGAATAGTGAGATTTGGTAAGCATTCAATAAGAGCCCACTTCACAATCCACTGCAGCATCTCCAAAGATCCAAACTGTGAAACGTCTTCTCCCGTTATGTCGGAAAAGCTCTTTGCATGTGTTCGAAATCGTTTTATCTCTTGAAGCAAGTCAGTCGCATTCACATCTGTATAAGTATTTGTCACACAATTAACATTCTCTTTCATGGCAGAATCATTAGTTACGTCTAGAAGATAGGCTGCTTTCAGAAAGCCAAAGTGAATGTTAAGATTGCGGAGCTCTTGCGTACGTCTGGAAATTTCGGCTGTGAGTCGATCCATCACTTCTAGGTGTTCCATCCGCATTTCCTGTTGCATAGTCAGTCTTATATCTGCTGTCTCTTCTCCAGGCAAGCGTTTCTTCTTCCTTATTCGTCTTTCCATGGGAATATCCATTTCCTCACAAAACGCAACAGCTGCAGCATGAGCCTCTAAAACAACAGAATCTCTCTCTTCGGCCAGGAAAAACATGAGCGACTCCATCTTTGATGCACAGGCATCAAGTCCTAGGCCACGAGTTTGTAAGTACCTCTGTGAGTCGTTAATCTCTTTCAGTACTCGCGCCCAGAAATGAAGATAAGCAACAAAATTGTAAGTCAGAATGCTTGCAAAAAGGCACCCGGCATCACCTCTTGTCTCCAAGTTCTCTGACTGGCCATCACGGAGTTCCTCCACGGCTCTGATCACTTTTTCTAAGTTACTATGAAGAACAGAAACAGCATCAAATCTTGCACTCCACCGAGTATCGGAAAGACGCTTAACAGTCACTGTAACATTATTCTTCAAGATGTCCCATCTGTGAGTAGATGCTGAAAAGAAAACACTCTCTCAACCGTGCCAAAGAAAGTAGAAGCATTTGCAGTAAGGCAGGCAGAGTAGTGACCTGCTAAATTCAAGCTGTGATTATTGCACGGGATGAAGCAGGCGTTTTTGCTTCGTTGTAGTATATGACGCTGCACTCCATTATGCACACCAGCCATCGTAGCCGCATTATCATATGCCTGTCCATAGCAATTTTCAATATTTAGACCATCTTTCTCAAGAATAAGGTGAGTAACATCCGCAGCAGTTTTTCCTTCCATTGGGATGAAATCAATAAACGACTCCTTGACCACGACAGTGCTATTATTATCGATGTGAACATAACGAATAATTTGGGACATTTGATCGACGTGAGAAAGATCGGGTGTGCTGTCAAACATAATTGCAAAATACTTCGCATTGCAAATGTCTTTAAATTATCGACGATCGAACGTTCTCTCCAATTAGAAAAATAAATTCATTCTGAATATCGGGCGAAAAGTGAGTGAGTGAGTGAGTGAGTGAGTGAGTGAGTGAGTGAGTGAGTGAGTGAGTGAGTGAGTGAGTGAGTGAGTGAGTGAGTGAGTGAGTGAGTGAGTGAGTGAGTGAGTGAGTGAGTGAGTGAGTGAGTGAGTGAGTGAGTGAGTGAGTGAGTGAGTGAGTGAGTGAGTGAGTGAGTGAGTGAGTGAGTGAGTGAGTGAGTGAGTGAGTGAGTGAGTGAGTGAGTGAGTGAGTGAGTGAGTGAGTGAGTGAGTGAGTGAGTGAGTGAGTGAGTGAGTGAGTGAGTGAGTGAGTGAGTGAGTGAGTGAGTGAGTGAGTGAGTGAGTGAGTGAGTGAGTGAGTGAGTGAGTGAGTGAGTGAGTGAGTGAGTGAGTGAGTGAGTGAGTGAGTGAGTGAGTGAGTGAGTGAGTGAGTGAGTGAGTGAGTGAGTGAGTGAGTGAGTGAGTGAGTGAGTGAGTGAGTGAGTGAGTGAGTGAGTGAGTGAGTGAGTGAGTGAGTGAGTGAGTGAGTGAGTGAGTGAGTGAGTGAGTGAGTGAGTGAGTGAGTGAGTGAGTGAGTGAGTGAGTGAGTGACGTGGGCTACTATAATATAGATGGAAAACTACGTAGTGCTCTAAACTCGCACAAACTCAAGTTTTCTTTAAAAAATGTTTAAACGATTAACGCCAGGAAACAACAATGAATAGAAACCCCGAAACAACTGAAAACCAAATGAGAATCGCCTTCGCTAGATATTCTCATTTATAAGGTGCTAGTTGGCAGGACATAATCGCCTTCGGTTGGTCAAGCATATCGTAATTGCGCATTGCTGATGCCCAGGGGCGGCGCCAGGAATTTTGTTCTGGGGGGGTCCAAAATGTCCAAGGACAAGTTGAAGTATATATATATATATATATATATATATATATATATATATATATATATATATATATATATATATATATATATACCTTATATATATATATATATATATATACCTTATATATATATATATATACCTTTACCCATTTTTTAAAAAACTGAAATAGAACTATGTAAGAAATAAATACTGAAGTATTTACACTAGCAGATCACAATTTAGTCATGTTTTTTCTAGTTTATCTAGGTTTGTTACTGGCAAAGCAAAGTTCAAATATAAATGGAAAAATGTAAGTTGTTGTTATTACTAGTTTTTTTTTTCAAAAATTAAAATTTTTTCAACTAACACGAAAGAAGAGTTCAAAAAACAAACGAAGCTAATAAAGTTATTCAATAATACCATAAAGTACTTAACTGTAAACGAAAAACAGTGAACTATCATCAATAAACATTGAATAATCATAAAACTATACAGAATGTTTAAGAAAAACTACTATAATATAGTTAAACTCCATGCAGCAAAAACATAGTTTGAAAAAAGGAAGAAAGCCCGCCGCAGGCGAAAAATTGTTTCGACTATTTTTAGTCTGCAGTCTGATTAACCCAATGAGGTTCAAATACCCCCCCCCCCTAGAAAAAAAGTCTTTGGATTTGCAAAAATCTCATGGGTGGCACCTGTCGGAGCTGGGGGGTCCGGACCCCTGGACCCCCCCGCCCAGCGCCGCGCCTGCTGATGCCCACAGATTTCTTCACATTTTATAACTATATAGGTTAGATCATGGACTCCTAAATAAAAGCTTTTATTTAGGAGTCCATGGTTAGATAGATAGTTGGTGTTTGGCGGGGGGGTTGTTTGATGTACGTTTAACTTTATTTATTCATTGAAAAAATTGAGCACTGAGGCTGGTGGGGGGATGCATCGCCAATTGTAGGACCGCGCCTACCGGTAACCTATATAATGGTGGACAATTTTTGTCTCCACCCCCGGGAAAATGCTGAATTTACTTCCCCGTAAGAGGCTGTCAGAAGAGAGCTTATGTATAGATGCTCTAATGTGCAGCATTAGCACAACTTAATTTTTGAGCCGTTACGGATAGCAAGTTTTATTTCGAACATTTATATGACGCGAACACCAGGCGCGTTTATATTTGATTGCTGACGGATCCAGGGGGAAGGGAAAAAGTATAATGATCCCCACTTTTCCTTAAATGACAAAATCGCTGAGCTCCTATTTGGTCAATCTAATCAAGCAGGTTGAAAGTAAAAGAGTGCTATGAAATGTTGGAGCAAATGAGCTGTCCACGCCATGGAGATTATTCGATGCTAATAAAGTTAAAGTTAAAAGACTAACATAATAGGCTGCTAATGTGGAAAAAAGTTTTAAAACTTATATGCTGTCCACCTAAAGAAAAGTAAGAAAACCGTAAAAAACCTCATTTTTGAAAAATTCTTCATAAATTTGTAATTCGGCGACTACAAATATGAACAGATTGACCACAGTCTTCAAGATACTCGATATCAGGGACGTCAATTGGGGAGGGCAGGGGAGCTATCGCGCTCAGGATATTCCGGAAAAATATTCCTAGAGAAACATTGTCTCATGAAAAATATCCCTGGATATAAAAAAGTGTCCTAGGATAAGTTGATTCTAAAGATCAAATGTTATATGCTGATTAAGTTGCAAAAAATAACTACAACATTTATGTTCACAAGTATTTTTTGTGAATTATAAAAATGACTTTGTTTCCTAAAGAAGAAACATTGCGCCTTCGAAGCCCAAGATTTATTGTTCACTTCGACTCTTGTTAAACGACAACAAAAGTGGAGTACTTGTTTTTTATGCTTAAAAATGGCGTCTGGTGGCGGTGGAGCAGGGAACTCGGCAACCGGGCAAGGTGGAAATAACAGTGGTGGGCCTACCGGAATTGTTTTGCGCAAAAATTTACCTGCTAAAGGATTTTTCAGTAGGATGCAGGGTGCCATCGCTTGTGCAGTTGCACCTCCAAAGCTGGTGGTGGATAAAAAAACAGTTGAAAAATCATGGAAGTTGATGGACAAGGTGGCTCAATATTTGTTATTTTAATAATTTAACAGAGTAGTTTTTTTACCCTTAGCTTTTGCAGGGGTGCACAACCTTTTTAAGGCAAGGGACCATTCTCAAATAAATAAATTAAATTGAGGGCCGCAGTCTCGAAAATGCACTTTTTAAACTTTAGCAGGATTGCTCGGTTATTTTAGTTCTCTTTCGTTTTTGTCAGTAAAACATAAAATTAGAAGATTTTTATAAAATCCTTGAAAACCCTCTCCTTTATGATGATTACACCTCTATGCCAATTTTTTCAAATTTCTCCCAGCGGTTCGAGTCTCAATCTAATCTAAAGCATGGTCAAACAAACACATTGCATTTTTATGCTGTAGATTTTATACGAATCAGCAATTCAAACAAAATTAACTTTAATAAATGGCACTATGAACTAAAACTACTGCTTGAAAAAAAAAATTATTTTCAAAAAAGCAGAATTTTCTGTCTCTAAAATGATTGCTATGATGAAATGCTTTGAACTACTTTATAATCGTTTTAATTTAGTTGTGGCAATCTTCAAGATATAAGTTAGGATGTTATCAAGTAAAATTGATCTCAGCTTAAGAATAAGCTTTATTCTTATTGAGGTTATAAGTTAAAATTATTTGAGCACATAAATATGTACTTCCAAACATTGAAAACATATATAATGCCTAGTTTTTAAGTTTTCTAAACTTGTTTAAACAAAAAGTTTTGATGAGTGTTAAAATGTTACTTTCTTTATAACTTTTAATTCAGTAGTAATCTTCCACTGCAGAGCAAAAGGAGTTACACATAAAATTAAATAATTCTTTCTTTTATCTGAAGTTTTGAAACCGATCACTAAAATCTGTCTTTAATGTTTCACGGCACTCATGATATCTCAAAAATTCACACTTGTACTGCCATTGTAAAAGTAGGTATGTCTGAAATAAACAATATTTCCAGACTCCTAATAGAATAGTGCAGGAAGAGTTTGAGTTTTAATTAGAGGTGTACTGATTATCGGTATCAGCCTTTTTGTCGATAATTGGTATCGCTCGTTTTACAATGGACCACAAAAGTCTGACGTCACACGAGCTTGACTGGAGACAAAAAAATAATTGAGATCTATAGTCGTACACCTGATTTTTCTTATTCGATATATTTAAACGTCTTAATAACTAGAAATTGGTAAGAATATTGTTTTATAATAGTATCTTTTATTTATTGAGCCTAAAATATAATTTTTAATATTTTTTAAAAATTTTTCCCATCGCTTTATTAAGTTAATATCAACTTGAAAAAAATTAGCTATAGCCTTATATAAATTTAATGACAAAGATTTAAAGCTGTATCAGCACTGTAAACAAGGTTTGTTTGTCTCCAGTGTATATTTTGTGACGTCACGACTTTTGTGGTCCATTGGTATCAATGATCGTCAAGTACCGATTATCGGCTGATTAGTGGTTTTTTTTTCTTTCAAAATGCAGAGACAATGCATTCAGTGTTTACTTTAATAAATAAACTATTGTACGTGTTTTTGAACCAATTAATACAAATAAAAATGTTAAGTTGAATGACTTTAAGTTTAACAATTAATCAATTAGGATTATTAAAGTTAGAATGCTGCCATGTTAGTGCATCAGTTTTAAAACACCTGGTTTAAAGGACTATAAACTATTAAAAATAATTAGTGCATATAAACATAAGATTCTCAGTTTTTTGTGCAGCTAGACTTGAGCGGTGATCAGAATGTTTAATGCCAAAGACACTGAAGATGTGCTAGCTTAGCTGTTTTTTTAGTTTTTCTTTAACAAAACTGTGGTAATGGGGAGACTAGAGTGATAAGTTATTTATAACTTATCTTACTATAAATTTAATTGTATCTAATATATTGTTAGCAAATATTTTAGATACATGTTTATTTAGTTTTATTTAACAATTGAATTTTTTAGTGCATCTTTGCTTAACATAATAATAAATATTAAATGGTCTTTTGTTTATATCTGTTATAGAATTATTAATATCTGATCAAGTGTTTGATTAATATTTGCATTTGTATGTGAACATTTTTTTACTCCAATGATGTTATTGTCTAGGTTGTAAAAATGTGCCAGCAGCCTAAAATGAATCTGAAGAATTCTCCTCCATTTATACTCGACATTCTCCCCGATACTTACCAACATCTGAAACTTGTTTACTCTAAATATGAGGAGAGACTTCATGTCCTCAATGAAAATGAGTTCTTTAGAGTATTTTTGGATAATTTGATGATTAAATGCAAAAAGACCATCAAACTTTTCAAAGATGGCAAAGACAAAATGTTCGATGAGCATTCGAGTTATCGAAGAAACCTGACAAAATTATCTCTGGTGTTCTCACACATGCTAGCTGAATTGAAAGCTCTTTTTCCCAACGGCACTTTTGCAGGAGACACTTTTAGAATCACCAAAAGTGATGCAGCAGAATGGTGGAAGACTTCTTTTCCAGAAAAGTAAGCAAACATTTTTTTTTTTAAATTATTTTGTTATCTCTTTGGATATTATATGAACTTTTTTACAATTTATTTGTGTTGGTTAATCGATCTATCTATACTGTTTCATCTCTGGTATAGGTTTCCACTGATACGTAAAAGCTGGTGGTTATATAATTGTACTCTAACTTTCAATTAAATGTTTGTTACAGTAGAATTAACATCACAATAAACATCTTCTGTTTAAACGTGACTTTGGAAAATATTAAATTTAATTTTGATGATTTAGGCTAGACATCAAGCATCATGGTTTCTTTATCATTTCTGCCAACAAAGTGAAACATTTGCAGGACTATAGTTCCATGGAAGTTGTTCAGGCAGTGTTTGAATGAAGTTCATAAAATCAACACACCCCTGGAAGGCTTGGCACTAAAATCAACTATCGACCTAACATGCAATGATTACATCTCCTGCTTTGAGTTTGACGTTTTTACAAGGTTATTTATTGTACTTTTAATTACAGCAATTTGATAATTGTCTTCAATTTATTATTTTTATATGTTATATGATTACTGTTTTTGCAGGTAGTTTGTTATGATTTATACTTGTGCAATAAATTTTATGAACATTTCACTAATATGTTAAATATTGAACTTTACATTTAAAATGTTATACTTTACTAGCTGGGGTACCTAGCATTGCTATGGTTTTGTTTTACTGAGCCTAACTGAAATGATCAGTGTTTGATTCTTTTGAATGCTTATGAGGCAGAGTTGAAGTAAAACCATGGAGGATATAATTAACTGGAATTGAATCATTCCAAGCTGGTTTAGTTTAAGATTTGTTTTATAACAGGTACTCACTAGTTTGTTTGAATGGGTTTACTTGAACATTCAACAAAACATTATGTGAATTTATTTAAATGCAAAGATGAAAAATGAGTAGTTTGGCAAATATTAATTTAATTATTATAGTTCATGTAAAAATAATAAAACAAATATTGTTGACAGGCAAAGCTGCATGCTAAGCCTGCAGTACACAACTTCTTTGGATGACACACACACTACCTGCTGAGACCAGCACTGATGACTAACACACTACACTAGCATTAGTTTTATATAATAGAGAAAATTAAATAAATGGGATTTGAAGCTCCCGCTGTTTGCTTTATTCCTTGTAATATAATGGTTATAAACTAATATAGGCTTTTTTATATGTTAATTAAATACTTTTAGTTTTATAAATTGGTGTAGTACTATAGATCCATGGAAGCTGATTTACATAATGTTATTGAACTGATTGAACAAGACAAATTTTTATAAACTGCTAAAAGGTTAAGTTCTAAAGGTATTTAAATAAAATAAAACAATTTATATCCCACACAGTGCCCAGACCAGTAAAAAATAATAAAAATTATTTGTATGGGTTTTTGAATCAAACTTGTTTAATATAATTGGTTTCTTTATTTGGTTATCATATTTGAGCAATTAAAGTGTTATTATTATTTTTTTTTATTGGTGGGTGCTGTTGGTAAAGCGATAAGGAATTTGATTGTCAAGCTGAAAGTTGACAGTTCAAATCCTGCTGGCATCACCAATGTTTGCAAGAAGGGGTATGGGTAGGTGCATATAAATAGCTGTCTTTTGTTGCTCTGTGAAATGAACCCACCAGTTAGTAAAGTTAGATAAATGATGAGTTAGTAAAGTTAGATAAATGATTCGTGGTCTAAAGGTCTAAGGACTAGGGCCACGTTAAACAAATCAAACTTTATTATCATCACATTAGTGAAATAGTTATAAAATGAATATATTACTGTTTTCATATTTAAATGCAAAATAAATAATATTGTTTGTATGATTTTTTAGGTTGTTCCAGCCATGGTGGAATTTATTAAAAAATTGGAACTTACTAGCAGTAACACATCCTGGTTATGTTGCTTTCTTGACTTACGATGAAGTGAAAGCTAGACTTCAGAACTACATCACAAAACCGGGGAGGTTGATAAATATCATTGAAAGAAATTTATTGCTAATTAATAAAAGATCTTCTCAATGTTGCACATACCCAACTACTTCTTGATATATAATATACCATGGTGAGGGCACACCCAAGGGAGGGTTTCTGGGGTTAGAACTGCCCCCTCCATGAAATTATTCCGAAACAAATTTTACTCTGGGAAATTATATTTATAAACTGGTTTTACTGATGATAGAAACATAGAAAGATTCAGTGTTGGAAAAAGTACTGTGTTTCAGTACTTAAGTAAAAGTACAAGTAACGCCTCAAAAAGTTACTTAAGTAAAAGTAAAAGTATTTTCTAAAAAATGTACTTAAGTAAAAGTAAAAAGTAACAGCACTTTAAAGTTACTTTTAAAGTAAAAAGTAAAGGTACTGAAGCCGCTTTTTGTTATGGTCATTCGTCAATCATCTAACTTTATTTTATCATAATTCCATCGTCTTTCAAACGCTACTGCGTTGATAAAACTGATAAACTAATTGATAACACGCAAACTAATGAAAAAATTCTATTTTTACGTGCCTTTTTGTCAATTTTTCGTATTTCGATACATGCGCTGGATGCACGCGTATCACGTGTTTCTTCAAGTTTGACGGAGAATTGTGGAATGCTAAACACATAATTACTTTACTTTAGGTTTGCCCAGCAAGCATGTGAATCTGAACGTTTTAGCTTCCATCGATTGAAATCTGAACATTTTAACTAAATATGGCCATGGGCGTTCTTTATTAAGTTCATTGTTGTTACGCGCCTATCATCGCCACCACTGCTCAAGTTCGCTCCTTTGAAAGATTCCATAGTAGGTAATCTTGAACAATCTATTGTACACCAAAACAAGTATGACCGCGAAAATCTTAGCTCCACCCACAAGCTTCAATACTACTAACTACTAACATAAAAGTAAAATGGGGTTCGAAAATGCATACGTTAATAATCATAGATAATTAATACAACATCGATTTAGACTTTATGTCATTTTATTAATTTTTTACAGTACTTTGTAACGGTTTGTCCTGGAAAAGTAACGAAGTAAAAGTAAGTCCGAAAATATTACTTCGTTACAAGTAAAAAGTACTGAAAATAATCTGTACTCCGTTACAGGCAAAAAGTACGTCTGATGTACTTAAGTAAAGTAACGCGTTACTTTTACTTCGTTACCGAACAACACTGGAAAGATTGATGTAAAATATTTTTGTTAATGAGCCATTATATATGTAGTATTTATTTTATCTCTAATATTGCTTGCAGGGAAAATATTTTCGGTTTTTCATATAAATATATGACAAAAAAACTTTTTTTAGAAGTCAGAGAACAGATTAAATAATTCAACTTTTTTTGTCTTTGTATAAATGTTTCACACCAACAGTGGACTGTACTTTAGATAAAATGGCTGAAAAAACAAATATTCCAAAATTTTTATTTAAAAAACGACTTATTTTGAATTTTAAGTACCATTTTGTGAAACACCTCAGGGTTCCTTTATAATTACAATGTTGCAGATAAGACTAGCGTATGTGATGTTTACGGCGCAACTGGCAGCCCCACATGTTTTCCGTTGTTTTAAATGTTTAAAACGTCTGGTAGAAGAGAAGATTGGAATTTCGGTGACGATTTGTCGGGAAGTTTCTCTCGAGGAGATAGGTCTGTAGGAAAGTGAAAGCTCCACAAGCGCATGAAAGACTTTAATCCCTAAATAAAGCTGTTACTCGTTTATCTACCACTAAGGGATGAAACTTGATTTGACATGAGCACATGTGAGTTAGTTTCTTGCTCAAGAAAACTACGTGCCCAAACCTGGAATCGAACCCGGGTACTCCGGATATCCAAGTCAGTGTCTAAACCACTAAACCAACACGTCCCAGCAGTTTAACTAATACACAATTTTTCTTGACATTTTTGAAAAGATATAAATATTTAAATTTAAAATAAAATTATTTTGCTTTTTGAACTCAAACTTGATTCAATTGTATTTAAAACTATAGCTCTTGGTTTTGGTTTAAAAAGTAATAAATAATTGAAGCTGAATTTTTTCCAACCCCCCCCTTTAGAAAAAGTTTGTCCAAAAACCCCCAGAAAAAAAGTCCTGGCTGCACCATCATACCATGCATTGATTATATTTTCTGCAGTCATGTTATGCTATGTCAAAATGTTTCAAAATAGCAAGTTATTTCTGAAGGATTTGTTATTGTACGGTGATGTTGATGCTAGTCTGTTTTATTACATTTTCTAATCCTTATATAATTTCAGTTAAATTTTGTACCTTTTTGTAAATATAAGTTGAATTTGTACACATATTTTGTAGTTATGTCTTTCGACTGAGTTGTACAAGGCTGGGTCAGTGGGCCATTGGATATGTTACTGGGGATGGTCAAATTCTTCAAACTATTCCTCAGAACAAATCTCTTTGTCAAGCACTTCTCGATGGTCAGAGAGAAGGATTGTAAGTTGTTAATCAATATATTTGTGAAAATATATGAAAATAAAAAAGTTAATTGATTAATCTAATTGTAGTTGGGTTATGTTTGAGTGCTATTATATGCCTGTCATTGTGATGGGGTCGTCTTAAAAAGTTTCTAAAGTGGTGGTCTGTATTCACCTAACTAAGTCACCAGTCAACAAAACAATGCTTTAAAGCTATTTCCTGTAAAATAAAAAAAGTTATGCAAATTTGTATAACACTTCATTTTATTGAAGTTAAGTTATTATTTAACTTTAATTGCAGACATGTACTAGATAAACTAAGATTGCCATTTATTGCCCAATATAATAGAACAGTTTATTGATTTAAAGCTTTTTATTTTCTATTATTATTATTATTATTATTGGGAATTCAATTTAATCAGGATCTCAATGGCTGTAAATGATTAAATACTGTAATTAGACTAATTAGACAATGTTATTGCTCTACCTGCTCAGCAATATCAACAAAATTTTTAATGCTTTGGATTGAAACTGGTTCATGCAGTGTGAGACTCCTGATTTCTTTTAAGCATTAAACATCATTAAAATTACCACCATGCTCATATGTCACAAATAATATATATGTTTAGTTCTTGTTTTATGTCACAAATAATTATATATGTTTAGTTCTTGTTGTATGTCACAAATAATTGTTTTTACTTGTTTTATTTTTTTTTTTAAGTTTGTTTTTTATTTAGTTGATTTTCTAAACAATATCTTCTGTTTCTCTTGAACTTCTATCTGAATGAAAAATCAAGAATTTGTTTCTAAGTGAAAGGAGTTTTAATATTAAGATCCTGTTAAGAATCTATTGCTCATTATCAATAATTAAATAATGTTATTGAATTGAGAGAACATGACAATAATTGTCTTATTATGTAAATCACTATTTGTTTGGTCGTGTTATTGGCTTTTGATCGTTTTCTAGGAACAGTTAGGTTATTGTTTGATGTTGTATGTTTATACGAGGAGTTACTAATTTTATTTTATCTATTTAAAAACCTATAAAAACTGTTTTATTAATTTATCCAATGTTTATATTGTTATTTATTTTGAACGCAAACTGAAAGACCCAATGGTCTCTAAAACAGAGGGCAAGTAAAACAAAACAACATAAACTATCGGGAACATTGGTGAATTGATATATTGTAACATTGGTGAATTGATATATTGTAACATTGGTGAATTGATATATTGTAACATTGGTGAATTGATATATTGTAACATTGGTGAATTGATATATTGTAACATTGGTGAATTGATATATTGTAACATTGGTGAATTGATATATTGTAACATTGGTGAATTGATATATTGTAACATTGGTGAATTGATATATTGTAACATTGGTGAATTGATATATTGTAACATTGGTGCATTGATATATTGTAACATTGGTGAATTGATATATTGTAACATTGGTGAATTGATATATTGTAACATTGGTGAATTGATATATTGTAACATTGGTGAATTGATATATTGTAACATTGGTGCATTGATATATTGTAACATTGGTGAATTGATATATTGTAACATTGGTGAATTGATATATTGTAACATTGGTGAATTGATATATTGTAACATTGGTGAATTGATATATTGTAACATTGGTTCATTGATATATTGTAACATTGGTGAATTTATATATCATAACATTGACGAATTGTTTAATGAATAATTTATGATTCAAGAAATTAATCTCATTTTATCACCAGGGGTTATGTGGGAACGCCGTTCCCGGACCCTCTGAATTTAGATCATAGCGTTCCCATTGCTTTGAGCAAAAAATAGACGTTTTGTATTAATTTCATGATTTCACTTTAAAAATTATAATTTAAAAAAATTTAATAAAATTTATATATCATTTATATATATTTTTAATTTAAAAATGTTATCGTAATTTTTTTATTATCTCTGGTTATTTTTGTTTTTTGCGGTTTTGAAAATTTATGAAAGGGGCCTATTTTTTTAGAGAAGGGCCCTTGAATATATGGCGTTCCCAGAGCCAATTTTTTATACTTTAACCACTGTTTATCACTAACAGTCAGGTGGAGCCTAGGATATTTGTTCCATCATCTAAACATTGGTGGCAGTAAAACTATTTAACTCTTATAGGCATTGTCTTTCCAGGACTACTGCAATGGTGTCATGTCCAGTCTTAAACAGTTTCAGATCAACAGGCTTCAATCCGTTTCTCCTAGTAGCGGCTTGCTTTGTTCTTCAGCTGCCTGGCTGGTCTGCCATATCAGATCTTATGCTGATGTAACTTAAGTAGCTTCCTTTACAGCAGAGGATTCACTTCAAGATGGTTTTCACAGTACTTAAGTGTTTTCACAATACAGTCCTGGTCTGCCTGAAGGAACTGTGTGTGACAATCTCAACCCTTGCTGGTCGGTCTATGTTCGATCGGCTGCAGTCGGAGATCTGCGGGTTCCTCTTTCGAGGACTGCTATGATTGGCAGGCGTGGATTTTCTGTTGCTGGTCGCACTGTCTGAATCTGTCAATCCTCTGAGCTGAGAAATCCTGCATTGGACCTCAGCGATTTTAAGAAGATGCTGAAGACTTAAATATATTCTCGCTTATAGCATTGTGACTTCACACAATACATTTTTGTGACTTTTTTTTAAATGCACACTATAAATACCTGAATAATAATGACATGATGGAGACTGTTATGAACAAACTAGAAGAGGAAATTAATGTCTGATTTAATTATGATGATTGAACAGGGAGTAAATTTTTGATAAACCAGTTTAGAATAACATTGCAATTATCTTAAATGAAATTTGGTTACAAAAAGTTATTAGGTGATATTTAGTTTTCTTATGTCCATTACAGTTATCTTTTCCCTGATGGACGAAGTGTGAACACGGATCTGTCTTATTTGGTGCTCGATACTCCTGAAGATCACATCCAAGTGACACAGGAGCAATACGAACTTTATTGCGAAATGGGTTCAACTTTTCAATTGTGCAAGATTTGTGCAGAAAATGACAAAGACATTAGAATTGAACCGTGTGGACATTTACTGTGCACTCCTTGTTTGACTTCATGGCAGGTTAGTTTTGCTGATGTTTAACCAGGTGACTGGAAAATAAAGAGTTTCTTCTTTTAAATGATATTATATTTGGTTAACCACTTTCAGGATTCTGATGGTCAAGGATGTCCATTTTGTAGGACTGAAATAAAAGGAACGGAACTGGTTGTGGTTGATCCTTTTGATCCACGAGGTAACGGTTCATCAAATAACAGGGGTTCGCCACCTGGTGATGATGATGACGATAACTTTGAGGTAAGATCTAAGCTTTTTTTGTGTGGATTACCTTAAAATGCTACTTTTTACACACTTTTACTTAACTTGACTTCTCTGTCTGTCTGTTGTCAAATTTTGCAATCGATTTTTAACTAACTTCCTGATGAGCTAGAGACTTAAAAATTTAAACATACCTCCGAACTGATTAACAATGCATTCTATCAAATTTTCGGATCGATTGGACAAAATTTAATTAAATAATTATTTGTGATATTTTCACGAACTATTTATTGTCTATGCTAATATGCTTGTTGTTTATGTAACATATATAATTTTTGGATCGATTGGACAACATCAACGTCCAGAGGATGTCAAATGATCACTTGAATAGTGTAAAAATATAAAAGTGTGTTATAGAAGTGTTCTTTATGCAGGAACCATCTCAATGGCTCGCAAACAGCAACTTGGTGAGCCTTGCTTCATCTCTCAAACAAACTCCAAACAACGGATCTCCTTGGGTGTCTCCCAGTATGTCAAGAAGAGACATTCCTCCCCCTGTCCCTCCTAGGAAACTGTCACCTCCAAATTCATTTGTCACTTCTCCTCCACAACAAAGGTGATCTTATCATCTTGCATTATTAAAAAAATATTGACAGCAATTTAATTGCTGCAGTTTTTAATCTGTCTGTCAATTAATTGTATGATCATCTAGACGACAGTTGCCGCCACCACTTCCATCAGGCAAGCCTGAGTATGTAAATGGTATGGTTTCATCAGATGCCAGCACTAGTCACGAAGCAACATCTTCAGAGACCTCCCAACAGTCATCTTCCTCATCCTCCTCATCGGCTGCTTCTTCCATAGCATCATCTGTTTCAAACAATCACTTAAACAAGTCTGAGACATTGCCAGGTTTCTATTGCCTTTGAATTTTATCTTGTAGAAGGTTTGTTAGAATGTTTTGAGTAATTAATGCAGTAGCAATTTCAATGTTGAGAAGTGAAACAAACGTTTATTGATTTCTGAAAGTAGGAAATTGATTAAATATTTTGTTTAATTTTTTATTAATAGTTCCAGATAACAGTGCTGCATCAAGACTTCCCGAGATGCATGATGTTCCATACGACAAACCATCGACATCTTCCATTAAAAAAGAATCCAATTTGGAACCGATATATGCAAATACTAACAAGTTTAATTGCTCAGGTATGTGTAAATGTTTTGTAGGTTTAGGTTACACTGGCTTCCTCCTAAGTACAAATTAATTTATCAAATAAACTTAGTGTTTGTATAAAGGCTCAAAATTTGAGCCTCAAATGATTAAAAAATTTTACATCATAAAAAATACATTACAAAAAACGATTTCTTGCGCACTATAAACTATCAAATAATTTTCTATGAGATTGGCAGAATTTCTGAATAAATTGTTTACATTTTGGTAAAAGACTTATAACAGCTTCTGATTCTTATAAAGTCTTTTGTCAAAATGCGAACAATTTATTCAAAAATTCTGCCAGGCTCATAGGAAATATATTTTCTACTTTTTGCAACAAATTCAGACTACTGGTTGGCCTTTTATGACAAAAGAAACATCAGTGAAATATCATTCAGGTTCATGACATCATGCAGAGTTGATAGATTTAAACCTTGATTTAGTTGCTTTATTTGATATTTACATTCTGTAGATACTTAAAAACAGTTCTTATTGGCCTACTAGAGATAGCCTATCAAAAATGACAAAATGTTTTAAATATTATATTTATATATCATTTTGCAATTTCAGCACCACCTATCAGCGTTACGCGAAGTTATAACATACATACATAGAAAATTATTTATGTAGATAAATCAAAATGTTTAAAGTTATGAAATTTCTGTCAAAGGATATTATAATTAAATAAACTTCGTATATATAAATATCTACTTTTCCAACAAATTTTATTTCAACCTTTTTATTAAAAATACATTTTTTTGCACTATTATATTATATATTTAATTTTGTTTGCTATTATAACAGACACCCACTCCAGCAACCACCACATCCCCAGCGAATACGACTTTCCACCCCCGCTGAATCCTGCTCGTACTTTTCGACCTTCTAAGAAGTATGTTTATTTCTAATAAGTTATATCAATAATATTTTGTCTATATCTATGTATATATATTTCACTAAGGTACATTCATTTTATTGAAGCTTTGGTAGATGCCTTGTGTGGGTGCTGTTCAGATTTATTATAAGTATTAAAAGGGCTTATTAGCATGTACCTTCCATCTCAAATGTTACATAAACTTCTGAGGATTCATCAGCAGAATTGTTTTTCTCAATTTTTTTTGGAGAAATGTTTCAGTTTATATAATAATAAAAATAATAATAGTATCAAGTTTAGTATAATACATGTACAAAACAATCTTGCAGCAAACTTCTGAAAGATGAGATGAACCAGATTGTACCTCCGGCTCGCAACAGGGGCCGTTTGAGAGAGAATCAAGAAAGCAACAAAGAAAACAGTTCAAGATGTGACAGTCTGACAGAAAGATTGGTAGAGCAGCTGGTTGGTGAAGGTTTTGACCAGATATTTGCAATGAGGGCACTTCACATCTCGCAGAACAATATAGACATGGCTCGTGAAATATTACAGGAGTTTGTCCCTCACCAGCAACTCTGATGTGCATTGGTGCTGCAAAATTTTAATGGCGGTGCTTGAGCCAGATGTTTTGTCAATTCTAGGTAAATAAGGGTGTCATGAAAGTCGTTGAGATGCAGAGAAGCCAAGTTGAGAATCCCTGCACGATTTTTTTTTTATAATTTGCTTGTGATTGTATATAAAAATATCGATAACATAATTATTTTAATTTTGTGATTATGTGCATGTAATTTTTTTGCATGAGCTTTTTTCAGTTTGTGATAAAAAGCAAACACATGTAAGTCATATTAGTAACAAGCGTATACCTGTCTAGTCCGTTTTATATTAATTGCGTGTTTAATTGTGTGTTTATTGTCTGTGCAAGTCATTTCTACAGCTTTTTGAGAATCCTGCCTTGCCACAAAATTTCTGGATGAACATATCAGGCTTACATGGCCTTCCACAACAACCTTGTGTGTTATGCAGCCTTTGATAGGAATATGATTTGAATGCAAACTTTGTGGGAAGGCAGGTTTCTCGTACACGAAGGTTGTAATTAAGTAAAATAAAATGTTTTTTTGTGTAACTGCTATGAATTAATTAATTCATTCACCACATCACTAACGCTACTTAAACTTCACTTTATGAATGCAGAATTTGGAGTCATTTACTTTTTTTAAATATTTATTTTTCGTTTTATGCTATCTAGCTCTGTTGAAATAAAGAAAAAAAAACTGTACAACATCTTGAATTTTAGATTTTTTTTTAAATTAAAAAAAGATGAAAAGGAATATATCAAACTGAGAGAGATTAGCAAAAAGGATTTATCTCTCGTCATCAGGCCACACGTGAAACCAATCTGAATCGGGTCGAGGAGGAAATCTTTTTAATAATTAATTACTGAACTGCAGTTTGTTATCAATGATGATGATTATTATTATTGCACTAAATTTAGAACTCTTCGAGAGTTTGCCTCGTCCTGTGAAAGTAAATTGAACTCAGTTAGCTTCACTTTGATAAGAATTAATCATGAAAAATGACATTAACCTCTCACAAAGGCTTGAATTATTCGATTTTTGAAGTAATTGTAAAACGTCTTGCAATTTATGCTCTTTGAAGACTTTCTGTCTTTCAAGATAACCTGGGCAGGGAAGCCCTACAATTTATTAAAATTAATTGGAGCAAATGAAATTTAGCATATTGTGACATAATTAGTACTATGGTACTACTACAAAGAGAGACAGACCTTCATGTCCTCGTCTCACTAGGTTGAAAATGCAGTCATTGGCTGCCAGTTGAAGTTTCTCACAGTCGTGAACCTGGTATAATATTTAAAAAAATCTACAACTTTTAACTTTCAGTTGGAAGTGCAGAGGCACGTTAAAGACGACCAGCACTTACACGCCTACCTACCTACCGATACATACTTTTGCATATCCACATATACATGCAATATCAATACAGACACCTATCCATAAATTTTTTTTTTTTGAACATTTATTGAGCACGAAACAAAACAATTAAGTACAACAGTGAAGTTATAAATAAGGAAAAAAAATCAAGTGCTCAAAAGGTTCATCCAAAGGGAATTACTTCCCGCTAACTGGACGACCTATACACATGCAATATCAACACAGACACCTATCCATACACTTACACCTGCAATATCAATACAGACACCTATCCATACACTTACACCTGCAATATCAATACAGACACCTATCCATACATTTACACATGCAATATCAATATGGACACAAACAGACACTCACCAGGTAGTTCATAATCTTTCTCAAAACATCCTGATTTTCCATAATGAAATTCTTTGATGTTTTGCCTGATGAAATATTTACAAGGATGCAGAGAGCCTGGTAATAAAAACTCATCATCAATCCGGAAGATTGTCTTTAAGAAAACATTTGATGTGCATGTGTGAATACACACATTGAATCATTCAGACAGTGATGTTGTGGGTTTGAAAGCAGTAAATGGCCTAAGTTCATGTGTTATTTGAGTACCACCTTTACAATGACTAGAAATAAACAGGTTTGGGTCATTAAAACTTTAAGCATATCTGAGTCTCAGGTAAAACTGAGATGTTCTTAGCGTTGCTATAATACTTTAGACTATGATGTGGTGACCCAATATTGTGACCTTTACCTTAACACAAACCTCACTTCTCATGAAAAGAACATGGCCACAGCAAAATAACCAGATAGTAAATTCATAAAAACCAACCTGTTCTTTAATTTCAGGTTGAAAATCTCCTTCAAGGACAAGAACAACACTTTCCATAACCTTTCTTCCAATTCTTTCCATCACACAATCAACTGTGTGCTGTCAAAATAATTTACATTAATAAGTGCTTCTTGTTGCCTATATAATGAATAAATAACATTCTGCTGTTATGTAAGTTAATTTATAAAAGCAACCCTTTCTAAATATTTTCATTTTCATGCAATTGATAATAATAATAATAATAAAATACTTGTGAAAATAATTGTTTAAAAATGAAAAAAAAAGTTGAAAATATTAAATAAAATATTAAATTAATTCATAAATAAAAAACAACACTATGAAGTAAATTACCGATTCAACAGAAATGAGATTTCTAATGGTTCCTAATGTTTTCATGACAATGTCAAAATTGTCAGATCTAATGAGGTGGAAGATGTCATCATTTCTAAGTGAATGTAATAATGTCTCTTTCTCTTTATCAGACCATCCAAATGTCATGTTCTTTAAAATTGATTTTATTTCACATTTTATTTTATTTAAATTATTAATTTAAATGCAAAAAGAAACAACAAATAAAACAAATGAACTCACCATGAAACACCATATGGAATTGAGCTTAAGTGAATAATTTTCATTTCGAGTTAATTTCAACAGTTTCATGACAACAACCGAATGCCTTTCAACAGGTCCGTACTCTGTTGCCATCACCTCTCTCTCGTTCAATATCAACTGAAATTTTCAATTAATAACTTCAGCAGTTATATGAAAAAAAACTCCAATTATTATTATGACAAGTTGAGTTTGAGGCGAAAAGATGAACAAAAACTTTGCTACTTAAGAGAACAAGTGAAGCAAAAAACAAAGTTTTTTAAAAACACACTTTTATATAATCGATTGTGTAGGCCACATTCTGTTACATAAACAACGAGCATATTAGCATAGATAATAAATAGTTCAACGAAAATATCACAAATAATTATTTAATTAACTTTTGTCCAATCAATCTGAAAATTTGATAGAATGCATTAGTAATCAGTTCGGAGGTATGTTTACATTTTAAAGTCTCTAGCTCATCGGGAAGTTAGTTTAAAATCGATTGCAAAATTTGACGACAGACAGAGAAGTCAAGTTAAGTAAAAGTGTGTAAAAAAAGGGTAGAAATTTACTAGAAAAAGAAAGAGAAATTTCAATAAGAGAAATTTCAATAAAAGGAGCTTAAATAATATTTGCTGCATTTTAAATAACTAATTTGATGACATTCTACTTGAAAAATTGTGTTCATTCAAAAATAATTTTAAAACATTTTGTTTCTTACAGCTTTTCATATGACAAAATGTAATATTTAACTTTTCCCAGGTGGGGGAAGCATACAACATTTCCCAGGTGGGAAGCAAATAATTTTTCAGAAATGAGGAAGACTTGGACCGAAGTTTACGCCTATGGCAACAAGTAAACCAAATAGAGATGACATGTACAACACACCAAAAAAGATAAATAAGATGAGATACCATGATAAGAATTTATGAGAAAATTAATAACAAACTTCTTTGCTTGGAGAAAACTCGAGTAGAAGATTACACAGAAGAGCCGTGCAAACATTTAGAAGATGTTCGTCTGTCGAAGACATGAAAATCTGTAAACAAACAACGTATGTTTCTTTATATCATCATCATCACCATCATAATTTTTTTTTAATATTTATCATGTTAGAATATTTTACATTTAAAAAAAAATTTATAAGCTTTAACTTTGAAGTTATTTATTCAATATCATCATCATCATCATCATCATCATCATCTTGTTACCCATTAAACTTACATCAAAAACTAATTTCCAAATTTTTTTATCATGAAAACTAGTCCTCAATTGGTGGACCGAACGTGACAAGCTGACGAGGCACCTCAAAGCAGCACATTGAACCCCGGATGATGAATCTGTCAATCCATCAACTATGTACTGCATCACCGAGGCAGATTCAAGAACCTGCAATGAATAATATTCGTGAGAGGATTATTGACTTATAATTTAATGATGATTTTATATGGATGGCCAAAAAAAAAACAATTTAATGATGATTTTATATGGATGCCCCGAAAAAAAAATAATTTAATGATGATTTTATATGGATGCCCCGAAAAAAAAATAATTTAATGATGATTTTATATGGATGGCCCGAAAAAAAAAATGTAATGATGATTTTATATGGATGCCCCGAAAAAAATAATAATAATGTTGATTTTATATGGATGGCCAAAAAAAGCAATGAATGAAAGTGACAATGCAGGAAAGTATTCAAGTAACTTTTTTTCGAACGTCTTCACTGTTTGCTGCAAGTGACGAATAAGCTTTGAATGCAACTTTCCTCAACTCGTTTGTTAAATTCTGTTCGTTCTATTAAATATAAATATTTATTAATTAACAGAAAATGAATAATAATAGTAACAATAATTAATTAGGTCATCAAATTACTCTTAAACTACTAAATTTAAGTTTTATCATTTAATAAAATTTAACATAGAATTAAAGACGTTCATAGAACTTCTTCCAAAACAATGAGATGAAAATAACGATAAGAAAGTGAAATAATTAAATAATCAACATGCATACATATTCTAACAACTTTATTTAATTATAATATCTAATTATTTTTATTTCATCACAACTTATGACATTTTGTTTCTGCTACAGTTACTATCGCTCATACAACCAGCAAAATACAATGTCCAAGTAACCCAGAATTATTATGATTCAACAATTTTAAATGCTTCAATAGCTTGGGTTTTTCATAAAAGGGCTTTCAAATGATGTATAGTTTCATAATTTGAATTTACACAAAATGCAGTTGTATCTCATTTTAAAATAGCCTTTTGGTGAGAATTTTTTTAATATTTATTGTGTTAGAATATTTTACTGAAAAAAAAATTTATAAGCTTTAATTTTGAGGTTATTTATTCAATAACATCACTGATGGTAAGGAGCACTGTTACTGTAAAGAAGAAACCTGCAAGGCATGAATGCAATCATTCTTGAAGTTGGATGAAGTTCATAGATAGTTTGTTATTGGTGAACAACAATAAAACAAACAAATTAGTGAAGAGTTGATTTTAGAAGATATAATTGATCGAGGTTGGTTTTCAAGAAAATTACAAAATAAAAGAAGTAGATATATGACAGTAGTTAATAAATTACATAAAAAGTTAAAGCTGACGAAGAAATGCCTGAAGTACATACACTTCACGTTGTTCTTTTAATGTTCATAAAATAAATAATTTGTCTTTCATGTAGCTAATGAACCAAGCAGTTCAGTTGATTATTTTTAATATTCAAGATTATGTTTAGAATTAAATACATTAAATTAATTTGCATTACAAGATTTAATTAAAAAGAAATTAAGTCAAGAAGATATTCTTATTTAGCAAATTACAAAACTTAAGAAAATCACAAATCATAAAAACAAAAAACTCAAAAATTAAATTATAACCAAGTCAGCCAGCATGGTTGAACCGCTGTAAACATCCGCCATCTTAGAATCAAAATTGTTGATGGCATAGTTGAAATAATCTGAGAGTGCAGCAAGGATTTGACCGGATATTGAAGCCACGTCCTGAAGGTAAACATCGTTTTCCGTCAGGTAGGCGAGGCAATCGGCACCTTCGCACCTGTGCACCCACATCTTGTCAGGTTGACATACAAAAATAAGAGTTGCTAATATCTGTATGGATGAAGAAAAAAACAAAAGTGGCCTGTTGAAAAATTCCTTGCAAAGAAAAAATTCTAGTTTAAATTAAACATTTTTCAAGAACAATTTGTAATCAATCGATAAGGTAAAATAAAAAGATAATGTTGTATGAATCGTTAGTAAACAATACAAATATTTCAAAAGAGTGGTAGGAAAGACTTATATTAATAATAATAATAATAATAATGTTTGACAATATTTAGAGTGGCGTAAATCCTAAAGGACTTCAAGGCCACTGAAGGGTTTTTTTGCAGAGGCAGCCATTTATAGGCGCCTACCCCTTTAGCAATGCGAGTGAACTCCTTGCTTAAGGGAGTTACGCTGGTGACGCCGGTGAGGCTTGAACTGCCGACCTAATGATCGACAGGCAAACGCTCTACCGCTCTGGCAGATAACAGACTGTTTGATGATACTTTAAAACGGTATAAACAAATAATTATTGTGTTGCATCTGATTTCATTTTTAATACCTAACCTGTCTAATTTCATAGCAACCTTAAAACTGTGGTTGAGATATTTGCACCAGCTTTGTCAAACTATTTATAAAAAAAAGTAATCAAGCTGAGATGGAGTTCACCTAAAGATCTGGCCAGCCCATCTAAAAATATGACCCATCCCTCCTAATAAATATGACCTACAAATCTACTTATATATTCTCCCAGCTCACTCACTCATTCACTCGGTTTGGAACTCTGATCATGTGGATTAACAAGGCCAACTTTCACTCAGCTCATCCTTATACATCATAAGGCTTGTATTCACAGTGTGGTTTTCAAAATTTTAAATATTTAATCAATGGTAGTGACATATAACTTTCATTTGCTGTTATAATATGTTATTTATTTTTGCTTAGAATTTCTAATTTAAATTCAATTATTGTAGCCATATTATTTAAAACATTTTCTTTTTTCTCACCTACAACAATTATCAATTTTATTAGAGAAAAAAATGTTAAGAATGTTTTAGATTATACTAAGTAGGCTTCAGTGCATTTTTCTTGCTTTCAAGATATACAAGTGAGCCCATCCTTTTGCATCATAAGGCATCATATCCACACTGCATCTGAAATACTTAAACAAGCCCATCCTGAGAATGTGAAGATAAACATGTGTGTGTGTGCAAGTACTGAAGCATGAAGTATGCTGTGTGGAGCTTACCTGTTGGTTATATTGAAAATGAGTGTGTTTGAGAGACACAGTGGGGTGTTATTTGATTATTTTATAACTATAATAATGTGGCCCAAATGTTTAAAAAAAACAGGCACTTGCCCACCGAAACGTAATGAATACAGAGTCTGCATCAAACTTGTCATAAGTCATAAGTGAAGCCTATTAAGTTATTGACAGCTTCTACAAAACTGAAACATGTCAGTTACCTTGAAACTCTTTAGGACTTCAAGGCCACTCTAATTTTGTCAAACATTATTAATATCTATTGAAAGAATTTTCTACACATGCTCAAAAGAAAATAAACTTGAATAAAAAACATTTTCAAAAATTATAAAAACCATAAAAATTATAACATCAAAATAACTTTTAAGGTTATGGCCGGTTTTTTGCATTCTTCTACATTCGCTCTGCAGAGACAGGAAAGACTGAAAATTTAAAATAGTTACATAATTAATTGCAAAAAAAAAACTTGTCCATAAAACTAAGAGATATAAAAAAAATGTACCATTTTGCTGCACACAGCTGCATTTCGACTGTATTATCTCTCTGTTGAAGTTTTAATAAAAAATCCACAACTGATTGATTTTCAACAACACCTACAAAGTACACAGCATTACTCAATAAGCAGCATACCTATATATGTAGCATTTCTGCAAAAGGAACACTACTGTATAAGTAACATTACTGTACAAATAACATTACTGTATAAGTAATCTTAACTGGCAATAAAACCATATAATTGTATTTATATTAAATGCCAAGTAACATGTATTATATACATTCAACTACTCACAATTAGCAAGGCCATGAGAAACCTCCACATTATGATGGGCTAGTACGGAGATGCATCTCAGTGCGGATATTTGTACCTGCACGAAAAATTTAATTGTTCACTTGATGTATTATTATTTAGTGACAACCGATTTACAAAAGTAATGCATTCCTTAACTTTTATTTAATTTAATTTTGTAAATTAGTTGAAATAATTTTTGCAACTTCTTTTGTACATGCCAAGTTGGGTTTTTACAGTTACTGAATCTGAAAACTGAAACATTCAGTTAACCTAATCTTTTTAGATTCAATTACTTCAACTAAAACTGAATCTTTTCAAAAAACTGCAAGTGAAATTGAATCTATTGAGAAAACTGAATATAACTGAACAGGGGCGCAACTAGGACCAAATCGGAGGGTCCTGCAATTTTTCCAAATTCGATGAGTTTTTTTTGGGTAGGGGGGGTGGGGGGTTGCCACATTTATTCATAAACTTATTTTTTTACTATTGCTATAACTGGTTTGAGACTGATTTTGACTATCTTCAGTTTGTATTCTTTATTTTCTATCATTGATAAATTCTTAAAGATACCAAAGAAAGACTGCAGACTGAAGATAGTCAAAAAATGTTTCGCCTGCGGCGGGCTTTCTTTCCTTTTTCAAACTTGAGCAAGCCCCCCAAGGCCAAATCGGAAGGCCCTGCAATTTTTCCAAATATGAGGGGTTTTTCTTGGCTCCTATCACTAACACCGGCTTTTGCGATCACACCGACACTTTTTGAAATGTCGGTGTCAACGCCAACCAGTCGGTGTCAACACCAACCAGTCGGTGAACTCCACCGCTGATTGGTTATTAGCTTCTTTCTATTTGAACTGCAACTTGATATGACTCGAAGGTGTCTTGTTAGCAACAAAAATTCACCCACTTTTTGACCTAGAGCTCTAAAACTTTCGGGAAAGCTTTATTCTGGATGACAATACATGAATTAAATATTTCCGACATTAATTAGGCCTTAAATCAATTAAAATTATTTAAATCAAATGTTGTGCAATATAAGTAGCTTTCTTGCCACCTAGCGACTCTAAGAAAATCGTTTGACAACCGGCCACAAAGCTCTGGCGATCGTTTCATTTATGTAGTTATTAAAGTTATAGACTTAACGAGGTCTTTTACGGTTCACTTGTTTATTATTATTACTAAAAAATGTCCTCATCACTTCACCAGCACGACTACCTTATGTATTCACGCTACCAGCGCAGTCAATATTCATAAGCTCATAGTACACAGAGACCATGGACTTTTTAATACGCGTTGAGAACAATTTATAACAAAAAACACGTAGACAGAAATAAATTTAATTCTTTTTAATTAGTAAATCAACAACTTCGGTGTGGAGAGCCCGGATATCAATCTGCTTTTCTTCAAAAGCTATCCAGAGCTCCTACACCCTTTCATCTTTTTCCAGTGTTGAGGGTTTGTGTTGCTTCAGCGGTTGCCCTGTTGCAGCACAGGCTTCTTCGACTGGAATTGCCGATGCTTTTGTAAATAAAATATCAACAACTTCATAGAACGACTTGCGCTCTACTAGGTTGTTGAGGGCACTATGCCACGCCTCAATGTCGTTGTTGGTCTTACAGTCTCTCTGGTAGACGCTCCATTCTGATATTTTATATTTTCCTTTGATCCAAGTTTTTTTTTAGGAGTCCGCTAATGTCTAAAAATAAGAAGGAAATATAAAACAAGTCAACAAATTTTAACGTTAATATTAACTAAATTTTACTTTGAGTGCTGGTATTCGTGTTTCTAGATCAAGGGTCTCAAATACATTATGGATTTCTCCAGGAGGCAAATATGGCAGTGCCATAAACTTTTTTATACCTTTATATATTTCTACTTTTTTTTCGTAATCGGTTTTGAGACCAATTTCCTGGAGAAAAAATCACAGTTACTGTTGTAAAGTCTTATAAAACAATATATTACTTACCGTCGCTTTTCGGTAGAGGGCTTGTTGAAAATGGAACAAGCAGCCATGTACCTCCACTCCTGGGAAAACGTGTTTGGCTGCTGTCACATCCCTATCTCAAAGTCAGCTGAATAACATAATAAAAACAATTTAAAATTTTCTGACTGATATAAAAAATTCAAAAAGATTTTGTATCAATTACCCATTAATGTTTTAATGGTATGCAAAGATAGCAACTGGTAAAACGGATTCTTCGCTGCCTGAAATTATATTGTAACGGAGGTTTACCATGCAAAAAAATTGAATTAATTCTTACAATAAATTTACTTACTTTAAAAGTGGCATCCATACAAAAGTAATTGTTTTTTTTGGCCACCTGCACCTGATAATCAGAGTAGAAAAGAAGATGACGTTCTTTCTCAACTCTAATATCTTCTCTAAAGAAGTGCTCAGGAACAAACTCTTCTTTTAAGTTAAAATATAGAGTCTGCGGTTGAGGGGGCCTATTCGAGCCTCTACATCGGTAAACTTGCCTGAATTTTTAAAAGACAGCTGGATGAAGAATGATCTAATGTTCCATTTTAATCTACTAGGACTCACCTTACTAAATTCTGGTGAAGAGGCAACACAGCAACATCTACAGCAGTCGTCAACAGAACTTTATTTACAACATCCGTAGCAGATGTTTGCGGTTCTGCCATACTGAGCTAATTAATTCTTACAATAAATTTACTTACTTTAAAGGTGGCATCCATACAAAAGTAATTGTTTTTTTTGGCCACCTGCTCCTGATAATCAGAGTAGAAAAGAAGATGACGTTCTTTCTCAACTCTAATATCTTCTCTAAAGAAGTGCTCAGGAACAAACTCTTCTTTTAAGTTAAAATATAGAGTCTGCGGTCGAGGGGGCCTATTCGAGCCTCTACATCGGTAAACTTGCCTGAATTTTTAAAAGACAGCTGGATGAAGAATGATCCATTTTAATCTACTAGGACTTACCTTACTAAATTCTGGTGAAGAGGCAACACAGCAACATCTACAGCAGTCGTCAACAGAACTTTATTTACAACATCCGTAGCAGATGTTTGCGGTTCTGCCATACTGAGCTGATTTATCGCGTTGCGAACTTCTTTTTTGACGAGAAGAGCTTGGCACGGAATGCAACTGTGGTGAACCTTTGTTTGTGTGAATGTCCCATTTTTTTCAACAACTCTTGCAGTGCACCCTTTATGTATATATATATATATATATAAAACATTGTTTCCAGATAAACTCATATCAATATATAAATTACCTTGAGTTGTTCTTTTGGAGCAGGCCCAATACCTAGCTGCCGACTTTTTGGCGTTTTTATCTAAATTAAAGGAAAAAACCCTGCCATCCACAAGAAGATCTTTGCCTTTAATCGATCCATTTTGAATAACTTCAAATTTTGGTAGTACTTCTTCTTCCTGTTCCTCATCCTCTCTTTCATATTCCATTTCTTCTTCTTGTATAATGTCTTTCTCTTCTTCTTGTCTAATCTCATTCTCTTCTTCTTGTCTAATCTCATTCTCTTCTTCTTGTCTAATCTCATTCTCTTCTTCTTGTCTAATCTCAATCTCTTCCTCTTGTCTAATCTCTTTTTTCTTTTCTTCGTTATAATTCTCACCTGAAGTTTCTTGAATGTATAATTTAGCGAAAACTGAAAAATAATGTTCCTTACTTAATTAACAACCAACCTCAGCTTCCCTTATATTGTAAGGCTTATAATAATGAAATTGTTCTTACTAGAATCCAAACACTGTGCCTTGTCTTTTTTCACTACCAGCTGCTCGCACATTTTACATATGAAAACGATATCAATTTCTCCTGTTTAAGAAAAAACATTTTTATAAACAATTGTCTTCAGTTGCAATAAAACGACTATTTACTAACCCTTTGCAGTTTTTTGATATTGTGACTAAGTAACTGTTTTGTCACACTTCAGGTGCGTCCTCCGTTTACACATGTTGCAAGACAATGCCCGAGCATTCTTGGCAACAGTTTTGTTACAACAAACACAGATGCTTTTCATTTTTCGCTGCTAACAATCAACAACTCCGTCGAAAACTATCACAAATTAAATTACTACTAGATACAACTATCACCATTAGTCAACTTGCCTAGATAAAACATATAGATAATTAAGTAAAAATAATAATTTAAATATTTTTTTAATAATTAAAAATAATAATAAAAATAAATTACTATTATTTTAGAAAATAAAAAACCTAATTACGGAAATTTTTTGTCATATTCTTTAATTAAACTTTTCTAACGTAAAAAGATATTTTATAATACGTTGATATTTCTATAATGTCAAATCTTTGATAAAATATAGTATTTTTAATGAGTTCTTATTCAAATAATCACTATCTAATGCAAGCGCCACCAAGCGACATTTTTACAGTCGCTTGAACGATTAAAAAGCACCTTTTAGTCATATCAGTTCGTAAGTTAAATACAGAGGCAGGACTCGGACGCGCTAACACCGACTCTGACGCGTAAACACCGACTCGGACGCGTTAACGCCGACTCGGACGCGTTAACGCCGACTCGGACGCGTTAACGCCGACTCGGACGCGTTAACGCCGACTCGGACGCGTTAACGCCGACTCGGACGCGTTAACACCGACTCGGAGGCGTTAACACCGACTGGGCCGCGTTAACACCGAATTTTGCGATGACACCGACACTTCGGTGTCATCGCAAAATTCGGTGTCACTGACATTCCCCGTTTTTCTTTGGGTGTGGGGTAGGGGTGAGTAGTGCTACATTTATTCATAAACTTATTTTTTTTACAATTGCTTTAACTGGTTTGAGACTGATTTCAACTATCTTCAGTTTGTAGACTTTATTTTCTATCAAATTCTTAAAAATACCAAAAAAAGACTGAACATAGTCAAAAAACTGTTTCGCCTGTGGCGGGCTTTTTTCCCTTTTTAAAACTGAAAGCTTGACTATCTTCTGTTTCCTGTCTTTCTTTTCTTTCATTAATAAATTATTAAAGATACAAAAAAAAACTGCAGACTAAAGATAGTCAAAAAAAAGATGCGACACAAAAATTGACAATTGTGTATATAGTCACTATAAGTTCCAAGAATTTCAAACGTTTAAGACTTATGACAAAATCTCTAATTAAACTACTTGAACTTTTTAACTTTGTTCCAGGTAACCCCAATTATAACAACTGAGTCTAATTCAAAACTCTGCTAAACACCTACCCTGTAAGAATTAGAAGAAATTAACTGTACAAGACTTGATATGGCACCATGTTTGAAGAGGCAAAGTTGATGATCAGCTGTCTGCAAACAAGCATTAAAGAATCATTTAAGAAAATAAAAAACCACAATTAAAACATCAAGAACAAATCAACAGCCTTTTATCAACAAACCCTGCATGAACGAGCGAATACAACAGCAACACATTCCTGGCAACACGGGGATCTCATAATCAAAGAAACCAATCTGGCTACATTATCCGGTTCCTGTTTATGAAATTATTATATTATGAATGACAGGCTAGCTCAACTAAAATTTGGTAAATTTCACTGAAGAATAATACAAATTGTGTCCATCAATAAAATGATTTTTGCATTTGAAAAAAAAAACTAATTTATTTTAATGACAAAGAGAGGTACAAAAATATTTCAATATAAAACTGAAAACTATTCAATGCGAGTACAACCATCTTCTTTGTAGTGACAGCAACCTTTTATAAAAATAAAAACTCTACCTTGAATACGTCATCTTTTGCACTTTCAATCCTACAAACAATTGATCTAATGCAGGATATGATGGATTCTGTCAATTTCAGATCTTCACTACCAACACCTGTGTCCATTTTTTTGTTCTAATTAAAATTCATTGGAAAATCAACTATGTCAAATTATAAGCAGTCTTGTGAACTAGAAAAATCAAAAGGAAGAAACTTAAAATTAAAAAAAAAACTTTTACAAACATCTGAGCAATATCTGAAGAACTTCGTTGTCAAACAAGAACTGAACATGTTCTTGAGTTCCTTTCGCAAGACTTCCAAGAATGACGGCAGATTCAATTTTCAGTTCAATGGGACTCGAATCATCACAGAGAAATTCAATTAATCTGATAAACATCAAAATATAAATCATGTAATTTATTTATTTATTCGCTATTCATAACAAGATAATGATTTTGAGGTATCTCTTGTTGAGAGAAACTAAAAATTATAAAAAAAATAAATACACAAACTTGGGAACATAGACTAATGCCTTTTCTTTTCTTGTATTACTTCCAATGATGTCATTTCTCAGTTTTCTACAAATAATTAATCTATTTGAATAATAAATTAATTTAAATACAAAATAGGTTTTACTCAATATAATAATTATCAAAATGATGTTTCATAGTTAAATTTAGTATATAGTCTCTATTTCATCAACTTTTAGATTTATTTGAATTAACCTCGAGAAAATAAACATCAAAGTTACAATTATTACCAGAAAAATGCTGACAAAAAAACCATTAATTTTCAAAATGAAGCATCTCTATGTACTCTGGGTGGTTGATAGGACTGGTAGGACCACTCTCATGGCTGGAATAACTAATATGTCAGATAGATCAAAAGCAGAACAATCTAAAACTGTCAAGTTGACAACGAAACTTCGGCAAGTAAACTCTACTACCTGATCGCAAGACAATACGACATCATTTGCATAAAGGTGCGTTTACATGGGCAAAGATTCACTGGCACCAAGCTAGCAAGTAGGTTTGAATGACATGTGGGATAATAAGGATCTCACACGAAGAAGCACCATCAGCTTTCTCAAGTGATGATGACAGTCGCAATAGCAAAGATTATTTTTTGTTCAATGTTCTACACAGTGTACAGAGTCCAAAGTAGAATAAAAGTAAAAGTGTGACAGATTGTAGGATGGTTATTGCAACTGAGTTGAAACAAAAATTACACAATCTGGAACACTACCATCTTCGATCCACATTGCAAATGCCTCAAATTTTTTGTAGAGGAACAAATTCAGCAACGTTACACAGTTATAAAAATTGAGTTGTCACTCGCTGATCTGTTTTCCGATTACGGTGATGATGAAATAGAAGCTGCAAAACTGCAGCCAATAATAGCTAGGATAGACTCATCCAATGCTTGCAGACAATATTCAATTCTGGAGGAATAATCCCATTCATCCAATCATAATGAAATTTTCACACAACCTTGAGAGTCAATAGAGGAAGGTTTTTGTGAAAAAAATTGAAATCAGTCACAAAACGAGCTGGAGAGCGAGCTGAAACGGGAACTGGAAAATGATCGAGAACAGAAAAGCGACCGGGAGCGAAAGAGCAAGTTGGAAGGGAACCAGGAACGGGGAGAGCAAGCGGGAGCAGGAAAAGCGACCGGGACCGAGAGAGTAAGCGGGAAAGGGAAAGCGACCGGGAGAGCAATCGGGGAAGGACGCGGGAGCGAGTGTATTAGTTTATTAATAAAAATATCTTAATTATACATCAAAGACAATACAAAATAGTCAATAACCAGGATCAAAATTAGTGAAAATCATTCCTTCGCTAATTTTTATGGTTGATCTAAACCTGCCTAAACCTGCTGAGGGTACCTGGGCCAATTTTTTTTTGCTAAAAGTGACAGCTCTAACATTAGAGTGCCGCTTTTGAGCCAAAGCTCACACAGCAGAACCAGGAATAGCCGATGTTTGCGGAATAACACAGTTTCATCAGCAACCCACATGTTTATCTAAAGCTGGGATGTTCTGAACCTTATTTTTCGACCAGTGAAGGATGAAAGGCTAAGTTGGCCTGAACAGTATGAGTGAATTCCTTGCTCAATGGAATTATGCCTCAAAGTTCAAAGATTTGAACCTGTGACTGCAAGATGGTAGTATAACTACCTTTACCATTGTATTACATCACCTCACCAATAGCAACCCTGACCCTCTCCTTCATGGCATTGGAGCCAGTATAGATTAACCAGTGTAAGATAAATAAAAGTTAGTTAACAGTACTTCATTTCCAGTATCTTAAAATATCAATCTGAAACTTAAATTGTTAATTGAAAATTGATATGTTTAACTTGTACTATTTAGTTTACTTTATTAATGTGATCCAATCTTCTGTTGGTTGTGTTATTTCTATTTCCATGCAAGTTGTCACCATGATCTAATTACCAGATGGTTCTGTAACAATTTGATGCATTCATACTTAAAAAAAACACCTTAAATAAACATGACTGAATTTCATATAACATTATCCAATATTTAATAACAATTAATAATTAATGTCTCTTCAATAAAATAAAACATTATTTTAATATAAAATTACTTATAATAATATAACAAGTAACCAGTAAGTTTATCAGTGATTTATCTATAATGCCAGGTGCATAGACAACTTCAGAGGAAATAAAATCTCTCTAACTTACAAACACCTCATCCCTATATTGCTTCAAACCCTGAAGTGACTGGAATTTTGCCTCTTAAAATATAATATAACTAATTGATGAAGCAGGGGAAACTATTTATTAAAATGTTGCAAGTTAAAGCTGAGATGAAGACTGAAAAATTCGGTCGGCGGTCACAAATTATTTATAGAAAAAAGTCTTGTTGTTAAGCTTTTGAAAGCCTCTGTAGAAACAGAAAATAATAAAAAATGCTATGCCTTATTTAAAAACAAAAACTACCTAATAACATAACAGAAAATCAAACAACAAATTATAAATCTTAATACTTCCTCATTTAAAAACAAAATTACCTAATAACATAACAGAAAATACAAGAAAATCAAACAACAATTTCATTCAGAAACTCCAAAATTCAAATAAATGAAAATTTTAAGGGCTTGTTTGCATGTTATGTTAAATTACAATTACAATTACATACTGTCATACTACTAATAAATTGTTTCTAAAAGTTGAGACTATTATTAATTAGTAAGTAGACTAGGCACTAGACTAGGGACTAGGGCGACCAGGCCACTAAAAGGTTACCCGTGCTACCGGTATCTTCCACACCAGACTAGCATCACTAGCACTAGCAAGATTACTAAATTACCTGCAAGATGCAAATAACAAAACGCACTAATCGAACGCAAATTAATCAAAATCTAACGTTGTCTAGTCATGCTCATAAATTGTGTGAATAAAAAACATGCCAGATCAAAAAGTAAAAGGCAACGCGGCGATCTAATAATATCTTAATAATAAGGTTTCAAACTTCACTAACCGAGACGAGTAGACTAGTAAACTGACATTTTACCTGCGCAGTTAATTAAGCTTCGTTTAGTTTTATTTAAGTAAGTAAACTCTGGTAATTTTACTGAACAGTTAAAAATGTAATTTAAAAAATATAACTACAAATTCAGGGTTACCGATGGGGCGTGGCTGAGCGCGGGAGCGTTAAAATATGACGAGAAATCCGTTAAAAATTAGTAATCGAGAACTGCTTTATTAATTGGTAAATATTCAACCAACTATTTTCGTGGAGCGCAATTTAAGAGACTTATAGGAACACCCTGTCACAAACTACAGGAAAGTCTTCAGCTCACATATCGAAATGTCGAAAAATCGTGAGTGATTTATAGAAGTGATAAGAAGAGGTCAGACCAGGCCCGTAGCCAGGATTTAGTAAGTGGGGGGTTATGAAAAATAGTAAGGGAGATACTGACGAACTAGGGCACCGAAGAAGCCTGACCCCGACAGGCCCGTAGCTAGCGGGGCTGGGGAGATACAGCTCCCTCACTAAAAATTTAAGCCCCCACTATAATTTTTTGCAGGTTTTTTCTATTTATTGGCACTATTCAGCTGCAATGACTTTTGGCATCTCGACTGCCACTTGTGAGAATTCATTTTCTTGTCTAACACGAGTACTATGACCACAGAGAAGATCAATGTCCTATGAGAGAAAGAGCAAACTTGTACTTCTGGCATTTAAAAAATCGCTCTGTAAAGCAATTGATATGGATACCTTTTTGGAGAAATTTTATATTCAATCACGTCGCATTTGGTTGTAATTGTAATTTATCAATTTTTTTTTATAAAAATGTGTACACTTGTATCAAATACCAAGAATGCAATAAAATAAAATAAAATCAGATTTAAATAAATGTCTTGACAATGATCAAACCACATTATAATGAAATGCACTTTTTAGTTTAGTTTCTCATTTCAAGCTACTACACCAGAGGCGTGGATTGGGGGGGGCTCACTCACTCACTCACTCACTCACTCACTCACTCACTCACTCACTCACTCACTCACTCACTCACTCACTCACTCACTCACTCACTCACTCACTCACTCACTCACTCACTCACTCACTCACTCACTCACTCACTCACTCACTCACTCACTCACTCACTCACTCACTCACTCACTCACTCACTCACTCACTCACTCACTCACTCACTCACTCACTCACTCACTCACTCACTCACTCACTCACTCACTCACTCACTCACTCACTCACTCACTCACTCACTCACTCACTCACTCACTCACTCACTCACTCACTCACTCACTCACTCACTCACTCACTCACTCACTCACTCACTCACTCACTCACTCACTCACTCACTCACTCACTCACTCACTCACTCACTCACTCACTCACTCACTCACTCACTCACTCACTCACTCACTCACTCACTCACTCACTCACTCACTCACTCACTCACTCACTCACTCACTCACTCACTCACTCACTCACTCACTCACTCACTCACTCACTCACTCACTCACTCACTCACTCACTCACTCACTCACTCACTCACTCACTCACTCACTCACTCACTCACTCACTCACTCACTCACTCACTCACTCACTCACTCACTCACTCACTCACTCACTCACTCACTCACTCACTCACTCACTCACTCACTCACTCACTCACTCACTCACTCACTCACTCACTCACTCACTCACTCACTCACTCACTCACTCACTCACTCACTCACTCACTCACTCACTCACTCACTCACTCACTCACTCACTCACTCACTCACTCACTCACTCACTCACTCACTCACTCACTCACTCACTCACTCACTCACTCACTCACTCACTCACTCACTCACTCACTCACTCACTCACTCACTCACTCACTCACTCACTCACTCACTCACTCACTCACTCACTCACTCACTCACTCACTCACTCACTCACTCACTCACTCACTCACTCACTCACTCACTCACTCACTCACTCACTCACTCACTCACTCACTCACTCACTCACTCACTCACTCACTCACTCACTCACTCACTCACTCACTCACTCACTCACTCACTCACTCACTCACTCACTCACTCACTCACTCACTCACTCACTCACTCACTCACTCACTCACTCACTCACTCACTCACTCACTCACTCACTCACTCACTCACTCACTCACTCACTCACTCACTCACTCACTCACTCACTCACTCACTCACTCACTCACTCACTCACTCACTCACTCACTCACTCACTCACTCACTCACTCACTCACTCACTCACTCACTCACTCACTCACTCACTCACTCACTCACTCACTCACTCACTCACTCACTCACTCACTCACTCACTCACTCACTCACTCACTCACTCACTCACTCACTCACTCACTCACTCACTCACTCACTCACTCACTCACTCACTCACTCACTCACTCACTCACTCACTCACTCACTCACTCACTCACTCACTCACTCACTCACTCACTCACTCACTCACTCACTCACTCACTCACTCACTCACTCACTCACTCACTCACTCACTCACTCACTCACTCACTCACTCACTCACTCACTCACTCACTCACTCACTCACTCACTCACTCACTCACTCACTCACTCACTCACTCACTCACTCACTCACTCACTCACTCACTCACTCACTCACTCACTCACTCACTCACTCACTCACTCACTCACTCACTCTAATTTTGTTTGTAACATTATTTTCTATTGAACATGAAGCAATCCGATGATTGAATCTTGCAATACTGACGGTTTCGCCCTTTTTCTTCTGATCCGATTACCCAAAAGCAATATTTCTAGCATATCGAAGGTCTTTAAAACATCAGCATATATCTTCTCAAAATCTTCAGCTGTTTTCATGCGTTTAACAGTTTTCACAAGATTTTCAATTTTCAACAGAATTGGCAGGAGTCAAATCAATATTAATAACATACATTGCCTCTGATGAGCATTAGCGAACATGAAAATAAACAAGTACATTAAAAAATGCAGTTCAAACACAAATTTTACTGTTGACAGTAAACCTGAAGAGTCAACATCATTTGGATGTTGAGAAAACTAATGATGGCCGGAAAGCACCTGTGAACTATTCTCAAATTTTATATATTTAGCTGACCATCATGTTGAAGATAATGTTGTTGTTATAACTTGCTCAACTTTTCTCTTTCTCCTATTCTCTATGTGGATTGTCTATTTGGCTAGACTAGAACTCATCAGCCTCAAGAATGTGGGTGGTGTTTTTATACCTATACTGGTTAACCCAATAAGTTTCAGGTAACCCCCCCCTTTTAGTAAAAAATAATCTTCGGATTTGCAAGAATCCCACTGGAGCTGCAAAGTTGGGTCCCCTGGACCCTCTTCCGCTGAGCGCCGCACCTGTATATATATATATATATATATATATATATATATATATATATATATATATATATATATATATATATATATATATATATATATATATATATATATATATATATATATATATATATATATATATATATATATATATATATATATATATATATAGAAAAAAAAGACTGCAAACTGAAGAAATTCGAACTCAGTCTCAAACCAGTTAAAGCAAATGTGAAAAAATAAGTTTATGATAGCATGGTAGTGTTTTGTTAGCATAGTAGTTAAATCATTTTGTCATTCCCAACTAATGCTGATCACTTTAATGTTTTCGTTCACCAATTTGTGTTAGTGGTCATTTGTGACCCTCTTTTGGCTAAACAAATAAATAAAAATAAATAAATAAATAATAAAATAAATATATAGGCATATAATAGATTGAGAATAAATGTAGAACTTCCCAGCCCCTCCCCCCATTCAAAGAAAAACTCATAATATTTGAGTATTTAATATTTGAATCCTCTACTCAAGCCGCACTTGCCAAATCACTCTGGGACATAGAAAGAGAGCGTGATGAAAGAAAAAGCCGTGAAAGCACCATAATTTCGGGGATGCCACCTCACCCTAAACTTTCCGACGCTGAGTACGCCCTAGAGTTTTTTGAAACAAATCTCACACTCAAACCGAAGATTGTTGAGGTTCGACGCTTTAGAAAACATTTGGAAAATATAAAGCTTTGTATCACATTTTCCAGCCGAGAGACTGCTAAAAACATGATTCGGTCATCAAGACTACTACGCTCCTCAACGGATCCACTGTTACGCAAGGTGTACTTCAATAGGGACATGACGCGTATGGAGGCTGAAGCTGCCTACCAAAGACGGTGCCAAAAGAAAAATGGGTAAATTTTTACGGGGGCACTACCGTCGTCCGATCTTCCTGTTCCTCGCCTTTTTGTAAATAGGATTTTTCAGACAGAGACTGCTACAGGCCCATGGGCCCTGGCAAACGTCAGAAGCATTACTAACAAAATAGAAAATATACTTTTGTTTATTGATACTTACAAACCGAGTGTTTTCTGTTTAATCAAGACTTGGCTTTTGAAGGAGTATCCAAGTTCGATGTTTTTACCTAATGATTATGTTGCTGTTCGTCGTGAAACAGAAACCAGGAGAGGCGGAGTGGCACTCATCCTCAAAAACACCTTGAATTTTAAAATTCTTTCTTCTCCAGCCGGACTGAACAACATAGAAATATGCTGTGTAGACATTAAAATAGGTAGCGGGTCTCAAAGAATTATAGCTTATTACAGACCAGGTAGATACAATAAAGAAGCATTCCAGTATGCCAAAAATAGCATTTGATATTTTCAGCAATTATGCAACACAAAAAATCCAATATGCCTGATGGGAGACTTCAACCTCCCGGAGATTGATTGGCACCTTTATATGGCACCAAACAACAACATTTACAATGCCTTCATGACCTTCTTTAATGACTCAGGACTGATACAATTTGTTACCTCTAACACAAGAATCAATAACATATTGGACGAGACCCACAATTTATAAAGCAGATTGATGTGATGAGTTCAATCGGAGGAAGTGATCACAATAGCATCATTTTTACTCCAAACATGGCTCGGACTATAAGCCTTGTAAGCACAAAGAAAAAATACAATTTTGTTCGTGCTGATTATCATGCTTTGAATGCTTATTTTATGAAATTCAAATGGGACACTCTCTTCCAGTATTGTTTTTCTATAGATGACTGCTGGAACTCGTTCTGCTTTCAATGAATGATTCCTCTAAAGAAACAGAAGCTGGACAAACATCGTTATCCCAGGTACATTCGAGAAACTCAGAGGGTCAAGCTTTATTACTGGCGGAAATGCAAGATGTCGGGTGAACAGGCCGACAAAAACAGGTACAAAAATGTGGAAAAAAATTAAAAGAGCAATTGAAAATGTACCATTCTGAGAGAGAACTAAATAGGATTATAAAAAACAACGTCAGCAAATTCTATAGATATGTCAACAAAAAACTTACTACATCCCACAAAATTATCCAGATAGAGAAATCAAACGGTGGTGAAACAGAAGATCTTTATGAGATGGGAAATATTTTTAATAAATATTTTTCAAGTGTATTTACAATTGACGACGGTCGTAGGCCAGCTCTCAAGCAAAGGACATCGAAGCAACTAGCAAAAATTGACTTCACCCCGGACATTGTGTTTAAGACTTACTTCTTTTACCTCCTCGGACCCGATGGTATTCCAAATATTTTTCTGAAATGATGTGCATCTAGCCTCGCTCTACACCTCTGCCACAAACTTTTTATTCAAAACTGGGTATCTGCCTAAAGATTGGAAAAAAGCTATTGTTATCCCAATCCATAGAAAAGGTACAACTTCATGTCCTGGAAACTACAGACCTATCTCTTTAACGTCCACATGCTGCCGAGCGATGGAAAGAATTATTAACTAAGCAATACACAACTACTTGGATATCAATAAGCTAATCTTGCCTAATCAATATGGCTTCCGAGAAGCTAAATCAACGTGCACCAGCTTACTCGAATGTACTTATGATTGGTCAAACTCAATCCATGCACGAACAAACGCAGATGTGATCTACTTTGACTTCAAAAAAGCCTTTGACTCAGTATCACACCCAAAACTATTGACCAAATTAGAGTCCTACGGAGTGAGCGGGAGTTTATAAACGTAGCTAAAAAACTTCTTGAGCGACAGAATACAAATTGTAAGAATCGAAGGTTAACTATCTGATATAAAACATGTTACTAGTGGAGTACCACAGGGGAGCGTACTAGGACCCACCCTTATTCTATTATACATTAATGATATTACCGATAGATTTAACAACCTTCTAATCTCTCACAAACTATTTGCGGATGACATTAAGCTCTACTCCAAAGGTAACAACAGTCGGGAACTTCAGGAATCTGTCAATCGACTAGTTGCCTGGGCCGAGGAATGGCAGTTGCAATTGGCCAAGGAAAAGTGCTTTGTATGCACAATCTTCTGATAATGGTCCATCGACATACTCTTCTCTTAAAACACATCAGTTAAAATCAACTACTTCTGGCATTACAAGTAAGATATTTGAACCACCCAACTATACCATCGGCTTTCACAAACTGAAGAACACTGACAGCGCCAGGGACTTGGAAGTAGTCATCGACACCAACCTCAAATTCAGACTTCATATTGCCAATATTATTCGTGTTGCGTCTCTGAGATCGCGACTTATCACGAAATCATTTCTATCTAAAAATCCTGCTCTGGTCAAACAGGCTTTCTGTACATACATCCGACCCCTTCTGGAATACTGCTCTCAAGTATGGAGCCCCCATCACCAATACCTCATTGACAACATCGAAATAGTTCAAAAGAAGTTCACCAAGGCAGTCCCAACTCTCAGGAATCTTCCGTACATGGCAAGACTAAAAGCTCTCGGTCTCCAATCACTCGAGCATAGACGAATCATTATTGACCTTTGTTTATGCTATAAACTTTTGCATGGCCTTACCGATTCTGATTTAAGGCATCAACTCACATTTTTTGCATACTCCTCAACTAGAAGCCATCAACTTAAGTTAAGTTCTGTTTTGAATAGAGTCGATTTTACGAAGTTTTTCTACTCTAATCCTATTATTGTTATATGGAACCACCTGCCTAATGATATTGTTAGCTCAACTACGTACAGTAGGTTCAAGAGCTTAATTGTGACGGTTGACCTCACAAAATTTCTCGTTTATAAATAGTCATACTGTTTGCCACATTATTCTTATCTGAAATTTGAATGATGTTTGCTTTTTGTGACTATCCTGGATTATACTAAATTTAGTGCTAATGTCAGGTTTTCTTCTGAGATTTTTCTTTATGACATATTGTCCCACCAAACTGGTTATTTTGAATGCATTTTGTTTCAACTGTATGACTTGACGTTTTCTTTTTTCTTTTTTTCTGATTACGTTTCACTTAACTGTATTCTGTTAAAACAGTTTCAGTGGACCTTTGGGTCCTTCTCTTCCAGTTGTAATAAAATAAATAAAAATAAAATAAAAATTGTTGGAGTTTGGCTTGAACTGTTCCAGCTTTGATGTTAACACATGGAAAAGTCTCGCATAGTAACACCCACTAAAACATCTACCAAGGAACATACAAAAGCCATTTTCTTCTAGAAAATTACTTTTTAATAAGTAATAAGTGATATTTTTCTTTTGTCCTAGTATTTAATTGTGCTTAATCTAAAAAGTCATTCTCAGTTTTGAAGTGTCTAAAGACTTAACTTCACAGTCCGATGGAAAGATGAGGTGTCTTGTGTTGACATTGCTACATAGAAGAAAATACGGAAAAATGAAAAAAAAACAAGTAAAGAAAAAACGAGTTTTTTAACACAAACTTTGATTTCAAATACACTCGATTTAGAAATACAAAAGATGTTCAAATTATTTTTTTAAATTGAATCATGTATTGGCATCCAATATAAAGCTATGCTGAAAGTTTCAGCTTCCTAGCTAGTCAAAAAACTAGTTAAATTTTACTTGAAAGATTTGCGTACATAGAAAGCCAATCACACACACACACTTTAACCTAAATAAAAGTTTGTACAAAAGAAGTTTAATTTCAATATATTTGTTTAGTTGTACTGAATAAAAAAAATTCAAAATATCTTACAATGGGCTGCATAACGACAGTAATCAAAATTTCAAAAACAAAAAATTTTTGGTCACTCTTACAAAATTTCTGGATCCGCCGTCCGCCGTTGATATCAACCATGAGTATAAAAACTCAAAGCTGTCACTGAAGAACTACCATATAAAAAGTACAAGAAGTTGCATCCTATTTTTTTGAAAATATAGCAACGGCGTTGGTGATATTATTGTGCTTTTGAAATTTAAAAAACTTATACTATAACTTGTCATAGTCTTGAATTTCCGTAACATAAGATTTCAGTAAACTAATGCTGACTGCGAAAACGTCCTAAAAAGTTTGAAATAAGTTTTTTAACCGATGACATACTTTAATAAATGAGTGATTTAAATCTGAGTGATTTAAAAAAAACTTGTTTTGTGGAAGATAGCATATTTCAAAGCGTTGATCAATTTAATTTTATTGCGCATTCCAGTCATCTTTTGTTTATTAAATTTATGAAAAACTTACCAATGAAATTAAATAAATTGAATGTGGTTTTTTTAGATTAAAGCTGTTCAATTATCCAGGAGACATAAAAGTCTTATTAGGTCTTCTGTGAGGATTGATGACGAAGAATCGCAAAGTTCTTGAAAAAAATGCATGAATACAAAACAGAGAAAAAGTTTAATGAAACTTGAATTAAAATCCAAAACTTGTTCTATCACACTTATATTCTATTTTAAAACATTTTTATTTTTTGAAAAACAAATTTATTTTTTATAATTAATATTATTTGTTATTTACAGAGATCCTAAAACTTTTGGGATGAAAAATTTTAGACAAGGACAGTTTGTAAGCAATGATGATAACATAAATTATAAAGTTATTACATTTTTGCTTTAATTTTTTTATTTCTCTAAACATAAAATAGCAGATCACCTGATGTCCTTTTCAAGGACTTTATATAACAATAACAAGAGGGATGGGGGGAGGGTTAGATTTTGAAAGAGACCACACGTTTCAAAATTTTACTATAACACTAAACGTTTCTCCTAAAATAGGTGATGACCAATAGAAGGAGTAGTGGTGGGTACTTTTCAAAAACGTTTTTAAGGACTTCTCAGCCTTTTATTTTTAAAACAGTTTATGAACGAGAAATGGGGGGGGGGGGTGATTGTAGGTACTTTATCAAAAATTATTTATTATAAGTGTCAGGGGCCTCACTTTAAAATCAGGCAAACAATGACCCACCTTCCCCTACCCTATTTTACGTCCCTGTTCTTTTTTTATGCCGACCTGAAACTTGGTCAGCATCAGCAAAACACTTAGATGAGAACTTGCAACTTGAGTGTTTTATTTGTGAAGAGGAAAAATTACTAGCCATTTAAATTTTTCTTTTAATTGCGGCTTTAAAAACGAATTAAAACCTACATAAAAAGATCCGAAATTGAACTAATTATATAATTTATCTAAATAAATTTAAAACAAAAACCTATTCATTACAATTTAGAATCGAAAAATTCAAAACTTGTAAGTGGTAGAATTTAAACTTTTCTCAGAATTAGTGACGATTTCCCCGTGATGCGTTTGTTTGGGATTTTAGAATTGATTCGTTTTAGTGCATATTATTGGATGTCGTGGTTTATAAGTTTATGATGAAGCAGACATTTCTCAATTTTTATCGTTGTTAGAGTGTATTTTCAGTTATTGAATGATTAATAACTTCTTCATGTTCGCTTACTTTCTTCATGATGTTTGTGAACTTTTGACGAGTCGCTTTCATGTTAAACAATACGGAAATTATTTTGAATGTTCGAAATAGCATCTAAATATTAGAATTGCTATTTGCTAATTAAAAATATTATCTTTTTATTAAAAAATAGTTTATCAACTATATAAATTAAAGCTTGTTTATTAAATTAATAAAAAAAACTTAAGAAAGACGACCTTAAAAAGTCTGCAATTGAAGTAAAATATATTTTAAAATAATTTCAATTTTTATAAGTTTCATAAAGTTTCAATATCTTTCCTATGTTTTGATCCACAATGTTTGCCACTAGAAATGAATTGCTTGTTAAACCCATCAAACGAAGAAGTACGCGCATAATTTGACATCTTCTGAAATGAGGAAAAAAATATTTAACTTAAACAAGAATGAAGTGTTTAATTTTTCAATTAAAAAAAATTATTTTGTAAAATGTACTAAAGTGTATTTTTTGTTAACAAGTTAGAGTTTGATTTCATCAGACAAGACGAATTTTTATGACTTTTATTACACAGTGTTAAAATGAAATGAAGAATGAACAGTCATGCCTCATGCAAGAATGTGGCACTTAAAAGATATTTTCTTCATTAAATATCAAGCAAACTTTCCAACTAAAGATACAAATTCTAAATTGTTTTCCTGTAAACTTCAAGAATTACGGCGAAATACAGGGTAATAGTTTAAAACTGTAAATGAAAAGTTGAAGAAAAGTTTGAGTGTTTTGAACGTTTTCAGAATTAAGTCGAAAGAAATGTTAAATATTGTTTAGTAGAAAAGTTTGAATTCATAGTTAATTCTAAAATTTGTTTATCTTTTAAATCCCGATCTATGAAAGCGTGCACACACGAAAGATAACAAAACAAAAGAGGAATGCAATCAATCATTACAGACGACCATTAAAAACTCAACATCACGTGATCACACCTTCGTGTTTTCACCTGGTCGCTTATCTACTTCCTTTTCCTGTCATCTTACAAAAACTGCTGCTTTTCGATATTGAGGTTATTCAAGAAAGCAATATTCAACAAAGCTTCATCGCTCTGTGTACCTTCGAGACGAGAAATTATATTCGTTCGATGTTTCCTTTCATCTTCCTTTTTCTGTCCGCTTTCTTCTGCAACGTGGCGATCATTGTCGCACGGTTCCTCTGAATGTTTTCTGGCCGGCATGCGACCGGCCGTCTGCTGAACTACCGATTGACAGTCGCACGACATGGATGAGCACGCCAGAGAACCGCGCAGAGTCGGACTGACGTGAATGCAGGAGGAGGACTGCGAGGGAATTCCGAAAATCTTCTCCGGTGCAGAACCATCTTCGTCGGGTCGATGTGCAAACAAGCACGCACTTGGAAAGAAGACTGAGGACGAACATCGTGCGCTGCCTTCATTGCTGTTTCTTGAGCGTTGGGCGAACGAAACGCCGTCGTCGTCGTTTGATTTGCATAACAATTCGATTGCGTTGGTGAAGTTTTGAAAATCATTTGCATTCCCGTTGTTGACCGCCACTATGAATTCTTCTCCATTGCACAAACAGCAATCCGAACTGTTACAAGACGACAAGAAATCAGGTAAATTAGGACAATGCTGGTTGCCGTGGAAGTTTTCTGAGCGTCTTTTGATTGGTTCTGTGGCTGGAGAGACGGAACACATTGTTTTTGGAGATGGCGTGGGTGGGTTGGTGAAGGTCACCAATGGGGTGAGGAATGCTTCGCCACACCCCCCCTCCACCACGTGTATGGATCTCTGCTGAAGGGCGCACATGTTTGCCATTCTGCAATTCTGCTCACACGTGACATCGTCCGAAGTGTCCGCAGCGATGCACCCGTTCAGTAAGAAATTGTTGTTACCATGGAAACACTTTGTTTGTTGCTTGAAATTGTGCTGACCTTTGTCGTTGCTTGTCGTCGTTGCCATGGTGAAGTAACTGTTAGCGTGACCCCGGCCAATAAGTTTCTGTTTTTTGGCTGACGGCGAATTGTTGGGCTTGTTGTTATTGTTGTTGTTGTTAGTTGTGGCGTTGTAGCTGTAAATGAGTTGTTAAAACGTAGAGCTGTACTGAACTTTTATTAAAGTACAAAAATACACGCAAAATAAGAGTTGAAAGCAAAATAAATGCGAGGTTTTATGCAATTCACAACAATAATGATTAAAAGGCATAAAAGTCATTTGTACAGGTGCTTGGAAATGCGAGGTTTTTCTAATCACAACCAAACGGCAACGAAAAGTAAGCATTAACAAAGAATTAAAGAGGATTTCTTTTGAGGCGTTCATCAATTAACTATTCCTTTCCTATCTTTCTCATTTCTTCCCGGAAAACATCAAGTTCCACTCGACCCCGTCAAATGTCAACATCGCTCCCCCCATTCCCTCCCCCACTCTCCCCTTTTTCAATTTTATGAAGAGCACTCGATTCTTCAAATTTATATGTCATTTGTTTCAGTCTGTGGACGCCCCAGTAGATTTTTAGTTTTATTTGCGAGCAAATCTTGCGAAAATGTCAAAATGATTTTTATGTCACGAACAAATTTCCTTTCATGCAGACACAATTTTCTCTCACAATGGTGGTCTCTAACTCAGAAAAATGAAAAAGAATATATATAATATTATTTGGCTAATAACAAAACAATATAATTAAAACGTAATAACACAATAACAAAATAATAATATTATATAATATAATATGTGATATAATAATAATAATAATAATAATAATAATAATAATAATAATAATAATAATAATAATAATAATAATAATAATAATAATAATAATAATAATAATAATAATAATAATAATAATAATAATAATAATAATAATAATAATAATAATAATAATAATAATAATAATAATAATAATAATAATAATAATAATAATAATAATAATAATAATAATAATAATAATAATAATAATAATAATAATAATAATAATAATAATAATAATAATAATAATAATAATAATAATAATAATAATAATAATAATAATAATAATAATAATAATAATAACAAAACAACCAAAAGCAAGCTCCCCTTTTAATAAAATAATTTTTTCAATAACCTTCGTTTTGTGAAAACAATGGCAAAGAGAAGAAGCATTCCAATCGCAAATCCTGAAACGACTCCAACCAGGACTGCCACAATCGCACCTTGGAAAATATGAAAATTTATCTCCGCTAGTCATTTTCTCTACTGCCGAATAAATTTCATCTGTTCGCTTTTCAATTTGAAATTTTAATGAGCTGGAATAATAAAAGACGAACAAACCGTTGCTCAACTCGCTGGAGTGGTTGGCGTTCGATGCGTTCGATGACGACACGAGCTTCTTCTGGTCTGCAAGGAGGTGGAAGAAAAAAATGAAATCAAGGAATGCATTTTAACTGCAATAACTGAAATAATTTTTACAGGCAAACACGCGGAAAGTGTAAAAAATAAGAAAAATTGATTTGAAATAATAATAAAAACAAGTATAACATCGAGCACTCGTTTTTGAGGTAGCAACCAACCAATGGGCGGCGCAAAAAGGTTGGGAAGACATTAGTTTGGTCGATGCGTTGCCAACAAGTGATGAATGGATACCGGTTGTGAGTAAAATGCGGAGCCCGTTTGTTCTTTGCATGACTCTCTGCTTGCACGGAGAATGTTAATAACCGATATGAGGTCAGTGCTATTTTGTTGCATTTACCCACAAGGATCTTTCGAGGTATTAGTAGCGTTGACGGTGATGATGATGATGAAGATAATGATGACTTTTCAACCTATTAAAGAGCGGATGTTCTACGTTCAATTTCTTAACCACATTGCTTGGAGCGAGTGAGGTTTTATGGAGCGTATGTGATAAGAATAGAGCTGGGGTAAATTAGTTCTGATTTATTTGCAGGTCGTGAATGCAAAAGCACACCATAAACAAGGAACGTATAAGAAAAGTTTGTATGTTTTCTACAAGATGTGTTGTGTTGATTAATAAAAGCATTGTTGAGAGAAAGTGAGACTTGAAACATTCGCCGAGAAAATTTTCTGATTAGTAATCGATCCCAGAACCGCCCTCTAGCAGAATCTCCTAAACGTGGATGCATCGGTCTCCATCAATCTTTCCTTTATGAGGAATTTCAGCGCCTTCCAAGGTCTGATCAATTTTCCAAGTCTGCAAATGTTTCTCGTCAAAATCACAGACTTATAAGAATTTTTGTGTGTGGACCACTTCAAATAACAAATTTATGATAATAGAGTTTGTAATTTCTTTCAAATTAATATTTTAAAATATTGTAAGATACAATTACAATCTTATGAAAATCTTAAAACAAAAAAAATAAAAAACAGTCGTCAACTCACCAACTTTTGAACAGTTGCCAACAAATCCAACCCAATTGCCACTGACACAATTGAGGTACCACGTCTCCCCGGTTGATGTGCAGACGACTGCGGCACTGTCCTCGTGCTGCCACGTCGTCTGCTCATCTGACTGCTCCACACGAGGACATCCAGTCGCTGAAATACGAAAAATGAAACAAAAATGTTTTTTCCACAATTTGAATTTTATAATGAACGCTTTTTCTAGAGTTTTTAACAGTGCTCGTTTGCTTTAATTTAAACGGTCTAATTGATCTCTCGATGCTTCCTTTGAATTGAGTTTCACGAGAGTTTTCTCATCTGTAAGAAGAAGATTTGAATCTAGCGAGAATGTTTAATCATAAGAATTCGATATGAGACCTTCCGTTATAGCAAAGAAAATAAATGATAAATCTTTACGACATCTGCTCATTATTCACTTTCTCGTCATTGATGGAAAGCAGCCCATCTTATAGAAGGCACCCCATTTTATAGAAGGCACCCCATCTTATGGAATGCACCCCATCTTATGGAAGGCACCCCATCTTATAGAAGGCACCCCATCTTATGGAATGCACCCCATTTTATGGAAGACAACCCATCTTATGGAAGGCACCCCATCTTATGGAAGGCACCCCATTTTATGGAAGGCACCCCATTTTATAGAAGACAGCCCATCTTATGGAAGGCAGCCCATCTTATAGAAGGCACCCCATCTTATGGAAGGCACCCCATTTTATGGAATGCACCCCAATTTATGGAAGGCAACCCATCTTATGGAAGGCAGCCCATTTTATGGAATGCACCCCAATTTATGGAAGGCACCCCATTTTATAGAAGACAGCCCATCTTATGGAAGGCACCCCATCTTATAGAAGGCAGCCCATCTTATGGAAGGCACCACATTTTATGAAAGGCACCCCATTTTATAGAAGGCACCTATCTTATGGAAGACATCCCATTCATCTCATATTATGGAAGGCAGCCCATCTTTTGAAAATTTTCGGGATCTTCTTAGGATGTGACAAGCCACCTAAACTTGAAACTTGCCCTATTGAAATAGCAGTTAGCATAATTACTAGTGTGTCATTTTCCACTTTTTAATAAGACGGGACACAAGTAACAAGCAAACATGCAAGCAAGCAGGCAGGCATTCATTTCTTTCTTATTTCCACAATTAATCACAAACATTCGTTACGCGCTTTTCACATCGAAATACTCAAAGAAAACTCAGATTATTTCGTCATTTGAAATTCAACGTAAATATACATTTAATTTTAAAAGTTCTAATAAATAATAAATAATTGAGTTAATTTATAAGTGTTTTGTCTTCATTGATTTTCGTAAAAAAAACTTTCCTTTTAATAACGTGAAAATTGTACTTAATAAGTTGATGTGATGAGGTTTCCAAACGAAATTTCAATTCTGCCTCAGTAACTATACATTAATTAGAATAACTGTTTAAAAACCTAGCAAAGAAACAATCATGGGTATTAAATAACTATTAAATGAACATATATAAAACTGCATTATTCAATCCAGGAACGTATTTCAGCATTTATGACAGAGCTTGGGGAGATCTCCCATAAAATATGATAACTAAAAATGTTAATAATTGGAATTTATTTTGCAATAAAGATTATATAAATGTACTAGTTGACCCAGCAAACGTTGTTTTGCCTCTTAAATTATTTTGTTTTTTTTAGTAAAAGTTTAATGCTTGCTCTCCCGCTCCCGCTTGCTCTCCCGGTCGCTCTTCCGCCCCCTCTCCCGATTTATTGCTAAGGTGCAATTAAGTTATATATATATATATATATATATATATATATATATATATATATATATATATATATATATATATATATATATATATATATATATATATATATATATAAATGAATGTTTGTATATATGTATATATGTTTATATGTTTATATGTTAATGTCCTTTATGCATTGCTACACCATTCATCCGATCGTAATGAAATTTTCACACAACCTTGAGAGTCAATGGAAATCAAAAATAAAATAAAAATTTTGAAATCCGTCACAAAATGAGCGGAGCGGAGCGGGTGAGCGAGCGGGAACTATATATATATGTATGTGCGTATGTATGTGTGTATGTATGTATGTGTATGTGCATGTATGTGTGTCTGTGTGTGTGTTTATGTATGTACTAGCGGAGATACCCGGCGTTGCCCGGGTTTTTTAGAGGTTTTTCTAATGTTTGTCTCTTTCTCTCCCGTTTCCTTTCCCACCTGCTTTCCCACTCCTGTTCGCTTTCCCGTTTTTGGTCGTTTTCCCGCTGCCGGTCGCTTTCCCGCTCCCGGTCGCTTTCCCGCTCCCGGTCGCTTTCCCGCTCCCGGTCGCTTTCCCGCTCCCGGTCGATTTCCCGTTCCCGGTCGCTGTCCCGTTCCCGCTCACGTTTGCTCTCCCATTCCCGCTCACGCTTGCTTTTCCGTTCCCGCTCGCTGTCCGTTCCGGGTCTCTTTCCCGTTTTATAGGCTAACAGAAGTTATGAAAGAATGTAAAAGAGAAAATGAGCGGGAACGGGAACGGGAACGGGAGAGCAACCGTGACCGGGAATGGGAGAGCAAGCATGACCGGGAACGGGAGAGCAAGCGTGAGCGGGAACGGGAAAGCGACCGGGAACGGGAAAGCGACCGGGAACGGGAAAGCGACCGGGAACGGGAAAGCGACCGGGAACGGGAAAGCGACCGAGAACGGGAAAGCGACCGGGAACGGGAAAGCGACCGGGAACGGGAAAGCGACCGGGAACGGGAAAGCGACCGAGAACGGGAAAGCGACCGGGAACGGGAAAGCGACCGGGAACGGGAAAGCGACCGGGAACGCGGAAAGCGACCGGGAACGCGGAAAGCGACCGGGAACGCGGAAAGCGACCGGGAACGCGGAAAGCGACTGGAATCGGGAGAGCAAGCTTGGAAGGAAACGGGAGCAAGAGAGAAAATCGATAACAAAACTTCTGAGCGGGAAAGCGACCGGGAGCTGGAAAACGACCGAGAGCGGAAAAGCGACCGGGAACGCTACGAAAAACCTCTAAAAACCCCGGGCAACGCCGGGTAACCCCGCTAGTATATATATATAAATGACTGTCTGTTTGTTTGTTTGTCTCCTGTAAAAATCCAAACCGCTGGACCAATTAAAAAAAAAATTGGCATGGACGTAGATCTCAAAAAGTAGAAAAAAATAAAATAGTTTTTAATTTAAATTTTTTTATATTTTTATGATCAAATATTTTCCAGGTTAAAAATGCTCATATACAAAAATAAAAGGTTATTGCTTAATAAAATTTAAATTTAGTTTACGTAACAAAGTTTGAAGGTTTAAAAAAAACTTTTAGCAAATCTCGTTCACGTTTTATGGGCAGAAAAAAGTTTAGAGGGAGAGGAAGAAAGAAAAGGAGCAGGAGCGGGGAAGCAAGTGGGAGAACGAGCAAGAGCGGAAGACCGAGCAGGATTGGGAAAGCAAGTAGGAGCGAGACAGCTAGCGGGAAAAGGAAAGGAAGCGTGAAAGGAAACGGAAACGAGAGAGAACGCAAGAGAAAAAAACGATAGAAACCCCTCTAAAACTCCGGGCAACGCCGGGTAACCCCGCTAGTATTGAATAATGGTACCTAAATTGTTAATTTTTAAAAATATATTATACTAGCTGGGTTACCCGGCGTTGCCCGGGGATTTTAAAGGCTTTTTATCGTTTTCTCTCTGGCTCCCGTTTCCTTAACCGCTTGCTTTCCCGTTCCCGGTCGCTTTCTCACTCCTGGTCGCATTTCTGCTCACGGTCGCTTTTCCGGCCCCTTTTACTTTTCCCGATCCCGGTTGCTTTTACGCTTTACCGCTCCAGCTTGCTCTTCTTTTCGCTCTTCCGTTCCTCCATTAAATTTTAGAGCCTTCCCAATGTGGCTTAGATGGGCTGTAGCGGAATGCTGTGCACAGTCATCTCGTTAACACTTTGTTGTTTGGTTTGCTCGTTTAGTTACGTCTGAACTTCCTCAATTTTAATTAGTGTTCTTTAATGTATTGGTTCCACTCTGCAAGTGTGATCTTCTGCAAAGGCTTATTATGATTGACTAAAGCTGAAAAAAAGGATTTATTAGTTAACGGCTGCAATAATGTTAAAATCCGCTCATATATCTCAACAGGTTATATTTATTTTAAATACTTGTAAGATTATAAATGCTTACAATAGATTTATCACACACTGTTCAACAGCTGCTTTTCGAAAAATCGCTAGTCTTAGTTTTTGAGTTGTTCTTAGTTTTTAAGTGTCATGTCTACAGAAAGCATATAACGCTACATGTGGCATGTTAATAAATGTTGACCCGTGGCTTTGAAAAATGTGATATAAAACACAGATTGAAATAAAACATGAAGTAATAATAATATTAAAAACTTTCAAAGCATTAACTTAATGAATTTTCCGAGAGTTTTCTGAGATCATCAATTTGGAACAATCGAAGAGTACCACTTTTATTTAGCAAATGATGCAATTATAAATTGAACAAAACAGCAGCAGATTGATAGGCTGGCTTGAGAACTTTGTTCATGATTTTGTTGAAAAACAAAAATACTGCACTTGCTTTCATTTCTTTCAAATTTCATGCACCTCATATATCAGTGAAACTTTTACAATAAATTGGTGTTGCATGTAAGATTTTCTTTAAAATGTAATTTTCTAATTTCCTCTGAAAAGTAAAAAAAAAATAAGACCGATAAATTAATTCATAATCTTATAGTCATAACTACTCGTCAATAATAATGGTTGTAATGCCATCACATAAAAAATACTTACCTGCCCAAAACAATTTCTCATTTACCGATAGGCTGATAGCAAGCTCGTCAGTTTAGGAAACCATGATGAACAATATTAGATAAGGAGCAATTGAAGTCAGAAGCCTTGAAGGATAAATATGAACAATGAATTTAAATTTATTTTTCCAATCTGCAACTCCTTTTTGTAAAACACAAAATGTTAGAGCATAATGATAATCTTATAATAATTAATAATATAACGTAATTAAACACGTGCAATGCAACAAACGAAAGAAATTGAAAGATACACAGTAAATCATGATTTTAAAAACTAAAAACAAATTACCAAAGCTTTGCCACTTACGTTTGAATGGGAGATATGAACAATGAATTTCTAATTTAATTTTAATTTGTTAAGTCTGGAACTCTATTTGTGAAGCACAAAATATCTCTAAATAGAAGAAATTCCACCTGCAATTTATTGATTAGTCCTGAAAACCGAAGTTATCTAGATTTAAAAGATAAGTTGCTAAAATCAAATATAAAGTTTACCGATAGCAGAGCTGTCGTATCGGAGGTTCGAAAGAGAATGAGAATCAAAACAAAGGTATCCGGCGGCACCATAGATATCTATGGGCGGCACTAAACAACACACATATTTATTTAATTTAATATTTATATTTAAAACCTTTAAAACTTGAGAAAAAAAATTAAAAATATTTTGTATAATTTAACTATTAATTAATTTATTTTTATTTTGTAGAAAAAAATTTACTCCAACTTACTACCGCTGACCAAAACGTTTTTTGTCCATAAAACATCAACGGATAAACCAATTTATTTAAAATTTTACAGAAACCACCGCTTGAATAAGTTCAATAAGTGTGCCAAATTTCAATTAAATCTGTTCAGCCGTTTACATTTTATTTCCGAACAAACAAACAAACAAACAAACAAACAAACATTTCATTTTTATATATAAGATGAAGAATCATTTGAAATATAAGTTTGGTTGTTATCTCGTTTGATGTCAAGTTGATAACATTCAAGTTTAAAAAAATCTTTTTATTCTGAAAATTGCTTCGAACTTGTTGTGCTTTAAATGCGACATAGATTTGATGAGATGATTTCTGATCAAATCTCTTGTTGACTGAACATGATCTTTCGACTCATTCATACGTTCAACTTCGTCCAATCAAAATTAACTCACCTATGTACTTCAAGAGTCTGTTATGCCACGGAAAAATGTCATTCAAGAAGTTGTTGCTGATTGAAAGTACAAGATCATGATCAGCGGGAGACATGTTGATCTCAACTTTCAAAGTCAGCCGGTTTCCGAGTGATGTGTAAAAAACTTTCTGTCTCGAATTCAACTCCTGGCAGGCAGAAGTTGAAATTTCACTTCCAGAAGATTCGACAACTTGCACGTTGACCGGGCAGTGATGGAGTGAGTTTGAAGGAGGTTGAGGAGGAGTGTTTTGAAGGCGTGGATGATGCGAGGTCGGCTTGATTGGAGTGGGGTCTGCAGTTAATATTTATTTGGGCTGAATTTAAAAGAAAATATAGAAATCAATAGTTAGTTGTTAATTAATTAATTAATTAATTAATTTAAACACGGAAGTTCGAATCTGTCTTCTGCTGGACAAGAAGAGGAGAGGCAGGAGGGAGAAAAGCACTAAACAAGATTCTTTTTCTTGTTCGTAAATTTCATGCTGGCAATCTTGCGAGACCACGTGACCGAACCATGCAAACCACGTGATTTGCATTTCATCACGTGATATGGGGTGGTGTAATGAAAATTTATAATAGGACACACGTGACCCACAACTAGACACATCAACAACTACTACTAGTCTTTCACATGCAAACGATTTCCATTCACGATATGGTGGCGGCGCTGTAAGTGGTGGTGGTAATGATGATGATAGCGGTGGTGATGATGATAGCAGTGATGATGATGGTGGTGATTATGATAGCGGTGATAATAGCGGTGATGATGATAGCGGTGATGATGATGGTGGTGGTAATGGTGATGATGATGGTGATGATTTTGACGGTGATGATGGTGATAGTGATGATGATATGGTGATGATGATGATGATATGGTGGAGATGGAGAACGCATATAATTTCTATCATAATACTTTGATTATTCAAAATAAAAAACCTGAAAAATATAATTTTTATTAAATTAAATATATTTTCAAATTATTTAGTGCTTTTATTATTGTTTGATTTCTCAAGAAAAATGTTTTTCCAACAAAACATTGATGTCTCAATGTTCCTTTGATTAAAAAAACCTCTTTTGCAACCAACAGAAACAAAAACAGAATAAATTTTCATGACATAAATATACCTTAATGATTCTATCAACACTTTCTTCACGTACATATGCACATTGCAATCACCTACCCACTGACTCACCCACCCACTCACCCACTCACTGCTATGATGCATTGAATCACAAAAATGACCAACCCACTCTGATGACAGCAGTGACGCTGCGTGTATGTGTATGTGTGTGCGTGCGTGTGTATGTGTGTGAGAGTGTGAATGCCAACATTTTCTTCCCAGCAGATTTTTGAGTTGAAGTTTCATTTTAAAAAGTTTCATTTGCTTTTTCCATGACAACTATTTAAGAGTTGCTCCAAATCGATTTGACGATGTCAGTGAATAATTAAGCCTGGGAAGGCAGCAGAAGTAGCAGAGACTTGCAAAATAGTTTATTACTTCGTACATCAGCTTTGAATGGCTTTTCGAATTTTCAGCAAAATTTCAGTAAAAACGAGCAGAAAACGTTAAAAATCAGGAAATGAATGTGTTGGTCTTTCGATGAAAAAAGGTTGTGATGTTGTGAGGTTGTGAGGTTGTGATGTTGTGATGTTGTGACGTTGTGAGGTTGTGATGTTGTGATGTTGTGACGTTGTGAGGTTGTGATGTGGTGAAGTACTACTGAGGCCGTGTTGGTGTTGTTATTTAAATGGAGGTGTCACAAAAATTATACGCGCGATAGCTTTTGAGTTGAAGCATTTCTATTCACTTCAGAAATGGAGATAAAATGCAAATTCATGTAAGTTTTCTTTTGTCGACTATCATTTATATTCAGCAAGCACATCACTGGAGCAGGAGTGCTTGGAAAATAACAAATGACCGATGGAGAGTCCTGACTCGGCATGCATGGCGCGAATTAAACAAGACTTTTTCTTCTCCTCAACTTCAACGTCGCTACAAACGCTGCTCGAATTTCATTTAATTAAACCGTTCATCATAAAAGAGGCGACCTGCTCATTTAAAAGTGAACTTCCATCTCAAACCTATTACGGCGCCCGTTAGAGCAGCGCAGTGTTTTATGCATTTCCTGGCCGGAAAAGGAATAAGTTTTTTTTGCTCACTGGGGTAACAAGATATGAATAATTCATCGGCTGGTGTGATCGAGCAACGATAAAACTTGATTGGCGGGATAATTCTCAGGAGTTAGCCTGGCTCAGTGTAAACTTCAGTTCAAAAAACTCGCTATTTGTCGTCAGAAGATATACACTCGGTGTACTGAATGATTTGTAAGACATCATGTTTAGTTTTAAATTTTCCAGTTTTACGAAAAAGAAATTGATAAAAAAAATAAATAAAATTAGATAGTTTTGCGTCAGCTTCCGCTCCGTCGTCAACATCGCCGCTCCAAAAAAAGTAAAAAAATGTCCGACGAAAACAAATAGAAGGACTCACGTGACCAGGTTCCATTGCACCACAGTTGTGTACCTACTGAGGTCTATAAATAAGAATGTATGCAAAAGTGATAAGGTTGGAGGTTCTTCCAGTCTAGTTTTGTGTTGAATTAGTCGTTTATAGGTAAGTCTCCGATGATGTGTTTGCATCATGTGATGTATTTGGATGTGATGCATTCGAATGTGATGTGTTTGAATGTACATGTATTTGAATGTGATGTGTTTGCATCATGTGATGTATTTGAATGTGATGTGTTTGCATCATGTGATGTATTTGGATGTGATGTGTTTGCATCATGTGATGTATTTGGATGTGATGTGTTCACGCGAGAAGTGTTAGCCTGTAATGGCATCACAGTGTCGTTAAAAAGCCTACGTAATGTCAGTGCCAGTGTCAGACACCACCCGGTTTGTTGTCTTAAAAATGACAAAATACAAATTATTATTGACATTTTGTTTTTTTTATTAATTGTTTTATTTTGTAAACACAAATTAACGATAACATGTAATTGAAAGTAAAACGGTTTTCTTCTTTGTTGAAATAATTTCTTGCTGTTAGTAATTCATTAGCAAGCAACTTCCAATTAGTTGCCACGTTACGGCCATACAATGCGGAGGAGTCCATAAAAAACTCAGCCAATTACAAGCGCTGGACTACGTAACTCATCCCAACAATCTGTTCTCTCTCAAACGAATGTCCTTGCTTATTCATGGATCTTCGGTTATCAATAAAGAATCTTTTGTTTGCCTGGAATGGTTATTTTTAAGCATTCAGTGTTGAGCGTTCGATGCCGCCGGTGGTACACCGCACAGCCTTTGTTGAGAAGTGCTGCGAATAACTTTTAATTTTGATTGGAGACTTTTTGATTGGATTCCAGAAATCTCATCAATCATTCTTTGAATAATCTTACCAAAAATACAATATACATGGATGGATGGGTTGGTAGACATATGGTATGTGGATGGATGGATTGATGGATGTTTTATGTGGATGTGGATGGAGAGACGTTTATGTGGATGAATTGACGCTATGTGAACGGATAGATGGTATGTGAATTGACGCTATGTGAACGGATAGATGGTATGTGAATTGACGCTATGTGAACGGATAGATGGTATGTGAATTGAGGCTATGTGGCTACATGAGTACAAGATTTACAGGCTCACAACATAGTTACTCTGTTTACATAACACCGCATAACACAACATAAGCAGAATGCTACTTTTTTAAATTATAAAGTGCAGCATTGTTGGAGATTAGCATGAAATTCGTCATTAAAATGAAGAAAGAATTACTAAATTTGTTTCAGCGTGCCTGTTTAATAAAATTTATGTGGTTGATAATAAAAGATATTTTCGGCTGAAATACGTTTCGGCGATATCTAGAGTTGAGTACACAATTATAGTGTGACATGTTCGCTACAGTACGACATATTGCAATACAGGGGAACAAACATTTCCCCCCTGGGCATTTCCTCTTCCCAGAATAGGAAAATTCCACCCCCATGATGCAAGGACAAGTCAAGGATTCACACGTTTTTGTTTTCTCGGACAGCAGCTGTAAGAAAAAAAAGGTTAGGGTTACGGTTTTTGTTGAACTAAACAATGCAAAGTTTATACCAGAAGAAATTATTACAATATTACAGGGGGACATGTCTTACTCTGGGGGGGATGTCCTACCCTGGAGACGGAATGTCCGGAGAGGGAAATGTACTTGGGTCTGTCGGGGGAGGGAGGGAAATGTCCTACATTTGCAGTACAGTATATATTGCAGGGTGAATGTGACATGTACGATGCAGTACAGTATATTGGAGTGTGAAATGTACGATGCAGTACACTAGTACATTATATTAGAGTGTGACATGTACGCAACGTGACCCGTACAGAATTAATAAAAAAAACTTTCATTTCTGCTGACCGATCAAGAAGTACAACAGTCCGAAGGAAGACTGACTTGAAAGATTTATTTCTAATGCACTGAAGATGGTTCAGAAAGATCACGAATATGATCGGAATAAAATATCAACTTTGTTTTCCTTCCTGGTGCAAACGTGACGACATCGGAAAATTCAATTTTTTTTATGTCAGTGCAAGTTTTCAGAGGTGAAGTAGTTTGATAAAACTCTTACTTCCGCGTTATTAAGCTGCTGCTTCGTTGTTAATTGCATAATTCCATGCAAAATCTCAACGCAGATGACACCTGGAGAATCCTTTCGACATTTTAACGAGTCTTGTACCTATAGATGCTCCGACCGAACTTAATCCTCCTGTGAAGATACAAAACATGAATAACGCTCGTGTATTATAAAACGGCGTATTGAATGCCTGAAATGGAATTCTCCATCTTTGAGAAAAAAATCTGAAACTTCACGAATATTGACGGATGCATGCAAATGTGAATTTCATTGAGACAAATGAATGACTCGCATCACCTACTTCCAAGGACACAAATGCATTTTTCCAAATGATCTCGATTCCGTTTTCATCATTAATGTACGAATATTAACCGATTTGCAACTCTATTTCTTGTTATTTTCTCAATCATATGACGTTATTCAAAATAATATTACAGAAAAATATTTATCGGAATTGGCGTCTGATCGGAGACATGATCTTATGAAAATGTTTGCAAAGTTCTTCAAAGTACCTGAATGGAAAGAATTTTTAATTTTTTTGCAAATATTTGTCAACGATGACAAGAATAATTTTTGTTGATGTCATGAAGTGATGCGAAACAATAATATTTCCATATTTTTCTCAACCAGTGATTTGACATGATATCGTTCTGGTTTTATTCCCATCTAATAATGTGACACAATATTATTCCCATATTATTCCCATCTAATAATGTGACACAATATTATTTCTACTAACTGATATAACACCATATTATTTCTATCAACTGATATAATACAATAACGTAATATTATCCCCATATTATTTCCATCTACTAATGTGACACAATATTATTCACATATTATTTCAATATACTTCTGTGACACAATATTAATCCCATATTATTTCCATCTATTAATGTGACACAATATTAATCCCATATTATTTTCATCTACTAATGTGACACAATATTATTCACATATTATTTTCATCTACTAATGTAACACAATATTATTCACATATTATTTCCATCTACTAATGTGACACAATATTATTCACATATTATTTCAATATACTTCTGTGACACAATATTAATCCCATATTATTTCAATCTATTGAAATATTATATTATTCTCATATTATTTCCATCTATTGCTGTGACACATTATTATTCCAATATTATTCCCATCTAATAATGTGACAAAATATTTCCATATTATTTCCATCTAGTAATGTGACACAATATCATTCCCATATTATTCCCATCTACTACTGTTACACAATATTATTTCTATCAACTGATATAACACAATATTATTAATTATTCCCATCAAATGATGTAACACAATGTTATTTTCATCTACAGATGTGTCGAAATATTCTTATTATTCCAAAGCTGCTGATGAAGCAAGCTGCGCAGAACATCCACACGGCATCAAATTATAAATTAGCTACCTCTTATCTTGCCTCACACTCGACAAAGCCAGCCCTTTCCGATTATTTAGTGTGCCTTCAATCTCTTCTTGACATACACTTGCACAGATCAGCCTAAAAGCTGCCTACGCTGGTGCACGCTGGCTTACAAGCAATGAGAAAAATTTGCTCCAATCAACAAATTAGCGGAAACACAAACAGCTGGGTTCAGATCAAATGAACTCAACATTAAACAAATGTTTGTTTGGAAAAGTTTTTAAATTCAAATATAAAACTGTGAATTTTTGCTTTTAATCTATTTTGTCATTAGAGAGTACGACGTCTCCAACAAATGGAACAAATTCAATTTCCTCAAAATCAAACAATTCTTGATCGCAACTGCTTTGCGAGCTTCAGGTCTGTCAATCACGCCAGCGTCATATAAATTTTTCGAGAAAAAACCCCGCATATTTTTAGTAGCAAAACAAACAAAATAATTTTCAGATTGTTTTGTATTTAATTAATATTTTATTATTATTATTTCAATTGTTTGCTGATTGACTTTAAATTCATTTTGAAACACAACTATTTTTTCCTAAAAATTTCAATTCAAAGACTTTCATAAGTAGTATTAACAACATCTATTTATAAAAAACACAATTTTTATAACTTCAACCCTCTTTCAAGTGTTTTTGAAATGAAATGGTTTAGTCAGATGTTAATACTTTCGCAGAAGTTTTTAATAATAAATTAAAATGATATAAAATATTGTTACATTATTAAATTATCACATCATTATAACATTACATAATTACATTATTACAATACATTATTACAGTATCACATTATTACGGATGGTGTAACAACCTAGGCTGGGGCCCTTTGATAAAAAAAATCTCGGGGCCTTGGACAAAAAACACCTGGAATCCCTTGGTCCTTTACAGTCCTCCTGAGCCCTTTTTGAAGCGGATCCTGGGCTCAGTGGTAGGAGAGAGAGAGAGAGAGAGAGATGAGAGAGAGAGATGAGAGAGAGAGAGAGAGAGAGAGAGGAGAGAGAGAGAGAGAGAGAGAGGAGAGAGTGAGAGAGAGAGAGAGAGAGAGGAGAGAGAAGGGGAGAGAGAGAGAGAGAGAGAAAAAAGAGAGAGAGAGAGAGAGAGAGAGAGGAGAGAGAGAGAGAGAGGACTGAGAGAGAGAGAGAGAGAGAGAAGAGGAGAGAGAGAAGAGAGAGAGAAGAGAGAGAGAGAGAGAGAGAGAGAAGAGAGAGAGAGAGAGAGGAGAGAGAGAGAGGAGAGAAAGAAAAAAAGAGAGAGAGAGAGAGAGAGAGAGAAAAAAAAAGAGAGAGAGAGAGAGAGAGAGAGAGAAGAGAGAAAAGCAAAAGATAGAAAAACCGAGAAGAAGAAACAAGTAAAAAATTTCAATATTGTTTTATACATTATTTTTAACAAATTATTTGTTTCAATAAAAAAATAAACTGAATACAAATTTTTTAGTTAAGTTTTCGGTTATCTTTAACCTCTGCGACCCTGGACTATGTCCCATCCACGAAATTATTGTTACACCACGGATTATTACTTTATTACATAATAAAACGTTTTAAAATACCTACCTTTACAATTTACAATCAGTCTCGTAATAATGTGGAGAAGAAAATAAACTCCATTCAAGAATTCAGTGAAAATACCACGTGTTTTATTTTCCAGGTTGAACAGAAATAAAACGAAAGAGAATGTTGGAATAAAAAGAAGAAATGAGAAATGATTTTGTGAGCGTTAAAGATCAAATGAGGATTGGTACATAAATATCTCATAACACAGAAATATGGTCCCACTGAAAGCTGTAAAGTAACAAATTCCATGCTGAGGTCTGCGAAAGTTGTGAACGAAACATATTAACCTCGAAGCTGGTCAGATCACGGCATAATAAGTTTTATATTAATAAAAAATATTAAAACTTGAATTTTGAAGTGATTTAACTTAAATTTTGTTCGTATGTTCTTGACTTAATTTTGATATCAAAGTACACAATTACATTTCTATTAAGTATTTTACTGGTTGTGGTGATGATGGTATGAATAATGCCATATATATAAATATATATGGTTATGGTACTTATGGTGTTAATGAGTCGCATGTGATGAAACGTCTGACGGTTATCATCGATTTGTAACAAATGAGGCACAGTTGGAAAGTTTTATAATGAAATCAATTGTCGATGTGATGTGAATGTTAATGTGTCGAGATTTATGAGCATCTTCATATAAATATCAACCGTGCAGAGTTCAAGCGAGGTCCGAAAGAATAAAGGCAAAGAATGCTCTTCACTTCAGCAACAAATATATATATATCTATATTTCTATCCAGTCTTAGAAATCGTTTTAAAACTATATTGAAATACCAAAACAAAATCTATCTAACCTTGAAACGTACGCAACCAAGAAAGTTTCTATTCTTCTTCCCGTCCAGGACGGTGACCACCCACGAACACACGTGACCCAGTAACACGTGGTTGCGTTGAAAACAAGATGGCGCCAATAAAATGCGATATAACCTGACGGCGCTTCTTTTGTCAACACGACCGAAGCATTTTCGTGGCAACTGTTGTCAAGGAAACCGGCTGTAAAAATTCGTACTTTTTAAGATTGTGGAATGCTTTGCTAATGGTAATTAAAATAAAAAAAACGGAGACCTTTCTGACAAATATAAGAAGCTTCCAAGTACGATTTGAAATTCTTTGGGGCACGGCTGGGCCACGTGATCCATCATAGCCACCAAGAAAGAGCAGTTCTGACGCCCCGTGCACATATTGTTCACGTGATTTGTGACGTCACTTGAACAGCCAATAGCGTGTGAGTAGTCTCCAGTGACGCATTTCCAGCACGCATGCGTCCGAAGCTGGCGTTCTTGACGACGATGATTTCCTTGTGAAGACATCTGGCCTGGAATTTCTCGTAGCCGCAGAATTCGTTGGTTACAACTGGAAGAGAAAATATAGGAGGAGTGTCTTTATTCTGGCGTAGTAATATACTCTTTGTTTGTTTGTTTTGCTTTCGTGATCTGCCGCCATTTTTTATGGAGACATGAAAATGTTTGTTGTCAATTTAGAATGAAATTAATGCCGCACGGGACTGTTTTGGAAGCTGGTGAATTTTGTTATGAATGTGTAATTTTGAATTGTACGCACGTCGACATTGTTGTATAATAAAACAAAGAATGAATTGAAAATATGCACACA
>OZ022241.1:28900572-28973072 GCA_963978895.1 Erpobdella octoculata
TTGTTGTATGTCAACATTTCAGTGAAATTATTCGTCACCATCTTTCAATCAATTATTTATCTTCAGTTTATTTATTTATACAGTTTTTTTTATTTCCCAGTAAGCCGATGAAGTTGTGTATAAATATTCATCTTAGAAAAATTTAAAATAACGTTAAAATGTTGAGTACAAGAGTTCGTGACATGAATGGTCGATGAGATAAACTTGAAAAGAAATGTCAGCGTAGGTTTGTCGAAATAAAACATGTTTCCAATGTCTGGAGTGTCTCGTAGGTCGTTCATAAACAAGAATCTTATGCAAACGAACATGCTTTATATGGAGAAAGATGAGTTATCTTCAGAAGAATTGTGTCCCCTTGCTGACCACTTCTTAAGTGCAAGAATTTCATATCTGCGACAACCTCAGGAGAAACGTTTCATATGCACGTTGTCCGCTAGAAAACTACGACGATGACGAGAAGGATTTCATTCAAAGACATGACCGAGACGAAATTATTTTAAGTTTCATCATCAATGCGACAAGCCGACCGGGCAGGTCTGTGACAATCATTCCTGCGTACACCTACGCCAGACACCTGCTTGCAATCAATTAATGCATCCCTGTTTATCAAATCCACGCTTGATGAGTGCAAATGGCTTGCTACTCTCTCTATGCCTCTTCTGGTTTTTTAATCTTATTTTTCACTTATTTTATTGTTTCAGAATTTAATTTGAAAATATTTTCTTCTTAAGGGATAAAACTCATAAAACGCAAATGAAAATAGAAATCAAAATCAAAATAAAATAGAAATACATCTCTATCAACAAGTCATATCACCCACTTTTCCCTGAAGTATTGTTGATGTCCGTCGCTTTTATTGCTTCCAGCTTGAACTCGGAAACAAAAAATAGTCCCCACGCTAACCAAGAAATTCTTTCAATAATTTCTGCATACATTCCAAACGTGCGGTGATCCACTCGATTGCATGGCGACTTCAATTTACAATCTCCAAACTTCTCCGGGCGCTACGAAATAGCAAATCGAACTCCCAACGGAATACCGTGATTTCCACCCAGCAATGAGCAGCAAGATGGTGCTGCAATAGTTTTTCAATCATCATGAAGTTCCGCGATAAATATTGCTTGGACGTGGGGAGGCGGGCGAATTTATGTACGTAAGCGGTCGTGCTCCGAGACCGGACGCGAGTCGGCAGATATGTTTGTCGACTGGCAACTCTTTTGTGCTTCTGATATATCGTTTGCCTGAAACAATGTGCGGCATATGCGAGTTGCCGGACATTTGCGAGACCTCGTTTCGAGAGTTATGTAGCGTGCATCGTCGACGAAACAAATGAAAACTGTGAAGGTCCGACGAACGGAAAGGCGTTTGTGTCCTCTCTTCCTACTTAGTTTAATCCGAGCTTTAAACGATAGAAGTGTGCGACGGAGACCGACATATATTTGTTTTTCAACATCTGTAAACGCTCGATCGGACCTGCAAGGAACAATGTTGCCCGTGCGTATATCCTCGATACTTAAGATACTTGGAGTAAGAAGTGTGCTCGGCAACATACTTCGTGTACACACGAGTATTGCTAAATGCATTTCTGTGTTCAGCGAGTGGATGACGGTGGAAAGAGATATTGCAATGCTATGTTTGAATCGCAAAACGATGTTGAGTCGCAAGAAAGTTTTATTCTTTCAACGAGCTCTCCAGCATTAAGAATTTTCTTTGCTGTTTCGATTAAAATGTCTTCTCGTTATTGTACTCAAGAGATCTAAATCTCTTCAACATTTCTTCAAATAATTATTCGTTCTCAACCTCGTGATCTGGCAAAGCGGTTTTCTAGTTCATTGGATCGACGAAGCAAACAATTCTTAAATTATTTTTTTAGAGGATTTTAAAATGATCAGGCGTCCCAGGCACGAAGCTATAATTTCGCCGATCGGAGAATGTGAATAATTAGGGGTGCGTTTACATACCGGTTTCGTAGATAAGTGCGACTCGACCCTTCCGACAACAAATCGCTGTACGTCACTACCCGACCTGAATGAAAAGTACCTAAACGTAACGACCAAAACAAACTCCAATCGCAGCTCTCTCTTCCTTCATGCACGTTTATGTGCTTTAACATTTGACCTTTCGCTGACCCCTGAAAAGCCCCGATTTCATCCGACTTCAGCAATGACTTGACACGATTCCTTAGAACTAATGCCACTAAAATTTTCAACGTTTGAATAATAAACTTTTGTGCAATTTTAAAAGTATTGAATAAATTTGCTGTCTGACAGGTAGGTATTTCTGGTTTTGTATTTTTTGATCATGGCAAGCCTGCCATAAGGGGTTTGCAAGACAGAGATTTATGAGCTATTTAAATACAATTTAAAATACTTTTATGAGTCAGAAATATTTTGTTGACGGTATTATGTGCCTATTTGTCCGATATACTCTCTTCTTAACATGTTTTCACAATTTAAACTACTAAAATATTCTAAATTTCTGGTACAGTAGGATACTTTTTAAATGGTAACTACAGGCACCGCCGCATCTGCGCCCCTCTAAAAAAGGTTATTAAATAATTTAATTTAAAAGTTAAAAAATTTTATTTCTGTCAAATTGCACATGCAAGAAAATGTAATTTAATTGAAGCCTCGTACAAGTGAATATCTTAAATCAGGTTTGTATTAGATAATTTTTGCTTATGTGAAGTAACATTGGCGTAGTACTGTTTGTTTATTAGCGGTTTAATCAGACAGCTGAATTACCCGATGGTGATAAAAAAAATCATGCAATCGGTGGTAACTCTAAAATAGTCAACTTGCTATGATTTGCTTTCCGTAGAGGTTCATAGTTTTGAAATAAACAGAAATATAAATACACTCATAAATAAGTCCCAACAGTTTCGCGAATGCCGAAGAATTTTGCATGACATTCTACGCGAATGGAACGATTTTTCTCTGGAAGTGTAGAATTCCCAGCAGCCCGCGTGTGAGATGATCATCAAGATGAAGAACCTTCCTATTTAATTAAGGTTTGTTTTTTAATTTATCAAAATCAAGTTCAAATACCACAACGCCTTGATATTTCTAGCTTCAACGTTGGCTCAAACCATGGATTTCTTAATATACGAAGTCCATGGTAAAACTAAATCAGACCAGATGCGCAGGTCTACCACAATTTAATTTTTGTTTGAAGACGTTTATTCACAAAAAAACAAAGATCAGAACAGAAATAATATCAACCTAAAAAAATAAATCATGTAGAACATTTGAAAGGGATATTAATCCCGCTAGAGAAATATCCTATACTAATTACAGTAAAACCTATTTATGCGGTAAAAAGTAACAAAAGCGCGTAGACACAACTAGCTGTTTAACAGCTCTCCTGAAGGCATCAATGCCCAGAACCCTGTAGTCCGAAGGCAGAAAATTCCAAAACCGGGGACAACAAAATCCTATTGAGTACATTTTTAGAGTTGTATGAATCACATTAGATCGATAATGATTAGTATATCTAGTATTATAGGAACGAACCGAAGATGTCATTGAAAAAGAATTTAGTAAAGTATGAAGAAGTAAGTTATTATGATATCTATACATAAATAAAGTGATTGATAAATGCAAATCTGATCAATTTTTAAAATATTGGTAGCTGTAGGTTCCACCAGGGAAGAAAAAGGATGACAAAATATGATTTTTAAAACTCGATTTTGAAGAATAGCCAGAGATGAAGTTCGACATTTATAATTAGTACACCATATGAAGTTACAATATATTAGGTATGGGTAAATCAGTGAATAATACTACAGAAAAAGAATTTTAGAGGGGACGAACCCTGAGATTTTGTAAATTACACCAATATTTTTGAAATGTTCATAGAAATGTATCGTATGTGATCATTCCAAGTAATATTTTGATCAATGTACAAACCCCAGAATTTAGTACAGGATACATTAGTTAGTTCATTATCTCGAAAGCACATTCTGATGCTGCCGATGTCAATCCTCTTTTGCGGATTCTGAAATATAATAAAACGTGTTTTATCCAATGTTGAAAGAAATTCTATTTTTTATAAACCAATCAGAGATACACATTTATTCTCTGTTTATGTTATCAATTAGAGTTACAAGTGAATAGTCAGAAGCTAAGACATTAGTATCATCGGCGTACAAGATAAATTCGAAAAAGCAGATTATTTAGCATTTAGCACCATATATACAGGTCTTCCGTCAAAAAAAAAACAATTGCCAGCTTCAAACATTCTGGACTCTCTAAGTTTTTTTGGAGGTTCAACAATTCTATTCAATTGCTAGTGAAATAATACATCATTTACATCATCCTAAAACATTCAAGTTTTTTTCTTGTAATCAGGTGATTCATATTCTTCTCTTAAACATGACTATGAATTAAATAAGTATCAGATTTAACCCGATAGAACTACGATCTTACAATTCTTATAATTAATCTCTTTTGAACAAACTTGTCAGAAAAATCACGATTTTTTCGTACAGTAAAATACTTCGTTGACGGTATTTGTACACAATGTCTGCACGCATTTCCTTTCAAGACACTTATTACCGCAATCTCTTAATCCCGGCGACTTTTTATCCTACTAACATTAAGAACCACGCAGCAATTCGTACCTAACTATACATAGTCTACACTTAAAATCACAAATTTTAATTCCAGTAAATTAAAATCCAACGTGAAATAAATCACACACACAAAATTTGCACTGCGACACTTTATATCGTCACGGTCAGTACTGGTCATGTAATAAATAAATAATGATCATATAATAAATAAATAATCGAATAAATACTTGAAATACACAAACCAAAAATTTTTAATAATAAATTTTAATGGATTGTGTGTTGTGGAGGGTCTGATCACAAAACCAAATAAAAGAAGAAACAGGCTCAAACTTCCGGCCCATGTTATTAAAGACAAAAAAACTAACCTGTAAATTTTATTAAGCGCTGTGGTGGAATCGAAACTTGAAAAGCAAAACCGGTCAGCTGACTGATCTCAAACAGCCGATTGAAACTATTACATATTGTTATGATATACTTGTCAACCAAAGCTGCTGCTACAGAGCTGTTCGTAGCAGGAGTCGTGTCCCTGAAATGATCTCACTGAAAAAAGCGATCGTTCTGTTTGCCAATCGTGCCAATATTGTTTCTCTAATTGCGAGAGTAAAATCAAGTCCAGCGTGTCTGCCTTCTGTCCTACCAGAAAATCCTTATACATTTTTCCTCTTCTCATTTGTTTTACTATCTAATCAATCAATCAATCTATCGATCAATCGATCAATCGATCAATCAATCAATCAATCAATCAATCAATCAATCAATCAATCAATCAATCAATCAATCAATCAATCAATCAATCAATCAATCAATCAATCAATCAATCAATCAATCAATCAATCAATCAATCAATCAATCAATCAATCAATCAATCAATCAATCAATCAATCAATCAATCAATCAATCAATCAATCAATCAATCAATCAATCAATCAATCAATCAATCAATCAATCAATCAATCAATCAATCAATCAATCAATCAATCAATCAATCAATCAATCAATCAATCAATCAATCAATCAATCAATCAATCAATCAATCAATCAATCAATCAATCAATCAATCAATCAATCAATCAATCAATCAATCAATCAATCAATCAATCAATCAATCAATCAATCAATCAATCAATCAATCAATCAATCAATCAATCAATCAATCAATCAATCAATCAATCAATCAAACAAACAAACAAACAAACAAACAATCAATCAATCAATCAATCAATCAATCAATCAATCAATCAATCAATCAATCAATCAATCAATCAATCAATCAAACAAACAAACAATCAATCAATCAATCAATCAGTCATCAGTCAGTCAGTCATCCTACATTATTGCTCCACTAACTTGCAGGTTTTCTGACAGAGCTTCCACGAACTATTCAGCCGATATTTTAGTGACTAAGTAAAATAAGAGCCGAGCCCAAATTAGACGGGCCGGGCCTAAAATTTTGGCTTATGAAACGAGCAAGGTCCGTCGGGCCGGGTTGTTGACGGACCCCAAAAAAGCGGCCTCTGCAGTACTCTAGTTCGCACCATAAACGACTGCCATTAATTATTTTAGTGGTTTTCACACAGGTTTATTCAGTCTTCTGAACCACTATAAACCATGGTAATTTAATTCAAATTGCAAAAAGAGATGACATTGTGTTTTTAGTATTGAAAATATTCCTAACAAATCAAACTGAAAACGATTTCTACAATTATTCCAGTACCAACAAATTAATTAACTTGATTCTAGCAGCTTATGTTAAGCTATAGACGCAGTACCTATTATTACCCTATGTTGGCTTTAAATCAGGATTGGAAGCCTTTAAAAACCTGATTTTGTTCTTCGGTTTTTAATATAAGTATACCAAAGCAGAACTTTTTGCAGTTACATTTCTTCGCTGATTGATTCAATTTGCGAATCAACGAAAAATTGAGACCAGTTTTAAATTAATCAAGTAAATAACAATCAGAACTTTATACAGGATTTGTTCGAGGTGGGGTGGTGGTGATTATAGTTGCCGAAATAATTTTTTTTAAATATAAATTTGTTCTATATTTCTATACTTTATTCTAAACAAGTGAACAATATAAAAATAAAGTTTTTAAACCAAATCCTTTTATGTTAGTGAAACTCAAATTTTAAAATCAATTCTTTTACATTAAAAACTAAAACCTTTTTTGCAAAAATACTTATTTAATTTTCATCAAGCAAGATAATATATACACAAATTGAAAGAAATCTATCATGAAGAAGTGAATCAAAAATTTATTAAAATAAATAGAAACAAGGATTAGAAGTTAATAAAAGCATTTATAACAAGTAAGCCGTAAAACGAGTTTTTTTCACAAATCTTTCATATTTCAGGATTTGCCAGTTTTCATTTAATGCAAATTTTTTATTTAAAACATTTTTTTAAAGTATAAATGTAAATCTATTTATAAGTGTGCTTGATTTGTTTTTGTTTTAAAACATATATAACTAGTATTAATTTTTATTTTTAATTAAAAATTAATTTTCTTCAGAAAATTTTCAAACGTTAATAAAATGTATTTTCACGAGGAACGAACTTATATTTTCAATTTCATGTTTATGTAACAGAATGTGGTCTACACAATCGATTATATAAAAGTGTGTTTTTAAAAAAACTTTGTTTTTTATTCACTTGTTTTTTGAGTAAATACTAAATACTAATTTTTATTTCAGTAGCACTTGAAGTTTTTGAGTAGCAGTTATTTTAAAAAACAAATAACCCTATTTTCCACCCCACATTTGAGGTCCTGGAAAGCAAATTTTTTAAAAATGGGGAAACACGTATATCATTATTTTTTGAGTAGATACTAATTATTAATTTTGACATATGTAGCATTTACAGTTTCTGAGTAGCTGTTACTTTAAAAAACAATAACCCTATTTTTCATCTTACATTTGAGGTCTTAAAACCAAATTTTCAAAAAATGGTAAAACAAGTACTTTCTTATTTTTTAAGAAGAATCTAGATACCAAATTTCAAAAGCCCTTTGTTTTTGGGTTATGAGATATGTGTTGTTTCAGAAAAACATTTGTTTTCCAGTTTCATCCTCTCAAGAGCAAAATTTTCAAAAACAAATTTTTTGTGGGTGCTTTGTAATATAAGTTCCAAATTTCACGTTTTTAGGATGAGTCGTTTGAGCTCGGCGTTGATTATCAGTCAGTCCGGACATGTTCTTTTATATATATATATATATATATATATATATATATATATATATATATATATATATATATATATATATATATATATATATATATATATATATATATATATATATATATATATATATATATATATATATATATATATATATATATATATTTATATATATAGATTATTTAAGTAACAGTTAGTTTATTAAAAGTTGTAACACAAAATATCTGTAAATACAATTGAAATTAAAATTTCACTAAAAAATCTTTAAAACCTTAGTTGAAATCTTTTTACAATATAATAATAATTCATTTAATGTTCCAAAAGAAAATAAGAAAAGGTTGTCAAGTATTTTATGCGACTTTTCAGCAATTATACTTTTTTTATTGTCATAAAACTATTAAAATAAAAACAATAACTAAAGTAAAACAGAGATATGTTACAAGAAAATTATAAAATAAAGGTTGTCTCAAATAATATGGTATGTTATATAAAATTTTCTGCACAGCACCAATAAGCTTCCTATCATAACAAAGAATCAAAACTCAAAATTATTCATAAGCAATAAATCTTTCTCAAAGGGTTTTTATAGCTTAGCTTCCTGTCCAAATAATTAAATTGTTAATCTACTAAATTAACTTAAATTAGTAAAAACCTTTAATTTTCAAAATGCCTATAACAACTTATTTAACAAAGTTATGTTATGTTATGTTAACTAACAGTGAGTTGATTGAAATTTGAAACAGGATATAGCTTCGAATACAATAGAAAATTAACTGTGTCTGAAAAAACATTGCAGATAACTAGGTACGTTTAAATCTGTTTGCGATAGAACAATCCATTTCATATTTCAATAGAAAATAACAGATAAAAGCAACTTTCGAACAAGTGTCATTTTCGTGTTGTCATCAATCTCTTGCAATTAGGAAAATAAAATATCAAGTATGTAAACCAACTTACAACAAATCACCAAATTATTGAAATTAAAACAATATCCCGATGTCGTCAACCTTTTATTGCAACGCAATCTGTCAACCTGGTATGTAAGACACCCCAGCTTCAAACATGATGACATTATGCGTTCTAAAGTATTTTATTGAACGTATCTAAGCAAGATGTGGTCATTGAGATAACACTCATGAAAAATTACAATGTTATTGTTGACAAATAAACTCTAAAATACAAAAACTGTCACTTCTTAAACACACGATTGCTTTGTATATTGGCCGGCCGTGTTCAGATTTTTGCAAACCAGTATGTATAAGCACTCCTATGAAAGCCATATCCTTTGCCTTTCTAGTTTCTACCCACACATGTTGTTCAAAATCTTTATTTTGATGAGCTGTATTCCATTTATGAAAATTTTCATTTGCTCGATGATTAGTCTTTCTTACAATCAAAAATACCATGTCATCCGTCAAAAGTAATCCAAAACCGTTAGACAAGTCTTGGAAGTTTTGTCCAGCAGCAGTAATGCCCTGTTTTTCAGTCAAAACATTTGCTGCTGCCGTCTGTGCTAATGGTTTTGCAGTTTGCAACCAACAAAGGCAATTTTTGCCAGTGAGAAATGGAGCAGCGATTATTGGATGATTTTGAGACAGGTAAATCTTACGACGTACAGGTGGCGGTCCACGGTCGGATCTCGCTTCAGATTTTACACCACTTGCTTCTTCAGAATCACTTCTGCCATCTTCATTAGAGTCGTGATTCGTTTTTTCACATTCTGGCAATCATAATTTTGTTGAAATGGGCTTCAATGTTGATGGGGTGTCGAACACCCCAGGATGACGGAATATGCCGTAGGACTCGTTAACGTTCGCATTTTCAAAATCCATCATTCAAATTTGGCCAAATATTGTCAAAGTCTTGGAAGGTAGGGCTACTAGATGTCACAGAAGCATTTAATTTTATTTGGTTTAATAAGTAAGAAACTGGCTTATTTATACCCTCTGGGGTGTGATACATCCCAGGTTGACGACATAGGGATATATAAAGTAAAACTTAAACTAGGAGCAGGGCCGTAACCAGGAATTTGAAAGTGGGGTGGCCGAAAAACTTTTTGGGGGGCACTGTATAAATTTTCTAATCACATAAATTGCACATTCCAGTGATTTAACCCCCAAAATGTGCTTCACGCAAAAAACAGGTTTAGCGATTGAAATTTGAATCTTAATCTACCATATTTAATTGAATTTGAAAATATTCTGAATCAACATGTAAAAAAACACATCACATGGATCATAATGTCAGAGAACATTACGGCGCGATTTTTGGGCAAACTTTTCTATGAAAGTGTTCACATCTACTTTTAGCGTAAAATCCTTCTCAAAAGCAAGTAGTACCAGTTTAAATTTATGCTCAGGGCCCATTGGTTGGCGATAAGGCCGCAGAATCCACGTGAGAGTGGAGAAACTGCTCTCGCACGTAGCAGTCGACAGTCGACACACCGCTGGTGATTGCTTAGGCATACAGCTGATACACATTTGGAAATGCATCGCGGTACTGCAGCATTGCATATGTTGCATCTTCCTACGACGAATTTGGCTGGAATTTGTTACGGCACAGTTGCATTGAACTAGGCAATTTGCTAGAGAGGGCAACTTGGTCGAGACAAAGGAGCTGGCTGAGTGGTGGTTCCAAGCACTTCTCAACAAAAATGTTCTGAGATGATGGAACGAAAGATTCTACAGCTTGAAACAAAGCCAAGTTGGACTCCCCAAATTGGTGGTTCATTTCAAAATAGTGTTGTAGAGCTCATGAAGTAACTTTAGAACCAATAACATGGTAATGACCCAAAGTGGAGCTGACCACAGAGCCGGTCAGCCAGGTGCTCTGAACTCGTTTGCACTTTACTGACACTACGCATGGTCATCCTCATTTGATAAAAAAACCAGCAGCATCTGCCATTTGATCAAAAACCTCTGCAGACCACAAGGCAAGAAGGCTCTCTTTAGCTGTGGAGATCAGTTCAATAGCAAGAGACACATTGCACAAGCGACCTTGCAACAAAGCACTGACCGTTGACAGCAAGCTCAGTATTTTGACAATGGCATTTGAAAAAAAATCCTTCTTTTAAACTTTGTTGAGCAGCCCAGCTGCTTCAACCAACACATCAACCGGAGCTTTTTCTAAGTTGGCAAAAATTTCGAGGATCTGCAAAATTTCCTCTCTGTTGTTTTTGACAACCATTGCAGATTTATAAGCGCCAGTCCATCTTTGAATAAGTAACCGCTTTATTGTGTCATCTACATACAATTGCTCATATAAGTTAAAAAAGTTGTTCAACTTTATCTCTGATTCCTTAGCGTGCGCAACCACATGATGGAGTTGGCGATGCAGTGCATGTACGGAATTCGGCGGCCCAGAGTGTCTTGCAATATTTTCTGGACACCTCTCTTTCCGCCGTTCATTACACTGGCGTCGTCATAACATTGACTCAAAATTCGAGCGGGGTCCAGCTGCTGAGCCTGAAGCTCTGTAAGCAGCGAACGTGTCAGGCTTTTAGAATCTAACTCACTAGCCTTGATCATTGAGATCATGTGCTCTATTGCCTTTCCACAACGCACATAGCGAATGACAATCGACATATCCTCAACATTGCACTGATCTTGAGTTTCGTGGCACTTGATCGAATACCAGTTAATGTCAGAATCTTTGCATTCTTCGACAATCAAAACTTGTACCATCTGTGCCATCAATTCGATTACCTCGTTTTGGATAAAAGACGACATGTACTTGGCATTTTGAGGCATGTTTTTTAAATCATACACAATTTATCATCCTTCGCCTACATTTGCTTTGTTGAACTAGACAGCAATACAAAAAACTGGGAGGGCCTGATTGAGCTGGGGGGGCCCGACCAAAACTAGGGGGGCCTGAACAAAACTGGGGGGGCCCAGGCCCCCCCGGCAACATAGCTGGTTACGGCCCTGACTAGGAGACTTTGTCGGAAAACGACTCTAAATAAAATTTAAAAAAGGAGATAAGTTTAAAATAATCTTGAAATAAAAGCAAATTCAAAATAAATCTCAAATCAAATAAAGCAAGCAGAATTTAAGGTTGCTCCTGTTTATATAACCTGGTTCTTGACTAAAAAAAATTAAAAATATTCATAATCAACAAATCTAATTGTCTTAAACAGGAGATTCTCATAATATTCAGAATATTTTTAAACAGCAAGCCATTTGTGTTGCAGACGATTATCAGAGTTGAGGGCCCTACATACACCTTTGATCACCTGATTTTCTATCTTTTTAGCCTACTTGACATTAGGGACATCATTTGTGGGGGTAGATGGAGGACATTGCTGGAATATGCAATTTAATGTAGACAAAGAACTTCCAGGGCACCCCCACTTTATAATTCTTGGCTACAACCAACCTCCAACTACCCTTCTTGTCATTTTTTTGATAATAAAAAAAACTAACCCATAAAAACAAAGTTTTTATTATAAATCCTTTATATACGATCCTAGATTTTTATTTTTAAGCCCAGAGCCAAATTCAAAAATTAAATTCAAATTCAAAAATATGGACCCTTTTGACGGGGCCGTTTTGACGGGGGCCGTTTCGACGGGGGCTTTTTTGACGGGGACCGTTTTGACGGCGACCGTTTTGACGGCAACCGTTTTGACGGGGGCCGTTTTGACGGGGACCGTTTTGACGGGGGCAGTTTTGACGGGGGCCGTTTTGACGGGGCCGTTTTGACTGAAATTTTGATAGATTCAATTGTCTCGCAGCCCAAGTCGATGTGCCAAATTTCAGCTCGATCGGATAACGGGAAGTGAGTTAATTTTGAGACTCAAAGTTTGTGACTGGAAGACAGACAGACAGACAATCGAAAATAATATAAAGGATTTAATAAAAAAGGTTTTAGACAATTTTTGGGAAACAATGCTCCCAGTATTCCCGCAGCTTTTTTGAAAGGAAAAGTTTAGCATTATGATTAAAACTTTTAACGTGTGGGCATCCTCAACTTGTTAACCCCAAGGTTTGGCTGAAGTGATGTTTCTGCTTAACATTATTTAAATGCCTATCTTTAGGCTTTCACGAGTCGTTGTTACGTTTTGTTTTATTTTGTAATTTTGTTTCATTTTGTAATTTTATAATTTAGCTGGCTATATTTTGTTGAACCCGTGCTTAATGATCTTGGGATCCTGCTGGGTTCCCCGGCTCTATCCCGCGCGGGTGTTTGCTGGGTTTCTAGGTTGAATTTCAATTTTGCCCCTCTCCAAAGATTTAGCTAAATCTCCGCCTCTGCAACTATGAATATATGGTGTGTAGGAAATATCGAAGTACTTCTTGACGTGGATCATAAATTCATAAATTGATCATTTCAACTTTCGCTCCTTCTTTATCCAGGTTTGGGTCCGTCTTGCAAAAGCAAGACGGATTTGTGGCTTGAACCTGTAAAACCCCTCCTAAATATGGCCCTGAAAATAATACTAATACAAATTCTTAATATAATGTTACAGTACTTATTTGATAATTTTTTGCATTAAAAGTGCCTGAACGACAATTCAAAGTCTAATTAATTTTTAATGTAAACTTTGAACCGTTTTCTACAAAACCAGAAAGTAAGGATTAAGACTAGTGACTCAGTTCACACATTAACACTGAAAAGAACACTTTTCAGCAATCTCAAACAAATATACAAATGATACAGAAAAGAAACTGAGATTATCAACTCGGAAACAAAAGCTCATTTAATTTAAAACTTGCAATGAGAATAATTAAACACCTAACCAATAGAAACAAAACTTTCCAGAACTTGTAATTTCGAAGGTTCAGAAAAACAATTACGAACAGTCAGAGAAATGTGACCAGTGAAACATAAAAAACTGTTTTTCTTAAAATGTATTTACAACTTCTAATCAGAACTAGTTCTTCCTGTCAATTTTCAAGCTTAAAAACTTAAAACACGACAACTTTGCTACCAAAAAACCGCATTGAAATTGATTAACTATTGAAACAAGTGCACTATTCTAGAACCCAATTGATCAAAAAGACCAACATGTGCTTTATCAGGTTTGATCCACTTTCCCTGTCCCATTAAATATTTTAAATGTTAAAGAAGTAGTACTTTATGTTTAAACAAACTTAAATGAATATTCACTGCAATATATAAATAAAATATAACATGTGACAGTTAAATTATCTATCAGTAACTTTATGTTCTGTTAGGAAAGGAATCGGTAGAAAATGAAAACGGATTTTTCATAGCCATGAGGGCTTTCCATTCCTCGGGATCCCTGATGTTGTGCGGCACTCTTACGGAACTGTGATACAAGTTGTTGTACGAGTACAAATCCAGATTAAAAAAGTCCAGTGCTTCTTGTTTGATGACAGACGGAGGAATTTTATAAAACACTCTCGACACGCCTTCCGTGCACAGAACTCCGATGGAGTAAGGATTGCTCGGTGGCAGAGACATGTTCTTCACTACCTCGGACAGTTCAGATTTTGAAAGAACTCTCAAATTGTGCTGGAAGGCTTTCGCAGAGCCAATATTAACGAAGCTGCCAGAAATATTTAAAATTTCATTTGCCATTGCAATTTGAAGAGAAGTTAAATTGGGCGGTTTCATGTCGGATTCGTCATCGGGCATCGGGAACTGAATAATAAAAATAATAAAAATAATTATCGTGGAAAACAATAACAATAAATTATTGAGAAAAAAATAAAAACGATAAAAAAATTATCGTGGAAAACAATAAAAATAATTAAAAACAAAAAAAAATTATTTCACCTTTTCGATTCTCACGTTAATTTGAGAATTATAGTCAGGATAAAAACTACATCCAGTATTTTGTCTCGATTTTGTAACATCTTCGGCAGTAGAAAAACAGTTGTTGATGAAATTTTCGTAAAGTTGCTCTCCTTTGATTTCTGTAACATCATCACAAACGAGATGCGAAAGATTCATTCTGTCAGACTCTCTAGTCGTGTTCTGCGATTCCACAGCAGTTTCACTTGGCGACTCATTCTTTTTAACAATACCATTATTGGGAATTAATGTTTTTTGTGGTCGTTGTCTTGGGTGGTTGTCATTTCCTTCGATGATTATAGTTTGCGGTATTCTTTTCTCTGCGTGCATGCTGTCTGCATCTCTTTTACGTTTCTTTGAAAAAGACGAGCAGGGATTTGATTTAAGAGCATCAACTGTTTCACTTTCTTCTTTATCTGTAACGACGGTTTCGTTGTTTCTTCCAAGAAAATCATCACTACATATCGAATCACCTTCAACGAATGTGTCAACAGACAATTCTGGCATTTTGTTGTCAAATCTTTCTTTAATGCTGATAAGAAAAACGTCATCGCAATCAACTGTTATTCCGATGAGAGCTTCAACACTGGCCTCACATTTGTAGGGCAGACTGCTGCGACATAGCAAGGTGATCGCCTCTTCTAGCATTATTTTGAACTTTTGCTGTTGCAGAGTCAACACCATTTTAACCTGCAATAAGTATTAATTCTATTGTAATGACATGAATAGTAAACACGCAAAATGATTTGCAATCAGGTCTGTGATTGAAACCACATGAAACATTTAGTTATTAAATTTTGTTTATATAATTCATAATTAATGTAATGTTAATTGTATTCGTCAACAAGTTTAATTGACTCTTATCAACCGATTCGTTAAAACTTCAGCACTAGTTTGGTTTAAATGAAACAAATTGTAGTATGGTTTATTGTATTGCACTAATCATCTAAATGGTGCACATGCAGTATGTTTTGGGTCCAAAAAACCTCTTAGATCGTTTTCTTCATCTTTTTATACAGGCTAGCCTTTTCAGAAGTTTGAAATATATTTTCTTTACAGTTTCCATCCCAAAACTTTTCTGCAGAAGTCACCTCCCAAGTTACAATTGAAAATTTAAAACAAAGAGTAAAAACTCTTCTGTTAAAAGGCTTTTAAATCCATTATCAAAAATCATCAAATTTTCATGGAAACCTCATTCCAATTTCTTGAGCATTCAATTTATCTTAAAAATGAGGTAAATAAAAACACCTCAAAACATCAATTGAATTACATTTCAACCAAACTATGATTTAACAGTTAGAGAAAGATTCAAAACATTCGGTCTTCATAAGAAATCCAGTTGCTGAGAATGACCGATTCCACTTGGACTTGCAGCACTGGAATTTCTTTGTTAATACCAAAGACATTCATAATCAAACATACTTTTAAGAAGTTGGAAGATAGAAATCAAACTCCACCACCACTCAGGTTGACAATTAGACAAGCACATGGCCACAAGAAAAAAAGTTATAAAAAAACTATTGGTACAAATTTTGAATGTAGCCATAGCCAGTGACAAACAATCAAAAATTTTCTCTGCAAAACAAAGATGACACTATTTTTTCGAAAAAATTGGAAGTCCTAAAGTTTGACGAAGTTTTTTTAATTTAATTGTTTTTGTAATTAAATTAAATTAGACAAAAAAAAACAATTTTCTTTCAGCAAATATCAGAAAAGAAACTGTTGAAAAAGTTTGACAATGTTTGACATGGTGTTAATCGTTAGACTTCTAAGCCATGAATCATCTTATCCAATTTTTACTCACTCATGGGCCCATTTTTACATGCAGTGACTTAATTAAACTTAAAGTTAGTTAAATAAAGTTAAAGTCACTTACAACTGCAAAGTAAATAGTTTCTCCAAGGGGAAGTTTCAAAATTTAATGTGAATGTTTTTCTTGCTTAATTGTGGTAAAACATTTGTTTTCTTATGCCGACTTATGCAAATTTCACCACATTTTCTGTCTTTTCTAAGCAGAAAAGGGGGTGCAACTTTACTAAAACAAAAACTAAAATTTACTAAACTTTAGTGAAACTTTACTGATTTTTAAATAATACGGAATCTGATTAACTTATTATTTAAAAATCAATATTTGTGATTTAACAAGCACAACGGTTATTATTATTTATTTTGACAGTTCTTCTCTGATTCTTGAAACAGTTTCGATGAAAGTAAAGTTGAAGCTGAGATAAAAGATTAAAATTCCCAAAACAACAAACATTAAAAAAATATATAACCTGCTTCTTAATAAACAAGGCGAAAATGTATGAATAGCGAGGCGTGCACTACCAATAAATAATATAATAACTCGATTATTCACAGTATGTTTGTTTACTAATCATTCGATCAGCGATGTACCCTATCACAGCAATAATAAATCTGAATAAACATGTATTACCAGAAAGATAATAAGCCAGCCGAATAATTATAAAAAACTGGTTTAAAATTTAAATGTATAGTAATCTCGCTATTAGAACAACTATCTTTGACCACGGCAACTCCCATTGTTAAAGAAGGTATGGTAGTGATAATGAAACCGAGTATGATTTAAGTGGCGCTATGTTCAAATGAACTTCAAGACCACTGTTAACAAGAAGGGAAGGATTTCATAAATATAAAAGTCTTGAGCGCAATGTGGAAGTTGGTTAAACTAAATGAACTGAGGAAGTTTGTTCCTCATTTTAGGCCCGATCAGTGGCGTATGGCGTAGCTAGCATGGGTGACACCCGGGGCGGATATCAATGGTGTCACCCCTCGAAAATAGTTAAGATCAACATTATGTAAAAAATCAGGTAAGCGTGAAGTATGATTTCAATACAACTTCAATAAACAGAGTTCTGCTTCTGATACCTCATCATACAAGCCAGTAAAATTTTATATAGATAATTTCAACTCTTCGATGTTTGCCGAGAACAAAGTATTTGTCTGGATAACCTAGTACGATGAAGCTACATCTTCAATAGATTTTGATCTAGTTCGAACCTCTATACTGAATCAGTATTTAGGCCTATCTTTCTGATTTCCAGCTGTCATCGTTTTTACCTTCCATTCGTTTTTACGACGAATTCTTTTTTCTATGGAATGTCGTATTCCTTTGATTTTTTTGCAACAAGACCTTTTGATTTTTCTACAATATGATCCTGTTTTTTTAATATAAAAACGAAGTCTAGTAAGAGAAGTATTTTATAGCTAACTAATCAATACTCAAACTTTTACTTTGCAATGCAATCTGAGCGCAATTTATTTTCTTTAGTAGTAAATCATTACAACAGAAGAGGTAACAAAGAAAAGTTAAATTACATACAGCAGGTATATGGGTTTGCGCAGCACCTCTGGTGTCTACATTTTCTTGTTAATAAAAAAATTCCCAAATTGCCGCCACAAACTCATCAAAATTTTTTGTTAGTGTTTTTATTGCAGCATAATGAGCACTCTAATGCGTTGTTGAAAGTTTTTTAACAGATGGTTGATCTAGCGCTTGTGTCTGGAGTCACAGATTTAAATAACTAGATAGATCATTCCATTGGAGGCCGCGATAATATATGAAAAACCTAGATATGTATGTAGATTCAGCCGTTATTTCATTTCATGGAGGTTGTGTAAGGTTTTTTTTAATCGCAGCTGGGTGTCACCCTCAAAAAGGTGACACCCGGAACGGGCCACCCCCGCCGCCCCGCCCTAGCTACGCCACTGGGCCTGATGACGTCGATTGATCTTCCGTCGAGCGTTGTGCGCAGGGCCGTAACCAGGAATTTGGAAGTGGGGGGCACAGGAACTTTTTGGGGGGCACTGTAAATTTTATGTTTACATAAGTTGCACATTCCAGCGATTTGACCCTCAAATGTGTTGCGCATGGCCCGCAACGGATGTCTGTATGTTTTTTGATGGGTTTGCTAGTGATCCAGATCAATAGCTTCTTTTTCTGTTTTCCTCATCTGTCGTTTCATTATGCGACACTTCCCATCGTACCCCGGATCGGACTGGCACAAACATTAAAGAACTGTTTTTAATAGGATCAGACTTCTGAAGTTCCAGACCCGCCGTCTACAGTCGGTTGGAAACGCAGCTGTTAGACTGGTGATGCGAACCAGAAAATATGACCGTATCTCCCCCATCCTCCAATAGCTGCATTGGATAGATTTTAAACTCGCACTTCTAGTATTTAAGTGCCTCCACGAGTCGGTTCTTCCATATTTTCGCTCCGACGTCACATTTGACCCATTTCTAGAGACTATTGATTTGTAAATAGGTGATTGGCTGAAGGAAACCAACATCCAGCAAAGAAACAGGTAATCTGAAAAGTTATCTGATATGACATTCATGCCCCTGACTCAGAGTGAACTAGGCAAAACAACGACGTCGAGAATACCGCCGAATTCATGAGTTGGTTGATGTATCCGAAGTGTAAAAAGCTCTTGCGTGGGGTTCGTTCGTTCGATCCAGTCTAATGTTGAAGTCTCCAAGGATAAGGACGTCCTTCAAAGCAGAAATGCGAGACAAAAATTGTCGAACTCACTGAAAAACATCAATGTAAAGGGGACAGTTCCAGTAGTGCTTTCCTGGGGGTTCGTAGGGGTTCGCGCGAACCCCTTGATGTGAATGCTATGGTTCTTGCGAACCCCCTGTTAATCAGAACAAAATTACTTTTAATTAATCTTATCGTCGGTTGTGTGGGCTAGTCACTAATACCAAAACTTTGCTCTTGATTTTATCTCATACCCCTGATTGCCAGAAAATTATGGACTCCTGAAAAATGGGAGGCATTTGCTTCCCGCTTCCTCTGTGTATGCTTTCTCCTAATTTGTTGCTTATTGAACACTTGGAACGCAGTTCTTTATGTAACAAGTTGGTTAAAGAACCATAACTCGGCAGATGATACCAGAGTGAAAAATTCCAACTCGAAGGAATATAGTGAAAATCAAGTAGCTATTTGGAAATAATTTCAAGGATTAAATTACTTTATAATAATATGTATAATTACTTGCACGGGCGTAGAGTTCCCATTTTCCCGGAGAGGGGGACAAGGGGCAAGAATCGGAGCAACTTTTCTGTCAAATGAATTTATTAAAAATCGCTGGCCATGAGGCTTTGAATGGAATCTAAGAAAAAGCAGTTGCAAACATGTTATTCAACAACATATTTTTATAAATGTACTATTCATGTTGTTTTTTTAATGAAGTCATCGATTAAAATGTTAATATCAATTTCTTTTGGAATTTCTTGATGACCGCTCATTAAAGTAACAGCATTTAACCTCGTCTGCTTCATTGCAATTTGGCTTTTTTCTCCGGCTTGCACATGAACAGGGAAATAATACAGATGCACACACCCATAAATTATTAAAAATGCAATATTTCTAATTTTTCCGATGGGGAACAGACACTTTTCCCGGGAGGTGGGCAAGATTTGTTTCGGGGAGCAGCTTGCCCCGTTGCCCCCTAACTCTACGCCTATGATTACATAAAATTTTAGAATATAGTTTATGTAAATAATTTTATGTTTTTTCCAATTGTAAACAAACTAAATATGAATATGAACGATAAATTGATTTTTTCCTGATAGTTTAATATTCATCAGCTAGTGTACTAATCTGCCAAATTAATTAATGGGAATATTAATATTAAAATATTCACTGTGAATGCGAACCCCCTGGCAAAATTTTCGGAAAGCATCACTAGACAGTTTTGTAGACCACTAGCGCTGTCAGGCTCCCATGAGTAGATAGAACATTTGCTGAGGTGAATTCAAACGTTGTAGTTGTGACGTTAACAGCGTGGGGATAAAGTCTAATGCCTGGAGCAGCGGCAATAACTACTCCTCCATGGCTAACATGAAGCGTAACTTGCTCAGAACAGTAAAGCACATATCAGCAATGTGAGTTCATTTCGCAAACAAAAAAATGTTTAAGAAAGAAATTAAACGAGAAAAAACTAACCCATAAAAACAAAGTTTTTATTAGAAATCCTTTATATACGATCCTAGATTTTTATTTTTAAGCCCAGAGCCAAATTCAAAAATTAAATTCAAATTAAAAAATATGGACCCTTTTGACAGGGGCCGTTTTGACGGGGGCCGTTTTGACGGGGGCCGTTTTGACGGAGACCGTTTTGACGGGGGCAGTTTTGACGGGGGCCGTTTTGACGGGGGCCGTTTTGACTGAAATTTTGATAGATTCAATTGTCTCGCAGCCCAAGTCGATGTGCCAAATTTCAGCTCGATCGGATAACGGGAAGTGAGTTAATTTTGAGACTCAAAGTTTGTGACCGACAGACAGACAATCGAAAATAATATAAAGGATTTAAAAACCGCGAGGAGCCAAAAATAAAGAGGCTGCCCTACGTTCATCGCTTATAGTAGAGCTAAGTTCGTCTGTCTGCAACTCAATATAGTTTCGATACCATTATACCAATTTTAATAAAATTTAGCTGGCATAGGTATAATTACTCAGTCTTTTACGCTGATTGCAAAAGTAAAATTATTTTTCAGATTTAAACATTTGTCTGTTTTTTTATGTCTGTCGTCTGACAGGCTTTGATAACAAGCCAAGCTGAAGTTAATATTATATTATCGAATTCCCAAGACTGAAGTACACCTGCCAACGATGACGATTTGTTGTGTTTTATGTTAATGAAATTTTTGGTAATTTTCAAATGCAAAATTACAAAAATATATCCACGTCAGCTAAAAAAAACAAAAACAAAAAACTCAACATCTATTTTTATACTTAGAGAATAATTTTTAAAACATTGCAAGATGCAGGTAAATTTTCATCAAAAGTCAAGATTCTTTGTCAAATTAGCTTTTTTAGTTTCTTTCAGTTGCTTGAGGGCAAACGAAATAAATAGCACAATCTAATTCATTGGCTCCTGCTAGTTAACCGTCTTGCCACGAGATATAATGCCACTACTTGTATTCTCATTTTTACATCGTACAAAATAAATTAAAAAAAACAGCGTTTTTCTTGCGCCCTAAAAAGTATGAAATAATATTCCTATAATTCATATACAACGAAAACGTGCGGGCGCCTTATTTTTTATAACTATTTGTTTTACTAAAGTTTTGATGTTGTAGCCTATATGCGCCGCAACGTTTTTCGTTGTATATGAATTATAGGAATATTATTTTATACTTTTTAGGGCGCAAAAAAAGTTGTTTTTTAAAAAATGTATTTTTTATGATGTAAAAATTATTTTCTACTTTCTCGTTTTTGACGGGTTAAATTTTGTAAGCATTTGAGTTTTTTAATTTTTTTTCGCTAGGTGCAAGTTGAATTTAAAATCATAACTTTTTACATTTTTTTCGCTAGGTGGTAATATGTGATGAATCGGGTGAATGTTAAAAAAAACACCATCGTATTATATTCAAAACCTAGTAACATATATAAGCTATTAAGAAATACACATCTATGTGCAGTATGCAGTCAACATTTTAATTTAGTTCTATATTCGCGACAGACAAAATCTCAAATAAACAAACAAACAGACAACAAAGTGACAACTAAAATCGTTGTCAAATAGTGGCTCAGACTGTGATGCTCGGATCTTAGAGTCAGCCAAATCAAATCTCTTTTTCATGAACTTTCAAAAGAATTGTTAAATGCTATTTTACAAGAATGGGGTATAAAGACAAGCACAATAATCACAGATTTTAAATGTACTTGTGTGTTATCGCTGAATTTAAGATGATCAACGATTTTAAATAAAGTGAATATTTTAATCATCAAGATTAGTTACGACAAGCAGAAAACGGGTTTCTCTGAACATAAGCATTAACAGATGTTAATGTTTATTCTTCATTTTAAGATGGACTAAAGTGTTATTTATATTCATCTATAAAAGGTATATTATATATACACAATTCGTTTACACTCATCTACCACAATTATCCCTACCCATCACCCTCCTAACTTCTAAAAACATTACTCTCTTAACACACCTTTTCCTCGATGCAAATTATTCTAAATGGCGTTTTTTCACATTCTATTATTATTATTAAAGAGTTGATAACGCAACATTCGAGGACCGTTGGCGTCAATTTCTGTAAAATGCTGTGCGTCGGCATGTGGTGTGGCGAGGAACCATAGGAGCCCCGGAGTGCCTGGAAGCTGATCTGAGAATCTACTGTTTCAGTACTTCAGTGACAGGATATCTTGAAACATGCTTGTGCAGAGAATTCTGTACTAAAGTGGTTATTGAACACACGATTTGTTGCCAAGTACAAAGCCAGTAACTATGTGGATGTTGGTCTGAAAGCGATTCAAATGATAAATGAATCGACGTAGCCATAAGCTACTGAATATACTTTTTCACCCCATCACCGAATCGTTTACTTCCTGTGCAGCTCTAAAAATTTAAAAAACCTCCATCCCTTTTAGCTCTAGCCGATCAATGGTCTGAGATTCCGTGGAACACACTAGAAAAAAAGTAGCCGGTTTGAGCCAATTTGAGCCTACATTTTGGCTTATTTTAATCCAACAAATTCAGAAAGAGTAGGTCATGCGTTGGCTGAAATGAGCCAATAAATAATTCTGTCTTTTATTGTCTCAATTGAGTCAATTTTTCATTTTTATGCATAACGCCGCCTAAATCACAATAGAGTTCTTATAAATGGCTGCCTTAGCAAGGATCCTTTCTCGCCTTCGAGCAAGACTTGTCTTGGAAAAAAGCGTGTGCTAAATGTCGATAAAAAAAATAGACAGATTATAATTATTATCCGACCGTACACTGCACAACCCAAACTTTCTATCGTTATAAGTAAGATGGTTTGTAACTTCGAAATCTAATTCTGCTATTTGCTATTAGTTTTTATGTGGCACATCAAGTTTTCGATAAATAAATTGTATCATTTTAAATGAAAAATTCAAATTTTTAGGTCATGATGGAATAATAAAACAAACATAGAAAAATACTTAGTGAGTCATAGTAGAAATAGCTATGAAATAAGTGGTATTTTTCATAATCAAATTTCAATCAAATCAAATTTATTTAACGCCAATGTCGTAAACGAATTTAAGCATGTAGAAATTGAGTGTTCCTACTCTAAAAGCTGGCTGCAACTGACAAACTCATCAATATAAAAATTTACATTATTTAATTTATTATTTGATATTCCCAAATTAATTTTTTTCCGATCCGTACATTAGACGCCAAAAATCTTGAGCGGAAGATGTTGTCGAAGTCACACGGGGTTTTAAACATGGCGGCACAGCCGTGTATAGAAAACTTAATGGTTATCGTGGAGGATTTGAAACGAGAAGGTGATGGCTTACGAGAGAAAGTGTTGATGGTAAGGAGACATTTATGGTAAATATTAGATATTGAATGCCTGAGTTATATTCTATGAATTAGTTACTTTTAGTTTTAGTCTAACAGTAGTTTGTATTTAGTTTAGTGTTTAGTTAGTAACTTTAGTATTAGTAGACACAGTTGAATGTGAGTTTACCACACTTTGCAATTGACTTATTCTTGATGGTTTTAGGAACGACGTAGAAGAGCTGAGCTTGAACGAATATTGGAAGAAATTCAAGACAGAATTAAGCGCAGAAAAATACAAAAAGAAGAAAAAAACAACAATTTGAATAGGAAAAAAGCAAACCTGGATAATTTGAGAGAACGATCGAAAAATGCGGAAAGCACTTATCAGGCTAAAAGGCATATGATTGGGGAATTAGAGGAAATGGTGTGTTTATAAATTTTATTGTTTAAGTTTTGCTATATTATATTTTCATATATTCTGAATTACCCAAAAAAGATTCAAAAAGAAAAAGAAAATATTAAAAAGAGTAAGCTGCTGCAGGAGGAAGAATTTGAAAACTGGTTGCAAAAATTTAAAGATTTAAAATTGGCTTACTCTCCTGTGGGAATTAAATGCAATCAAGAAAACTTAAAAATTGAACTACAATCAGTGCAGAGTGAAGCTGATGAGCTAGAGAAGGAGTTGACATGTGTGAATGAAAAACTTCTGACACTTCAATCAGGTTTATTACATTACTTATAAATAATTATGTAATAAATTTGTATTACCTAATTAACTATTTAATTGCTTGTTAAAGTTACATTAGTTGTGTGTTGCTATAAATTAAATATCAGTTACTGCAAATTAAAGATCAGTTACTGCAAATTAAATATCAGTTACAGCAAATTAAAGATCAGTTACTGCAAATTAAAGATCATTTACTGCAAATTAAATATCAGTTACTGCAAATTAAATATCAGTTACTGCAATTTAAATATCAGTTACTGCAAAATAATTATATTATATAATTTTCAGTTTATAATTTATTGCTACTAAATGTTTATAACTGCTAATTAAGTATTCCTTGTTTATTTGAAGCTTTTTTCAAATTAAAGAAAACTTTAAACTGCAGGATTAAGTGCCAATTTAGACATTGATGGAGTGGGAGTAGAAAAAAAGCAATATGTGAAATATATATGTCAGGAAGAAAACTGGAGACTGGTGAAGGAGCTTGATGTGTTGAAGAAAAAGGTTGAAAACATTTCAGCAGAAATCGAAAATCACTCACATTAACGGTTCTAAAACAACTGTCATATCTGATTTATTCTGCTATTATTGTCAAGAATAAAGTATTTGCCAGAAGTAAATATGTGTGCAATTAATTTATTGACATGTCCAAAAGAGTTAGGTGCGGCATGGCTTTCTGTTCTATTGTGATTGATGGTTAGGTACATAAGTAGGACCTGCGGACGCGTTTTATTTGTGCTTCAATTAAGCAATGATTCACTGCTTTATATTTTATGATCGTCAGACATGCAAGGCAAACAGAATTGTGCCGAAAAGCGGACCAGTTTAGCTTTTTTCGATGTGCAATGTTAGATTTTTATGTTATGTTTGTTATGAGGTATTGATGGCTCATTAGAAGACTAAAAGCCTTCAAATGATTTTATGAGGTAAATGATAATTTATTTTGCGAAAACTTCGGTTCCGGCTTTTCGTCTCCGGAAAGTTTCTCTCCTGGGAAGTTTTGCTCCTGGAAAAGTTCATCTCCGGTCTTTTGCTACCAGCTTTTTGGCTTTTTTTGTTTCTCGATTTTCAGCTCACGGCCTTTCGCCCATGAAAAAGTTAATTGCTGCGTTTTGACTCATTTTTTGCCTCCAAGGTCCACAAATCAAAGTGTGTTTGAAGTTTATAGAAAACCACATTTTAATTTAATAAATAGTTATTTAAGATGAAGAAGTTTTCCACAATAATTATTAAAAAAACATCACGAAAACCACTTAAGCTTGCAAAATCAATGCAAATATTTTAGTAGTAAAAACTGGAAGCAGAAAATCGAAGGTGACAAAAGGTGGATTCGAAAAGTCCGGGACGAAAGACGTAGGAACAAACTTTTCCAGAACTAAAAGCTGGGAACAAAAATTTCCAGAGTCTAACATTCCCAGGGGTGACAAGTTGTTGGCAAAAAGTTAAGGGCCAAAATACTATGTCTAACTTTTCTAGGTACAAAATCCGAGAAGAAACTTTCTCATGGGCAAGAAATGAAGGTTAAGAGACGGAGCGAAAAAATCTGGAGGGGGAAAACAATGGCGCAAAGACGGTGTTGAAAAAAACAGGGTGTAAACTTTTTCAGGGTCAAAAAACCTGTTACTCATATTAATTTAATGTATTCTAATAAATAAATAATACCGATTAATAAAACGCAAAATTAATACCTCTGATTGGTTTTGCCATTAAATCTCTCAATCATGAAATTTGATACAGCCCCCTAAATGAACCCGCTGTAGTTTATAGCAATGCGTATGTTGAAATGTGTTGCTCAGTTTATCCCCACTTTAAAGATAGCAGCAGCTTTGTGACACATTAGAGTCACATAAGAGACACATTAAAAAAATAGGACCAATCCTCGCTTGCATCTTAAAAGACAAGTACAAGATGAATGTCATTTAAAAGCAATGAAGCCGACTAATTGATTTAGGAAACTTTAAAGGTGGTTGAGACTCAACTAACATAAATGATTAATAAATAAAAATGTTACTTCAATGTTCACTTCAGCGAGCACAAAAATTATTTTTATAGTATTTTGGCTTCACAAATTTCGCATAAAGTCAGTGCGCTGATATGATTCTACATGGAATCATCGTATTGATCTTATATCTGCCAAAATTCGATTTGTTAACCATAGGATTTTTGTTGGAAAGAGCGGCCACACATGATTACTAATATGAAATGTGTATGGTTGATGTACTTAATATAATACATGTATGAAATGTGTATGGTTGATGTACTTAATATAATACATATATGAAATGTGTGTGGTTGATGTACTTAATATAATACATATATGAAATGTGTGTGGTTGATGTACTTAATATAATACATATATGAAATGTGTGTGGTTGATGTACTTAATATAATACATGTATGAAATGTGTATGGTTGATGTACTTAATATAATACATATATGAAATGTGTGTGGTTGATGTACTTAATATAATACATATATGAAATGTGTGTGGTTGATGTACTTAATATAAAACATATATGAAATGTGTGTGGTTGATGTACTTAATATAATACGCATCAACAGTGAAGTGCAATGTAGTTCACTTCTGTGTTACAATTTAATGAAAGCCTAGAAGTACAATATTGTCGTAGTATCCTGAGATATACACAACTAGCTGGGTTACCCGGCGTTGCCCGGGGATTTTAAAGGCTTTTTATCGTTTTCTCTCTGGCTCCCGTTTCCTTAACCGCTTGCTTTCCCGTTCCCGGTCGCTTTCTCACTCCTGGTCGCATTTCTGCTCACGGTCGCTTTTCCGGCCCCTTTTACTTTTCCCGATCCCGGTTGCTTTTACGCTTTACCGCTCCAGCTTGCTCTTCTTTTCGCTCTTCCGTTCCTCCATTAAATTTTAGAGCCTTCCCAATGTGGCTTAGATGGGCTGTAGCGGAATGCTGTGCACAGTCATCTCGTTAACACTTTGTTGTTTGGTTTGCTCGTTTAGTTACGTCTGAACTTCCTCAATTTTAATTAGTGTTCTTTAATGTATTGGTTCCACTCTGCAAGTGTGATCTTCTGCAAAGGCTTATTATGATTGACTAAAGCTGAAAAAAAGGATTTATTAGTTAACGGCTGCAATAATGTTAAAATCCGCTCATATATCTCAACAGGTTATATTTATTTTAAATACTTGTAAGATTATAAATGCTTACAATAGATTTATCACACACTGTTCAACAGCTGCTTTTCGAAAAATCGCTAGTCTTAGTTTTTGAGTTGTTCTTAGTTTTTAAGTGTCATGTCTACAGAAAGCATATAACGCTACATGTGGCATGTTAATAAATGTTGACCCGTGGCTTTGAAAAATGTGATATAAAACACAGATTGAAATAAAACATGAAGTAATAATAATATTAAAAACTTTCAAAGCATTAACTTAATGAATTTTCCGAGAGTTTTCTGAGATCATCAATTTGGAACAATCGAAGAGTACCACTTTTATTTAGCAAATGATGCAATTATAAATTGAACAAAACAGCAGCAGATTGATAGGCTGGCTTGAGAACTTTGTTCATGATTTTGTTGAAAAACAAAAATACTGCACTTGCTTTCATTTCTTTCAAATTTCATGCACCTCATATATCAGTGAAACTTTTACAATAAATTGGTGTTGCATGTAAGATTTTCTTTAAAATGTAATTTTCTAATTTCCTCTGAAAAGTAAAAAAAAAATAAGACCGATAAATTAATTCATAATCTTATAGTCATAACTACTCGTCAATAATAATGGTTGTAATGCCATCACATAAAAAATACTTACCTGCCCAAAACAATTTCTCATTTACCGATAGGCTGATAGCAAGCTCGTCAGTTTAGGAAACCATGATGAACAATATTAGATAAGGAGCAATTGAAGTCAGAAGCCTTGAAGGATAAATATGAACAATGAATTTAAATTTATTTTTCCAATCTGCAACTCCTTTTTGTAAAACACAAAATGTTAGAGCATAATGATAATCTTATAATAATTAATAATATAACGTAATTAAACACGTGCAATGCAACAAACGAAAGAAATTGAAAGATACACAGTAAATCATGATTTTAAAAACTAAAAACAAATTACCAAAGCTTTGCCACTTACGTTTGAATGGGAGATATGAACAATGAATTTCTAATTTAATTTTAATTTGTTAAGTCTGGAACTCTATTTGTGAAGCACAAAATATCTCTAAATAGAAGAAATTCCACCTGCAATTTATTGATTAGTCCTGAAAACCGAAGTTATCTAGATTTAAAAGATAAGTTGCTAAAATCAAATATAAAGTTTACCGATAGCAGAGCTGTCGTATCGGAGGTTCGAAAGAGAATGAGAATCAAAACAAAGGTATCCGGCGGCACCATAGATATCTATGGGCGGCACTAAACAACACACATATTTATTTAATTTAATATTTATATTTAAAACCTTTAAAACTTGAGAAAAAAAATTAAAAATATTTTGTATAATTTAACTATTAATTAATTTATTTTTATTTTGTAGAAAAAAATTTACTCCAACTTACTACCGCTGACCAAAACGTTTTTTGTCCATAAAACATCAACGGATAAACCAATTTATTTAAAATTTTACAGAAACCACCGCTTGAATAAGTTCAATAAGTGTGCCAAATTTCAATTAAATCTGTTCAGCCGTTTACATTTTATTTCCGAACAAACAAACAAACAAACAAACAAACAAACATTTCATTTTTATATATAAGATGATAGTATCCTGAGATACACACAATGATAGTATTAAATGAATTACACTGCCATTGAGTCGAATAATCTTTTGAGTATGTCAAATGATAATTTATAACAATTAAAAAAATGACAAAGTATTTCTAATTTTATTTTCTTAAAGACGATTCCTACCTAATTAAAAGCTCCATGTATCAACAGATTATTCCAACTTATAGTCATTCGTTTGAGTTGGTTTAAAATGAGTGTTATATGTCTGCAGCTATATGTCTGCAGTTATATGTCTACAGTTATATGTCTACAGTTATATTTCTACAGTTATATGTCTACGGTTATATGTCTACAGTTATATGTCTACAGTTATATGTCTACAGTTATATATCTACAGTTATATATCTACAGTTATATATCTACAGTTATATATATCTACAGTTATATATCTACAGTTATATATCTACAGTTATATATCTACAGTTATATGTCTACAGTTATATATCTACAGTTATATATCTACAGTTATATATCTACAGTTATATATCTACAGTTTCCAGGTGAGTAAGTAAGTCATTTGACGCGCGTCAACTGCAAAACCGATGCGCTTTGACATTCGTAGAAGCCGTTGTATTCCCTGCGTCATTCAAGGCATTACAAGAGATGGGAGGATTTTTGTCATTTCAGAATTATTTCGAAGTTAATTGATAGTTGCTCCCACAAAAGTACTTGAATAACTAGTTACTGAATTGAAATATGTGAACTCGTATCATCATCACCCCCACCCGACCATCATCGTTATTATCATCATCACCAACTTCTTCCGAGGTAATATTTCAAATTAATCTTGGTTCATTTAAAAGATGAAGTTTCAGAGTTTAAATTACGATTTTCAAGGCATCTTGTTGCTGCGGGGAAATATTAAAACAATGATGTTCTCAATCCGCAGAAACACGAACTGTGACTCAACGGATTTTATAAATGCGTTCTGGGATTGAATCTCTGTTATCTGATTGGATTAAACAGATTTGTAATTAAAAAATTTTGAATTCCACCTTCACTGAACATGGACCGATTGAGTACAACTCGGTCAAGTTGTACTTCATCACACGTTCTTGGCAGTAACGAGGGTAGTAGGAAGTCATCGAATGTCATTGAAGTCGATGAAAACAACATCCCTCAAGTGAGTTGATGTGAAAAAATTTATTTTTCCATGAAAATGAAGTTTCGTCAAATCGTTGCAGATTGACGAAATAATTTTGGATGATTTGTTCCTGCCGGAGGAGTTGTGTTGCAAGGTGGAAAAGGAACTGTTGAGATGTTCTCTGCTTCAATCCGGTTTGAGAAGAAATCACAGATTTGCCAGCTTGAGAGAACCGACAGAACACAAACACTTACTTCAGGTACATTCTCATTTCATTCACCCGCTTTTAATTCAGAATTATATTTATTTATTTATTTTTAAATTTTGTGGAAACGATTTGCTTGTCTCTGTGAAAAGAAATTGAGTTGCGATAAGTTCCTATACAATAAATGTTTCGATTCCTTTGGAAAGAAAATTAGGAAGTGAATGAAAGACATTTATTGTCTGTTGGGCTTGTAAAGGGAAGAAGGGAAATAAGAAGGGAAGGGTAGGGAAATGAAGATTCCAAGGAGATAAACAGGAATTAAATGCGGTGTTAATAACATGTAACGTGATTTGTTGTGTTTGAAGCTACGTGCGTCGTATGTGGATTTCGTACAGTTTGAATGGTTTGCGTATTTGATGGAACCAATTCAGTGTATTCAATCCCGAGTGTATTTTAAATCATGTCTTTTTATACCTTGTATATTTGATACCGTGTGCATTTGATATCTCATGTATTTTATACCATTTGTATTTAATACACTGTCTATTTGATAAAATATGCATTTGATAGAATGTGCATGCAGTGACGGATCCAGGGGGGGGGGGTGGTTTGAGGATGCATCCCCACTAGATTATCAATAAAAATATATTTTGTATGAATACCTGGTTTTTTGAAAATGACCATTCCTGGAAGTAAAAATTCTGGAAAAGTACCCTTCTGGTCATCAGTTTTCTTGGTAGGAAAAAGTATAAAAACTTTTAAAAATAATTTGGAAAAGTACGTACGACTACCTGCCCCTCTTCGGTTATCAGCTTTTTTAAGAGGGAAAATTGAAAAAATATAAAATGCTTTGAAAAATATTCGATTCAATGTGCATGGTATATGTATTTGATACAATGTGCATGGTATGTGTATTTGATACAATGTGCATGGTATGTGTATTTGATACAATGTGCATGGTATGTGTATTTGATACAATGTGCATGGTATGTGTATTTGATACAATGTGCATGGTATGTGTATTTGATACAATGTGCATGGTATGTGTATTTGATACAATGTGCATGGTATGTGTATTTGAAAAGATGTGATTGATGTGTGTATTTGATGTGGTTGTATACATTGTTATCAATTAGAGAGAACCGTTTAACACTCCTCACATCTCCACAAAACTTCCACGCAAAGGAAAAAAAAACGTTTTGTTCGTCTGAGGCACTTGGAGATAAAACGACATCCTACAACCAATCTCGAAAGCAGGACTGGAGAAAGAAAGCTATCGTCCTTCTGATGAATAAACAGAGAGCTTGTTATAACAGAGAACATAACATGAGATGAAATAAGGTGGTTCTCTCATCAGAACCCAGCCTCCTGTGACAGTGATAATGAAGATGATAATTAAGATGGTGGAGGTGGTAGTGGACCTGATGATGATGATGATGATGACGGTGATGATGATGATGATGATGATGACGATGATGATGATGATGATGATGATGATGATGATGATGATGATGATGATGATGATGATGATGATGACGTTGAATGTGAGCTTTGTGGTAATGATGATCTTGATGGGGTTGGCAATGACGATGTTATTAATGGCTGTGATGATAATGATGTTGCCGATAACAACAACATTGAAGATAACGACGAAGACGACGACGATGATGATGACGATGATGATGATATTTGTGATGACAGTAAAGAGGATGCTCATGTCTGTAAGGACGCTAATAAGTACTGAGATATAGATTGTTGAGGTGACAGAACAGCATGGCAATGATTCTGCAGAAGCATCAGCAAATTGAGAACGTGTCTGCATTGAATGCTCAAAGAAATAATAAATAAATAAATAAATATTATTGTATTTTAAGTGCCAATAAATTGTTTTGATATCAAAATAACTTTTTGGTCAAATCGGTGAGTAATTAACATTTATTAGCTGGTGTCGTTTATTTGTTCACAATGCAATAAGGATGAGAATGGAAGGGTGACATCTGACGAGACAATAATTTGCAGACAGGAAATTAAATTCTGACGAGATGATGATGATGATGATGATGATGATGATGATGATGATGATGATGATGATGATGATGATGATGATGATGATGATGATGATGATGATGATTATGATGATGATGATGATGATGATGATGATGATGATGATGATGATGATGATGATGATGATGATGATGATGATGATGATGATGATGATGATGATGATGATGATGATGATGATGATGATGATGATGATGATGATGATGATGATGATGATGATTGATGATGATGATGATGATGATGATGATGATGATGATGATGATGATGATGATGATGATGATGATTATGATGATGATGATGATGATGATGACGACGACGACGACGATGATGATGATGATGAGGACGACGACGACGACGACGACGATGATGATGATGATGAAAATTTATACTAAAGAAGTTGTATTAGATAGATACAGACATAGATATGCGGGGAGAATATTTGCTTATTTTATAATTAAGTTTTTCAAAAAATAAAACCAACTGAAAGAAATTGTATAAAAAAATAGAAATTTGAGTCTAATAAATTAAAGAAGTGATTGTGTTGAAGAAGAATAAGCTATGATGACTCATTGAGACTCAGGTGTCGAAAGAATAAAAAAGTCCTAATAATCAACAACTTTTGTTTTTAGCAAACTTTCTATCAAATTTTCTTTTTAAAAAAATCCATTATTTGTTTGACTACACGGTTGATTGGATTATATAAAAGAAATTGATCTTAAAATGTCTTGGTTCATATTTCCTATTTCATGGGAAGCAAAATAAAATTTAATATTAAAACTGGAAATGTGTCTGCTTTCTATCGTGTGCCACAGGTTCCTGGAATGCTGACTCCTGGCGGCAAATCTCGAAGCATCACAATCACAACATCAACCAATTCATCTCCCAGAAGACAACATCTTCCTAACCGGAGTCGTTCAATGTGCAGCAGGCCACAGAGGACACAATGGTCCCAGGAGCAGTATCTAAGTTCAGATAGGATCAACATGGAGATGTTCAAAGAAGGCATGAGAAGTTCATTTTCATTCAAAGAGCTTTCAAGATCAGCAAATATTTCAACAAGCACAAGCTACCTCAAGGAGCAGATTACATCGGTCTTTCAGCCTTCCGACAACAAACTGGCGATGAAATTGTTCGGCAACAAAGCTGCTTTATTAAAGGAGAAGCAAAGACAGAAGAATGTTGGAAAGTGGGTCATTCATCCGTGCAGTAACTTCAGGTTTCTATTTCTGTAGTTTTTTATCATTTATTTAACAATCTGTATTAGTTTGTTCATACTATTCCAGGTCAATATTTCAGCCTTATCTACTCACGATTTTATTGATTACGTATATAAAGCGCACAAATTGCGGCAGGTCCATCGATGTCATGGGGCTTGAAATGTGGATCAGATAACTCTGTTTAGCTCAATCTGAGCCAGTGCCAAGCTGGGGCAAAGGGGTAAGAAAACAGACAGTTCAATCAAATAATGATCTGATCTGCAGCAGAATTTCTTTTTTAAATGTTTTCCATCTACTGTTAAATTTGTTTAAAAATCTGTGGAAGACTAGAAACTATTTTTATAATGTGGAACAGACTTCACCATCAATAATAAGAGTTAATAAAAATATTTCCAAACATTTTAAGCAAATCACACTTAAGAAAATAAATTTAGGATAAATAATAAATGGTTTCGGATAATAAATTATCATTTAGCGAAACAAACACAGGAAGACAAAAATCGCAAAAAAGTTACCCTGAATGATTAATTGGTTTCAACGAATGATTAATTGGTTTCCCTGAATGATTAATTGGTTTCAACGAATGATTAATTGGTTTCCCTGAATGATTAATTGGTTTCAACGAATGATTAATTGGTTTCCCTGAATGATTAATTGGTTTCCCTGAATGATTAATTGGTTTCAACGAAAGTAAATTTTGCGAAAAGGTTTTAACTTTTATTTTATTTAACTTAAAACAGAAATTAAGACAATTGTTGTTATTTGTCCATGAATCAAATTTTACCAATCCGACCCACCAAAATACGTGGACCAGACCCATAAATTTACTTAACTCGAGAACCCAACCCGATCCACTTTGGCCTGAACTGACCCGGCCATATCCATACATAATAAGTTTTCTATATGTTTCAATTTTTTCTAATTGTTTATTATTTCAAACAAATTTATATTTCCAAGTCATGTTTGTACAATTATTAGTGTTCATTAAAGATAGTTTTGTTAGTTTGACCAAGCTTGGCACAACCAGAGGACGACTCTGTATTGAAATAAAACAGCGATAGGTTTTAACATAATTAATTCAACAATACAAAACAAATTCCATTAGATATCTACATGTATAATTATTTACTAATAATTACCCAGTCTTACCATCTCAAACAGAGCAACAAATTAACTTTATAAACTAAGTGCAGTAAACGGGTTAAGCAAAAGTGAAGCGTCCCGGTTAAAAAACCGGATTTTACCATTAGTGATTGTTGCCCTACTTTCCCTTCCTCAAACATTATTTCAGTTGAAATATTTTTTTCATGATTGAACAAATTCATAATTTAGCTTAAATCAAATAAATTTAAATTTTTGATTGAGTGGAGACAGCAACAAATATCTATCATAACTGTTGACGTTGATCGAGACGAGATCATAGTGATGATGATGATGATGATGATGATGATGATGATGATGATGATGATGATGATGATGGTGAGGGAGTTGATGATGGTAATGATGACGGCGATGATGGCGATAAAAATACTAATGATGATAGAAGTATTTATAATCATAATGATGATGATGACGACGACTATGACGACGACGACTATGACGACGACGACGATGATGATTGTTTAAAAATTAGAATGCATCTGCAACTTGATAGAATTGGATGGGTCTCATTTTGAAGCCATCACGTTTTATTCTTATTCTTGTAACACGTGTGGGATTATTTTGAATTTGTGAGTTTTTTTTTTCATTTGTCAAGAAGACCATGAAAATGATGTTAACGATTATTTGATTTAAATGTTAATTTTATTTTTTCATAATCAATAAAGTTATTCCATTTTGTTTGTGCATACTATTTGTATGAAAAAGTTTAATTGTACACACTTGTGCGTACTATTTGTATGAAAAAGTTCAATTGTACACACTTGTATACAATGGCATATATTATTTTCTTTCAAACAATAACACTCCAGTACATTCTCATAAACATTATTTTTCACTTCTATGCACGTTCCATTTTACGTGCACCGAAATACGTTTTTCAAACATCAACACTGACACGAACTAAGCAACATCACGTGTTGAGTCTTTTCATCCAATCAAACGCCATGTTACATTTCATCCAATCAAGCGTCATGTTACATTCGACTTCCGCCAATGATTCTACACAAAAATGTCATCTTCTTGCAAGCTTGTTGGACCAAAAAAAAAGTTTTTTTAACGATGATCACAAGACGCACCTAACTAACTAACTAACGTTCGAAGTTATCGGAAGAAATTATTTTAATCCACCATTTTTTTAAGTTTTTTAAATTTTTTTATAATATTCTTGTTTATTTTTGTTTTGTTTTTTGAATTTTATTATTCTTTAATGGATAGAAAAAATGGAAAGAAAGATATAAAAAATAGATAAATGAAGAAATGGGGAGAGATGGAGGAGATGGGGAGAGTTGGGGGAAGTTTGGGGGAGATGGGGATAGTTGGGGAAAGTTGGGGGGTATGAAGAGAAATGGGGAGATATGGGGAAAGATGGGGAGTTATGGAAAGAAAAGAGAAAGCAATTTGTTGATATTTTTCTTATGAATATTTTGAACTACGAATTAATTAAAAGTTTTTTCGCTTTCAAAACAACACAAAGACGAATTCCTAAAATCGATATAAAAAAAATCTGCCAACAAGAACGGAAACAGCTTTTGGAGAGAGTCTCTCGTTGTTGTCGGAATTGAAATCATATGGAAGGTGATGATGACGATGATGGTGGTGGTAGTAATGATGGTGATGGTGGAGATGATGATGATGGTGGTGGTGGTGGTGGTAATGATGAGGATGTTGATGGTGATGACGATGATGATAGTGGTGGTGACTATAGTGATGATGACAACGACAGCGGGACGATGATAAAGATAACAAGAGGCTGTAAAGACAAAAAAATAGTTAAATAATAATGACGATAATGATGACTTGATGTGTCATGTTTGTATAATATGGAGAGAAGAAATAGTTTTGGTTTATGGAAGTACAAAACAGTATTTGATGAAATGATACAAATCAGATTTCAAAATGTTATGGTCCCAACATTTTGCTTTAAGTTTGTTTAAAAATGATGTTATCGGTATTGACATACATTATTTTTTCAACCCGTGTGGTCTGCTTTATGGTTTTGCTTGTCTGACCTTAGCGCTCTTCTTCGACATTTTCATTAGCAGAATAAATACACACTACACAGTAGTACTATATAGGTATCTTCATAAATACACAGTACATGTAGTACTATATAAGTACGTATCTTGACATTTATGATGGACTCATAACTACACAGTACATGTAGTACTATATAGGTATGCATCTTCACATTTATGATGGAATGGATTCATAACTACATTGTACATGTACTACTACGTTTATAGGTACGAATCTTCACATTTATAATGGATTTATATCTACACAGTACATGTAGTCATGTAGTACTATATAGGTACTTATCTTTACATTTATGATGGATTCATAACTACACAGAGTACACAGTACATCTAGTACTATATAGGTACGTATCTTCACATTTATGATAGATTCATAACTACACATAAAGTACATGTAGCACTATGACTATATACGTATCTTCACATTTATGATGGACTCATGTGATTTTCCGCTGTTACGTGATATGCGATACGAGTATGTGCTGTTAAACATTAAGGGAATTTTGTACTAGAGCTATTTCATGTTCTATTCTATATTTTCTATATATTCTATATTCAAGTTCTATTATAACTTGGCGTGTACTTTTAATATGTGGTATTTGTTAGTTCAATAATACATAAACATCACATGTTATCATGTTGACACACAAAACTATCACATGTTTATTTATTAAAATATCTTATGACATGAAATTGTATTTTTGTTCACTCTGGTAAATTATTACGCATAACTCATAAGCAGCATATAATATACATTGCAATGCAGTTATTAAAACATTATAACGAACCTCAACATATTACAACAAACCTTAACATGTTGCAATAAGTCTCAACATATTGTAATAGATCTCAACATATTGCAATGGATCTCAACATATTGCAATGGATCTCAACACATTGCAATGGGTCTGAACATATTGCAATGGATCTCAACATGTTAAAACATATTACAAAAAAAATCTCAACATATTACAACAAATCTCAACCTATTACATTGAATCTCAACATATTACAGCAAAACTTAGAATATTGCAACAAATCTCAACATCTTAAAACAGACCTCAACACATTACAACACATCTCAACATATTATAATAAACCTCAACATATTACAACAAATATCAACATATTAAAACACACCTCAACATACTACAACAAACCTCAACATACTACAACAAACCTCAACATACTACAACAAACCTCGACATATTGCAACAAGCCTCAACAGTGCACTGACAACAAACGTGTTATTTCCATGTTTTATCAAACGTCGTCATCAATTTACATCTTTTAGAATCGAATGCGCTTTTATACACTGGAGTGTTCTACGAGTACAATTAAGACGTGGCAATGTTTTGTGTGTTGGCATCGAGTAATGTACGACACATGTACACAATAAGACATCAAGCGAAGTACGACACATGTACACAATAAGACATCAAGTGACGTACGACACATGTACACAATACATCAATTCACCTCCATTTGTAACACTACAGGAAACATATTTACGATGTTTTCTTATCATCAGCTTCAATTTTTTTTCGGAAATTTATATAACTTATAAGATAATTAAAAATACGTAAGAAACACAAATTTTGTCGAGTGCTTTTATGAAAGTTTGTTAGGTGACAGTTTTTATATTAAAATTAATTTATATCATCAGGTTTTATTGGGACTTGTTTATGTTGGTACTACTAATTACCAACCTGGTTACACTGCCGGTTGCAATCACTTTCTTCCACGACGGCCTCAGTCCTACGTGGATTCTCTTCAATGCAGTCTCCGACACAGTGTTCCTACTCGACCTCATCATCAACTTTCGAACAGGTTTGAACTCATTTTCAAGGACTCTCTCGTTGTTTAATTCCATTCCGTGTCATTAACATAATTTATGCTAAAATAATATTTATTTATTGCGATTGATAATTTTCTTGTTATTTGATTGACTTTATTCAGCGTTTTTATACTGTAAAAGCTTTCAGAATGAAGTTGAGTTTTTTTTTTATTGAAATTCACTTTTTACGTCTGAATTTTTCTAGAATAGAACGTGCACTGCGTTTTGATTTGTTTTGATATTTTAGAACAATTTCTTCTAAAACGTGGTTAAATGAAACAAATCAAAATAATATTTTTGAAAATTTGTCTATTTATTGGTGCTCACTCCAACACATGTGTGAACAACAACAATAAAATTTTCATGTCCTTATATCACGATGATGATGGTTATGATATTGGTGGTAGTGGTGGTGGTGACGGTGATGCTAATGATGAGGATGGTGACGATTATGACGACGATGATGATTATTTTTGTTATGGTGGTGGTGGTGTGGTGGCGATGATGATGATGGTGATGATGATGGTGATGATGATGATGATGATGATGGTGGTGGTGGTGGTGTGGTGGTGATGATGATGATGATGATGGTGATGATGATGATGATAGTTGTTATTTTTATTATTATTATGATGATGGTGGTGGTGGTGGTGGTGCTAATGATGCCATTAAATCATTAATGTTGGTGATGATGAAAAATTGGCATTTGGACGATAGTGATAATGACGAGGACGACAATAATGAAGATAATAATGATGGTGGCGATAATTCCAGGTGTACGATCTTATAGAAATTATACGAATGGTGTTCTTGTTTGCTTCAGATAAATAAAGTAATAATAATTATCAAATAATTTGACCACACTAGTCAATAAAATAAAAGTTTGTCACGTGATTGTTTAAAGGATGATACCTGAGTATTATGCTCTGTGCTGCACATCTTTTCCAAAATGATCACACTCACAACCATTGACATTATTATCATCATCGTCGTCGTCGTCGTCATCATCATCATCATCATCATCATCATCTTCATCGTCTTCGTCATCATCATCATCATCATCTTCATCATCATAATCATAATCATCATCATCATCATCATCATCAACAACATCACCATCAACATCATCATCATCAGCAGCAGCATTACCATCATCATCATCATCATCATCATCATCATCATCATCATCATCATCATCATCATCATCATCATCATCATCATCATCAACAACAACAACAACAACAACAACAACAACAACAACAACAACAACATCATCGTCATCATTATCACCACCATCGTTATCGTCGTCTTCGTCGTCATTATTACCACCATTAGCATTCAGACCCTCCAGGTTTTTTCTATGAGTCGTAAGTAAGCACATCATCATTCGTGTCGACCACGTATGAAAAATCGAATTTTTTAAAAAGCGAAGGAATAATAATTGCAATTAAGTTATTTGTTATAAAGATTTTTAAAATGTTGACTCTTTTCTTACAAAAATAAGTACTAATAGTATTTTGTAATATATATATATATATATATATATATATATATATATATATATATATATATATATATATATATATATATATATATATATATATATATATATATATATATATATATATATATATATATATATATATATATATATATATATATATATATATATATATATATATATATATAGTTAGGGTTTTTGAAAATTTTGCTCTTGAGAAAATGAAACAGGAAAACAAACTCTTTTCTAAAACAGCGCATATCTCGAAAACCAATATTGAGAAGGTTTTGAAGTTTGGCATCTAAATTTTTCTTAAAAAATGAAAAGTTTCACCATTTTTTTTTAATTTGGTTCCCAGAACCTCAAATGTGGGGTGGAAAATAGGATTATTTGTTTTTTTTAGAATAACTGCTACTCAAAAACTGTAAGTGCTACAGATGTAAGAATTAGTATTTAGTATTTACTCAAGAATATAAGATATAATTGTTTTACCTATTTTTGATAGTTTGGTTTTCAGGACCTCAAATGTAGGGTAAAAAAAGAATATTTGGTTAAAAACTCCAAAACGAAAAAGGTGAAAGTTTTGTGCTTATGAAATAAGTCAGTTTGGGCCTAAACAGCAAGCTAGGCCTGGAATGTGCTGCCTATCAAATAAACGGATCGGGTCTAAAATATCCATGTATGGCTCTATGGATTAGTGTACTACACAGCCGGGCTAGACCGTGATTTTAGGGTTTTCAGACGGACCAAACCTGAAGTTAAAGTGGGACGAGCCGAGATTTTTTGCCAAGTACATAAAAACTTTAAGCCTCTAAAAACGGGCAAGGCCCAAATTAGACGGGCGGGGCTGGGCCTGGAATTTTGGCTTGTAAAACAGCCCGGACAAATTGTCGACGGGCAGCACCGAACGTGTAAAATCGGCCCGTGCAGTACGCTGCTATGGATGTACGGTACTAATTCGCTAATTTCAAGCGAGCGAAACCTCGACGGGCACTGCTAGTATAATATATACTAATTTGAAATAAAATAGTATAAGTTTAATTGGTTAAAATATAATTAGCCTAGACCATAAACTTAAAGAAACTATGAAATGCTTTTAAAAATTTCTTATTTGTTTGTCTGTTTTGACTTTTATGCAAATCCAAACCGCTGGACAAATTTTAACAGAAGGTCATAATGTATTTTTTTATTTTTAAAAAATTTTAAAAACTATTTTATGGTTAAAAAATTTTCCAGGCCCAAAATGCCTATGTACGAACATCATGTACGTAACAAAAATCAAATTTAGTTTACGGGACAAAATTTGAAGGTTTCAAGCAGCTTTTAGCCAATCTATTTTACGTTTTATGGACACAAAAATGAAGAGAAAGTAGAAAAAGAAAATGAGCGAGAGCAGGAACGGGAACGGGAAAGCGAGCGGGAGAATGAGCGGGAACGGGAGAACAAGCGGGAGAGCGAGCGGGAGCAGAAAAGCAAGCGGGTAAAGAACGGAAGTGAGAGAGACAAACGATAGAAAAATATCTAACATCCCGGGCAACGCCGGGTAACCCCGCAAGTTTATATATATATATATATATATATATATATATATATATATATATAATAATGTAAAATCGCTGTTTTTATGATAGGTTTTCCCATTGATAGACGTTAAAGGACTTGGAATTACTATTATGGACATTATTAATAGACCAGAAGGTATAACTAGCCCTAACAAAGCTTCATTTATTATTTTCCAATAAAACTGCAAAACCATTCTATTGAGCCCGGTATACGATTTGGTGATATCGTAACATTGGTGATCAGAAGTAGGATACAAGAATGGTTTTGAAATCATTGGATGAGCTTTGGGCGAGTGAAATGAAAGACGAGCTGGAGAAACGTGGCCTGAGCGATACAGGTAAAAAGGACGAACTTATGGAACGCCTCTTAGCCGCGTTAGTGAATGAGGGCTATGGGCCTGATGACGACGAATATCTATTCGACATTGACGAGGAAGCTGTGGTCAAGCGAAGGAAATTAAAAAACAAATTGCTGGAGGAAGAAAGACAACGAGCGAAAGAAAACATGGCAGCACATAAGAAGACAGGAGAAGGAATGATTCTTGGCCACGGAAACAAAGTAGCAGCAGCCGGTACAACTGTTGAGAGTTTGGTCGCAGAGTTGGCTGAGGCAGTGGTGGACACGGTTCTGGACCAGCGGGCTGCTGGTGATGTGGGTTGCTGCGGCGAAACCCAATTTGAACTGGAGTCCACCAGCTGTGTCTCAGAGCATGTGACGGATGACGGCCGTACAGACTGCACAAGTCAGGTGGGTCATGATGATGAGCCTGTTAAAGACGGCCATGATAAGGAACCTTGCAAAGATGCTCAAGATGAACCATGCAAAGATGGTGACAGTGATACAGTCGGTTTGGACGTCAAAAACAAAACTAAAGAAGATGAGAAGAATGTTGCAAACGAAATGCAAAACGAGGAGGATGAAAGTGACGATGATGATTATAATAATGGCAATAACAACTATGGCTTTCACCCATACAGCGACGGTTCTGAAAAGGAAGCCTCCATAACAGACGACGGCACCGAATATTCAGAGTCAGATTTTAGTGAAGAATCTGACTCGGATGAAGCAATCGAGGATTTAGAAACGGACGAAACTCCAATGGAAAATAACGTCAAAGTTAACTTGACAAAAAAAGAAGACACTGATTTGAGAGACGATGGCGGTAATTTGAAGAAAGATCCGCTGGACGATACGAAAGTTGACACCGACGAAAGAGCCGAGTTGGAATGTGAAAAGAAAACGTTCGATTGTAGCTTGGAAGAAAACAAACATGACGACGATGAACTTCTCCAAAACAACAATAGCAATGCAGCAAGCAAAAACTCTGGAAAAGATGAGACAAGAACAGAGAACGGTACCGAGGGTTTTAAATCAGATGAATCCACAGAGGATTCTAGATCAGATAGACTAAGAGTCATTGTAAAATCAAATAACAGTTTGATGAATGGATTTATTGGATTTATGGAACGACGTGTTTTCGAAAAACCTTTTGAAGAGTTTCTTGAAAAAGATCTAAAAGATAAACCGTGCAAAGATGTTCAGGACGAGGTATGCAAAAAAGGCTGTGATGAACCGTGCAAAAATGGCAACGATGAGCCAAAGAAAGACTCTGTTGATGAGCCAAAGAAGGACTGGAAGAAACTGTGTCAAACAGTCAAGAGACTTGACCATGTTGTTTGCGAATTGCGGTCAAAGCCACGAGTAAAGATCAAGGTATTTTGGTGTTCGTGGCCGAGTCGCATTTCTCAAAAGCGACTATGCTGTTCGGGACGAACAGAATTAAGAAGGGGGTAATAATGTAAAATCGCTGTTTTTATGATAGGTTTTCCCATTGATAGACGTTAAAGGACTTGGAATTACTATTATGGACATTATTAATAGACCAGAAGGTATAACTAGCCCTAACAAAGCTTCATTTATTATTTTCCAATAAAACTGCAAAACCATTCTATTGAGCCCGGTATACGATTTGGTGATATCGTAACAATATATATATATATATATATATATATATTATCATTATGAAGTAATTTATATTGTGCCCATTAATAAAAGAACATGGGCGCATTACAATCGTGTATAGTTCACGGGTATAGAACAAAAAGAGTTAAATAAAAATAATAAATGTAGCAGGATATAAAAAACGTTGGATTAAAAGTTAGGAGAAGGCACTATTGAAGATGTATGTGTTTAGTTTTTTCCTGAAGGAAAGAGGACCCGCTGTTTGGCGAATCTCTGACGGAAGGGCGTTCCATGCTGCGGGACCAGAGTAGGAAAAGGCCGTTCACCGAGTTTTGTGTGAAGAAGAGTTATGGTGAATGTTGATGAGTTGGCCGATCGCAGGCCAGAACGTGAGGCATTGCCCGCCACCGACTTGACGTCAGCAGTAGAATATTGAGGACATTTTCCATAGTAGATTGAGTGCATTATTATGGAGAGTTTGAATTGTATTTGCCATTTTATTTGCAACCAGTGTAATTGATACATGCTCGTCGTAACGTGGTCACGTAGGCTGAGTTGGAAGATTAACCGCACAGCAGTATTCTGTACACGCTGTAGCGGTTCAAGTGAACTTTGTGGTAATCCAGCCAACAGCGAGTTACAGTAATCCAACCTAGAGATAACTAATGCCAGAACTAGCTTTACTGTAACCTCCGCTCCAACATGCCGACGAATCTGTCGAAGACGGCGCAGGTAGCAAGAAGCTGACACGGTGGCGATGTGCTGTTTCATTGTTAAAGTAGAGTTCAGTCGGACACCCAGGTCGGGCACAACCGCTGACGGCTTAGCCGATTCCAATCCGGTTCATATTGTGCAGTCTCGACTTCTCAGCATGGCCAGGCTGGCCCGCGATCCAAACCAGATGACCTCTGTTTTTCCTGTATTTAGCTGCAAGCGACGAGATGCACACTAGCTCATTATCTCCGCGACGCAGTCGGATATACGCTTTCTAACGGCGTCTATTTCTTCAATTGGGCAGTCGGTGTACAGCTCGGTGATATCTTCCGTATATGCTGTAAACACCAGAGGTCCCAGGACTGATCCCTGGGTCACACCACAGTCAATTGCGAAACTGGAGGTCTGACTGTCAGCATAAACAAATGACTGCGCACGGTCACTCAGATAAGACCAAAACCTACTGAGCGCAGTAACGGTTAAAGAGAAACGGCCGGCAAGTACGGACAGACGTATTTAGTGGTCTACTGTGTCGAACGCTGCACTCAGGTCCAAAAGCACGAGCACAGAAGCCCGCCCACCATCGATGGCACGAACTTAACTGTTGTGGACGGACAAAAGAGCCGTTTCCGTAGAATAAAATGGACGGTAGGCAGATTATTGCGTCAGTAGAAAGTTCGAAGTTGACACGTGAGACATGACACGGTAAGCGAAAACTCTCTCAACAACTTTTGACAAGTATGACAGGTTGAAGATGGGGCGGTAAGAACTGTCAGAGTCTGGGTCTAGGTTTGATTTTTTGAGGTGTGGTAGAACTCGGGCCTGCTTGAGGGAGAGAGGAAAAACGCCCGTTTGAATTGACATATTGCATAGATAACAGATTGTTGTGGATATATGTGGAATATATATATATATATATATATATATATATATATATATATATATGTATATATATATATATATATATATATATATATATATATATATATATATATATATATATATATATATATATATATATATATATATATATATATATATATGTATGTGTGTGTGTTTTTCCTATCAGATGAAAAAAATATTTTTAATGTTTTCACATGTTTTTTTTCATGGATTTGTTTGTGTTTTTCACAAATATTAATAAGAGATATATAGGCTGTATATTATACTAGTTTCAATTAAATTATTTTGTAGAAAAGTTTGTAAAATGCAATGTCGTAACATTTGCTAGCGGCATTGAGGTTTAATTGAAAATAGTTTGGAAAGCGTTGAAAGAACTTAACTGTTCGTTGAAGCCGGAATTGGTAAAACGAAAGCTGAGCTATAAAGGGGGAAAAGCAGAGCTTAGGGACCATCTCCAAATGGCGTTAAAAAATGACAATCTTGAAATGGTGAAAAGGTTAAGTAATAAAAAAACATAAATCCATTAAAAAAGAAAATCCGTTTTAACAATATTTTTTTTAAATTATTTGGTTATTACAAAAAACGATGTTATTAATACTGTCAGAAAATACTTATTTCTAGAAAATAACTATTTTATGACTTTTCTATTATATAATTCGATTATATATGTTTGTATTTAAATTTTTTTGTCATTTATGAAAGGGTTATTACGCTTTATAAAATAATATCTGCAATTCATAGTTTCAAATATTGCAGCAATGCTGATGACTAATGGTGGACGATTAATACATTTAATCTTTCAAGTATCGATTGACCAAATAACCAATAACAAATTACCTTTATGCCACATTATAAAAAAAAGTGAAAAAAGCCAGAGTTCGGCAGGAAGCTGAAGTACTGTTCTGGGATAACATTTCGATGACACACATGAATTCAAATTCATGACCAAAATGCTCTAAGAAAACGCAGCTACAAATACCTCATGGGAGACCTGACCGATAATCGTCTTTCCGGATTTCACAACCAGTTATTCTAAGGGGCATGATAAGCTATGAAGTTGTTAATTCACTAAATTAGAAATTAGATATGTTATTGAAGATGTTTTATTGACTAGATTATTTCAGGGCATATTTCATGGATTTCACTCATTGCGTTTGATTTGCGTTTACTAAATACAACTTGGCGTTCGACTTGCATTTGCAAATTTTAATCCAGCGTAAGAGCAGTCACTGAGAGTCGCAGGCTTGACTTTATTTGACGGGTACTTTCCTCATGGAATGCTGAATGTGGGAATGTCAAAGACGAAGAATCCCTCATCATTATTCATCATCGGCAATGATTAACAAGTACTAACAATATTAAATATGTACATAAATAATATATATATATGTGTATATATATATATTTATATATATACTAGTGGTTTTGCCCGTCCCAAGGACGCATGTTTTAAAATTACGATGTATTTTGAATACATTTTATAAAAAAAATAGTCAAAAAAACCAAAATGACATTTGATAACCATAAAAAAAATTTTGTTATTTGGTTGCAAATTTAATGAAATTTTTTATCGTGTTTAAATTTTCAATTTACTAAAGTATTTCATATAAATTCATAGTATGTGAAAATTAAAGAGTGCAATAATTAGTTATTAAAGAATTTCAGTATACACGACATTTCTTGTGAATTGACGGCCATCGTTGAGAAGTGGTCCCGATTTTTATGAAATTGTGTGTGTGCATTTGGTAGGTCTGAGGAAAGGTCCTAGGCTATTTTAAATATTTTTTAAAAATTATTTTAAAAAGTTATTTTGGAAAACCAATAAGGTGCAGTTATGTCCTTTCAATAGGAAAATGCAACCAATAGAAAGACATATATATATATATATATATATATATATATATATATATATATATATATATATATATATATATATATATGTATATATATATATATATATATATATATATGTATATATATATATATATATATATATATAACACGCAAGACTTCGGCTGATATATATATATATATATATATATACTAGCGGGGTGCCCGGGGTTTTAGAGGTTTTTCTAATGTTTGTCTCTCTAGCTCAGGTTTCCTTCCCCGCTTGCATTCTCTTTCCCGTTTGCTTTCCCGTTCTCGGTCGCTTTCCCGTTCCCGGCTGCTTTCCCGCTTCCGGTGGTTTTTGCGCTCCTGTTTGCTCTCCCGTTCCCGGTCGCCTTTCCGTTTTAGCTTGCTCTCCGGTTCTCGCTCATACTTGCTCTCCCATTCCCGTTCTCGCTCGCGCTCATTTCTTTTTTTTCATTCTTTCCTAACTTCTTTTAGCCCATAAAACGTAAAATAGATTTGCTAAAACTGCCTAAATCTCGCTTGAAGCCTTCAAACGTTGTAACTGAAACTAAATTTAAATTTTATTACGCACCCCCGAAACTATTTAACTATTTAACTATTAAAAATAAATAACCAAGATTCAGTAAACAACGTATTCGGTTGAATTTTAATTGTAAATATGTATTAATATAAAATTATTAATAAATAAAATAACAAAATTTTCAATTTTTTTGTTATATATATATATATATATATATATATATATATATATATATATATATATATATATATATATATATATATATATATATATATATATATATATATATATATATATATATATATATATATATATATATATATATATATATATATATATATATATTGTTCCCGCTCGCTCACCCACTCCGCTCATTTTGTGACGGATTTCAAATTTTTTTTCTCTATATTTGATTCCCCTTGACTCTCAAGGTTGTGTGAAAATTTCATTACGATCGGATGAATGGTATAGCAATGCATAAAGGACATATATACATACATACAAACATTCATTTATATATATATATATATGTCACAGTCTTCCCTGCTGGAATGACGTGAACACCAGGAAGAAAAGACAACTCGGAACGACAACAAAAAAACTTTATTATGCGCTGTTATAACAAAAAATCAAATACAAAACACGCAGGACTTCGCCTGATACTAAATAGCTAGCTCTGTCCTGGCGGGGTTCAAATAGCTATATATATATATATATATATATATATATATATATATATATATATATATATATATATATATATATATATATATAAAAATATAAATAAATATATATATATATATATATATATATATATATATATATATATATATAAATATATATATATATATATATATATATATATATATTGCGAATAAACTGTGGAATCAATTTATCTTTGAGACACGCTCCAAGAAACACAACTCGCCATTTGGCAGAAACAACTTTTCGAGCCAAATTCTCGACCTTTCGGTACAAAACTCTCTGTTCGAAACTACAATTAGCCAAAAACTTTTCCATTAAACTTTTATTGTCAGACCGACGGACCGTTTCAGCTATGTCAGCCATCCTCAGGGTCAAAAGTAAAACGAGAAAAGTAAACAAACAGAAAGAACCGAAATTATCAAAGAATTAGCACACTAACAAAAGAAAAAACCAAAAAACACTCTACTTATCAAATCAAAAGAATATAAAATTTATACTATTGGAAATCAATTTTTGCGCTTTCGCTGTGTTATATTAGAAGAGACAAGAATTTCCTCAGATACATTACAATGAGATTTGTCAGGAGCAGCCTCAACAGCCAAAGTATTTGTGTCAGAGGACGAGTCAAAAGTATCATCATTTATGTTATCCTCGTCGTTAGAAGGAATACAGGGTAACCGATGCATATTGCTTTCTTTGACACCGGAAGTGAATATATATATATATATATATATATATATATATATATATATATATATATATATATATATATATAGCCTCAGAAAACGCGCAAAATTAATGTCTGAGAATTAATGTCTAGGTTCCTGTCTAGACTGAGAGTCTAGACAGGTCGACGGGTGCAAGATACACTTGTCAGGAGGTCCTGCAGAGCCACCCCTGACATAACTTCCCCTCAAAACGAAGATGTTGAACAGTCTTTCAATATCTTAAATGTTATCTTTCACAGTACTGGATGAAGAATGGTTGTTCGTTCGTCGATGTATCTTGTCTACTAGGGCTTCAAGGTTGACTTTAAACTGGAGATGTCCTTCCTGAAAGTAACTTTTACTCTCACCAGTAAAACCACCCATACAACCAGCTCGACCCATCCAAGTTTAATCCCGGTCTGAATTGTATTAACGAAAGAATCGTCATCACGTCATATCAAAGAAGTTCAACTACTTTAACAATATCATTAATTATTACAACGTTCTGCAACTAAGACAACAAAAGAAAAAACCTATGCCTCTAGAAATACAACTATTACAATGTGCCTCTGGGCTTATGCTAGAAAACAACATTTCAAAATTTATAACAGTAAATAATAAACATAATTACAAGTAAAAAAATGTCGTTCAGCTCTCCGTGTTGAGAGACTACTCCCCTATCCGGGAGAGGAAATCTGCGTCTCCGTGAGATAAGAGAGGGGATTATGATCGGAATATATGGTCACCATGGAAAGCAGTATCCAAGAATTATATTTCTTACGGGTGTTATAATGACAATGACGTTCATAGATATCTTGTTTGTAGTCTCCATGTAGAGTTTTTCTGGCTCTATCTGAAGCTGCCAGATCTTTCTGAATTTGGAGTTCAGCTTCAAGCTGCTTGTATCCTTTGTCACTTTTTTTACTGGCATTTGACATTTCTTGTTTAGTTACATTGATAAATTCGATCTTGTGCATGAATTCTTTGATCTGGACCTGGTAACGTTTGAACTGCTTCACAGCTTCATGTTTGACTTTCAGAGCATCAGCAAGTTGTTCTTCAGTAGTTCTGAAGACAGCTTCAAGCTTGTTCCGGGCATCCGTTGCAAGCTGCCTCTGTCTCCTCTCTTCTTCAAGTTCAGCTTCCACGTCTCTTATCTTTTTAAGAAACCCCTTTTTACCTTTTTCATCTATTTCCTCTCCTGACTGCGCCTTTCTCATTGACTGATCTTTCAAGGTTTGCATATTCACTTCCAGTCTCAATTTGGCATCTTTGGTTCCTTGAACTTCCTTTTCGAGCTCTCCGACCATCTGCTTCTGGGCTTCCACCTGAGCTTCAAGAGCTCTCTTGTCTTTTTCTAATTCGTGAACATTCTTTTTGACGTCATCTTTAGAAGAAACCAGGTCATCAAGTTCTCTTTGCAGTTGACTTCTCGCTCTGTTTAATTCGGTCAAATCTTCGTTCAGCCCATCAACTTGTCGAGTCAGGTTGAAAATTTTTGTTTCTTTTTCTCTGAGATCCTTATCTTTTTAAGAAACCCCTTTTTACCTTTTTCATCTATTTCCTCTCCTGACTGCGCCTTTCTCATTGACTGATCTTTCAAGGTTTGCATATTTACTTCCAGTCTCAATTTGGCATCTTTGGTTCCTTGAACTTCCTTTTCGAGCTCTCCGACCATCTGCTTCTGGGCTTCCACCTGAGCTTCAAGAGCTCTCTTGTTTTTTTCTAATTCGTGAACATTCTTTTTGACGTCATCTTTAGAAGAAAGTTCTCTTTGCAGTTGACTTCTCGCTCTGTTTAATTTGGTCAAATCTTCGTTCAGCCCATCAACTTGTCTAGTCAGGTTGAAAATTTTTGTTTCTTTTTCTCTGAGATCCTTCTCCAAGTTATTTCTTGCAATTGTCAACCTCTCAGAGATGGCTTTTTCTTCGGTCAGGCTTTGATCAAATTTTCTTTGCTTTTTGTCAATTACTGAAAACTTTGACCTTTCGTTGTCCAGAAGAACAGTGATGTCATCGAACTCATATTGCAGTTTCTTCTAAGATTTATTGAACTTATCGTTTTCTTCAACTAATTGTGCGATCCTCTCTTGAAAGGTTTCAACTTCTCGCGACCATTTCTTTTTCGATTCTTCAATGACGTCGTTCAATGCATCGTGTTCGTCAGCTTTAAGCTTATATTCTTGCAGCTGTGCAGCCATGCTTCCCGTTCGAGCTTTGACGGTTCCTTGAACTATCATTCGTTCGCGTTCTTCCATTCTCAATCGCCTTGTTTCTTCCATCCTTCTCATCTCTTTTAATTTAAGCCATCTTAGTCTTCTATTTTCACGTTCTTCTTCTAACATCCTCTCTTTTAATTTCAACTTCCTTTCTCGAAACGATCTATCTATTAATTGATTTTCCAATTTTTTGGATACACATTCCCTCCCGCTAATTGCGCTAGGTTTCCATAACCCTGAACACCGGACGACATACTATCCATCTTTAACCAGATAAGTATCAAATAAAAGACCCACTTATCTAAACTCAGACCGGCGGGAAAACTCGAAAAGAAACTCAAACCTTGAGCATGGATGGGTCGGCCGATTCTAGCCACGGAAAGCCTCGTAACTGGTTAGCTGATCCGATGATGATCTTGGAAACGTCTGGCGAGCCTTAGTCACAAGGAGAACTTCGCCGGCAAGAGAGATCTTCTTCCCAAACTTGCTTGTCGAACTTTGCTGGAGAGCACTACTTTCTTCCTGATACTTGATCCCACCGCTGCCACCAAAATGTCACAGTCTTCCCTGCTGGAATGACGTGAACACCAGGAAGAAAAGACAACTCAGAACGACAACAAAAAATTTTATTAAAGCGCAGTTAATAAAAAAAAATCAATAACAAAACACGCAGGACTTTGCCTGATACTAAATAGTATCTGTCCTGGGGGCGGGGGTTCAAATCGCTATATATATAGCCTCAGAAAACGCGAAATAAATGTCTGAGAATTAATGTCTAGGTTCCTGTCTAGACTGAGAGTTTAGACAGGTCGACGGGTGCAAGATACACTTGTCAGTAGGTCCGGTAAAGCGACCCCTGACAATATATATATATATATATAAATATATATATATATATATATATATATATATATATATATATATATATATATATATATATATATATATATATATATATATATATATATATATATATATATATATATATATATATATATATATGTGTGTGTGTGTGTGTGTGTATGCATATATATATATATATACATATATATTTATGAGACTATGTGTGTAAGTATGTATGTATGTGAGTATGTAAGTCCTTTATGCATATATATATTTCTTTATGAGTTTAACTCCGCCTTGCTTTTGCAAGCCAGTTCCAAGCCTGGAAAAAGGAGGAGGAAAATGTTTAAAGGATCAATTTATGATCCACGACAGGAAGTACTTAGGTGCTTCCAACATACAGCCATTAGAGTCTTAAAACACTTGGTGTAAAGGACTATAAACTATTATAAAAAAAAAAAAAAAAAAAAAAAAAAAAAAATCTTTATGAGTTTGAGTTTGTTTATTCAGTTATCAATACATACATTCAAAATCACAAAAAAGACAGAACAAAAAAAACAATAATAATTAAATAGTCATTAATGTCATTATAATAGCATGTATGATTGATGAAGAGGTGCTGCATCAGGCCCCTCTGTTTATATGTATATCTATTTCTCATTATACAAGCTGTATTCACACAATTCATATTTCGGGAACGGTAAAACGACCAGGGATGGGAAAGCGGCAGTAGGTAGCGGGAGCGCAACTGGGAGCAGGAGAGCTACCGGGAGCGGGAAAACGACAGTGAGCGGGAAAGCGACCGTGCGAGGGAAAGCGACCGGGAGCGGGAAAACGACCAAGAGTGGGAAAGCGACATTAAACTTTTTTTTTAAAAATCAAAATAATTTATAAGGCAAAACAACGTTTGCTGGATTAGCTAGTATATATATGAGATTATGTGTGTAAGTATGTATGTGTGTAAGTATGTAAGTCCTTTATGACCTGCTTCACCATTCATCTAATCGGAAAAGGTTTTTGTGAACATTTTTAAATCGGTCACAAAATGAGCGGAGCGAGAGAGCGAACGGAAACGGTAACTGCAGAATGAGCGGAAACGAAAAAGCAAGCGTGAACGGAAAAGCAAACAAAAGCGAAAAAACGACTGGACAAGAAAAAGCGACCGGGAACGGGAGTGCAAGCGGGAGTGGGAAAGCGACCGGGAGCGGGAAAGTGACCTGGAGTGGGAGAGAAAGCGGGGAAGGAAACGGGAGCAAGAGAAATTATATATATATATATATATATATATATATATATATATATATACAAGTTGTATTCACACAATTCATATTTCGGGAACGTGAAAACGACCAGGAATGGGAAAGCGACCGGGAGCGGGGAAACGACCGAGAGTGGGAAAGCGACATTAAACTTTTAATAAATTCTACAATGTCAGTCCTAAAGATTACAAGTAAAGGAAAAAACGAGTTTTTTTAACATAAACATATTTAATACACTCGATTTAGAAATACGAAAGATGTTCAAATTAAGTTTTTCTTTTTCTTTTTTTATTTTAATTGTCATCCAATATAAAGCTATGCTGAAAGTTTCAGTTTCCAAGCTAGTCAAAAAGCTGGTTAAATTTTACTTGCAAGAAAGCCACACACACATACACACACAAACAGAGATTGTAACCTAAATAAAAGTTTTTAAAAAGTTTGTAAATAGGTGGCGCTGCAATAGCAAAGTAATATATAATGAGATTTAAAAAATCCGTCATTTTTGACGGCTATCTCTGGTATATATTCAACATTTTAGCGAAATCAACACGTTAACAAGTATCTTTCAGTTCCAACACATTTCTAAATGTTGATTAATGTAGATGCATTAGCATTCGAACAAATTGCCTATAAAAGCGCTCGATCAATCCGTGATGGCACACAAAATAAAACAAATATTGTCAAACCAGTGGCGTTCCGAAACATTGCGGGGTACTAGAAAAATTACGGGGTACTTGAAAGATTTCGGGGTACTAGAAAAATTGCGGGGTACAGGTTAGTTGAAAGACTGCGGGCACGGGGTAATTGAAAGATTGCGGGCGGGGTACTAGAAAAACTGCGGGTTACGGGGTACTCGACAAGTTTTGATACGAATAGTATTCTGTTTGCTAAGTAATTTGCAGTTTAATAAAATTAAATAAATAAATTAAATTAATAGAAACGTACAGATGCAATCGTCTTCAAAATGTTTAATATTGTGATTTTGTTTATGTTTGTACACATTTAACAGTCCATTTGTTTTCGTAACACGTCTTTGATGATTTTTTTTAACTTCGATGTTCGCCGTGTTTGGAAATTAACATTAGAAAATAGCAGGTAGCTGGTAAAGGAGCAGAGAGCAGCTTAATAAACAGATTAAGAAGGACTTAAAGTTTTAAATTCAAGAAACTTGCACAAACTTAGTTTAACTCATTTATTTTGGATAATCGAACATGAATTAAAAATATTGAAATAGTAGTAACAAGATTGGAAACAACTTATATTTATAACTGCATATTTTTATACCACGCAGGCATGTCTATCACAGATTAGAAAAGAAGTTTTCGGCATGAAATTTCAACTCATACACAAGAGTGACCTTTAATATTTGTCACTAAAAATGATTTGACTGCAAGTATTTGTAACGAATCAACTGTTTATAACAAAGACAAATATTTATTTTCAAATGAGTTTTGAAAAGCCGCAACAACATTTATATACAAGTAGAAAGTAGTTTCAATTTTATGCTATTCATGCGTGTCCATGTTCCATGACTGCTGAAAATGAACGACTTTTGTTTTCTTTCAATGGTGCTCAATGAGTCATTTGGAAACAATTTGCTGCAGAAACAAAACATTTGCTTCTGCATTGTTTTAAAATTATGAAAACACGAAACACGTGTAACAAAAGATAAAAGAAAGCGCTTTCAGGTAAATTAATAAATTTTCATAAAATTAAAATTGATAATTTTGAGCATCAAAGTATCACGAAAATGTGTATGACTTCAGATTTCAAACGACTTGCAGTGCAAAACAAAACATTTGGGAACGGTTTTCACAGAAACATTAATTACTGTTTAATTTTAATCACTACATGATTTTAATTAATAAGTAATCACAAACTAATCTAATTTAATAAATAATTTTAAAATAAAATATTTAAAATTGAATATATATATATATATATATATATATATATATATATATATATATATATATATATATATATATATATATATATATATATATATATATATATATATATATATATATATATATATATATATATATATATATATATATATATATATATATATATATATATATATATATATATATATATATATATATATATATATATATTATTATTAAACAACACGGCGTATTTAGCAAAAACCAACTTGTTAAAACTTTTTTCAAGCTTCCTGAAAAAACTTCGAATTCGAGGATTTGCAAACAACTGACCGCTATTCATTTTATTAAATATAACAACCAAATTATATAACAAAATCAAAGTTATAATCCAACACTATTCAAGTGATCATTTGACATTATGCTTGCGTGCGTGTGTGTGTGTTACATAAAAAACGAGCATATTAGCATAAACAATAAATAAATAAATAGACAATAAATATCCGAAAATTTTATAGAATGCATTATTAATTAGTTCGGAGGTATGTTTAAATTTTTAAGTCTCTAGCTCATCGGGAAGTTAGTTTAAAATCGATTGCAAAATTTTACGACAGACAGAGAGAGAGAGAAGTCAAGTTAAGTAAAAGTGTGTAAAAACTGTGCATGGCTCTATGATGCACGGTTCAATTTATCTCATTTTAAGCAAGCGAAGCAACAAAATTAATCAATCAATATAGAGAAAGCAATATAATTAAAAATTGTATCCACTAAAAAATCTATAAAAAGGTGGTCTTTAGAAAAGCTACCAACATGAAAAAAAATATCAAAAGTGAATTCTCAAAAGACGAGCCCGGCCTGGTTCGTGTTGAACTTATAACGGAAACATATCTTCAAAGCTCGGTAACTAATTTTTCGAAAACTAATAAAACCCGTATATTATTATGTTTTAAGAAGAATCTAAATACTGATTCCTAATGTTTGCAGTTTTAAATCGAATAACTAGTTTCTAATGCAACCCGATTTAGTGCTATCATTATTTAATAATCGTTACCATCACAAGCATTATTGTTAATTTTATCATTTTTGTCATTCTGCAGCATCTTTATCATTTTTATCATTTTGCATCATCTTTATCATTTTTTTCATCTTTATCATTTTTATTGTCTTTATCATTTTCATAATTTGTATCATTTTGTATCATTGTTATCATCGCGTTCATTGTTGCAGGTATAATAGCCGACAATTTCGCCGATGAAATAATTCTGGAGCCAACACAGATAGCCAAGCACTATCTCAAAACGTGGTTCGTCCTTGACCTTCTCAGCTCAATCCCACTCGATCACGTGATTCTCATGTTCTCTCCAGACAACGACAGCTTGAGTCAAATCATTCATGCAGGTATCTTGTTTTTACTGCAATGATTAATATTTAATCAAGATGTGAAGGTCGTATTGTAGTATGCTTAGCATACTTATTAACACTAATAATAAATTTGTTAAACTGAAAATCTAATTTGAAAAAAATATTTCGAAAGTAGAAATTTTTACATTTTTGATCAGATTCATCTGCGGAGCTTTAAAACGTTTTAAATGCAAAAAATAAACAACGCTTTAAAAATGTAGGTCATGTGCTTTGATTTTTAATGTTTAATACGTAACACCTTCGAGTATTAGTAGTAATACTAAATATTAAATTAATTTAGATGATAAATATAATGATTTTAATTATAAATTTAAAAATAATTTCATTAAAAATAAATATAATCAAAATGTCCTGGATGTCCTGGATGTCCTGGACATGTCCTGGGGTGTCCTGGGGATATCCTAGGAATTCTGCGGTGACAATGACAAATCTTTTCAACGTTATAGTAAATATAAACATCTTTTGTTTACTATTTGACAGGATAATATTTTAATAGTAAATATAAATAAAGATAATATTTTTACGATACGATTTCACTATAAAATTTGGTCACTGTTGGGGCTTTTTTAAATTTTTAGTTTGTTAAATTATAATTATACTTGTTACTACTTTTCTGAATTAAAAGGCACGAACACACACTAGCATATATAAGAGCATGGAATAACAAAATACGTTATAAACAAAACTTTAGAAATGTTCTTGACAGTTTTGAATATCGAAAAGTGACGGCTGTAATTGAGCCATTTTCAGTTCATAAAATTCCTGGAAAGTGTTTGAAGGGATAATTGTTATAAAAGAAGTGACATGAAATTACATGGAAATGGACATGCACACCATAAAAATTGAAAGAATAACGTAAATGGATTTCCTTGCTTAAACACACAATTTTAATTTTTTTTTAATTTTAGTTTTTGTTAATTTTAAAAAGAAGAAATAAATTAAATTTGAATTTTATGCAAGAACTTCGTTTTTTTTGTGCAAAAATATCCTTGAAAGTGTATATAAAAATATTCATATGTACTGAGAAGTCGCATGTTTATAAATAAGTAATTCTTATATATAGTTATGACTTAAATATTTATTTAAAACTTTTATTACTAAGTCACATATTTATTATAAATTGACATATGAATGAATAACTTACATTGGTTGGTAATATACATGTTTGTTTAATAAAATTACATTTTAAATCATAATTCACATAAACAATGCTATTGTATTGTTAATTCATATACACTGGACTTTCGATATTGCGCAAGTGAATAAAGCGTTGATTTGGTTATACCGCTATCTCTTGTGATTTACTATAACGCTGGATGGATATAACGCGAATTTGGCAGTGGACCCGAAAATCCGCGTAATATCGAGGGTCTAGTGTATTTAAAAAGTAGTGCAAAAATCTATTTCAAAGGACACTGTGCCTAGTGGCGTAATTTGCATGGCTGACACCCGAGGCGGATATCGATGGTGTCCCCCCTCAAATACGGTTAAAATCAACATTCAGTAAAAGAAAAATTAGGTAAGCGTATGATTTTAATACAACTTGAATAAAAACTTAAAAAATTAGAAGTCCTTGTTTATCAAATTACACAACTATCAATCAAGTATTTTAAACATATTTAGGAGAAACTTGCAAAAACTTTTTTTTTTAAATACTTCTAGCTTTGACGCTGAAAACTCGGAAATCACATTTTCAAAATTACTTTTTTTTGTCTCGTTTTTGATCGTTAGCATTGTTGACTGTAAGTAGTTTTTAATTAATTTACTAAAGCTCCTCTTGCACGAAACAACAGATAAGCAAATTGTCATAAATAAATTAATTAAATGCTACGATAAGATTTGGAAGGGCTTTTTAAATCCCATTCTACAATGAATTTCAAAAAGTTTACTTAAGCCCAATCAGACACTGTATCATTGGCGGTTATTGAACATCTTCCCAATCTCGGTATTCCTAGGAGGTGTTTTGCTCTGACACCTCATCATATAAGCCAGTCAAATTTGATACAGATAATTTCAACTCCGTGAAATTAGCCGAGAGAAAAGTATTTGTCGGGACAACCGAAAACGACGAAACTACATCTTCAATAGATTTTGATTTAGTTCGAAGTTCCGCACTGAATCGGTCGAAACATTCAGGCCTATCTTTTTGACTTTCAGCTGTCATCATTTTCACCTGCTATTCGTTTTTACGCCGAATTCTTTTTCCATTGGAATGTCGTATTCCTTCGATTTTTCGCAGCAAGTCCTATTGCTTTTTCAACAATATGATCCCGTTGTTTTAATATAAAGACAAAGTGCTTCTATTATTATAGCTAACTGGTCAATACTCAAGCATTTATTTTGCAATGCAAATTGAGTGTAATTTATTTTCATTAGTGCATCATCCCAAAAAAGAGGTAACAAAGAAAAGTTAAATTACATACAGCAAGCATAAAGTTTTGCGCAGCACCTCTGCTGTCTACATTTTCTTGTTGATCACAAAATTCCTAAATTGCAGCCACAACCTCATCAAAATTTTCTGTTAGTGTTTTTACTGCAGCATAAGCATAATAAACACTAACACTCCAAGCGTTGTTAAAAGGTTTTTTTTTAAATTCTTAATGTAGCGCTGGTGTCTGGTGAATCTGGTGTCACAGATTTAATTTACTAGATAGATCATTCCATAGGAGGCCGCGCGTATATATGAAAAACCTATATATGTATATGCAATATATTTTTGAATTTTAGCCGTTATTTCCTTTATGGAGTTTGTGTAAGGTTTTTTTAATCGCAGCCGGGGCGGGCCGCCTCTGCCGCACCACCCTAGCTACGCCACTGACTGTGCCACAATAATTTTAATTTAATACAATGAGTATTAATTCATGTTTATTAAATAGTTTACATAATTATTACAAGTTACACATTTAATAAAAGTTTACAGACATAATAATTATTTTTTGCCTATTTGATTATAATATGCATATAATTGTAAATAATTTTCAACAGAGAAATAATTTATTTTGAAGGTCGTGCTTTGAGGTTTTTTCGTCTCGTGAAGTTGCTGAGCTTGTTGAAACTGTTGAGGTTGTCACGATTGGTCAGGTATATCAGCCAGTGGGAGGAGGTGAGAATTGTCTTGTTGTTGTTGTTGTTGTTGTTCTTCTTGTTGTCTGTGTTGTTTGTGTCGTTTAGATTAAAAGAGTTTTTAAAACGTTTTTTTTTTCAAGTCCTGTGTTATGACCTTGCAAAACAGGTTTTAAACAAATTTGCGAATAGCATGACAAATACGAAAAATATTATATTATTGTCCTTTTAATCACTCAAATAAAAATTGTAATTTAATAACCAAAATAAATAATTACTCGTCTAAAACTACTAAATTTATTATTTATAATTTTCTGATTCATAATTACCAATTATAAATTTTAAAAGAATTGGTATAAATATATAAGAATTGGAATGAATATATTGAAGTGCAGTGATGGGCACTTTAACTACTGTAGTTGTAACTACTGTAGTTATAACTACATTTATAGTAGTTACATGGTAGTTAATAAATTATTAAATGCAAACTTATTTTTTGTTGTTGTGTTTTTATATCTTACAGTACATGTTTTATAAATATACGAGTATTTAAAAAGTAGTTGGAAAGTAGTTAACTACTTTAGTAGTAGTTAACAAACTAGTTATAACTACCTCTCTTCTAAAGTAGTTAACATGTAGTTATAACTACTTCTGTCATGAGGTAGTTGGCATGTAGTTGTAACTACAATTGAAGTAGTTGGTGCCCATCACTGTTGAAGTGTACTTGCATTTAGCTATAATATAAGAAGAAAAAAAATAATACATAAATTGAAGCGCGGAATTGCTTGATGGCCACTGAAATGACGTGTAATGAACAACAAAAATAATAATTGAATATCTGACAGGACATAATTGATATTTATTGTAGATAATTAATAATTATATCTGAGACTGAAACGTTCTTAGTCGGCATTATTATCTGACTCGGTATCGTCATTGTCATCATCGTTGGAGTGTTCATTTGAATGTTCATCACTTTCTATGGCGTCGAAACTAATTTCGAAGAAAATGACAAACAAATTGTTTTCTATAGAAAATAAAGAAGATAACGCAGCTTATATTTTTAGTTTTATTCATGCCAACCATTGCCAATTGGTCATGGCGGATCATCTGGTTTCTCAAAATTCAGTGCAATGTACGCTTGTTAATTCACTTCTTAGATATGTAGTTCGCGCCATTCTATTTTGGGTGACAGTATTGATGTTGACTTGAATTTCATTTTATGTGGTTTTCTTAAATTAGTGGTTCTTAAGCAATAGTCCATGAATTCCAGAACCTATACCTACATATTTAGAAGCAAGTACAGGGAACTTGCAGATAATAATTGTGGAACGTTTTGACTGTCAATGAAAGATTCAGCTAATGATTTGCAGGTTATTTGAGTAAATTAGCAGTAATTCAGTTTTGTCCAATTGCCATCAACGTGAGTCATAATTCATATGAACGGTAACTTAATTTCTTCCATGTAACATCTAAACGAACAATAATTCATTTTTTCTATTCAACATCTTTATCAGCAGTAATCCAGTTTGTTCCAGTAATAACCACACAAACTATAATTCATTTCATCTACAATTTATATGAACACAAGTCCAATGGCGTTCAACAAATGGTCATCATATTTTTTTAAGCTCAGCATCAATGTCAGCAATTATTCAAGTTATTCATATAAGTGATTAATAATTTTTACCAAATAAACATCCGATTTAGTAACAATTAAATTACTTATAAATAACATCAATACGAAAAATTAATTTAAATAATCTATTTACTATCAATATAACCCAATATCTAGTATCACGAATTAAAAATTACATTCCTTCAATTCATCACCAGTATGAATGATAATTCACCATGCAACATTCACTAGGATCTACACAAATTGAATTAGTCACTTGCATTAGTGTGGCTGCCGTAGAGCAACTTGAGAGCGTTCTGTTTAAATTCCCTTTTAGATGACCTTTCACGGGTCATTTGCTTTGATGGATAAAATGAAAAAGGTGTTTCTGAGAAAATGAATAAAGTGCAATTAGTGTATTCCGTACAATTTCAGTTCATGTTGTTGCAGTTACAAAGAAAATATGATATTCATATATACATACACACGTGCATACATACATTCTTGTCAGAATCACTAAACATCTCAACGACAACAAACTTCTACCTGCATATCAATCAGCTTACCGTCGGCATCATTCGACGGAGACAGCCACACTTAGATTCTTCTCAGACGTTCTCGAGGCGGCCGACCATGGTCAGCTCACTCTTCTTGTCTTGCTGGATTTGTCTGCTGCGTTCAACAAACTTTCAAATGGCTGCTGTCCTACTTTGTCGGGCGTGAATGTCGGATAAAGATCGGTGACACGTCCTCCCCCGGAGTCCTTATTGCTTGTGGAGTTCCTCAGGGGCAGTTATGACGAGTACTTAAGTATTTAAGTACGTACTTAAGTACAATAGGTGTACTTGAGTACTTGTACTTAAGTACAATAGGTGTACTTGAGTACTTGTACTTAAGTACAATAGGTGTACTTGAGTACTTGTACTTAAGTCCTTTCGCGAATGTGTACTTAGTACTTGTACTTAAGTACATTTTAGTGTACTTAAGTAACTCCGCCTTGCATTTGCAAGCCAGTCCCAAGCCTGGATAAAAGAGGAGGGGAAAGTTAAAAGGATCAAATTATGATCCACGACAGGAAGTACTTAAGTGCTTCCTACATACAGCCATTTCAGTCTTAAAACACCTGGTGTAAAGGACTATAAACTATTATAAAAAAAAAAAGAAAAAAAGTACTTCTTAAGTACATTTCAAAAGTAGCTAAGTACTTTTAAAAGAATTGCTTTATTTTTATTTGTAAAAATAATTATTTATAATTTGCAAACCTAAAATTAAGTGTTTATGTAGCAGAGTCTATGCTCGAGCATTTTCTCTTGTCGAGGTTATGCTTTGTCATTCTAGTTTTTACATTAGTGTTTCTAACAAGATGGTCGATATATTGTAACGTACCTATAACTGCAAAGTAAATCAAGTTTTCTCTTTAGTTGTGAGGACTTATTTCAGTGAAATAGTTTCTGATGATGAAGATTATATAAGAGCTCTTTGCAGTCTTTGCAAGCCTAACAAGTAAATTAAAAACGAATTTTTAAAACCCAATGCTTTTATATGTAATTAAAACACAAATTTTGCAATCAATTTTTTTTCCGTAATAATTGCAAGCCAGTCCCAAGCCTGGAGAAAGGAGGAGGGAATAGTTAAAAAGATCAAATTATGATCCACGACAGGAAGTACTCAAGTGCTTCCTACATACAGCAATTCGAGTCTTAAAACACCTGGTGTAAAGGACTATAAACTATTATAAAAAAAAAATTAAAAAAAACTAATAATTGAATATTGCATTGTCTTCTATTTTGAGCATGTATGCAAAATTTGAAAAAAAATCTATCGTCAGGAAGTGACTGAAAAATTGATTGCAAGATTTGAAACAGACAGACAGAGAAACAAACAGAGACGACGAGTTAATAAAAGCATTGGTAAAAAGAATCCCATTCCCAGTCAATACAAAGCTCCTTCGAATTTCACCAAGCATATTCAATTACGTTAAGAATGAGAATTTTGATAATTTGTAGGCTAAGAACATTAAATTTTGTATTATTTGGTTTTAGAGAGCTCATGGTAAAATGCATATTTACTCAATGCACGTGCAAAGCAAGCAGGTCAAACGAAGGGCGTCTGGAAATGTTGATAGCCCTAGGCCTAGTTTATATGCAAGCAAATACGGTTAGACGAAATGTCAGAAAACCATGTTGTGACTTATAATAGGAAGAATTTTGTAAAAGCATTTAAAGAGTATGCTGAATCAAGCATAATAGAGTTGGAACCATCAGAGAGCAAAGACTGTGATCCTGGGACATCAAAGATGAGACTTATCATCTACAGATATCCCGCTGTGTCACACCCATACTTTAAGGTTCGCTGGCTGCCATTGACACATTGTAAGATGGCTGAAAAACTGTTCGTAGTTGAAGTCAATCGTATGAATGAAACAAATACTTTTCCAGAAGCAGAGGTTGTGACGGCATCAACTGGCGATTTCTATGGGTTTTATGAACCAGGTTTAGAAAGTAATGATTCAACTCAAAAAGATATATTGGTGATGTTTCTTAATAAATACTTGGTTTTATGCTGATCAATAAAACTTTTCAAGGTACTTGAGTACTTGTACTTAAGTACAATTTGAAAAACTGTACTTGTACTTAAGTACAATTTGAAAACTGTACTTGTACTTAAGTACAAGCTAAATAATGTACTTGTACTTAAAGTACATTTAACTCAGAGTACTTAGTACTTATACTTAAGTACATTACGTCAACACTGCTTAGGGGTCGCTCTTAGGTCCAACTCTCTTCTCAATATATACTGCGGATCTATCCAAGGTCATTGATCGTCACGTGCTGAGGTATCATTTCTATGCTGACGATACGCAGATCTACAGTCACTGCGATTTTGGGGGTGCCGCAAAACTTTCCACGTCAGTCTCGACGTGTGTCGAAGATGTCTACCAATGGATGCGATCAAGTCGCCTCCAGCTAAATTCTGGCAAATCAGAAGCCATCTGGTTTTCTACCCGACGTCGGAGTCACCTCTGCCCATCTGAGACTGGATTACGCCGTTCTTTTTGGTCAGAGACCTGGGCGTCTTTCTCGACTCCGATCTGACCATGCGCGCCCATGCGTTCGCCATCAGAACACTTATCACTTCATTGATACCCTCGAGGCTCGACTAGTGCTTCCCAAAACCCTCACTCGACGCCTGCAGGCCGTTATCAATGCTGCCGCGTCGAGAAGCCGTAAACATGACCACATTACCCCAATACTCCACGAACTTCACTGGCTTAGAATTGAACACAGGATAGTGTTTAAGTTGGCACTCATCATTCTCAAGTGACTCAGAGAGATGGCCCCACAGTATCTTGCTTCATCACTCCAACGCCTACATGACATGCCATGTCGAAACCGACTTCGATCCTCTTCGTCGTCGCTTCTCTTCGCTCCGGCAGGACGTCTCAAGAGTGCTGGAGATAGGTCATTTGAAGTTGCTGGGCCAAGAATCTGGAACCAACTCTCACCAGAAGTTACATCCGCTTGCACCATTGAAGGCTTCAGAAAGGTCCTCAAAACACACCTGTTCGGTGGCCTTGAGGCTCATTAACATGGACTTACGCCACCTTAAATGTTGTCCAACATTCATTCATTCATTTATACATATATACAAATACAATTCATTTTTGTCGGGAATAGGACTGAGTGACTGGATTGTTGAGGGAGCAAAAAGGGTGCCATCAGATGTATTCATCAAGTGCATTAAAGTTCGTGCAGCCGTTCTTTACACCAAGCTTAGGTCATCTCGAAGATGACCATTGACCGATACGTCATGTGACACTGAGTGCAGTATACCTGAATCATTAGGACACGTGATTCAGATTTTTCTCAAGACTTCATCGTTCACAAACTGGAAGAAAAATTCCAATCAAAGGAATTCATCACAAAAATAGAACCGCAAATTAAAACCGAGATGAGATTGAGAATCACGGACCTTTGTGCGTAGAAAGATGATCAATATTTTGTATGCGACGTTTCTGTTGTTTCTGATCTAGTAAACCTGAATGAGGAGCACGATATCAGGGACGTCCACGCATGGATGAAAGAAAACAACCCAGGTCATGTTTTCAACTTAAATCCTGTAATCACAGCTTCTGTGTGAAATTAAAGGAAGTGATGTTAGAGAAGTCTTACAAATTTTGGACTAACTTTGATAAGTATGACTTTAAAATCTGAGATTTAATAGCAGTGTTGTTGAGAGCTCGTGCAATGAACAACGTCAACATGCCGTTAATATCCCGACAATATCAGTTCGTGTAAAGAATGTTTTACTCTAAATTTTTTTCCATATTATTAAACTTACATGTGTATTATATACTGAATAACCACTTCTGTAGAGATGCTGACCTGGACTTATGTTGATGATATTTTTTTTAATTTTTGTAAAAATTCTTTCATATTCGTTTCAATTCTTCTTTCAACGACAAGCAGTTCATCTCAGTGGCGGGGAAGTTCATACGAATATTCAATCTCATCTCGTTTATACTACTTCTTGGACATTGGAACGGATGCCTTCAGTGGCTCGTTCCCATGCTACAAGACTTCCCCAGCAACAGTTGGCCGGCTCTCGAAGAACTCCAGGTGAGTGATGTAATTTGATCTTCTCTGTGTGGCTGATCAACCAACCGTACGTGGTTATTTGTGTGTGTGTGTGTGTGTGAGGTCGTTTTTCATTTGAATTGCTGTTTTTTAGTGTGTGCCTGTTTATTCTTCTGTGTTCGCTTGTTTGTGTTGATATTTAATGGGTGATTGGAGTGAATTGAATGAATAAAGTGAATGAAGTGAATGAAGTGAATGGAGTGAATGGAGTGAATGGAGTGAATGAAGTGAATGGAGTGAATGGAGTGAATTGAGTGAATGGAGTGAATGGAGTGAATGAAGTGATTAGAATGAATGGAGTGAATGGAGTGAATTAAGTGAATGGAGTAAATGGAGTGAATGAATTGAATGGAGTGAATGGAGTGAATGAAGTGAATGCAAGTCACACCACGACCACCAGCTGGTTTCGACATTTTCACTTTGCAGATTTGTTAAGTGCACTTTATCTTATAAATAAATAAAAATTAATATTTGTTTTTGTGTTAATTGAATTCTTTACAAATTCTTTTTTAGAATTTTTCCAAAAATATTACAAAAGCTGCTAAAAGATTTTTTTATGATTTTCAAAATAAATCAAAAGATTCTACTATTTAATTTGTAAAGTTGATAGATAGGTACTTGTGAAATAAAATGTCAATGAAATATAGTTTTTAATAATCATAATATTGATAATAATAGATATATTAATATTATTCATATTGCTTTATTCATATAAATAATTTATTTAGATTCAAATATATCTACCACACGATTTTGTGTTTTTAATTAAATTTATCATCAGTATAATATATTTAGCATTTGTTTTCTGCTACACAACCAATCATTTGGTTGAACATTTAATTTATTTGTAAACATTTATATGAAGTTCACTGATTTACTGATTTTTTTTCAACATTACAAATCATTTTTAAATAAAAATAATATTAAAAAAATTTCTGCTTAAACAAATTTTAGAAAAATGAATGGAAATTGAATAAATAAAAAAATCTGGATAAGTTTCGTTTTCATTTTCAAATCGTTTGAGTATTCTCGGCAAAAAATCTGGTTGTTTTATGTTGAATGAGCAGTTCATTTTTTATATAATTAGGAAGATAACTAAGGTTTTATTTAATTTACAAAATGGTTTTGAGAAAACTCAAAAGCTTACTCAATAATTCATTATTAAGCCACCAACATCATCAGCATACTACAAACAAACCCAATAAAACCATCAGTAAACAGTCCATCAACGTATCGTGTAATCCCATTAAATTGCTTAATTGAACAAGCACTAAGATGTCTCATCATTCTAATTATTTATAAGACAGAAATTTATTAGCGAACAGATTGATGGAAGGCAGATGAATGAGTGGGAGGATGGATGAATGTACGGGAGCACGATTGATGGATCGACTCGTGGAAAAGATGCATGGATAGAGGGAGAAAAAGATGGAGCAATGGACGGACGGATGGGTGGGTGGATGGATGGATGGATGGATGGATGGATGGATGGATGGATGGATGGATGGATGGATGGATGGATGGATGGATGGATGGACGGATGGATGGATGGATGGATGGACGGACGGACGGACGGACGGACGGACGGACGGACGGACGGACGGACGGACGGATGGATGGATAGATGGTTACTTACAGTTTTGACATAATTGGGTTTTTTCTAATAAAACTCAAACAAAATAGATGTAGCCCTGAACAAAGCTCAATCAATTAATACCACGTTACTTTTACAAATTTTATTGACCATCTAATCTAGAAAAAAAATCGAATTAGGCCTAATTAAAATATTGCTTGATTTATTATTTTTTTTTTTTATTTCTCATAAATTATTATTATTTTATCAACTTTTTCTCAAAAAGTTCGGAATATTTTTACCCAAGAAATTCCTGTCGAAACTCAAATATTTTTTACTAATTTACATTCCATAATATAAAGTGCGATACATTTTCAATATTGTTTTATTATTTCTAAATATTCTCAATATTTTTACAAAACTTATTTTTTCTTTATATGTCTTTTTTACACAAAAAATATAAATGTTGTTTATGTTCAACACTAATTGTGTTCCCCACAATTTCTTCACGAACAAAACACTGACAGGTGCGTACAGGTCACGTGTCTTCTGTTATACGAGGAAAACATTTTTATTGTTTTTATAGTTTAACGACCTCATTTTTACAATTATTATGATTTGTTAAAGATAAGTCAGCTTGTAGACATTTCTTATTTGTTATACGCTTTAATTTAACTTCATCTGTTTGTTGTATGTTTAATGGTTCGTATAAATATATCATCGGTGACAATGCAATATTTTAATAAATTTGAATCACAAAATATTTAATCAAAACCTAATTAAGAATAAAATTTTTAATATGGGTGATAAAATCCAAAGGTACGAAAATCATATAATGAAAAATTGGATAAAATTGACATTAAAAAATGTATAACTGTTAAAATTTGCTTAATTAAAATAATTTTGTAATTATCTGGAGAAACGTATAAAAATTGTATTTTTTATTTCTCTTTTACTCAAAGTTTTGGTCCTTAAAAATCGATTGAAAAGAACCAAAGACCGTTAATTTTTATGATTCCATGCATAACTTGGCAGATTTTCATTTAATTTTAAAGTTCTGTAATCATTATTTTGTATTTAGAATCAATTCCACAACTTTCGTTTTGTTGATTCTTATTACATGACATGGAAATATTTATTCATACAAGAATTATCAAAACATTATTATGGAGAAATAGAGATGATTTTTTCATTCGTTTGTTACACAATTCTCATACAACCATAAGTAACAACCTTTTCTAAAAACTTAACATTTGGTCAACCGCTTAATATTTTTTTGAAGATTTTCCGATTGTTTCAAAATTTCAGATGATCTTGCTTCTTTCATGCCATAGTTATCTATTGAAATAAGTAACAATATTGTTATGGTTCCATTGTCATAGAGATTCATTTGTATACTTAGATTAATTAAAATAACAACAATTTTCACGTTCAAATTATTTTTAAAGATTAGACAAAACCTTCTATGTTTGTTGAAACTGTAAAATCAAAAATATTTATTGTATTTTGCCAGTGTTTATATTAGAATTAATTTTTTTTACAAATTTGCTGAAAGTGTAATTTCCTGACTCAAGGTTTACAAGGCAAGCTGCAGTTTAGGTATTTTGTGACAATTGACACTTTATTCTCGGTTTTCGGAACTTCATTATTAAAGATGATCATAGCTGGATAAAAGCAAACCTGTAAACTTGTAAACCGCGTGTTTTCAGCGACCAATTATGCGCATTAGAATTTGAAATTTGTATCACATGCTTGTTACCATGGCAATCGGTGTACCGTCAGTTTTAAAAATTATCAAAATAAATTAGCAAATCAAACATAAATATCTGATTTTTTCGTAAATTTTTAAATGAAGAATCAAAACGTTTCTTCGTACATCATTGTTTTGATTCGCTGTGTGGTGTCCTGTATATAAGACAAACAAATATCGACCATTTGACTTATTTTTTATTCCTCCTACGCATTTACACGGCCAGAATTTTTTATTGGTCATCGTAAGATGGTCATCTCAACATGACCATTTTAGACATTTCGCTTGTTTTATTCATGGAAAAAACGTTTTTGCTTTTCTTTTTATATTGACGTATAATTTATGAATAAATATTATTTCATGTTTTAGTTATTATTATTTAAAAATATTTTTATATGTTTATAAATCAAAATCTAAAAATAGCAATTTCATGTCTTCAAAGAAAATAAACTTAAATTGTTTTAAATTGATTTATGTTTTTGATCATGTCAACGTTTTGTTTATAATCTTTTATCACTTATTCATTATCGTGTTTGCAAAGAAGTTTTCAATTAACAGAAAATCAATTTCTTGAATAAAAATAATTTATGGTTTTGTTAAGAAAATAAAAATCTTAAAACTTATCTGTTAGTCGTAGTTTTTCCAGCCTCATCCCAACATGGCATCCCAACATGGCATCCCAACATGACATCCCAACATGACATCCCAACATGACATCCCAACATGACATCCCAACATGACATCCCAACAGGAATTTTTAGTTTCTTGGTCCAACAACGCTCCATGGGTCATCGTTTTCTGGTTCTTTAAACAAAGAAGCCAGCAAAGTCATATTTTAAATGTGTTTGCTAGAGCCTTACATTGGGATCCTTTAACACTTAAAAAACAACTTCCCGTTATCCAATCAAGTTGAAATTTAATGGGTTTATTTGTTGCTGCAGATTTTATACTCCAATAAATTTTTAGATTGATTGGACTAAATTGGAGTGAATTATAAAATAAAATCAATTAAAGTTTTAAAAATAAAAAAACTACAAGTTCTATAGAGAGAAACGAACCATCAATTTTTTCACCATTTTTTAAAAATTTGGTTTCCAGGACTTCAAATGTGGGGTCAAAATAAGGGTTATTTGATTTTAAAATAACTGCTACTCAACAACTGCAAGCATTACAGATGTAAAACGTAGTATTTTGAGGTTTTGTGCAGGCCAAACCTTAAATCAAGGTGGTACGGGCCAAAGTTTTTTACTAAGCATATAGACATTTTAGAGATTTTAGGGTCTTCAGACGGGCCGGGCCAAACCTGAAATCAAGGTGGGACGGGCCGAAGTTTTTCATCAAGTATATAGAATTTCTAGGCCTGAAAATTAGACGGGCCGTTCCCGGCCAGGAATTTTGGTTTTGAAACGGGCTGGGCCAAGTTGTCGACGGGCCGAGCCGACACCTATGGATGCACAGTTCAAATTCTCTAATTTCATGCGAGCGAAGCCGCTACGGGCACTGCTAGTATATATATAACTCAAATACCACTGACTGACTGACTGACTGACTGACTCATCACGAAATCGCAAAAACCACTGAACGGATTGTAATGAAATTTGGAACATATCTTTCTCTTGAGTCTTAGGTGCTCACTAAGAAAGGGTTTTGAAAAATTCAGCCTGGATCGCCTTATTTCGAAAAATATACAATGCGTGATCTGTTTGTATTGTAACGAGTCGGGGGTGGTAAAATGCAGACCACGGACTTATTTTTTTGTAATTTATTTCGCTCGCATGAAATTAAAGAATTTGAACCGTGCATATCATAATTTTAGTTTACGTAACAACGTTTGAAGGCTTCAAGCAAGATTAAGCCAGTTTTAGCAAATCTATTTTACGTTTTATGGGCTAAAAGAAGTTAAGAAAAAATGTAAAAAAATGAGCGCGAGCGAGAACGGGAATGGGAGAGCAAGCGTGAGCGGGAACGGGAAAGCGACCGGAAACGGAAAAGCGACCGGGAACGGGAAAGCGACCGGGAACAGGAGAGCAAACCGGAGCGGAAAAACGACCGGAAGCGGGAAAACGGCCAGGAACTGGAAAACAAACGGGAGCAGGAAATCAAGCGGGGAAGGAACCCTGAGCGAGAGAGACAAACCTTAGAAAAACCTCTAAAAACCCCGGGCAACGCCGGAAACGAAAACGTAACTGAGAGAGGGAAAGGTAAACCGACCAAGAGCGGGAAAGCGTCCGGGATCGGGAAAGCGAACGAAAGCGAGAAAACGGCAGGGAACTGGAAAGCGACCGAGAGCGGGAGCGGGAGAGCAAGCGGAGAAGGAAACGGGAGCGAGAGAGACAAACATTAGAAAAACCTCTAAAAATCCCGAGCAACACCGGGTACGCCGATAAATTGGAGTGAATTATAAAATAAAATCAATTAAAGTTTTAAAAATAAAAAAACTACAAGTTCTATAGAGAGAAACGAACCATCAATTTTTAGTTTATTTAAAAAAGCAATATTTAATTTTTAAATTTAAAAATTCATAATAAAAATTTTGTTTATTCCATATTGATTAGAAATGTTCTTATATTTTCAATTCTCACATACTTCACATATTAAGTATTTAGAAGACTGTGATCAATGTTTTTCTATTTTATAGACTTATTATCATAAAAATGATTTGCAAAAAATAAAAAATACCAAATTACAAAACATAAAGGATATCTAAAAAACGAAGTTTTCAATAGTTCACTTGTTTTAATTGTTAAATTACTAATTTATTTAACTCAAAGCAATGAGTTTCACGAGAAAGCGAGTTCCAATGTTCTGTCTTTGTTTGGCACAATATGACTATTTAATAATCTATATATATAAAAGAACATGTCCTGACTGACTGACTGACTGACTGACTGACT
>OZ022241.1:28978072-29543072 GCA_963978895.1 Erpobdella octoculata
TTTCCTGCAGTGCTAAATGAGCGCTTACTGTCAAGGCTTGTGGGTGCTGTTCAAAAAAAAAACGAGGGCAACAACAGCAAGATTTGGATACAAATCTTCACACGCTTTCCAGTAAATTATAAGATCATCAGGAGCTGTGGGTAACGACGCACGAGGTTTCAATGGTTCTGCCAATTAGTTGGTGACTTCCTGTTGACACAGATGCCTGCCGTCTACTTCCGCTGCTGTTGATGCTTGCTTGGTACCAACCAGCAATGCCCAATAATCAAATAGGGCTGGTTTACCTTATGTAGCTACATCAACTACTGGATTTCCACTGTGATTGAGATTTGTTGCTCCGTCTTCGATATACAAACCAGTTGGTTTGTGATTGTTTTTCATTAAATTCGTTTAATGGTTCTTCCATGAGCCATCTTCTGGCATTTTCACGCGTTTTATCACTGCTGAAAAAACAAAGCATTGTCGTGGGACGAAAACATGTAGTTAAGACACAAGCTTTCTTCTGTTCAATTTCATCAAATCGGGATGTCAGGTCTTTCAACATTTGCGTCCGCATTTGTTGATTCCGAAATCATCACCAGGATTTATTGGTTTCTGTAAAAACAGAGATAACATCCAGATGTTTGGTATAATCATTCCAGCAGAAGAAGTTCCTAAACTTGCTTTTTCGTTTCTTGTTCAAAGAGTTGAAGAGTGATGATTATTTTTTCTATCAAATTCCACTGGTTCGGAGTTAACGTCGCGATGTCGTTTTCAAGCGAATAAAACCCTATAGCCTTCTTTTGTTTCTGTAGACGTTCCAACATGTAGAATGTACTGTTCCATCGTGTCTGGACATCCTGGATAAGTCGGTGCTGTGGATATGGTCTGGCATCAATGACACCATTTTGTAAACTTACTTGGATTTTCTGCAATGTCTCTGTAGCTTTCGTAGAATGCCGGAAGTGTCCTACGATGGATCGTGCTACGGCTATCGTGTCTCCTACAGCTTTGTGAGTCGACGGCTTTAGTCCTTCATTCACGACAAGTTGTGTAGTGTGAATGTAGCATCCAAGATCTTGAAAACCACACCAAACCTATGCACAGCATGTGAGACAGTGCCTTGATATATATATATATATATATATATATATATATATATATACATATATATGTATATATATATTCATCTATCATATATTTTTATTTTCCTGATGATAATATAATAATTATTAAAATCACTAAAGTTTCGGCAGATGCGTGAATTGCTTTTAGAAATTTTTTAAATACTCGGTTCGGCTGTGTTTTAGATTGCCGAGTAATGCTGAATCGGTACAAATATATATATATATATATATATATATATATATATATATATATATATATATATATATATATATATATATATATATATATATATATATATATATATATATATATATATATATATATATATATATATACATATCTGTCCATTCTTATGCTGACGACCTGCAGATTTACGATCACTCCCCGCCAGCGTCGTGTTCCGATCTGGTCCCTAGGATGTCAGCATGTATCAGCGAGATTGGCACTTGGATGGCGAGCAATCGCTTGCAACTCAATCCTTCTAAGGGTTGGGCTCGCCTGATCGACTCAGCTTCTGTCCGAAGGGGGATCTGGTTATCGCTGGTGTCTCAGTCAGGCCCTCCACTTATGTTCGTAATCTTGGCGTGATGGTCGACAGTAGCTTGTCTATGGAAACACACATTTCTCATCTTACTCGTTCATGCTTCTATCATCTCCGTCCACTGTGCGTCGTCCGCCGTAGCCTCACCACGGACTCCGCCCATTCACTTATCAGAGCACTTGTGCACAGCCGGCTTGATTACTGTAATGGTGTCATGGCCGGACTTAGACAGTTTCAAATCAACAGGCTCCAATCCATTCTCCGAGCAGCCGCTCGTCATGTTCTTCAGCTGCCCGGCTGGTCTCCCGTATCAGATCTCATGCGGACGCAACTTCACTGGCTTCCTTTCCCGCAGAAAATTCAGTTCAAGTTGGGTCTGATGGCATACAAGTGCCTCCACCACACGGCTCCTGTCTACCTGCAGCAATTGTGTGTACCGATCTCAACGCTTGCTGGTCGGTCCCACCTTCGATCGGCGGCGGCTGGCGACCTGTTCGTTCCATCGTCAAAGACAACGACTCTCGGCAGGCGCGGATTCTACACTGCTGGTCCAGTCGTTTGGAACAGCCTATCTGCTGACCTGAGGAATCCAGCTTTAGACCTCGACGGTTTCAGGAAGTTGCTCAAGACCGAACTTTATTCCTAAATTTATGATTTGACGCAACGCGCTTTTGTGACTTTTGAAAAAAAAGCGCATTACAAATTTACATGTAATAATATATATATATATATATATATATATATATATATATATATATATATATATATATATATATATATATATATATATATATATATATATATATATATATATATATATATATATATATATATATATATATATATATATATATATATATATATATATATATATATATATATATATATATATATATATATATATACTAGCGGGGGCACCCGGCGTTACCCGGGGTTTTTAGAGGTTCTTCTAATGTTTGTCTCTCCCGCTCCCGTTTCCTTCTCCGCTTTCCCGTTCCCGTCGCGTTCCCGGTCGCTTTTCCGCTACCGGTTGCTTTCCCGCTCCCGGTCGCTTTCCCGCTCTTGGTCGTTTTTCAGCTCCCGGTCGCTTTCCCGCTCCCGTTGATTTCCCGTTCTCGGTCGTTTTACCTTTCCCGCTCTATCTTTCGCTCTCAGTTGGCTTCCCGTTCCCGTTTTTGCTCATTTATGTATGTATATGTATGTGTATATATATGTATATTGTTCCCGCTCACTCACCCGCTCCGCTCCGCTCATTTTGTGACGGATTTCAATTTTTTTCTCTATATTTGATTCCCCTTGACTCTCAAGGTTGTGTGAAAATTTCATTACGATCGGATGAATGGTGTAGCAATGCATAAAGAACATACATACAAACATTCATTTATATATATATATATATATATATATATATATATATTGGTACCGATGTCTGTATGTGTGTATGCATGATTGTATGTATGTATGTATGTGTGTATGTGTGTATGTGTGTATGTGTGTATGTGTGTATGTGTGTATGTGTGTATGTGTGTATGTGTGTATGTGTGTATGTGTGTATGTGTGTATGTGTGTATGTGTGTATGTGTGTATGTGTGTATGTGTGTATGTGTGTATGTGTGTATGTGTGTATGTGTGTATGTGTGTATGTGTGTATGTGTGTATGTGTGTATGTGTGTATGTGTGTATGTGTGTATGTGTGTATGTGTGTATGTGTGTATGTGTGTATGTGTGTATGTGTGTATGTGTGTATGTGTGTATGTGTGTATGTGTGTATGTGTGTATGTGTGTATGTGTGTATGTGTGTATGTGTGTATGTGTGTATGTGTCTATGTGTGTATGTGTGTATGTGTGTATGTGTGTATGTGTGTATGTATGTATGTATGTATGTATGTATGTATGTATGTATGTATGTATGTATGTATGTATGTATGTATGTATGTATGTATGTATGTATGTATGTATGTATGTATGTATGTAGAGTGTGCATGTTAGAACTTAGCGTAACGCTGTTCGGTAATACTACAATAGAAAAACCAACGGTAAATATATAGAGTGGAACCCCGCTATAATGCGTCCCGCCATAACGCGAATTCGGATATAACGCGGTCCTAACATAGTTTCCGTAATTTCTAATTTCGCATTTTCATTCACACATGTTGAAAAAAATTAGAGAAAAGTAAAAAAACCAAGCATTTAGCTTTATTTTGGGCATGAAAATAATTGTTACATTTATTAATTAATCTTGGAGTTGTCGCATGTGATGATATTATAGCGGTATGAAATTTGTACAGACCCGAGAATAGCTGCATGCAATGTCCGTACGATATTCAGACTGTTACAAAATTATTGAATATTTAAAATCTGTATGATTTTCAATGAGATTATTTCCGTTATGGATGAACTGCATACCACGACAGCACACTGTGGTGATTCAATTTTCATGAAATAACGACAGCTGGTATTATCGGTCAATCCGTATTATCGTTCAAGCAAATAAAAATTAGTAAATGTTTTTAATGCACAGTAATAACCTAGTCATCGATTATTTTGAATATATCTTAATTCAAGCTAATATTCATCTGATCATAAATTATTTTTTGATCATTGTACATGTATACACGTATATGTTCTCTAAAAAACTGTGGATATTGTAATACACAGCATTAACTCGAACCCGCTTTTAACGCGATCCGATCATCGCGTTATAACGGGAACGGGGTTCTACTGCATGTTGATCATTTAAAAATTTGTCATTTTTGACGATTTAGCTCTAGTGTATATAAATAGTTATTATAGATGATAAAATGCATGCTCACAACAGGATATCATCAACTACAACTGCAGGGCTCTCGTAGCAGCTGTACCCTTCTTCACACATGCTGATCCCAACTTTGTCACTGACGTCGTCACAAAACTTGAATTTGAGGTGGAAACTTTAAATTTATTAATTCATTACTTACTGGCGGGGTACCCGGCGTTGCCCGGGGTTTTTAGAGGTTTTTCTAATACTTGTCTCTCTCGCTCCCGTTTCATTCCCGCCTGCTCTTCCGCTCTATAGCTCCCTCTCACTCCTCCGCTCCGCTCATTTTGTGACCGATTTCAATTTTTTTTTAAACTCTTCTTCCATTGACTCTCAAGGTTGTGTACAAATTTCATTACGATCGGATGTATGGTGTAGCAATGCATACGTTTCATAGACATATACACACAGACAGTCATTTTTAAATATATAGATGATGACAACGACTTATATTGCATACAGATCTACCAGCCCGGTGATTACATAATAAGAGAAAGTACGATTGGAACAAAAATGTTTTTCATACAAGAAGGAATCGTCGACATTGTCACAAAAGATGGTAATGTGGCAACCAGTTTATCCGACGGATCTTATTTTGGTGGTTAGTTGTCATACTTTGCCTTTTAGTCTCATCGATCTACATCTTTAAGGATTCTACAGAAACACAATTAAAAGAACGTAATCAATTTCGGAGTTATAAATTAGAGTTTTACTAGAAAAAAGTTGAAGTTAAAAATTAAACTTTAGTTAACTAATTAATGTTTTTATGTTTATGTCGACATCTTAATCTCATCCTCAAAACATTACTGATCGAAAATAAACAATCTCTATATAGGAAATATTTTCAATAAACTACGCTTTTTATACACTTTTGCTTCAAATTGAATCAAAATTAGCTAATGGCCGGGTGGAGGGTATGTAGTCGTAGGCACTTTTTTTTTAATTTCTATAACTTTCTTCATAATTATTTTTCCAAAAAATATTTTGAAAATTTTTGGGTTCCCTGCCCCCCCGCCCCCTAAAATGACACCATGGATTCATGCATTGTCTTAATTCTAAATAAATGTTAAAACTTCCTTCATATATTTTTAATTGTTTGGAAATACCTGGTGGGTACGTTTATGTGCAAAATTTGAAGTAACAAATCAAATATCTATGTAAGCAAGCATGGCGTGTTTATTTCTCATGCCCTTGATTTTCTATTTGAACATCTTATAACATTATAATTTCTAGTTTTATAACTTTTATTAATTAAATAATAGTTTCACACTCGTTTGCACCAATAATTTTCACTTTACCGAACATTTTATAAGCTTCGCCGCCGAACGTTATTAACCTATTACTGCTCAGCACTGGATTTATCACTAATTTCGTGGTTACTCTATCTTTAATTGATTTTTTTAACTGCATTTGAAAATGCCACCAAAAAGTGCGAACGATATCAAAAGTAGAATTGAGCTGTACGCAGGTCAGCCAGTGACGCTAGAAAACATCGACACTTGGCTTGCGGCGCTTATAACAGAAGTTGGTTTACTCAAATCTACTGTGGCTGAACTGAAGGTCTCATTAACCCAGAAAGAAAACAGAATCCAGGAACTCGAGGCATCGAAATTAAATTTGTCACCCGACAACCAATTCTTTTCCTATGCAGCCATTGCTAAGGCTAATCCAAATGAAAAACAATCGCCGGTTGAAATTGCGGTACTTGCTGCGGTCAGAAAAGAAAAGACTCGTTCACAACAAATTGAGCGCAATGTGATTATCCACGGAGTTGCAAAGAGTGGAACTGATCAAGATGCTGATAGAGATGACATAACAAAGGTTGATGAAATTTTAAACGTTTTACAAATAAAAAGAGCAGATGTTAAGAGACAAGCGCGTTTAAAGAGAAAAGATAGTGCTGTGTCATCGTCGAGTGAGAAGAGTGAGCTAATTATTCTCGAGCTCAAAAGCACCGAAGCGAAACAAAAAGCTTGCTCCAACGCCCGAAAACTACGGCAACACAGCAACATGAATGGGATTTACGTAAACGAAGACAAAACAGTGGCACAACGAGATGCAGAGAGAGTCCTTCGTAAAGAAAGAAACTCGAGAAACGATTGTCTTGGCGAGTCTGACGAAAATGGGAGGCGTTTCGGGATTGAAGATGGAAAGAAATTCTACTGGGCCATTCGCGATGGCACAGTTAGAAAAGTATTTCTTAAACCTACCTAAAAGTACTCTCAACCAAAGTCTCGACTTGCCACCCCAACATCACAGTAACTCAGCTTTGCATTCTTTATATGCCGCTTCCAACACATCGGATTCATCAATACTCTCATCTTCCTTGTCAAACAAATCACTTCATTTGGTCAACTCAGCATCAGTCACTAACGAAAATACCATTTCCAAATATTTCATAAATCACCCCAACCATATTACTTCATCATCAGGCTCTGGGAAGCAAAATCAAACAGTTAACGCTCGTACGAATGAACTTTCTATAAGGTGCTTCTATGCCAATGCTACCTCTTTGTTAAATAAAATGGATGAACTGAATTTTAAATTGAAAGCTCTCGTATATCCAGAACTACTATGTTTCTCTGAAACCTGGTTCCACAAAGACCTCACGCTCGAAATTCAAAACTACAGCCACTTTGTCAAATCGAGAACCAAAAAAGACAGTCACGGGGGAGTTGCCATTTACGTACGAAACGACTTCGAAGCTTCTGAAATAAACGATTTGATTCTAATAGGACACACAAGTGAACAAATATGGTGTACAGTACCAATCGGAAAAGTAAAACTCCTAATCGGATGCATTTATAGGCCACCAACTACGTCAAAATACTACTCAGAATCCATAAATGATGAGATCAATCGCTCAATAATGCGTGCGACCCAGCTAGTCAACGAAAGAAAATACGACAACCTACTGATTGTTGGTGATTTTAACTACCCTAACATCTATTGGAACAACGACGGTGGAATTCTGAAAAATTCGGATGAAACATCTAAGAAATTTCTTGAAAATATTAATACCAACTTCTTAACACAAGCCGTTACTGAACCTACGCTTGGCGAAAATACACTTGATCTTATTTTTGTCAACGATCCTCTTTCAATCTTTGATGTTCAGCTCCACGAACCTATTAGTCTATCTGACAAGATGCATCTCCACTCTTCTCTTTACTGGGAACTTTACCTAGGAGCCAACACTCCTAGTTCTGTTCTTCTCAGACCTGCATTTGAAAAAGGCAACTATATGGAACTCAACAAATATTTTAGCAGCATTGACTGGCGATTGTTTCTGGCTGAAAAGACAACAAACGAATGTTATGATATTTTTCTGGAATACTTCGAGTTCGGCTGCAATAAGTTCATCCCAAAACGAAAATCTACTCTTCTTCAGAAATTTGATGCTAAGTGGTTCAACAAGGGGGTCGAAATTGCCATTAAAGCCAAATACAAAGCTTTTGTCGCCTGGAGAGCTGCCTCACTCTCTAAAAAAAAACTACTCAAATATCAATTCAACAAAGCTTGTCGTCTGGTGAAAAAGCAAGTCTTCAAGGCTATCATAAACTATGAGAGGTCAATTGCTGATAGTTGTAAGTCTAGTTTAAAGCCTCTATATAACTACATCAATAGTCATAAGAGGAATAAAGACAGAATAAGATCGCTAAGCCGAGCTGACGGATCACTTACAACTGACAAAAATGAAATCGTAGAAATTCTTAATGATCAGTTCTTTTCAGCTTTTGGCTCGGACAAACCCATTGAGTCTATTCCTCAGGTAGAAAGCTCAGACAAACGGTTTGAGGGAATAGACTCTTCTGTGTTTGATTCAACAGCAATTGGAAATCTTCTCAGAAAACTTGATAGGAAAAAGCCAGCGGGCACTGACAATATTCATCCTTTCATACTCTCTGAATGCTCTTCATCACTTTCACTGCCTATCTCGCTTATCTTCAACAGGTCGTATGACGAAGGTGAAATTCCAGTTTCCTGGTCTCTCGCCAACATATCTCCTATTTTTAAAAAAAAAGGGTCAAAAGTTACAGCTGTAAACTATCGTCCTGTTTCCCTAACTTCGGTGCTCTGCAAGGTGATGGAGAAGATAATCAGAAGCTCTATGCTTAAGTTTCTAGTAGACAATAATCTCATCAGTCCGAATCAACATGGATTTGTGTTCTCCAAGTCCTGCACTACAAATCTTTTAGAATCTCTTGATATCATAACATACGCAATGTCCAAACGTCACGAAGTCATCATGGTTCTTCTTGATTTTGCAAAGGCATTCGACAAAGTGTGTCACGAACATCTACTCACTAAAATTAAAGCACTTGGATTCGACGACAAAACTAACAATTGGATAAAAGCATTCCTTTCGAACAGACATCAGAGAGTGATTATGGGCACGCATGCTTCAGGCTGGAAAAAAGTCCTTAGCGGTGTGCCTCAGGGCTCTGTGCTAGGGCCTCTACTTTTTGTCATTTTCATCAACGACATGCCACTTCTGGTTCATCATTTCTGCAAGCTTTTCGCCGACGACACAAAACTCATTGCTATCATCCGCAACGCAAATGACCGATCATTGCTACAGAGGGACCTTGATATGCTAACAAAATGGTCTCACGAATGGCTCATGTGCTTTAACGAAGATAAATGTAAAGTCATGTATTTTGAAAAACGTAAGTGCAACGTTCTTAACACTGGCTTTATTGAGGACACCGAATTTTTAAACTTTCCTTTGGACGCGATGGATCCGCACCACATACACCAGAAGTTTACAATGACCGATGCTGATGGACATTCCCACATCCTCAGCGAAACCATGGTTGAGCGTGATCTGGGCATCTACGTTGACAACAAACTAAGCTGGACGAATCAAATAGAGAACTCGAAGGCGAAAGCTTATGCGGCGCTTGCAACACTCAAGCGCACGTTCATTTACTGGACGACTCACACATTGAAAATCCTCTTTAGCACATATGTAAGACCTCACCTTGAATACTGTGCTTCTGTGTGGAAACCTTGCAGAATAGAAGACATAATATCACTCGAATCTGTTCAACGCAATGCAACCAAATTAATTCCTCAAATTCGATCATTGCCTTATTCTGAGAGACTGGCTGCAATCGACCTTCCTTATTTGTTTGAGAGAATGACTAGAGGAGACCTCATACAATATTTTAAAATTGTCAAGGGGTTTAACAAAGTCAATTGGGTTAACCCAAATCAACCGTTTCCTTCAGCAAGGATGGATGGACCAGCTGGTGGTATTCGTGCAAATAATGATCATCGTCTGAAACGAGAAGCCATTACAAACTATCGACCCCGTGAACACTTCTTCAGCAACAGAGTCCTGGCAATTTGGAACGTACTGCCAAACGAAATAACTTGCACCAATTCAGTTAATGCTTTCAAAAACAAGCTTGACACCTTTTTGATTGAATATTACAGAAAGGACGATTTTCATTTAAAACTTGTGAATTTATTGAACTGAATTTTCATTTTGTTTTTGTTTAGTAAGGTTCTACCATAGCCGAAGCTACTTTAATAGTAGCTGAAGACCTCGATAGGGGTCCGGCATCGCATAGCGTCAGGTGACACTATGCTGTAGAATATAAACATTATTATTATTATTATTAAATGGAAGATTTTTACTACACATCAGGCTAAGCAGAAGCGTGGTGAAATAGTTACTTTTAAGAGTAGAGTTGTTCAAATATTTTTAGTTGAGTGATAATTGTCTATAGTTAACTAATTTTAAAAAAATGTAATAGTAAAATTTCAAAGTTTGTATGTTATTTTAATTCTTTAAAAAAATAATATCCAATAAGAGACAATGCGTAAATCTACATGACGCGTCCCATAAAGTTGATCTTTCTCATGCCTTACAAAGAAATATTGTATTTGCTTATATCCGATAACTTGATAACATGCGGTGCTTAGCAGAAAAGAAAACAAACATTTATATTAACGTCACCTTTGTGTATTTAATGAAAAGATCTAAAAACAAGTAAAGGAAAAAACGAGTTTTTTAACACAAACTTTAATTTTAAATACGCTCGATTTAGAAATACGAAAGATGTTCAAATTATTTTTTTTTAATTGAACCATGTATTGTCATCCAATATAAAGCTATGCTGAAAGTTTCAGCTTCCTAGCTAGTCAAAAAGTTGATTAAATTTTACTTGCAAGATTTGTGTACAGAGAAAGGCCACACACAAACAGAGATTGTAATCTAAATAAAAGTTTTTAAAAAAAAAACCCACTATCTCAGAACTTGATGAGTCATCTTACTTTTATAGGTATATTTCTTTTGCAACTTAAAATATCATTTTTAATAATTTTTTAATTTATTTGATTTAAATAACAGAAATTTGCTTGCTAACCAACTCTCGTCGCATGGCAAGTGTCCGATGCGAAACCTACTGCAGTTTGTTTTCCTTGTCTGTTGAAAATTTCAACTCGGTATTGGACCACTATCCACTTATGAGGAGAACTTTGGAAAGCGTTGCAGCCGAACGCCTAAGTAAAATCGGTGGAAATCCCAGCATCGTGTGTACACGCATGGATGACATATACACGGTCAATCAAATAATTCTGCTCGGGTCGGATCTCTCGCAAGATGCAGAAAATGAAACGAAGAATTATGATATCGATCAAAATAAAGAAGATTCCATCGAATCGGTACGTAAAATAACTTTTAATGGACAACCATTTGATGACATTTGCAAAACTTTCTTTTAATACTTCAGTTAAACTCTAAATTATTTTGGCGTTGTGCACAAATGTACATCTTATATTCTAGTTTAAAAACTAAAAACAAATTAGTCTGAATTATTTAAATTTGCAAAATTGTACGGATGATAATGTAAAAAAGATAGGTTATATGCCTAATTACTAATAACAAGATGATATAATTGCTAATAACAAGAAGATATAATTACTAGCAACAAGATGATATGATTAGATGTACGATATAATTACTAGCAGCAAGATGATATGATTAGATGTACGATATAATTACTTGAAACAAGATGATATAATTAGATGTACGATATAATTACTAACAACAAGATTATATAATTAGATGTACGATATAATTACTAACAACAAGATGATATAATTAGATGTACTATATTGCTTTATTAACGCAGGTCGGTGAAACTTCAACTTCCGAGATGAAGAAAACAAGCAGGAAACGATTGGGAAGAATTTTTGGACAGCAAACATCAGCGAACAAAAGGAAGAAAATTGCAAAAACAAAGTCAACAAAAAATCAAAAAACTTAGCATGTAAAAAACGTAGTTATTTTGTTTAGTTTATGAAAAGCAATATTTCGTTGATTTATATAATTGTAGATAAACAGAGGCTCCGAGTTTTATATCCGTCCCTAATCACTGCAGTATATCTTATAAAAGTATTATTTAATAGTTGAATAACTGATGTTTAATTTTTTTATTGTAAAACGGTGGTTGTGGATTTTTCATATGTTAGCAGAAAGATTGAAGTGGTTTAGTATAAAATATGAATTATTACAACAAATCTTCAAAACTATTGTCTAATTTTTGTATATTATTATTAATCAATCATGGTTAGCATTCTAATTGCAAATTTTTCTTATTTTTGTTCCTCAATTTTTAATCAAAACTTGAAAAACTCTGGCTGATTTTGACAAAATGTAATAGGAGCCATTTCATTTATATGACAATTCTAAAAAACTCTTCAAAAAACTTCGTAATATAATTTCTAAACTTTATTAAAATTGTAATTACAATATTTTTTAATCTTTTACCTACACTATTTTGTCGTATTATCCTGTAAGTTTTGTACACTGGGGTCAATATGGAATATTTTTCAGCGTTGAGAAAAATGTCTATCTTGCCTTCAACTTAAAATAGTTATTAATCTGGAAAAATTTACCTTTATTTAATTCCTTAATTACCGTGATTTCTTACCCAACGATGTCACATGATCAAACAGATTTAATTTGGCCAACTTCTTTTAATTTTAAGCGAATCAGGTTTTTTCAAACTTCAATTCTACTGTTGACACTTCATTAAACCTCAAAAAGTGGCAACAGTAAAATATGCGTGCAAATGTAGGTCGTGTAAACAATAAAATGTAGGTCAGGTTAAAAATATTTTTTTTGGTTTTTATTTGTTTGTAAACATTTGCATTCAATTTTTGTTTTTTGCCTTCCCAGTCATCCTTATCAGAAAGAATATAATTTCTGAAAAATGTTTAGCCAGCATGCCTCTGCTTGCTAACACATAAACTTTACTGACAACATTTTTAGTTATTAAAAAAATAAAAGCCACGATATTTAAATGAAGTAAATTATAAGAACAGAAACGTTAAGTTAAAGTTACAAAAATGTTTTATAATATGTTCAAAAATTAAAATATACTGTTGCTATCAGCAGTTATCCAAAATAATTTTTTTTTTAATGACATCAAAGCGTCACAAAAATGTATTTCAGCATTGAACTGAACTGGTGACACTCAGAATTGATACGAACAGATGATAAGCAATTCCATGCCAATCATTCGCCGCTTATGACTCATTTCTTTTATTGGTATGCGAGTTAGTATGTATGGTTCCGGTTCTTTCATGAGTTTTGTTAAAAAAATTTAAATTTAGTTATTGAATATGCTTAGTCTTGAATTGTTTTTATTATTTTTTTTAATTTATCAAATCCACGAAATTAAAACTTGTCTGTAATAAATTAATTAAATTAAGTAAGAGGAAAAAACGAGTTTTTTTCACAAATTCCTTATATTTCAAAATTTTTCATTTAATTCATTTTTTTAAACATTTTTTGAATTTTTACGTGCAAAAATTTATTAAATTGTATTTAATTTGTTTTTGTTTTAAAACATAACCAATTATTATTTGTAATTAGAAAACTTTTTCAAAAAAATGTTCAAATTTTATTAGAATGCATTTTTATGAGGAGCAAGCCTGAGCAAGCCTAAATTTAAAATTTCAGTTTAATTGGATAACGGGAAGTTAGTTAATGTTCACTTTCAAGGTTTGCAAATATTCAAGCAAGACCTGCGGTGAAATTAATATAAGGAATTTAACAAGTAAAGGTAAAGGTCAGGCCATTATGGCGCCACTTTGTGTAATACACTTCTGCAGCGTCGGAAAATGCTTCTGTTAAACAAACAACGTTTCTTCTTCAATCCCATTTATTTCGTTTTTACATTTCAACAGAATCGTGCTGGAAGAAGCTTACGTGGTGATTCTCCTTGAACTATTAACAATTACTATCCGATCAACTGATGTTTGTGCTGCAGGCTCATAGCAATAAAGGCCTTGCAAGCTTGTAGCTTAACAAAAAAAATCTATTTACTGGAAGAAATGCTGGAATGAAAGTAACCAATAATCATTGGTTCAAACCAAAGTTTAAATATTTAAAGCTGTTGAAAAGTAAAATAACGTCTGTTCCAATTTTGTATGACAAACGACGAGTTTTCATCTACTCGCTGGTTGAGAGACGTGTTTTTTAGAGGCGTAATTTTGAGAGGTAAGTAGCTGATCTTCGAGAGTCCAGTGTTTTACATATATCAGAACAATGTTCTAAAACAATTCTTTTTAGGAAATTGTAAATTAATATAACATAGTCAAATTTATAGTTGTTCTTAAACATAAAATAACAACCTGTTGTCCATCAATGAACCTCATAAATCATTGTCTGCATTTGTGGTTTTTTAAATCTTTTTATTAACTTCATCGTGATTTTTTGGAACAAACTAAAAAGAGATGCTTTATTTCTCTGAAGAAAAATCATAATTAAAAATTATGATTTTAATTAATTTAATTTTATATTTTATCTAAATTATGTCTAATCAATCTGAAAATTTAATAAAATGCATTGTCATTGACAGCAATATAAGGCAACAAATTATAGCTCTATTTCAGGGGTGGCCAACTTTTTTTGGAAAGAGGGCCATTACCATATCTTCGAAACATAAGGCGGGCCGCTGGTTTGAATGGCAAAACTATCTCTCTCTGAGGCACTTCCAACTAAGGGTCTGGAAGAGCGCTGTAATTTTTCACAGTGAGCTGTGAGACGACCCTCAACCAACAACAAAGCACTTGGGTACATGTTATGTAAACTGGCAATTTTTAGTTACTTCATAAACTAAACTTTTACTAGTTTATATTTGATGCCCCAGCAGAATAATGAAAATCTAAAAAAAGTAATAAACAATAATAGTTGGTTGAACACACAGAGCATCTCAAATAAACATGTAATTTTATTCAATTTTGGCTGGCTGCTAACTATTTAATTTTGGTAGTAAACTTATTAAAGTTAACTATTAAAAAAGTAAAAAAACTGTTTATATAAAACTCTTTATTGCAAAATAGAATTGTTGACACAAAAAACATTGTGTTTTAACTGTCCAGGAGCAATTGTCATTCAGTGCTAAACCTGAGCTTGTTTGCCAGATGACAGTTCTTTTTCATCAGCATCAAAGGCAGACACTGATATGCGCAAGATGCCGTACAAATGATTATCAGTAAGTCTGGCCCCGTGGACCGACTTATTGCACTTCATTCTGGAAAATTTCTGCTCACATATATATGTACTGTTAAATAAACTCATCATCTTCAATGCATTCTTTCGCAATGCTGGATACTTGGCAGAAGTTAAGAGAGTGTAAAACTCAATTAAATTTCCTTCCAGAAATTTTTGTTTCATAAAGCTATCGTACTGCAGCTCAACCAACTCCATTTGAAACTTTGCTAGCATATACAATTTGTTTACTATTCGATTTCTAAATAAGTTTAAAAAAAAATTTTACTCGAAATTTTAAATATTTAAACAAATCAGAGCAGGCCGCCACTTTATAATGGTCCGCGGGCCGCGGGTTGGCCACCCCTGCTCTATTGGATGACAAAAAATATGATTTTAAGCGTCAAAAACTCTCCATTCACGGCTCAAATGCAAGCAAAACACGATGAAATTGGAATGAATGAATTAAAAATATTTATTTTTAGTTATTGAAAACACAGCACGGGTAAGCCCCTCGTCGAAAAAATTCACTACAAAGCTCAACATACGACAAAAGCAAAACCTACCAAAAAGTAATATATAAATCGAAATATATAAACACTAGATAATTAATTCACTAATTTAAAGCAAAATCATAAATAACGTTCAAGTCAAGTCAAATTTCATAAATTCTGTCAGCAAAAATCTAAAAGCCACATCCGGTGATGATACAACTGTCTGTGGGAGATTATTTCAATCATACACAAGTCCGTTAGTGAAAAAATATTTCTACAATCTTTATGGTATAAACTCGTTGACATGACCCCCAGTTCTTCTATCCCAACATAGATTCAAAACCGGACATTGGGGCTCCTGTATGCGACATTATATTGTAGAGCAAAATCAGCTTGCTTTCTTTTATATACTAAGGATGGCAGTTTCAACAATTTCAGCCTTTCAGCGTAAGTTAGCCCTTTACATGACAAAACTAACTTTGTTGCTTTTCTCTGTACTTTTTCAATCTCTTTTACTAGACCCTTCTTATATAAACTCCACACCTGAACCCCACGTTCCAGCTGTGTTTTTATTAGTGCTTTATATAATCACAAAAAAGATTCTTCCGTCAAGAGCCTGAAGTTTCTTGCAACAATTCCAAACAAAGAACTGGTTTTTCTAATTCTACTATTAATGTGCTCTTTAAACTGCAGCTTGCAATCAACAACAATGCCCAAGTCGGATACATTGCTCATTAATGGAATCGTATAACTTGTTCCCTCAGAATCAAATAACCTGTAATTAGACTCCTGTTTTTGCTTACCCACTCTCAGTAGGCAACACTTGTCTATGTTAACTTTCATTTTCCATTTATTGAACCACTCCATGACTCTATCAATGTCTTCTTGTAAATCGAGTACATCATTAACACTTTCAATGACGCGGTAAATCTTTGCATCATCGGCAACAGATATATATTGTCACAAGCCGTCTGGATGTCATTACTGTATATCAAAAACAACAAATGACCTAAAACGCTTCATTGTGGCACACCACTAGGAACCGTCAATATATCGGATAGATCCTTGTTTAATCTGACTCTTAATGTTCGGTACTTCAGATAACTTTAATCCATTTAAGCAACTTTGTGTGCACTCCATATTTTTCCAATTTAAACAAAAGTCTATCATGATAAATTTTATCAAAGGCTTTTTCCATATTTTCAGTTACTTTATCCAAAAATTTCAAAAGCTGCATTGTTGTAGATCCGGAAGGCAGAAATCTAAACTGATTCTGAGAAAACAAGTTGTTTTGAAGGAAATAGCTCTTTTATTATTGATTCAAGAAAAGAACTTTACAGCAAATAGAGGTCAGTGCAACTTGTCTGTAGTTTTCCACCTTACATTTGTTTTATTTTATGAAGAGAAACCACGTGACTTATTGTCCAATCATCCACCACCTCTCCGCTCTCCAAAAATTTTTCGAAAATATCACTAAAACACTTTGAAATAAAATCCTTAGTTTCCCACAAAATTTTCAGATGAATTCCATCCGGACCAGCTGATTTATTTCTTGTTCAACTTTTTCAACTTAACTCCAACAACTATTGCATTTGTACTCAATTCCTGCATACCTCCTTCGGGTACAACTGGATTGAAATGTTCGTCAACCGAGAAAAACTTATCCTCTACATACACCGAAGAGAAATACTTTTAAAAAGCATTTGCCTTCTCTATATCATTAAAGAGTTTTTTACTATCTACAACCAGAATGCAAATTTTATTTCTAGACTTGGTTTTCTTTTTAACATAATTCCAAAACAAATTGGGATTAGATCCAAACGGCTTGGCAATTCTGTCCTGACAATCAACATTTAACTAATTTAACTGCCTGGTCATACCTTTAACTTTTTCTCTGATTTCTCTAAAAGTCTCGAGTGCTTCGATATTTCCATACTTGTAGACTACCTTCCAATAATAATGTTTCAGCTTTACAAGATTGAAAATTTCTTGTGATATTCTAAAATTACGTCTTTTACCTATGCCTTTCATAGGCACAAACTTTTTGTAAGATCGTTGATAGTATTTCGGAAGGATATTCAATCTAACTCCGATTCCATGTAAAACCACTGTTTGCATTCAATCTCCCTGATTGAATATCACATCGAATCCCCGGATTAAATATCACATCGAATGGGGGTGCTTGTTAACAAGTAAACCGTAAAAACTTCGTTTTTCACAAATCTTTAATATTTTCTAATTCGGAAGTTTCTAGTTTTTTTGCAAATTATTTTTTATTACAATAAATCTATAAATTAGAGAATCATTGACTAGAGATTTCTAATTACTTAATATATGATGTATGTAAGTGTAGGAATGGAAAATGCAAAAAACTTTCGAACCAATATGGAAAAACAAAGTCTCATTACAATCCTTTGATATGAAAAATGTATTATTGTTTTTTTTAGCTAACCTAAAACTGATGGTTTTATTTCTCTAAAAAAATTGAGGTTTTTAAAAAATTTTATTATTAGTTTCTTTTATTTTATATTTCATTGAAGTTTTGTCTAATTGATCTAGAAATTAACTAAATGCAGAGTCATTAACATCAATTATAACTGTATGAACTAATTTTTAGCTTGATTGGATAACGGAAAGTATTTTTGTTTTTAAATCCCTTATATAAACTTCGCCGGTCCTGCTTGCTCCCTTTTTTTAATTGCTTGCTTGCTTGAATGTTTACAAACTTTGAAAGTGAAAATTAACTAACTTCCCGATATCCACTTGAACTGGAATTTGAAATTTTGGCTTGACAATGACAATGCATTCTATTAAAGTTAAAAAAATGAAAGAACATTTATAATGGAAATAATAGTTATCTACGTTTTAAAACAAATCAAACACAATTACATAAATGTTTACACGTATTAATTTTAAAATGTCGTTTGAAAAGAAATTTTTGCAATAAATCAAAAGCCGGCAAACCCAGAAATATAAAGGATTTGTGAAAAAACCTAGTTTTTACGGCTTATTTGTTTCATTAAATATCAAAAGCCCCAACAAAGTTGAAAAAAAATTAAATTTGGCATATAAAGTACAATTTTTAGTTAACTTTATTTTATTTTACATCATAATAAAAATTCTAAAATGCCCTAAAAATACGCTGAAAATTTCAAACATGCTTTAGTTGGAAAGTTTTATATCACCGACACAGCCAAAATGTTCATCTGCTAAAATTATTGACCTCTTTATTAAATATGTTAGATGAATTATTGTCAATGAGTAATTTTTTAAATTAAACTTTGATTTTTATTAACTTCTTAAAACTGTATAACTTGTGTAGGTAAATTTCATAACTCGTTGTTTTCTGTATTTTTTAAATGCTTTTATTTAAATTCACTTGTCTCTCTGTTTGTTGGTTTGTTGGTTAGTTAGTTTGTCTGTGGTGCTCAAATCTAGGTCAAGTGTATTCATTGGTTTGCTTGTCTATGATGATCAAATATAGGATACGTAGGCGTGGCCAAGTGTATTCATTGGCCTCGTTGAATGCCGCATTTTTTACGAGTCTCCTGATGTAACCAAAGACTATATAGACGCCCGAATTATCGAGATATAAACGGCTCAACTCAAACTCGTACGTCAGTTGAGTTCAGTGGGAATTTCGACTGTTCATACTCTGTCGGAGATTCGCCGTGCGGGAGCGACGATGGTGCGTAAGCCGTGCGTTCCTTTGCAATTGCAGTAGGGCGCATTGGTCGACGTATTATCGTCGCTCCCAGTTGTTTTAGTAGATGTTTATCTGTGTGTTTTTATAATACGGTTCGTTTTCGAAAGAGTTGTTATGTTGTTTCGTCGCGCTGCTGAAGGTTTCCGAAGGTACTCAGAAGTTTGGAGCTTGCCCTTCAACCCAGGATCTTCTACGCGAAAATCAAGGTAACTCTTGGAGACTGAGGATGCCTGGGGAAGATTATCACTCCTTTCCAATGACGACTAAAGTTACCCGATGCTCGCGGCGATGCAGCTAAACAACACAGTGCAACGGAGAACAGTAGTTCACGAAGATGTCATGGACCCTTCAAGCGCGAATTCTGGAATCAACCAACGGTCTGAGGCTTGGCTTCGCTACCCATGCCCATACCAATGACGGATACAGAAGTACAGTCGCCCGGAGAGAAGCAGTCCATCATCACATCAGACCAACATGGGCTCTTCAACGCAGAGAAGATTCTTCAAAGCGTTGAAGATCCAAAATCTGAAAGTAGCCACCGGAGTGAAGCTTGATTCATGCCCAGCCCCTCCTCCTATGACGACTCAAGATTCATCAAGTGAGGAAAACTGGAAGTCGAAGGTGGTCTGCGGATTGGGGTTGTGTGCCCAACCCTTCTCCATGGACGACTGAAGACAACCTGCTTCCCGCCGCGATGCAACCGAACATTCAACGACGTCGCTGGGTTCAATCAATCATGGGAGAAATGAATTCCAAGGAGTCAGCGGATTAGGTTTTAGCCCTTCCTTCTCCAATGACAACCGAGGATGACATGACAATCATGATCGAAAGAACTCAACGTCACTTTACAACAGGTTCCAATACACACGAGCTCTTCAAAGCGTGGACGACTGGAAATCGGAAGGAAATCATCGGAGGGACGTGATTTATGCCAGCCCTATAATGGACCGATGAGGACCGATAAAGACGACCTGACCCCCGCTACGATGCAGTTCAACAAGCTACCTTGAATTGAACTTAGAAGCTACCTTGAATTGAACATTCCAACACAGGAAAAAATGATCCGGATGAAGCCACGATGAGGACCTGGACTCTTCAAAGATTGGAAGAATGGAAATCCAAAGGAAATCATTGGGAGGGGTGTGATTGATGCCTTCCCCTCGGAACACCCCAATGAAGACCGATAAAGATGACCTGACTCCCTCTACGAAGCAGTCCAGCATTCATCAACCGACCAGAAGTGTTCCGAAAAAAGTCATCTTCCCTGATCCCGGGATTAAGGTTTCAGGCTTAAGATGGCGAAAATGACATGACAAAGGAAAAGAAGGGAAAAGAAGAATATAAAGAATTTTCTAGATATATTTTCTAACATTTTTCTTTTCCCTTTCTTAAAAGGACAATATCTCTATTTTTATTTGTTTTAATTTTATTTATTTATTATTATTTTTATTATTATTATTTTTATAATTTTTTTCCCGTCTAAAAATACCATGTATAAGGACGTTAAACTATAATAAAAAAAAAAAAAAAAAAAAAAAAAAAAAAAATAAAAAAAAAAAAAAAAAAAACTCGTACGTCTTCATGCGATTTTTAACTGTGCGACTGCCTACCTTAAATCAATTAAAATTAATCAAAATTGATTTTATATGAAAGTTAGTGTTGTTGTAATAAACAAAATTAATAATAACAAATTAAATAAAAAGCTATCAAATTAAAATTAATCAAAATCGATTTTAAATGAAGGTTAGTGTTGTTGTAATAAACAAAATTAATAATAACAAATTAAATAAAAAGTACAAGATTGAGTGTAACGGTTGTTTAAGATTTAATTCGTTGACTCAGATAAAGAAGCAAAATAAGAGCATTTAAAAAAAAATTTTTTTTATCTTTACTTGTTTAAAAATCTGTTTCTTTGGACACTAATGATATATAACCCAAACCCTAAAAATGTGTCATATCTCCCAGTTGACCGTGTGCCGTGTCCTGGTTTTCACTCGTTGTATTGCTGTGAATGATCGTTCAATTGTGCACGTAGTTGCTGGAAATAAGTGAAGCTATCTTAATTACTGAAAAAAGACTGGCAAAATCTTATTAACAGTTGACAGTAATGACACACCGGGTTCAAAGTTTGGAGCATCACTTTCGTCAATATGATTATGTATGCTTTCATCAACTGATCTTTGGCTTTAAACTCTGTGCAATTAAAATGTATCCTGTTAGGAATCTTCTAAATTTGTTTACCATTCTATTTCATTTTGACGTGATGACAAATTTTCATCTGATGTTTTCTAAGGCCGAAAACCACTTAACTGTAAAACTTACAGCTCTAGGTTGTAAAAGACCCTAAAGTTATGGGTGCCCGGCGTTGCCCGGGGTTTTTCTCTCTCGCTCCAGTTTCCTTCCCGCTTGCTGTCATGCTTCCGGTCGCTTTACCAAAAGTCACTTTTATATATAAAGAAAACTAGAGTTTTAAAAACTAGCTTATATAAGTATAAAATAAATCAAATAACACCCGCACTACTTTTTTAATCTACCCAAGAATCAACAGGTGAGCTTCCACGCATAAATTAAAAACATGCTTTTAAGATAGCTGAAAAATTTGACAGCGACATCGTATCGTAAAAATATTACTCCTGTGAATATTAAACAAAAGATTTTTGTAGTAACTAGGCCCATAAAAAATGGAAAAAAATATTTCTTGTTTTAATCAACATCTTTTTATTCATGCAGTAGAGGGTTAACATTTAACGCCTTAGGCAAATTTAACATACCAATTCATTTAGTTCACCCATTTTGAAAACGAACAATTATAACTCAAAAAATTAGATGTTTTACGAAAATACAAACTTAGAAACTCAATGTTTTACGACAATTTACGAAGATACTAACTTATCGCTCACTACGGTAGATCTCTTTCCAAAAAAACGTCAAAACACCAATTTCCGCAAGGACGATTTCAACGGATTTTTGCAGGAAGAATCATAAACGTATTACAAACAAAATATCCAAAAATCATCTTGCAACAAATTTTGTCTAGGTACAAACAGGAAAATTTTTAATTCTACCCGGTCGGTGATGAACAAAAAACCACAATCGTTTACTGAACGTCTTCAGATCGCTAAATTAGCTGTTTTTATTACAATATACTTAAACTAGTACTAGGTTGTTGTTGGACGTCCGTCATGCCCGTAGCCAGGTAGGGTGCAAAAGGGTGCATGCACCCTTTGCAAGAGGGAAGCATACAAATTTGCACCCTTTGTAATTTTTCTGACAAAACAACTTGTTCAAACCTAACCTAATGCTGACCCAAGAGTACGTTGGTTATCACAGGAACATTTCTTTCAATTTAATGTTTCTAAATACAATTTGATTGATTTGGACATAAAACTTTACGTATAAATTTTTTTATTCAATCTCACATGGATAACAAGAAACTGTTGCTTTGTCTTTTTTTGTAAGTGATATTGTTGTAATGGCGGCCTGGCGTAATGGGTTGCGAGTGTTTTAAATTTGGTTGGTTTTTCTTTTCTTTCTAGGTCTTCAGCTGATGAATGTTTCTCTCTACTGACCTTACTTACCATTTTTTTACTAGCTGTTTCAAATTTAGAATATTATGTATTCTAAGGGTTTTTTACTAAGGATCTCTTTACTCTCTATTTTGCCTATTTGACTTGACAGGGACGTAAATTGGAGGGGGTAACAGAGGGGGCATTTCCCCCCTCTGATTTTCAAAATTTGAAATTTTTTTTACTTAGAGTTTACTATATATTTTTTAATTTTAACTTTACTTAACCTAGTGATGATTCAATGCTTTTGGAATCCTTCTGGCGTGTGTAGACAATGGTGGGGGATGCACTTCAGAACTTTGTCATCCTCTTCGAAAACGCTGATGATGGGTAGTCATAAGTACTTTTCCAAATGTATTTCAAAGACTTCTACTTTCTCCTCCCAAAAACCAGGTATAAACCCAAAAATTATCAATTGATATACTCTGGTAGGGAATGCATCTTTCCACCCCTCCCTGCTTGTACCTATTTATTTAGGTATAAAAGGTAATGTGTGTGTGAGAGCATTTGGTTATCACACCCTAGCCGCAGGAGCAACATTTGGCATGCAGGTAGACTTCATTGATAAAAAATGTTTGAAAAATTAAAAAAATCTTTTATTTATTTGATGTTTCATTGACAAAAAAAGAAAAAAACTAAGCAAAAAACCCGGGCACTACTGGGTAACCCTGTCAGTAAGCTATATAATGGCAGAAAAATTTTGCTCCCCCCTGGAATATGCTAAATTTACGTCCTTGCTATTCGACCTGTTAAAAGTTAGAACACACCATAAGTTAGGTTTAAAGTCTTCTACCATTTATAACTCATTTACTTTGTCTTTAAAGCACTTCTTTGGCAAAAATGTTTTTCTACTCTGGTCCTCTTCTCTGAAAACTTTCCTTTTGGTCAATTCGTTGCTATTTCCGTATAAGAAACATTTCCTGTTCTTTACACACTTTATGTTTCTACCTGAACATTTAGAACTTCTACACTTTTTCATAAAAATAACTTTTCCACACTCAGCCCTATTTCTTTACTGTCTCCTTTTCCCAAATCAATGTCACAGCGTTTCCCTAACTGACCTCTGTTGGCATTTGAAAAGATGTCACAAACTCTTACTAAAACGTTTTAGCTCAGTCTACTGTCTTCTAAACAGCGATAGATCTAGATATGGTTGAAAGGAGGACAGTAAAAAATATATTCACATAATCAGTCATTTTTTTTGCATAGCTCTAATTATAGTATAGGTAGTGCTGGTTCGAGCCTTTACGTGGTACTAAGTGGTACCAGTACAAAAAGGCGCCCCATTTCAAAATCTGGTGGTAGAGTCTTGACCCGTGTGAAAGACTGGCAGTTTATATAAAAAATGTTCACCCTTTCATATTAAAGTGCACCCTTTGTTTTAAAATCCTAGCTACGGGCCTGACGTCTGTGGCGCCCGTTTATTTAGCCCGTTACAGACTTCGGGATTAGCGGACCTCGGGGTTTTCGAGACATTACTGTTTTAACGGGCACAAAACCTCAAAGCTTGAAAACTAGTTTTTAAAAAATAGAAACACGTGTCTTATTATTAAAAAAAAACCTAAATACTGAATTTTAATGTTTTTAAATTTCCAGTTATTGAGTTTGCGAGCAAGTAATCCTTTTTTCCACTTTAAATTTGCAGTCCTGGAAGCCAAAACATAGAAAATTTGGTAAAACATGTGTTATTTTATTTTCTAAGTAGTATCTAAATACTCATTTTTATATCTTTGGTATTTTCAGTTTCAGAATGGCAGTTATTCTATAAAAAAAAAGCATAACAATTTCTACCCTACATAGAAATTGGTTTACACCAGCTTTTCTGCAGATTTTGAAAATTTGCTTCTCCTTAAAAAAACTAACAACATTTGTAAAAAAAAAAACATATGATACATATCCAAAAAACATAATATGATGCTGTGATGATAAATCATAACCTCTATGTTAACTGTACCAAATTTTACAATTATTTGTGTCATAGCTTATTCAAAGAATAAAATTGAAATGATTACCCACTACCCACACATTTGCATAAAATTCACAAAAGTAACAAAATTCCATGTCATAATGACATTTTCTACTAAAATGTATTTAATAACGTTTTTTAAAGCTTGAACTTTATTAAATGCAATAAGATAAAATAAAATGAAAAGGACTATGTTTATAAAAAGAAGATACGAGCGATGAAAGTGTAAGTTAAGAATATCATCTGGTGTCATTCGAAGGTCAAATTGAGTTGTCGGTCGCGAAAATAATGAAAAACTTCTCGGTTATATAGATGTCACTTTGTACGAACATTTAATAATATCGGTGGCAGTTCAGCTTCACAAGTTCGATGAAGAAAGTTAATGAATGACGGATGTGATAAAGATGACATTTTTACAATTGATTTTTACTAGAAATGTTATAAATTTAAGAGTGAAGATGATGGGGCGCTTTTTCAGACTCGACATGAGCGCGGGGGAGGCGGGTCGCTCGTCCCACCGGCCTGATACCGACAGAGCTAAATGAGCCTCCTTAGCGTAAATTTCCTAAGAAAATTGATGGCGGACTGGGCAACAAGGACATTTTCTATACAACACACAATGAAAGTTTAGTTTTATTATAATACTTTGTATCAGGTGATTACTGAGCTTTATTTAAAAAAACAGACAGTTTGCTGCAACATTCACCAGATGACTTAATTTTTTGAAGTTTTTGTACAAAGATAAAGACACCGAAAAGGCCAAATTTTAGTCTAAGGATTTGTGAGGCAGATTTAGATCAAATTGTTGTGAAACTAGGAGATCCAATCCTTCAAAAATCCAAGAGAAGAAATGGGCAAAATCAATTTTTGTTTTGACTTTTCATCATATAGTATTGGATTGTAGGCTACAACTTTTTAATAAAATGACAAAATGCTTTTATGATTTTTTAATTACATTAATAAAAACTTGTCTGTGAAATAAAACATTTTGGCTTTCCATTTGAAGAGAATTGTGTCTTCTATAATAAAAATTGCATGAGTGACCATTCAGTACTGGGCGGTTGCCATTCAGTACTACCAGGTTGTACTGAATGGCCACCCAGAAATTTTAGGAGAGGTTGTGTTATTTATCGTTTTTTATAAAATTTTTATAATTTGAAAAATTTTAATGAGTGGTTTTTAGTAGTGAAATGTTTTTGCTTTCATTATGTGAAACAATTTTAATTCTATCACTTATAGTTTTTTTTGTATGATTGATTTGAATAAAAGTGTAAAATTGTGTGGCCATTTGGTACTACTCATATATATAGAATATTCTATATATATGGTACTACTCTCCCCTACAAAAGCATAAGTCCATGACCAAGTGAAAACGTTGTTTAGGTTAGTATTCCGTTACTATGCTATATAAATATATTAGTTTAATTAAGCAATTTATTTTATTTTATTTTAATTATGTCTTAATAAGCATGAAACAAATTGTAAAAGTAAATTAAAATTGTCCTAATATCGTCAATAGAAATTATTTAGTTAATTTAAAACTTGAATAGAACAAGTAATACAATAAAATTTATTAGGTGCTTAAATAAAATGTTGGTTGATTTCTACGAGTGCCTGAGCATTTAGGTGTACCGTGTAAGTTTAGCTTCCGCTGCTTGGTAGCATATGGATCTATCAATGGCACGCCGATAAAAAATAAGAGCATATGTGTTTTATCGATTCCTTGAAATCCTTTCTTACTGTTGTTTAGCTTTTTGTGGCTTGAAAATGACTGCCGTACCTCCACCTCCACCTACTACAGAAACGAAAACCGAATCCGGCCTTGTCGTGCCACCCAATGACATGAATCCGGGAACGTTTGAAGAGTTGCACAGAAAAACAAAAGGTAAGTGCATATTTAAGTGTTTTTAGTCTGGTGATTTCAGTTAATTGGGTATTTAATTCGTGAAATTAGCAGACCCCTATTAATCCCTTACGTCATGCTTACCTTTACTTAGTTTACTTTGATTTTCATGATTTCGTTATAATAATTATAATATAACTAGCGGGGTGCCCGGCGTTGCCCGGGCTTTTCTGAGGTTTTCTGTCGTTTTTCTCCCACGCTCCCGTTTCCTTTCCCGCTTGCTCTCATGCTCTCGGTCGCTTTCCCACTTTTCGACCACCTAGAGACCTAGAGCTCTAGTCTAAAACTTTCAGGAAAGCTTTATTCTTGATGACAATACATGAATTTAATGTTTCCGACATGAATTAGGCTTTAAATCAATTAAAATTAATCAAATCAAATTAATCAGACAGTTCAAGAAACTCTTTTATAGAAAACATTAAATATATATATATATACTAGCTGACACGGCTGAAGAGCAATCCAGTGTACAATGTTTTTTGTCAGTCCATCTTTAGCCAACACAAACAAACTGGATGGTTTGCCCACGCGAGAACATGCCACGTATAATTATCCGTGAGAAAAACATTGCGTGCCCAAATCTAAGCCACAAACAGACATCATTTGGCCTTGTGACTTATTAATTGTCATTGCGAATGCCAATCTAATTGGAAATTGAATTTGTTTGAATTCAATATGAACTTCTGTGGAAATCATTGGGATCCGTGGCAGCAAAACACTTTCGCCTCGGAACTTGCCATTCAAAATGCTGGCTTCGACAATGTTTTTCATCAATTTTGTAATTACTAATCGCGTGCCATTGCACAGCCGCGGTGGGTTCAAATTCTGAAGTAGAATATCCGGAGATCCAACTTTAAGTTGTAGATGATGCGGTGACATGCCTGGCAAATCCAATGAGTTCAAAAACTCAGTTGGATAATTTACGGCTTCGCTGGCATCGCAAACTGTATCAATCGATTTGTATGACACAAATTCGCCTGGCAACAACTGCTGTATCTTGAAATTTAAATCATTGACGTCCACATTTTTTGCTGCCAAAATCCCTCTTTCTGCCAGCCACTCATGATTCATGTATTGTGTGTGTAAATCGGGAAATACGCTGTCAATGAGAGACTTGCAAATTAACAATTGTGCAGAAATCGGTTGGCAATTTTATGCAGCCAGTATTTTGATGGACAGCAACTTTTCCATCACCGATATCTAACATCTGAACACGCATGTTTACTTTTAGCTGCTCTTTTTCAACAAAACCCCACAGTGCCGATGATTTAAAGTAAGCATTGATTTCATCAGCGTAAGTTGAATGGGGAATGACGGGAAGGGTTTGTCTGAAATCCCCTGAAAGAAGTAACAGAGTGCTGCCAAATAGTTTGTCATTGTTTTTTATATTTATTTATTTATTGGTACACGAACAGAGGGACCCAAAGGGCCACTAATACTGTTCGGACAAAACACAATAAAAACTAAAGAAAAACAAAACAAAATAAACCGTCTGATGTGAGGCGACGAGCCAGGCAAAAGTAAAACAGAAAAATTGTGTTCAAAATATAAACTATATGACTATATATGAATATTAACTAATACATAATAGATGGATTAGTAGCAACAAGGTAATCAGATAAATATTTGTATTTAGATCTAGGTACCAGATAGATACTAGTTTTTAAATGAGGATGTCACAGAAGGAGTAATAATAGAGCAATCAGATATCTATTTATATGTGAGAAAGTTTGATGGGTTGGCTTCCGCTACGAGACATTTAAACCTACTGAGAGTGGTTGAACTGACAATATCGCTAGGCAATTGGTTCCATATATTAATAATACGATTAGTATAGAAAAATTTGGTAACATCAACTCTATTAAAGACAGATTTTAGCTTGAACTGGTGACCCCTAGTGGAATGATACATGGAGAACTGAAAACTATGTTTTAAGTCGGAATCAATAAAACCGTTCAAAAAACTGTAGCACAAACAAATATCACTGATGAGTCTTCGGTGTTCAAGTGATGGGAGATTGAGAGTTTTGAGTCTCACCGCATACGGAAGGTTCTTGAGAACCGGGATCGCCTTGGTAAATCTTTTTTGAATTCTTTCGATATCGTCAATAAGATATCGGTGATGAGGATTCCACACCTGCGAGCAATACTCCAGAAGAGGTCGAACATATGTGCAAAAAGCTTGCTTAAGCAAATCTGGATCTTTAGATGTAAATGATTTAATGATGAGACGCGATCTCACAGACGCAACATGGACGATATTTGCCACGTGATATTTGAAACTCAGGCTAGCATCTACAATTACTCCTAGGTCTCTGATATGATCAACGTTCTTTAGTTGGTAAGAGTCAATGGTGTAGATGGGAGATTTAAGTTTTGCACCTGCGGGACCAAAAATAGAGAGAACAAGACATTTTTCCAGTGCCAAGTTCAACTGCCAGTCTTTGCTCCATACCAGCAAGTGATCAATTGCCTTCTGTAAGTTGTTGGCATTAGGCTGGACAGGTGCATACAGTTTGATGTCGTCGGCAAATAGTTTGACTGAGATCGATCCCAACTCCACACTATCTGTAACATCGTTAATATAGATCAGGAACAGAGTTGGACCGAGAACACTGCCTTGCGGAACCCCGCTTGTAACAGCTCTTGGCTCAGACAGGCTACGGTCTATCTGAACCATCTGGCGGCGATCCTTTAAAAAGTCAGTGATCCATGCCAATAGATCTCCAGCTATTCCATAAGCTTCCAACTTTCTTTTTAATTTGAGATGAGAAATGGAATCAAAGGCTTTTTGAAAATCAAAATAAATTATATCCGTGCGTCTGCGTTTCTCCATTGACAATGACCAGTCAGATACACATTCAAGTAGATTAGTACTGGTTGACCTTGACTGTAAAAATCCATGTTGGTGTCGAGAGATGAGATTGTGTTCAATTAAATATTGTTGCATGGTTTTATTAATTATTTTCTCCATAATGCGACAGCAGGTACAAGTATCTTTTAGTGTCCTGTTCAACGCCTCAAGCGAATGTTTGTGGGCCATAGTGCATTCATTCCAGATGATAATTTTGCATTGTTTCAGCACGGTGGCCATGGATGATTGCTTTTTTAGGTTGCACATTGCATCTGGGTTATTTAAAGTTATTTTTAATATTCAGTGGCAGCTTAATTGCTGAATGAGCTGTTCTGCCTCCATCCAATAAAGTTGCTGCAATGCCAGATGATGCAACGGCCAAAGCTATGCCATGCTGACTCATTTTTGAATTTAAGCGCATGGCAATGGCGACATTCCTTATCCATAGTACCAATCGTCACTTTCGAATGAGAGTAATATTCAATATCCGGCTCATACTGAAATGCTAGACGAAGGAACGAATCAGATAAAAATTCTCAATATAGTTGCTGGCTTTGTCGACCGTTTGCCCTGCGAGTGTTAACTACTAACGGCGACCTTGCCTTTGTTCCAATTGTTGTTGTTGATTTCGTTCCGCTCGTGCCTCTTGTGATTGTGATTCTCGCAATTGCACCATGTTCACACGCACATTTGAATTATGTTGTAGGATTTGTTCGTCTGTTCTTTGAGCTATTCTATTTCGGATGTTTTTAGCATTATTCGTTCTACGATCCAAATTGCCTCCTTGCCGTCTTCCTGGCATTGTTCACTGTAAATCACGCACTGAGTATAATAGTACTAATTTGATTTAATTTTTTTTTTATAATAGTTTATAGTCCTTTACACCAGATGTTTTAAGACTCTAATGGCTTTATGTAGGAAACACTTAAGTACTTCCTGTCGTGGATCAGAATTTGATCCTTTTTACGTTTTCGCTCCTCCTTTCTCTATGCTTGGGACTGGCTTGCAATTAGCGAGGCGGAGTTCATTTGATTTAAATTGAAGTTATTGCTGAGCTACAATTAAGGGAAATGCATATATTATATATATATATATATATATATATATATATATATATATATATATATATATATATATATATATATATATATATATATATATATATATGTCCTTTGTTTCTCCAAAATAACTTTTTAAAATAATTTTAAAAAATATTATAAATAGCCAACTTATTTTTTTTTTTTTTTTTTTATTATAGTTTATAGTCTTTTACACCATGTGTTTTAAGACGCGAAAACAAAATCAAAATGAAAAAAATACTTATTTACACTAAATAATTTTTCTCTATATTTACAGTTCTTTAGGATTATTTTGTATCCATTTATAGATGATGTCGTGGCATATTTCCGAGTTCAGTATGGTTTGGAGTGTAGTTGGTTTTTGGATCCTTTTACAAAAGTTCCCAAGTTCCATTCCTAGTTGTGTCGTTTCTTTGCAGTGCAGCAACCAGTGCTCGATTGTTTCCTCTGTTCCGCAGGTTTCGCACAAACCTGTCTCATGAAGATTCATTCTCTTCAAATTTTGTTTCAGCCGACACTTTCCAAGTCGGAGTCGGGAAATGATGACTTCCTTTTTTCTGTTTGTTGTCTTGAATTTAATTTTATTTGAGACTTTTTTTTCGAGAGACCAGTAGGGTCGACTTTCTTGAGCAGAGTCCCATCTGGTCTGCCATTCGTTCAAAAGCTCTCTGCGTATTGTTCTTTTTATGTCAAATATCTCTGGCATAATCTCAATCTCTATTTCGGGATGTTTGGTGGCTTCTTTGGCAAGGCAGTCTGCCATTTCATTTCCACGTATGCCCACGTGGCTAGGTACCCAAATCAGGGTAATTGTTTTCCCTTCTTTTGAGAGGTTGGATGCTAGTGTTAGGACTGATTCCACAAGAGCAGATTTTTGAGCATTTGCGGAATTTTTCAATGATATCATTGAGCTATATGAATCCGTAAATAGGGCTATTTTATGTGGATCGTCAGGTTGTGCCATCCACTCCAAGCCGCATTTTATAGCTGTTAGCTCAGCCGTATAAATACTAACGTCATTCGTGACTCTCTTAGCTATTTTCATATTTTTTTCCGGGATATAAATTCCCACAGCTGCTACATTGTCTATCTTAGATGCATCTGTGTACATATGTGTCGAATCTGTATATGTAGCAATCAGTTCCTTAGCTCTTTGGACAATTGACGGATCATCCTTCTTTAACCCCACCAGCCCTTCGTTAAAAAGAGGTGGAATAAGTTTCCATGGTGGAGTTAGAGAAGGAGTTAAGGGGACTGGATTGAATTTGTCAACTATTTTGTTCAATGCCGCTGTTCTTTTGGCTGCTGGATGTTCAGCTTCTTTCACTTTTCTGTGAAAGAACCATCGCCATTTAACCCCTTCTTGTCCTCTGGGGGGTACAAAGACGTCTTTTGTCGGATGGTTTGGAATGATCTTGGTTTTAGTGGCAAGGTTTGTAATTAACATCTTTCGTCGTATATCGAGTGGAGGATCTCCGCATTCTATTTGTAGAGCGGCCAAACTGGTTCCAACCATTGCCCCGCAAGCTGTTTTTAAGGCACTATATTGGATTTTCTCGAGTCTTTGTTTTTGAGATTCTGATGCACTGTCAAAGCCTGATTGTTCACGATTTAAGAGATTATTTTGCTCCAGGTAGAACCTTAACCGATTTGCAATAATTCTTTCAGTAATCTTGCACAATGAAGATGTTAGGGAAATGGGTCGATATGAGTTGGTGTCTGCAGAATTTTTTCCCGGTTTTAGTAGCAGAACAATTATGGATTGCTTCCATAGTTTGCTACCTCTCCTTTGGACCAAGATAAGTTTATAAGATCCAAGAGCTTATTGAGACCTATCTCGTCAATTTGTCTTAGCATCTCATAGCAGAGATTGTCTGGACCTGGAGATTTGCCGTTTGCACTCTGCATCAGAGCTTCCGTAAATTCTTTTAAGGAAATTTCTGTGTTTAAATCATGTGGGTCGTTTTCGCAAGAAAAGCCAGATCTGATGGTAAAGGTAATTTCTCTTTTCAGAGCCTCTTTCCTTTGAATAAATCTTAGGTCAAGATTTTTGTCTGATGAGTTTTTTGCGATGGCAGTTCAATTTCAGAATAAGCGGTTTCATTTTCACTCAGTTTCAGCGCTGGAACGTTAAAACCTGCATGTGTGTGGACCATATTTTTCACCGCTTTCCACATGGTAGTCTGACTAGAGTGTGAGTTAAGAGAGCTACAGAATGTTCGCCAATGGTTCTCTTTTGCTGTCCTCACTATCTTCTGTGCGATTTGTTTGAGTTCTCGATACCGTTCAAAGCCAGTCGTAGTATACTCTTTCCGAAGTGAGTATAAGACTTTGTTTCTTGCTTTGATTGCGCTTTCACATTCATCATTCCACCATGGTACTGGCCTAAGTCCTGATCGTCTTCCATTTTTGGTTGGTATTGATGCTATGGCTGCTTTGTTCAGACCTTGCGTTAACAGGTTTGTTGCTTCGTCAACATTTGTGAAAGTTTGGAGTTCATTGAACATTCCTGTTGAAAGCCGTTGGTATTTGTACCAATCGGCTTTCTCCAGGTTCCATACCTTTCTGTTGTTTACCTCGTAATTAACCTTTTTATTTAGTGTGATCAAAACCGGGTAGTGGTCACTGCCCAGATTTTCATCTAACACCTTACACAAGGCTTTTTGAGATAAAGAAGGAGAGCACATTGCTAAATCTATAGGAGTTGTCCTTCCGCTGGGAGTCAGGTGGGTACCTGATCCGGAAAAAAGGGCAACAAGGCCATACTGATCTAACAATTTCTCAATTAATTTTCCTCTGTTATCTGAAGTTTCAGCACCGAAAACAACAGAGTATGCATTGAAGTCACCTAATACAATTGAGTTGGTATAACTGAATGACTTTTCGAGTGTAGTTAGCAGTGTTTGATGATTGGCATTTGGTGGAACGTATGCATTGATAATGGTGATGTTTGATCCCTTTTCAGAAGAAATGGTCACAAGTAGTGACTCATATTCGTTTTGTTCTATGGTTTGCGAGGTGTATGAGATGCCTTCTCGGAGGAGTGTTGCGACCCCTCTTAACGGATGCACTAGATGGCAAACCGGTATTTAATTAAATGTATAGTTTTCTGATATGTGGATAAGCTTTTAAACTCTCAAGATTTATTTCAGAATCTGCTAAATACTTTTCAATCTGAAAATCTGCGTCTTTATGTGTCGCCGGGAGTACCTAGCAAAGTTCCTAGCTCCGTTTTGATTGCATTTGCTGATGTTACAGATTCATTTTGCTTGTTCCATAGACCAAACAGCGTATATATTTTAAGTTTGAGCGAGCATGCGATAATGAAGGAAAAGGTGAAACAGCACCTGAAAAACTATTTTCTACTGTTCTCGTAAACCGTATATCTACACTTGTAAACATTCACTAAAAGCGACAAACACGTCAAAGCATCACGCATGCCCGCTATGTCAAATCTGGCAACGGTCATTTAACACTAAGTAGCCACGCTTCAAAAACACATATGCCTCGAGCAATCAACTAATATTACAACATGGTTGTAATATACAACGATTTTATTCGTCACATACAGTAAATAAAACAACTGGACAAGAAATAACGTATAAAGATCTAAAAATCAAACAAGCAAAAGACAATTGTTTAAAAAGTTTAAAAAACTGCCTTGAACTGTTCGTACAAACTGTATGTATATACACACTCAAACAGCCAGATACCATACACCTCAAAACATCACTAACACCCGCTGTACCACTTCTGCCACGCTTCAAAGAGACGCACACGCTCGCTTTAGCAAGGTCAAGAAAGGTTATACATTTCAAAGAGACGCCTACGCTCGTCGATCAATCAACCAGATTCAGATTTCATGCATACTTAAAATAAAAACTAAACACATTGGAAATCACTTAATTGATATAAAAAACATATTCTGCTTTTGAATAAAAGTAGCGGTAGCGAATAGCGCTGAGAACAGCTAAAAAATGTAGCGGCGCTACCATCAGCGATCTTGTCGGCCAATAGTAGCGCCGCTACCGCTATCTTAAAAATAGCGCCGCTACAGTAGCGCTGCCCTACCGCTCTTAACAACCTTGCCTACAACCTATTCTCAGACCTACCAAATGTACACAAAAAATTTCATAAAAATCGGTTGAGCCGTTACGGAAGAGTTTGAAGTCAAACAATCTGACACGAGATTTATATATATATATATATATATATATATATATATATAGATTACTTGTAATTTTTTAATGAAACACGATTTTGAAATAGTGTGTGGAAAAACAGGTGTAGTATACAGAATACTATAATAGTATTTACAATTCTTGCTTTGTGCAACATTGTTTTGATAACAGATTAGCTAGTCTTATAGATGCTGGCTTATATATTTTCATATGTGGCTCAACTGCTGTGAAAAAATTACCATAGTATTGGGAATTCCAAATTTGAGAGTTGTTCTAATGTTTAATAGGTAACCATAAAAGATAAATTTAAAAGCAAATATTTTCATCTTCTATGTCACAAGAGACTGATAATAATGATAATAACCTGCAAACTAAAACTTTCAATTTCAAAGCATCGATATCTGATCTTTGAAACATTTATGTTAATGCATTCCAGTATCATCATATCCTGAAAGTTTCAGAGCTCTATGCAGTCGGGAAGATGTCAAAATTTCCACTTCAAAATTTGATTTTTATCAATTAAAAGAAGTGTGAAGTTAAATAAAAGCATCAAAAATAATGTAGTGCTTTTTTATTAACGTCGATTTATTTTATTTGTGTGCAATAAAGTTTAAAATTAAAAAAAATACTTGAGCACAAAATATTGCAAATGAAATTATTTCCTTTGTTATTGTTTCTATAATTAAGTAATTATTCAAGATTCATGTTTTCATATTGCAAGTAGTAAGTTATTAGTTAAGCTTCAGACATTAAATAAATCTGTTCTACTGTTATAGTTTTTTTTCCGTTAATCATTTCTTTTTATTTAAGCCAAACATAATTAAAATTTGAGACAAGTTAGATAATTCTTGTTTTTTCCCTAAACTAAAATTAGTTTATAATATTTCTCAACAGACATATTTCCCATGTCATTTGAGGGTGCTCGGTTTGTTTTTCAAAAAGGCTTGAATAGCTATTTTCAAATAAATCAGACATTGGTCATGAGTGCCCTTCAACCATCGGGTTACAAGCTTGGCTGCACCTATGTTGGTGGCTACCGATGTGGCCCCACTGAGGTATAATTCATTTTTGTTTACTCACATTAAAATATGATTGTTTGATCTTTAGACAAACCTTTATATTGAAATCATTGTTGTTACTGTTTAAAATTTTCAGTCTTATCCAGTCATGATGGGTGAAATAGATCTTAGTGGAAACTTCAGTGCCAATGTCATCCATCAGTTTAGCAAGTATATTAGGTGTAAATTACAGGTAAAAAAAAAAAGTGAATTCTGATTATTTGTTTTAAATATCAAATTTGTTTATAAATGAATGTGTTTTGGTTTCAGGTTCAGAATCATAAATGGTTGGCTTTTCAAATAACTGCGGATTACAAAGGAACCGATCATGTTTCATCCTTGACTTTGAGAAAGGTTGATCCAATCAGAGACTCAGGTTGATTTCTATGAATAATTTCCTCCTACTTGTTTTCAACATATGCCTTTTTAAGTCCTTAGTATTACCTTCAGTGTGTTTGCTTGAAGCATGCATTGGTATCTTTTGATGCTTAAACAAACATACTTCCCATCATCCAATAGCTAAAATTTGGTGTATTGAATTTGTTTAAAGTGGAACTCCGTCGTACTTAAAAGAGGAGTTATGGTTTAAAATAGTCAGAAGTTCAGTACTTGTTTTGAAGCATTTAAATTACACTGCAGAAATTTTCATGAATTATACAAATATGCTCTCTTATTGTTTTTACAAGCATATGCTATCATATCTGCATGTTCTTTTAGAGTACAAACCTTTTCTTCTATAAGACATTGTTTATTATGAAGAATTCACAATCAATATGTAAAATACAATTGCATTCCGTGACATTAGAATTAAAAAAACGGTATTCGGACTTTTCATCAAAGGACGATTCATCAAGGGACTGTTCATCAAGGACTATTCATCAAAGGACTATTCATCAAGAGGACGGTTCATCATAAGGACTGTTCATCTAAAGACTATTCATCAAGAGGACTATTCATCAAATTTTGAAGCCACTCAACAACCTTTATCAATATATACCCAAGATATTTTCAGCGTAAATTAATTTGATTTATTTTTAAAAGACAGTTCTTCATCTTTGATAAAATACATTTCAAACATATCAGTAATTTTAAAGAAATAGTGATGGCAACCAGGGTTGTTAAGAGCGGTGCTATTGGCTGACAAGATCGTTGATGAAAGTGCCGCAACATTTTTTAGCTGTTCTCAGTGCTATTCGCTACCGCAACTTTTATTAAAAAAACAAAATAAGTTTTTTCATATCAATTAAATGAGTTCCAATGTATTTAGTCTTTATTTGAAGTTTGCATGAAATCTGAGTCTGGTTGTTATCGACGATCCGGACTAGCGTAAGCGTCTTTTTGAAATGACCTTTCCTGACCTCGCTAAAACGAGCGTGTTCGTCTCTTTGAAGTGAGGCAGAAGTGGTATACCGGGTGTTAGTCATGTTTTGAGGTGTATGGTATCTGGCTGTTTGAGTGTGTATATACCTACAGCTTGTACGAACAGTTGAAAGCAGTTTTTAAAAAAATTTTATTCAATTGTCTTTTGTTCGTTTGATCTTAAGATCTTGACGTTATTTCTTGTGCAGTTGTTTTATTTACTGTATGTGACGAATAAAATCGTTGTATATTACAACCACGTCTTCTGCAAACTTGCTGATTGCTCGAGGCAAAAGTGTCTTTGAAGCGTGGCCCCTTGGTGTTAAACGACCGATGCCAGATTTAACATAGCGGGCATGGGTGATGCTTTGACGTTTTTGTGGCCTTTGGTAAATGTGTACATATATGGTTTACGAAAACAGTCGAATATAGTTTTTCTGGTGCTGTGACCGGAAGCGGGAAGAGAGAGTGACCGGGAGCGTGAGAGCAAGCGGGGAAGGAAACGGGAACGAAAGAGAAAAACGACCGAAAAACCTCTAAAAACCCGGGCAGTGCAAGGTACCTCGCTGGGCCAAGTGCGGCAAACGACTTCATCGGAATTGTTTTGGTGCTTTCCGCATACTCCGGTTTTGAAACGACTACCATGAACTGCTTGACTGATTTATTGAATGTTAAATTTTTGGATTTTATTGAACTGTGTTACTGATAAAGTCAGAAATGTGTTTTTAGCTTTTCTGTTTATAGCCTAAAATTTATATTATAATTGTTTGCGTTGAAAAAAAAGAAATTTACTTTTAAACATTTTGTCGTTTTCAGTAGTCTATACGACCACCGTTCGAAAAACGAGCATAGTGAATTTTCAAAGTTTTCTCTCAAATAAAAAATAATTAAAAATAAATCTGTAAAAACATAAGCAAGTAACTTAGAAATAACAGAAAAAAATAATAGAAATCTAATTAATAAAGTTTTGGACCTAAACGGGTTAACAAGTTTAACGACAAGTAGTTAACTATTTTTAGTTAGTAACTACCCATCACTGTATATATATATATATATACATATATATATATATATATATATATATATATATATATATATATATATATATATATCTAACAATTTAAACCTGTTTAAGAATAAACTGTTTCTAAGCAGGTTTAAGTTGTTATAAAAATATAAAACAAAATTAATTCAGCAAAGTGTTTGATCTTATTTTTTTAACTATGTTTAAAAGAGCAAATAGTAAGTATATATATATATATATATATATATATATATATATATATATATATATATATATATATATATACTTTTTTGGTCGTATATATATATATATATATATATATATATATATTAGGGCTGTCATAATTAAGGCGATAAAATGCGTTAAACACACTTATAAATTAATGCAAGTTAAGAATTTAAACGCAGATCAACATTTTTAACACATAATTAAATTTAATAGTTTTATTTATTTTTTTTATGTTGGCCGCCAAACTCTCACGGCTAATAACTTTTGATTTAAACATTTTAACCCTAAAGTGGCTTAAATTGTGTCCAGAGTCTCAACATCTATCATCATGGGGTTTTTGGAGCTGCAAATGGTAATCAGGGACATACATACATCATTACACTTTTATTTTAGGAAATCTATTTTACGTTTTAAGGGCAAAAAAGTTATGAGAGCGAGGAAGTGAGAAAGGAGTTGGAGAACAAGCGGTTGAGCGAGAATGAGTGGGAGAGCAACTGGGGAAGAAAACGGGTGAGGAAGAAATAAGAGAGAAAAAAGCGAGAGAAAACGATTGAAAACCCCGAGCAATGTCGGGTAACCCCGTAAGTGGTATGTCAATACATTTACATGCGATTCCAACTACTACAAGTCACATAAGTGAGTTGAATGTACAAATAATGCCCCAGAAATAAGGTCAGTGGATGAGTTACAAGTAGTCGGTAAGTCAAACAAAATAGTATGAAAAAGATGGGAATTTTATCTGTGCATAATTTTTTGGTCGTATAACCACAAAAGTCGCACAACTGATGGTTGTATAAGTGAGGTCCTACTGTAGTTATAAGTGAATTGGATTTTCAAATTTTGTATCATTTTAAAATAATTATTAATGAGATAAATGTTGCAAGCAAGTAAAAAAATAAGAATAATTGTTTAAGTTATAACTTATGAATAGCCTGGATTAGGTCATCTGTTAGTGGGAAGTAATTCCCTTTGGATGAACCTTTTGGGCACTTGATTTTTGTTTAGTCTTGTATTTAATTTTTGTTGGTTTGTATTGTGTGCAATGAACAAAAATAAAATTCACAATTAGCCGTTATGTATATTTTGTATATTTAATATCTACTAAAAATTAGTTTGGTTTTTGTTTTACTTGTAATATTTTTGCAAGTATAAAAATAAAGTTGGTCAATATTTTAAAATTTCTCAAGAAATGATTAAACTATTATCATTTCTTTTAATTAACATGTAGGTCTTGTTGTTGTTCAGTATCTTCAGAGCATCACAAGGCGACTTGTATTTGGTGCTGAATTTATCCACCAAAGACACAGTAACTTTCCTGATGTTAGTTTAGGATCACGATATTCAGGTGGGTTTATTTAGTTAAATAAATTTTTATTTGAAAAGATGTTAATGTCAGATTCTTTGTTATTGATTTATTTAGCTCTTTGTTTCTTTTTGGTACAAAATAAATGTGTTTACTTGTAAATAAGGGGATGCCTGGCAAGTGTCTGGTAGCTTTACTGCAATATCAGGTCCTCTGAATCTCTGCTATTGTCTAAAAGCTAATGAAAACCTCCAGATTGGTGAGTTTGTAATTCTCTAAAAATTGCTTTTCTAACAATAATAGTTTTTGTATAGTATAGCGGGTTAGTTATAATGTTCTTAATATGACTTTACAAGGTATTGAGTTGGATGGCAGCCATCAGTCACAAGAATTCACGCTAACAGTTGGATGCCAACTTGATCTACCAAAAGCTGATCTTGTATTTAAAGGTTTGTATCTCATGATGTTTTTTTACATCAAAGCTTTCATCTGTCTGCAGTCTAGTAATAACTCTGAACTGTATTCATGTTGTATTAATATCCATGTTTATGTTTGGTTAGAAATGTATGTATGTATGCAGTTTCCTGTTTTTTATACAATTTTATTTTTGAATTTAAAAAAACTTGATTTTTTACTTATTTGATAAATTCATAATCGTCAAACATATATTGGCTGTTTCAGCATCATAGCTCTTGCATCATAATTAGAACATAGTTCTTCAATTAGTTGGTTTGAAGAAAATTTATAAACAGCATTGGATGTAATTTTTGTGAGCTGTGATTAAAAATGTATAAAACTATCAATAAATTTATATTTTAAATTTCATTCTTTAGGTCAGTTGGACTCAAATTTCTGCATTTCTGCAACTATGGAAAAGAAGCTGCAGTCACTGCCTTTGCTCTTTACTCTCAGAGGTTGTGCCAATCATGTCAAAGGAGTTTATAGATTTGGCATAGGGCTTACTGTCGGTTAAAAGTGAATATGAATTATAAAAAGGAGAAATGAGATAACTCACACGTCACTCACTTTTCCTGCCTGAAAATTTGGAAGCGCAGTTCATTTCAGCCATTTTATTGACTTATGAAGTGAAAATTTCTCTCAATTTCTCAACAATAAAAGTGAAAATACTGTCGCTTGAAAACTTTGTGTATGTAATTGAAAAATAAATTATAATAATAATTGTTGAGATTCTGAAGTTCAAGGTTATGTTACGTAATTTTTGATATACCATCCGATCATGGTTTTATAGTTATTTCTTTCTGTTTTATTGTAATATGACTAAAAAGCAGAGTTAGGTGACTTGTTATCTGTTTGACAAATTGATGTCACCTGTCTTGTATCATGGTAGGTTGGTGTAGCTCTTAAGTGACTGATTTTGACATTTCAAAGTTGTTGCACGGTCACTTTGAGCAGGCATTACTCGTTCTAGGGATGTGTATCTTCTTTCGAAATGGTTTAACAAGTTAATGAATGTAGCTCAGTATAATTGTCTCAATGTCAGCGGCCATTTTGTTGTAAAACTGAAAATATGTTATGTGTGTGTCAACTAGTGAAACTAATTATAACCACTGAATGCTTGGTTTTTGTTGTCTTTCAAACACTTAGATCATTTGTTTCCCACATACAAGTTCCTAGCAGCCTACTGTACAATAGGCAGTAATTATTACTTTGTGAGAATGCTTATTGGAATAGTATTAGCCAATTGCAATGAATAAATTGTGCTGTCAGCAAAGAATTTTTAGTTTCAAAACTGAAATTTGATACACATGCTTTCTTCTGTTTTCATTGATTTTATTTGATGATAATTAATAATTATAGCTGCTGGATTAAATAACTAATTTTTTGACTTAAAAGTTGAATTAACATTTCTAATTAAGTTTTTAGAGGGGTCTTTTGTAACAAATAAGCTTGGAAGATAAACGATTTTACAAAACATTTAACTTTCTTTGTAATATCTTTTAAAAATTTATGTAAGATAGATAGAATAAAAAACTACATAAAATATGAAACCAGAATTTAGTAAAATCAAATGCCAAAACATTTGCAGTCATAGGTTCATCAGCTTTAGGTAATTCCAAAAGAGGCTTAGAGCAGTATTGACCAATAAAAGAACCATCTTCTAAAAAAGTATTCATGTCACCATTCTCTTCGTATTCCTTTAAGCTACTTGTTTCGCTGTCTATCGATTGGCTTACTCTACTCTTTTGTTTTCTCAGTCGTCCAATAGCAAACCTGCAAAAAAACCGTGATGAATCACGACCTGCTTAAAATTTAAGTTAATAAATAACATCTTAAATAATTGTAAGCTTAGCCATGTATCCATTACAGGACAGATTTTTTTAATTACTCTGATTAAAATGGGCTTTTTAATGATTCAATCAAACATTTTGTTTCTGTTAAAATACAAAACTAACTATTGAGCATAGCATACAGATACAATTTGCGATTGCTCAATGCTCAGTTGCTTCTTGAACTGCTTTGCTAATTCCTTACAATGGCTTAGGCTGAAGGAAACAAAGTTTGCCTGTAAATTATACTTTACTGCTTCTTCTACCATGGCACCATATATATAGAATATATTCTATTCTATATATATGGGATGAACACACCTTTAAGGAAGTGCGAGAAGTTTTTACAATTTTATTTTAATTTTTTCTTCAAGAGTTATAAAATTTAAAATTAATTTTTTTATTAACAAATATTAGCTGTCATGATAGAGAAGAGGAATCGACGATCCAGTTGAAATAGATTTACTACATCTAAAACTTACAAGATATCCAGCGTGCTGTAAGGTTATTTCTTATTTTCCGTTACTTTAAATCAATCAAATTCCACACATAATTTGTTTAGCATATGGATAAAGTTCATTGAGGTCAAATCTCCCGCTGTATCAGTTCATTGATACAATAGGTCAAGTAGATAAGTCAGCACTCATCCGGTAGCCATTGTATACCTACAGCTTAAGTTGTCAGGTCTTTTCTTATAGTCGTAATACCAAATCGATATGATATGAACTTCTTTCAAAATTAAAATCTGCCGTACAAACTAACAGCATAAAACAATTGGAAGATTTTGCAGTGAAGCAATATTTTAATATGCTTGCTAGCTAGTTTGAAGCGGCCTGCTTATATATATGTTCTGTGTTTAATTAATGCCCATAAGTGATGACAATCGCCCAGCCCAGCGAGTCGGGTTGAGCTTCTTCAGTGTAACTGCTGACTTTCCCGTTATGGATGACAACAAATCACAAATCCCATCTGCATGCTGTGACCGAAGAACGCCTCGATAAAAAGCGATATCAAAATTAAATTGGTTGAATAAATCAAATCAAGTGCTAAAACTTGAAAAAAAACTTGAAATTTTTTTATTAACAAATCAATAATTAAAACAAGTTTTTTCAGCCCATAGACTTTAATATTATGATATTATATTATAAGTCTATGGTCAGCCAGTACACAACACCAATAGCCATTTTTTAATCGTTAGAGTATTAGAGTCTAAAGTTAAAGCTGAGTTTTGAACTGTAGTGTCACTAAAAAATGTTTCAACGACTTCTCAACCGTAAGTTTATGAGTTTTTTTAAAGTAATATTCGTTTAGATAGACAGTGCGCGATTGGCTAGTGCTAGTGACTGTGAGCCATTAGCCTAGCCAGTCGCACAGAAATTTCAAAATAATTTTTTTTTAATAAAAATTAGTTTTTTGAAAAAAAGAATACAAGGTAAAGTTTCCCTTGGACGGCCCGTGCCGAAAAATAATCGTATTATTTTTATTTTGTCACAATAACATAAAAAAACAAATTTAATACCAATTTTAATTTAAAAAAAAAACATTTATCGTAATTTGAGAGACTTTGAAAATGTAAGTAGTACCCTTCCAAGCCCTATTTACATCGTAGTTGTGAGTGGTGAGGTACGATGATCGTATGAATGAAATGAATAAAAAATAAATAAAATTAGTTTATAATAAAATTTTATTTAAAAAAAAAAACTATCAGTTGTAAATAAAAATTCCATTAAAATTTTAAAACTCACCGCCCGGTAACTCGGGACGGTTTGCAAGAAGTAAGAAAATTGGAAATTATTAAACTAAGTTAACTTCTTTAAATAAACAAAATTTCAAATTTTTAATGAAAAAAAACTAAAAAATAAATGTTAAAAAAAGTAGTTTATTCGAAGCAACGTCGAAATTTGAATATTTGTAAGCGAACATTGTGTATTTGCGTCGTTTAAACTTTTCCTTCAAATCCTTCGTTTAAACTTTTCCTTAAAACTCAAACGTACATAAATTATAATTACATTATTTATTTTTTTATATGACATTTTCCCATTTTAAATAAATTACTTATACTAATTATCATAATTTTTAAACTAGTGTTTACTTTTAATCGTGTTTATAGTTAATTATAGCCGAGAATTATGTATTAATCCGCCACACGGGCCGTCCAAGGGAAACTTTACCGAATACAATTGTAATCATATAACACCAAAAATTTCATTTTACGATTTATATTAACCGAGATATATCGATTTTAAGACAGCAAACAATGCCATGAGATCCACCACGCTAAACGCAAAAAAACTGATGAGAGCGTAGACGTCGTATGCGTTGTTCGTTTGACTCATTGATTTCAACGATTTTATTCATTTTTCACTTAAACCACTAAAGTCACACTAATTAAACCATATATAAAAATAATTCATTTTTAAAATGAATAATAATCTATAAAAAAACAATTTTAAAATAATCTATTAGAAAAAGTTGTTTACCTAAAATTGTTTAAATTCACGTTTATTGTTAAAAATAAAGCATACAATGGTGATGTAAACTAAAATAAATGATTATCTTTCACATAAACGGCCCGGGCCGAATTCTCCAATAAAATAGTCCTATTTTGTTACAACCCTAGCCCTAACCCTAACCCTAATTATCACTTTTCATCGTGTTTATAGCTAATTATAGCCAAGAATGTATTAATCTTTCCCACAGCAAGTCGTTTACGTGAAAGATTACCAAATAAATAATTAATATGTGTACAAAGTTTTTATAAAACATTGTTTGGAAAAGTGAAATAGCGACACATCTATCCTATCATACGTTGCTTGACAAGATCTGATGGCCTGGTAATGTCTTATTCGAATTATTGACATGACTGTTACAATTGAATTCAGTTACATGGTAGGTTAATCAGTTAAACATTGGTTCGTCAGACAAGACAAAATTGATATTGCTCCAGACTGCATCTTCAATGTGTCCGCGACTACATCGTGCGCTGGGCATTTGTTAACTCTTTTTCCATTAACACTGGACATCTGTTGTGTAAAGTTATGCTGAAAGAATGAATCCACGAGAATCAAAGTAAATCTAACACGTAAATTGATATTTTCGAATATTGGCTCAAGTACTATACAGCAAAAAATAAAATATTAAAGTTGAAGTGAATTAATTACACTGCCACAAACTTATGTTCTACAATTTTACATAAGTATACAATAATGCTATGTACTGTATACTAACTTAAACAATGAATATCCATAACAATTTTTATAAGACATTTCTGTGTAGAATTAAAAGGCCACGCATCTATTCTATCAGACTTTATTTGAGAAGGTATGACGACCTGGTAATGTCGTCAATGTACTTCAAATCATCGACGTGACTGTTACAATTGAGTTTAGTTACATGTTAGGTAGATCAATTATTCATTTGTTGGTCAGAGAAGACAAAAAGATATTGTTGCAGGCTGCATTTTCTCGGTGTATCGCAACTTAGATCATGCGCATTTGTTAACTCTTTAACGCGTGACATCAGTTTTGTCAAGTTATGCTGAAAAAATGAATGCATCAGAGTTAAAGTTGAAGTGAATTTATTACACTGCTAAGAACGTATGTTCCACATAAGTAAGTCATAAAGCAATTTGTTTCAAGTTTGATATTATTGCTTAAAGTATAGCATTTCTTTGTAGAGTTAAAAGGCGACGCATATATTCTAAAAAACATTGTTTGACAAGGTCTGACGGCCTTGATCATGTCATCAACATCATTCAAATTATTGACATGACTGTTACAATAGAGTTTAGTTACATGTTAAGCAGATCAATTATTCATTTGTTGGTCAGACAAGACAAAAAGATATTGTTGCAAGCTGCATTTTCTCGGTGTATCGCAACTTAGATCATGCGCATTTGTTAACTCTTTAACGCGTGACATCAGTTGTGTAAAGTTATGCTGAGAGAATGTCGTGTTATCAATGCATAACGTAAATTTAACCGGTACTTGACCAGCTAACTTTACTACATTACAGTAATACTTTAGATTTGCTGGTTAGGGTCAGAGATGGGGTGGCCTTCTTGGTTGTTGGACTTTTGTGTTTGCAAAACAAAGTCCCTCATAGACTTGAGTTTCAAAATGTTCTCTTTCTGTCAACTAGCACCAACATAGTTCCACATTCTACAAGCAATTTTTTCATTTCACGTAAAAGAAACCAACCAGGTATAGTACATTTTCAGCGGACAATGCCAATTCAAAATCAACCAATGCAAAAAAAACACAAGACAAGGTATTTTATAGATGACTTTATTAGTTTTTTTCTAAGATAACTAAAATGTTACATGAAGTTACAAAAGTGGCTTCCTCTCAATTCTGATTGTCAGCTTAATGATGTATTGTATTATATTGGATTTCTACCTTACAATATTATGTGTCAAAGTTAGATAGCACATTATTCCATATTGATGCTATTGCATCTAAGAACGTTTATTCATATTAATCAATCAATCCATAATAATTATAATATGAATTTATCATTTATATATTGTATTATATGTCTACGAAACAGCGCAATACTTGATCAGTAATGCGATGACTGAGATGGCGGCGACAATGGCCGACAAACGCGTGATTTTGCAGTTCGAGTTGCAAAATGAAGGGCCATAGTTACGGCGGTCGGGGCATTTTTAAGCAATGAAAATTTCCAGTAATATAGATTAATGAAGATTCTAGCCCGCCAAAAAAAAACTAAAATACGCCAAGGTCAAAGAAGAAAGTTATAAGTGATTATAAGAGAAAAAAATGCGGACCAAACTTCCAGATCCAATGTCAAGGTGAAGGGGCGTGGCCAAGTATATTGATTAGTCTCGTTAAATTCCCGCACTTTTTACGCGTCTCCTGATGTAACCAAAGACTCTATAGACGCCCAAATTATCGAGATATAAACAAAACTGTAACACCGCTCGACGCCGGGACCGAAAAAGCCGCGCGCAGAAAATTCGGCTCAACTCAGTTGCGTAGGTCTTCATGCGATTTTTAACTGTGCGACTGCCTACATTAGCCATTCGTTATTAACAGTATATTGACCCAGAAATCTATACTAGGAGATTATCTTCCTGGCTAAACTTATAAAAAATTTATTACAGATTCATACGTGAACAGATTTATTAGGTTGATGCCTAAATGGATATTGCTGTCACCGACAAGAATGGTACGCCCTCTTACGGCGAATGACTTTTTGAAAAACAAAGAGTATTATAAGGTTGGAAATAAGTCATTTATTTATAAACAGGCAATTGTGTATGTTATTTTCTTATTCCATATAAGTTATTTTATCATGGCTTCAGGAACTCCCACGTGCCATATATCCGGTGATAAACTCTCGATTGGATTACAAGACAGGTTTTTTCATTAATAATATTAGTTATTCTTTCAAGTGTAATAGATATTTTAATGGATTATACAATAGCGTTTATAAATTTTAAAAGAAAATCTTGTCATATAAGATATTGTTATTTACGGTTTTCTTGTTCTCAATACAGAGAGCCAAGTAAAAAAGTTCGAAATGAATTTGATCAGACTATTCGATTCAGAAATGCTTATAATAACAGACGTAAGTAAAGTGTGTTACTCATTTCTGTATTGTGATGAGTTTCTTACGTGCGACTGGCTTGTGTGAAAATTGTGTGCGTCAAAATAATTAAAGTCTTACTTATATGCAACTTAGCTTCCTCTCCAAATAATTAAAATGTTAATAGCTCTTAAGCCCTCATTGTGAATACGGGCCCAGTTCTGGTGAGCCGGAGCTGGATGAAAAAACTGGTCAGTGTATATGCACCTTAACACTGAATTAAATAAAAAACATTTCCTATGCAACTCGTCTTGGTCACCATCTTTATATGACACTGACAAAAATACTAAACTAATAATTAATTTTATGTTAATTCTTATTTTAGTATTATTTGATGTTGCAGATGAAAAAAATTGAGAATTTCTTGGTGATCTCAAAGTCGGATGGGGAAGATCTGTTGAACACATTGCGAAAGAGAAGTAAGTTACTAGAACTTTAGTAATATAGCTCTGTAGTGACTCATCCATTCAATTGTTTGTTTATTGGTCATCCATCCATCGATTCATTCACAGGTGTAGAGTTCCTATTTTCCTGGGGGAGGGGAGTAAAAGGCGATACTCGGAGCAATATTTCTGATCTATTAAAAATTGCTGACCATGAGACTTTGAATTAAATCTCCTGCTTTTTCTTAGATATTGGATGCTGACTGCTACATAGCCTGTGAGCCATAATATGCCTCTTTCTTATTTGAGTCATGCTGATGCTTATTCCACTTACACATTATAAGCTTGCTCATGAACAGAGTAATAATACAGATGAACACAAAATGCTATATTCCTAATTTTTTCGGGTGGAGCAGACACTTTTCCTGGGGAGGGACAAGATTTGATCTGGGTTGGCAGCTTGCCCCCGAACTCTGCACCTATGGATTTATTTATCAATCCATGCAATTCATCCATTATATCATTTTATAGATTCTGACAATGTAGAAATTAAAGGACACTGCTGTCATGTGAAGTATGAAGAAGCAGGTGGAATATCAGTGAGTTTATTATTTATTGTTTTGTTTTGTGATTTGTTGAGTTAAACCATCTTAATAAATAATGTCATTAGGTCCAAATCACATCGAGCGACCATCCTTCCCAACTCCACCCTATGGTGATTTCCATGGACGAAGTCCCAGAGTTTTATAAGATGCTTACGGACATTTTGGCTCGCACTCAATCTAAGCAAACAGGTAGGGCGTGTTTTTTTATTCACCGGGTTTATCAACCGCACTCACCAAAGCGTTTTTTAACTCACCAAGTTTTTCGGTGACGCGTTTTTTTATTCACCCGGTGAGCTCCCCGGTTGCAACCAGACTCACCGCGGTTTGAGGCCGGTGAGTCTGGTGAGTGTGGTTGCTACGTCATTGTTTACATTTCTTTCGAACAACGAAGCCATTTTTAAATAATCTTCGCCGAAGTGCGATACGAGAATTTTATAACTCTCGGGTAATGAATCTGCTATATTAAAGTATATTATGAATGCATACATCAACGAACTCATAAAAATGCAAATTTCAATGACTTTTATAATGAGTTCAAAAACAAGCTGTCTACTTGACTGATTGCCTATATTACCCTATATGTATGTAACAGTCAAATCTTTGAGCCAGACAAAAATATTTTTTTAAATTTAGCCATTGGTTGAACCAATTTGGTTCCTCTGCACAATGCTAAATCTAGCTGTGGCTTATGTGTTTTTGGTTTATTAGAATCCATGTTGAACCCATCGATTTTTTTATAGATTGAATAGAGTGTAAAAAAATTCTATAAGGCTTTGAGTAACTGAATTGTTATTTTGAAGGTCTGAAATTATTAAAGATATATTCTGCATTCTAAAATACTTGGTAGTATCTACTGAAAACACATTTGTTCGAGGTCTGCAACTGTGACCCCTGGTTGCTGGGTAGTTGGTGGGGGTGAAAATGATGCACCAGATTGGTGCATACATTTCCATGCAATATCTTGTAACATAAGCTGAGATCTAACACAAGCCTTCGGTACTCGAGAGACTGCAAACCGAGCATCTTAAGGCGGGCGGGGTAAGGTGCCTGACGAAGAGAGGGAATATTCTTGGTGAATCGTCTTTGAATTTTTTCTAACTTGTTTATCAGAAATCAATGGTGAGGACTCCATACAGAGGAGCAGTATGATATTACAAGCCCTACAAGGCAATCGTACTCGCTGACATCGATGACTATTATTATTAATGAGAATAATGAGTAATGTAATAGTAATGATCATTCTATGTTTATGTTTTGGTTTAGTCTGTTTGATAAACTTATTTTTTCAAATTTGTTACATAGAATTGGAATGATTATTTTAGTGTTTCGATATCCGTAATTGACCGTAATAGTAGCTCATCTAAGATATATCTTTATAATCTCGATGATATTCTTGGTTGTGTGTGAGTATGTGTGTGCCACCTGTAGTGTGCACGACAGTGCCGTAGCCCGTATCGTCTGCAGCTGGAATTCGAAACTTTCTCAGCTTCTTTCTTGCTATTGCTAACCGCATTCGCCATCGCCTATAAATAAACACGCTGGGTTTTTTCACTTTTTTAATTCTTGCATAGAGGCACTTCTCGTGTTTGTCATCATTATCATGCCTCGTCACTAAATAAAGTAAATAAATACTCTCTATCGGCAGTAGCATTTTATTTAGAGTCTAAATTTAGACAAATAGATGTACCGAAACTAAACAAATGAAACTTATTTCATGTTGTAAAAAAAATTAAATTTGGTAAATTTTTATAAATTTTGAAATTTTTTAATATTTATATATTTTTTTCAATGAATTTCTTTAATGTAGTTATTAATATTGTCTGTCGCGTATAGTTCATCATTCTATGTTATCTCTAGGCAAAATTTCCGCTTCAGTCGAGATCCCGAAATCGTATCGTATCGTGTCGATATCGTATCGTTATTGGTCGAAGCGTCTCGTATCGTATCGTTTAATTCGAGGCAAATTTCAGAAATCGTATCGCATCGTATCGTTCCAAAAAAATAACGGGACGCAGAAGCTTAATTATCAGTCCTTTTTCCCAACCTGAAAAGCTCCACAACTTCGGCGTCCAAGTCCTTATCTGTTATCTCTTTCAGAAGTTTTAGAATATCCTCTTTGTCTTTTGCTTTGGAATTTGGGTCATTCTCAGGCAAGTTGTAGGCTATAAAGTTGTTTTATCTTTCAATTCTTTTGTTGTTTATTTCAATAGTCCCAACAACTGATCTCTGTACAGCACCAACATTCTGATTTAAAACCTCTACATTTTCTTTAAACAAGCTAGACCATTCTTTTTTCATTGGTTTTCCTGTATCCTTTTATTAGCAACATCTTCTAACTTCAAACCTAATTCTTGGATCTGCCCATTTTGTTTTTCTAAGGCCACTGTTAAGTTGTCACTCTTTTTAATCATGTTTTTAATTTCTTTTATGTCTTCGGCCATCTCTTTGGTTTCCACCTCTTTTGCCTTGACATTTTTCAACTCAACCAGAATCTTTAAAATATCCTCATTTTCTTTGAGGCAACATTCACACAGCTTAATACCAAGCATTTCAGCTGTGGATCGTCCATCCAATACTAAGTCCTTCTTTGTCTTTGGCGGCATAACTTTACAACTTAATGAATTCCGTACGAGAGACCCCAAGTTGACGGGCGATAATTATATTGCGATAATTAAATAATGTCAAATAAACGGAAAAAAGTATCGGTATTATTAGAAAATCGTTGTATATTGCTATTTATACAAATAATTCTGTGCCACAATTGATATTTTTGAAGAAAATCGACTTTTTCCAAACGTAAACAAACAGCGGTCACGCTCAAGTCGTTCCTATTATATATATTTTTACTAAAAGGGTCAAGTCAACTTGAACTCAATCTTGCTCATTAAGCGAGCGGTGAACGGAGCGTTACGTTACGCTTTATAGATAACTAAATTAAAGATTTTTAGGGGCCTAATAGTTAAGAAAAATATATGACTGAACTTATTATAAAAATCTCTATCTGACGGTATAGTTTTTGCCTGTTTTGATAAATATTTGTAGTGATATTAGTAAAAAATTTCAATTCAATATTGTTGTGACCCACTCCTTAAAACTGCTATTGTTTTTAGCTCGAGTTTCGATTGAGCTACATCAAGAAGCTAAGAAACAATCTCTGGTCCTTACAAAGGTTAGTTAAAATAAATGAAAATTGTTATTTTACTCTTTGTTCAAAAATCAAAAGTTTATGTTGAACAACATATGATACACAGGAGGATTTACCAGTGATTGGCAACGTTCCGATCCATCCAGAGTCCAGTGTCGGCCCTACTGTTGGAATCAATGAGGCGGGCACTCCAGAACATCAGAGTGAAGATTCCTTACAGGAGTTCATTTTGCCGATGTTCTAGACCGCAAGTAAATACATTTGTATGTAGTGGCATTTGTATGTAGTGCCACAGGCTGAGTGAAGCTGCAAATTATATTAATAAATTGCATCTTTTGTTGTATATGATTCAATTATTGAATAATGCATACATTGAAATTTCAGGCTCTCTTGATATCGACCGTCTAATGAGATACCTGAGACGTATGCCTTCCTTTGTCGATAGCTTAAAAGACTACGAGACTATCTCAAACTCATTATCAAGAAATTTGCTTAACAATCAATCTTTGTATGCTGATAAATCCCGAAAGGCCCGTACAGATATATTCCTGTTTGCAGTATATAAATCTGGTGAAAACTTTATTCTCAAATCATATCTTATTGTAAAACGTGGTGATAAACTTACTGATTTTAACTGCGACATACCTTATGACAGACTTTGTTATTATTGTCTGGTTGCGGACAATTATGTCCTAGGCTTGTGCATGGTACAATACAGTCCAATACCTTACTCTAGATTAATAGTTGGTCTTGAATTTGATTGCGATCCACTTATTACTAGTGCTGTAGTTGATGTAAGTAAGAAAATTCCGGTTAAATCTTACATTTATCTTAGCTGTCTGTTGGGTGCATTGGGCGTACTTACATTGTATAGAGGTCGTGATGTAATTTCTTGGATGCGTGCTGTAATTTCTTTTATTATGAGTCAAGACTAGACTCATTCATGATTGTATCAGCTTTTTTTTTATAAACACTTTGATATAGTTAAGTTTTTCCATTTTATGTGATTCATGTATTAAAAGTTTTCTTCAATGTATTACTGTTCATTTACAATCTATTGGTGCGAAACTAGTACTAATAAAAATTGCAACTAAACCGCACGCGGGCGCGGTTTCCCCCTCTAGCAGGTGTGTTTCTGCTGAAATGAAAATACCGCGGTTGTTGCGGGTTGAAGCTTGCGAAACATTTAATGAAAATTTGTTTAAGAAACAAATTAAATAAGCCTGGTATAACATATAAATTTGTCGTTAACATTTATTTAATCCGTGGTCTGCATTTTACCCACCCCGACTCGTTTCAATACAAACAAATTACGCATTGTATATTCTTTGAAACAAGGGATCCAGGCCGAATTTTATAAAACCCTTTCTTAGTGAGCACCTAAGACTCAAGAGAAAGATATGTTCCAAATTTCATTACAATCCGCTCAGTGGTTTTTGCGATTTCGTGATGAGTCAGTCAGTCAGTGGTATTTGAGTTATATATATATATATATATATATATATATATATATATATATATATATATATATATAAATTAGATTAGATTATGTAAGTAAGTAAGTAAGTATCTTAGTCCTTCATGCATTGCTACACCATTCATCCGATCGTAATGCAATTGTTACAAAAGCTAGAGAAGCAATGGAAAACAATTATAGTGAAGAAAAAAACTGAAATCGGTCCTATAAAAAATAAACTAGACTCTCTCTCTTTTTATTTCTAAAAGCTTCAATTAAATTTGTTTTCTCTAAAACTTGTCTTATTTTGAAGCCCTCATATTATATTAACATCATAGCTGGTCTTACTTGTTTAGTTACTTTCTTTCTTTTAGACAAATCTTGTAAGTAAAAATTAGCAAACTTTCCGTCATACAATCAGACTGAAACTTGGAATATATATAGACTTGTTTTATATTAAATTTAGGAAATTCTCTAAATTGAAAAGTTTTAAAAATTGTTTTGACCATGTTTAACATATGGAAATCATAAGGGAACCGCAAAAAACTTTTTTTGGCTCTGTAATTATACAACCTGAAAGCTTTATCAGGGGCAGATGGTGTAAACAGACAAACGATAGAAACCAGGGCCTGACTAGAAGTTTTTCTATGCTCCGTAGATAGCTAAATCCAGGACAGAGGTGGACATGGGCTGGATTGGGTCTGATTTTTTTGAAACATGCGTTTGTTGGGTTAAGTTGAATTGAAAAAAAATTAATTTATAAAATTTTAACTGAGGGTTGGGTTGGGTCAGCAAATTTAACTTTTTAGGTGGGTTGGTTCGCCAAAAATGGGCCCATGTTCACCTTTGTTTCAGGGGCCCCAGTCTTCCCTTAAATAGTGGGCACTCCACCCCGTTGCAGATTTTTCCGGTGTCGAAATATTTTCCATATAACTCGTAGATGACAAAATATATTTTAATGAGTTTAATAACTTTGTTTTTACATTTTTTAATCCAAGCTTCAGTGTTAACGATAACGGTGCTGTGATGTGACTATATAGAGACTAAAATTTAATAACTATTCAACAAACAATTATTTTAACCTGCAGGGAATTGCACCAATAATTTCTTCAACGTTTCATAACTCATTGCAAAGATATCGATAATAACCTTTAGAGAGATACTATCTCCATTACATAATTGTACACTATGGTTGTGGAACTCAATCTGCTCTTTATTTTCTGTCTACTCATAGCTTTTTTAGTCGAACAGCTTGTTACTGGCTAAGATTTGTTTTAAATACAATTCAAAATAGAAAAAACTGAGTTAGTAGACAACACGTAATGGATGAAAAAATCCAAATTGTCTCATTTGCTTGTGGATAAATGCGGGTTCATATTTTCTGAATATATTTTTTGATATCTGAATATTCATCTAATTTATCGTTATCGTCTGTAATATCACTTTCGGAAAAGGAATCTAGTTGCAGTGTCCCTGAGGCCAACTTGATTTCTTGATTAGCACCATCAAGACTGACATAGATGGCTAATTTCATCTTCAGTTACTTTTAATGGTATTTATTTCAGTCTTTTTCAGTGAAGATGCTCATTTGCCGATAAAAGAGGACATTGTTCTCTGAAAACCAGTCATCCAACTCATGGATCAAAGCATCTAATGCCACGATGTAGACACCTGTTTTCAAACGTTTTTGAATATTATGAGGTGCTTCAACACAACACTTCTCGTTTACCATAATACGTGGTACTTTTTAAGACAAGCTGCAGCCTGGTTGAGACAAAAGTGGTGATAATAATAATGATATAGGTTATTTATATAGCACAGTACAATGAAACAGTCATCACAAGAGTGCTGCACAAAATGTCAAAAGCCTTAGAGTAGCATCAGTAATACTTTGTGAACACTATTAAGACGTATAACAATGTTAATTTCATAGCATTTAGAAGTAGATTTTGATAGCTCAGAAAATTGTATAGCAGACAGCGGAGTTACACACAGGTTTTTATCTCTCGCTCTCCCGCTTGCTTTCCCAATCCTGCTTACTTTCACACTTCTTTCATTTCTTATACTTTCTCCAACACTGCTGCAGTTGACACACGAAATCACTTTAGAATATCAGGTGCCAAGAAAAATCACAGGTAAAAACAGGTTTTTATTAAATTTCATTTGTTAACACGCACGAAACAACACATCCAGCATGATTTAATACAGAAAATAACCATTTAAATAAACGATTCAATTATTCAGTCTTGACCAACAAGTCTGATAACAGCTAGTAGTCAGAGTCTTACTTAGTTAACTCAATTCGTTGGCAAACCAAAAAAAAAACTATCTAACAAAGAAAAAGAAGCAAAAGTTGAAAAAATAATCTGAAAATACAGTTTATACAATACCTAAAATTAACATAAAAAATTCATACAATGGCATTATCTGTTTTGTTAATAGTAATTAAAAAAAGAATACCTAACAATTCAACTACCAAATATGCTTGTATACACCCACGCACGCACGCTTGCATGTATATATATATATATATATATATATATATATATATATATATATATATATATAATAAATTCATATACATTGACACCAACATAATTTTTCAAGAAAAAAAACATTGAGTCAGCAACAACAAAAGAGAGAACTCAGAACGGTGAGTAGAAGAGTTTCAGTTAATTTGAATTCACTCAATCATGTTTCGACCATGCTACGACATACTCATCGATGGAACTTTTCCATCATTTAAAAGATTATGATCATCGTACTCGTAATCATCGTCCGTCGTGCTCAGATCCTTGTCCACATTATCCTCGCTGGCAGCATCGTTGCCGTCGGATCCCATCCTTTCCGTGAGTGAATTGTCGGCACCGAGAGAGCAGTTTGTCGATTCGGATGCAAACGAGAGGAACGGCATCGACTGATTGGTCGAGACGCCTTGGCTGTACATGGCGTTACCGGTGATCAGCGACGGATCGGGGTTGAGAGAATCTAAATGACATTTCAGCACTTGCAATTTCTCAGCCTTAACACCAAAAATAATTATTCAACTAAATTTACAAGAATTCAATCCAACCTGGGAAGGAGAAACCTGAAGAATTGAATTTTTTCCCTTCTTCTGTTTTTTCAAACTGAAAAAAAGTTCACACAAAATTAGCAAAAGTTCTTATGGCAGTTCAATTTGATACAAACGTGAAACATACGAGATACTCTTTGACAGACAGCAACTCAATATAATTGTTCTGTCTCTGGTTGGGATCATCATCACCACCTGCCGGATTGCCATTATTATATCCGACCTCATCATCTTCTTCTTCCTCTTCCTGTTTCGACTGCCACGAAGGGGACATGTTATCACACTGTGTGGTCATCGAATGGTTATTCAAAGAGATGCTCAATAACATAAATTTGCATAACTGGGGGAGCCAACTTTTTCAATATTTATAATGCATTCATCAAATCAGGCTGCTTTATTGCATAGGTGTCAAAGTTTAATGCAGAAATTCTTGTGATAGCCAAATTTTATGATAAATATATACAATATTTTTGCAAATATAAGACTCATTCTATATAGAGTTTTACATATACTGAACCCCAAGGTGTATCTTACTTAAAATACTTTTTACGCAAACCTTCAGGTCTTAAATATATATATATTGGCACGTCTTACGATTAAGTTGCATCTTATATCTTTATGAAAATAAATCTCATCTGCTGAAGAACTAACTTCTCTCTTTTCATCACCACTTGTTTCTTTGCTGATGTTCTTACGAGGCATCGACTTTCTCTTCTTCTTCGATCCATCAACGCAACTCCTCTGCTCCTCTCCAGATGATGATTCCATCGGTTTGCTCGGATCGACAGTCACGGTTTCCACGGTGATAGCATCAAATATTGGCTTCGTGTCAATCTCATCCAGCTCGATCATTTCAATTGGCTGGCAGTTTTTATCTTTTTTATGACGATTCAAGTTGCCTGCAAAGGTAAAATGTGGAAGGTTGATTAATTTCAAGCCTTCAGCTTTTCTGGATAAGATGAAATGAATAAAAGCAACCTTTTAAAGTAAATGAGGATCCACAAGAACAGACATAAGGTCTTTCTCCGCCATGCAAATGCATGTGACCATTCAAATTGTGCAGTCTACTGAATCTTTTGTCTGTGGACAATATAATTATATTGTCCACATATAATTAGATTTTTATTAATCATTTAATTACCTCATAATTAAATTTTGGAAGATTTAGCAGCTCCAAAGAAACAAGCAAATAGTTGAATATATTAACTTATTTAATTAATAAAAATAATATCTTCAGATCGTAAATTATAAAACAACATAATGAAATTGGTTTTCTATAAATGAATTTCTCAGAAGAAGTAAATAAAAATAAATTTTTGTACACAAAGTAATTATTATATTGCAAATGAATGTGCTCAATGTAAATTTAAAGAATTATATAAATCCATTAGTAGGATGTTCCGAACAACTAAACAAATGCAAATTTAAATACATCTTGAAAATTATAGCTGAAACAGAGAGGAAATACTAAAAGAAAAGATTTTTTCAAAATCTCAAGCCATGTCTTAATGGCAAAAAATAATTCTTGGCATTTCTGAGATGCTCGCCTTGCCCAAATAGACAAGACAAAAAAGTTACCAGTTTTGGAAGACCAATTACATTTAGACACTTGAAAAGAAAAATTACTACTGTAAAGTCAATCCTGTGGTCGATTTTTAATTAAAGAAGGCAAATGATTTTCTAAAATGGGTTGACATGTCCTAAATCAATGCAATCCTAAAAGCGAAAATTCTTCTGCACCCTTATAAAATTCTTGTTGCCCCCCTGCAGCAAAACCTAACTCCGCCACTGTATAGTATCAGAAGTATAGTCGTTGAAGCTCAATTAATACAGTTCTGTTTTATAAGAGCTTTGTAACCCCTAACCCATCGTCCCCAATGTTGTTGTTAGGTTGGTAGCGAGGCTCATGAATACAATCATATTCCCCACATTCTTTGAGAGCTACATTCGTTGAAAGACAATATCACTTCTGGTTTATAAGTGCTTAAATTTTCAGCTCTCTCATATTCATGTTAGGATATCACACAAGTAAACGACATTCGGTCTCTGCACTCCTCCATTTAAGAATGCTGGAGATGGGGGGGTTGAGGGTAAGGCCACAACAGAATGGTTTAAAAAATGCTCAAAACCAATTTGTCTGCTGACTCATGCCTCGTTGAAGGTCGTCAAAATTCAATAAAACAGAAACTACAAATTACAACATTTCTGCTAAATATAACTAAATAATATAGACATTATTATTCACAAAGCTGATGCGCGAGTGTTAAAAAGGCAGCGAGATATGCTGGTACTGATCAGATTTGTTGCAGCACCACAAAGCACATGATTGTTGCATGACCATTATGTGTGCAAATCTTTAAGTCAGATTTTTTAAATGCCAAACTGAAGATGACGGCAAAATGTAATTGTTTTAACCCTATGTCGTCAACCTGGGGTAACAACCTAGACGTCTTAAAAGGAACAAACATATTCAATATGAATGAAATCAAGTTGAGATTGTCCATAAATGAATCGACGTCAGTGAAAGAAGAAGAAGAAAACCCAGAAGTAATGAAATAGATCTAAAAATTGAGTTTTATCAAATCTAGACCAACACCGTTTAGCGACAGAAGAAAAATTAGTTAAGAGTTGAGAAAAAGATAAATTAAAAGAAATAAAGTAGTGATCAGTAAAGAGAAATTTAACAGATGAAAGGTTACTTATATTAGAGAAGAGAGGAGAAATAATAAGATCCAATGTGTTGCCCCGATTATGAGTCGGAGAGACACAATGCTGAAAGAAGTTAAAAAAGGATAAAATTTCAAGAAATTGAGAGACAAAAGAGTCCTTAGTTTTATTAATAGGAATATTAAAATCCCCAATAATAAAAGAAGTAGATAGAGAGAAAAGAGATTAAGAAAGGTTGTAGAAATCCTCAAAAATTGTGGTTTAGAACATTTTGGAGGCCTATAGATACCTATGAGTTAATTTTAATGAAAGTTAAGAGGCATTCAAAAGATGAGAATTTAATAGAAGAATTTAGACAGACAGAGTAGAAAGACTTAAAGAAAAGGCAGATGCCACTATGCCACCATGGGAAGAATGTCGAGCAGACAAAGGATCAACAGTAGGCATAGCCTGCTCAACAAAAGAAAAGCCAGTAGAAATAGATGCAAGGAAAAAAGGAGAAGAAGCAGATTCATGCCGGGTCTCAGTCAGGAGAAAGAGACCAAGACAGTTAGACAGGGCCAGCTCAGAAATATGCGGTGATTTATTATTTAGAGAACGAATATTGAGAGTGGCTATGTTAAGACCAGGATTGTTATGATTATTGTTAGATTTAAAATTATTTATTCTATGAAAAAGTTTTAATATAGAATGATCAGAAGAAGAAACAAAATTACAATTAGCTATGCGTTTAAATTTCCTAATATAGTTTAAGTTAAGAATATTAAAATAATAGATCCTACTGCTCGATGCGGGACTTTTACTTTTGAATCTAATATTTAAAATAATTTGTTTTTTGAGGCAAGACTGCTCTAGTATACAAGTATAATACTTATAATTGCAATAGAATAGTGGTCTCAAACACGCGGTCCGCTGAATGATGTTTTGTGGCCCTCCACTTGATCTCAAAGCTCAATGCAAATGCGGCCCGCCTTGTAAATGTAAATTTATAATGCGCTTTTTTTAAAAAGTCACAAAAGCGCGTCGCGTCAAATCATAAATTTAAGAATAAAGTTCTGTCTTAAGCAGCTTCCTGAAACCGCCGAGGTCCAAAGCTGGATTCCTCAGGTCAGCAGATAGGCTGTTCCAAACAACTGGACCAGCAGTGGAGAATCCGCGCCTGCCGAGAGTCGTTGTCTTTGACGATGGAACGAACAAGTCGCCAGCAGCCGCCGATCGAAGGTGGGACCGACCAGCAAGCGTTGAGATCGGTACACACAATTGCTGCAGGTAGACCGGAGCCGTGTGGTGGAGGCACTTGTATACCATCAGACCCAACTTGAACTGAATTCTCTGCGGGAAAGGAAGCCAGTGAAGTTGCGTCCGCATGAGATCTGATACGGGAGACCAGCCGGGCAGCTGAAGAACAAGACGAGCGGCTGCTCGGAGAATGGATTGGAGCCTATTGATTTGAAACTGTCTAAGTCCGGCCATGACACCATTACAGTAATCAAGCCGGCTGTGCACGAGTGCTCCAATGAGTGAATGGGCGGAGTCCATGGTGAGGCTACGGCGGACGACGCGCAGTTGACGGAGATGATAGAAGCATGAACGAGTAAGATGAGAGATGTGTGCCTCCATAGACAAGCTACTGTCGACCATCACGCCAAGATTACGAACATAAGTGGAGGGCCTGACTGAGACACCAGCGATGACCAGATCCCCCTTCGGACAGAAGCTGAGTCGACCAGGCGAGCCCAACCAGATCACTTCGGTCTTAGAAGGATTGAGTTGCAAGCGATTGCTTGCCATCCAAGTGCCAATCTCGCTGATACATGCAGACATCCTAGGGACCAGATCGGAACACGACGCTGGCGGGGAGTGATCGTAAATCTGAGTGCGCCTTGGCGATAACGATAACGACACTGTTTTTTTTTTCAACCGAATAAAATAATAAGTGTGAAACTTCAAAATTTTTTAGAACTACCTTATTAGAATATTGGTCAAGTATTTAAAAAGAAAGTCCGGACAACGCCGAGTTCCCCAGCTAGTTATTAAATAAACTATTATTCACCCAGCCCCTGCCATGTTTTTTCAAAACTTCTCAGAAAGAGGAAGATTGCAGACGAGCACAAAATTTTTCAAGAAAAGTGGAAAACTGAATCATTTTTTATTGAGCACATGGGTATCCCAACGTGTCTTTTTTGCACAAACTATTCACAGATGGCAAGTTTATCAAAAAGTGTTTGTTACAGGCTGTAAGTATTGTCTCCTTCACAAAAGAAGGGTCAGTTTAGCAACATTAGTTTTCAACCAACGTTGGTAGAGCGCATTATTGAGCTGTCGGGCAACGATATACAATCAACTGCAAAAAAAGACCACTCATTTCCGTGATTTCCGTGCGTACCCAGTCGCTCTTGATGAGAGCACAAACATCACCGACACTGCACAACTGGCAATGTGTATCCGTGGTGTGATAGAGTAGCTGCTTACAGTGATGCCAATGCATGGTCAGACCACCGCTCAGTAGATATTCCTGTAAGATGTTGATGTCACATCTTACGTGTATTTGTGTAAATAGCTTATTTTGTTGTCTTTGATAATGGTAATTAGTTATTATGTATGTGCGTCGCTTGTATATGTATCCTGATTGGTCTGTGTATATATACCTTTATTCTAATTGGTCGGCGTCTGCTAACTCTGATTTGTATCAAAGCAAAAAAAGAAACAAGTGTGCCTCTTCAAAATTGGAAAATAAAGTTGAGGCAAAAGTTCAAGCTTTGAATCCGCCAAAAAAGACCAAAGCTCAGTCTCCTGCCAAAAACAAATTATGAGAAGCAATTGTAAAAAATATTTTGAAATCATCAATTTTCGGAGATGCTCACCCAGTTGACACATCTCGCAGAGATCAAGAAATTGAAAGGAGACTTAAAGAAAATTCAAGCAATCAAGGAACTGCTTGTAAACCGAAATATATGAGCAGCCTTAAAACCCCAAGTGTTTTCTTTGGAAGAGGGGGGATATGTAAGATGTAGATGTCACATCTTACGTATATTTGTGTAAATAGCTTATTTTGTTGTCTTTTATTATGGTAATTAGTGTATTATGTATGTGCGTTTCGACAGCTATCAACTGTCATCTTCAGAACCATTGTAATATAACCAGACAACGTACACAAGTTTATAAACAGAGTAAAAGTAAACCCCAAAATAAAACCAAAAGAGAAGAAAAGGGGCAGTAACACTAAATAATATAAACTAAAACGAAACTGGATTTAAAATAAATTAAATTAAATAAAGGTTCAAATAAAGAATAAATTATAAACAGATAAAATCAAATTAAACTAATACAGACAAACTGCAATACATTCAAAACTTTTGCTGCCGCTTACGTCTGACTGTGGTATTATCACTATTAAGCACAGTTGTTAATAGAACAGATAAAATCAAATTAAACTAATACAGACAAACTACATTACATTCAAAACTTTTGCTACCGCTTACGTCTGACTGTGATATTATCACTGTTAAGCACAGTTGTTAATCGAGTCAGAATGAGATCATCATCCTTCATATCATCACTCAAAACATCTTGACCAGTCGCACAACTAAAATTGTCAAGGACGCTATACTTTTCATGATCAGGGGGGTCATAAACATCATTGACACTCAGCATGGACGTCTATATAATAGCACCTGGACGGTCAGCCAAATCATTATGAGCTATTGTCTTGTACCCAGTTGGTCCCATATCTATTTAGCTGTTCGTATACGAGTAGTTTGGTCTGCGTTTGGATTTATATATGATTTATAGTTATAAAGCGTGTACTGGTTACTTTTAACATTGATAATGTTGATAACATTGATATATTTAATAATAATTATCGTTGAAATTACGCTGTAGTTTAGTGACTGCGCACAACACTTGTTTATTTAAATATAGCTATTTTTACACACTTTTACTTAACTTGACTTCTCTGTCTGTCTGTCTATCTGTCTATCGTCAAATTTTGCAATCGATTTTAAACTAACTTCCCGATGAGCTAGATAATTAAAAATTTAAACATACTTCCGAACTGATTAACAATGCATTCTATCAAATTTTCGGATCGATTAGACAAAATTTAATTAAATAATTATTTGTGATATTTTCGACGAACTATTTATTGTCTATGCTAATCTGCTCGTTGTTTATGTAACAGAATGTGGCCTACCTACACAATCGATTATATAAAAGTGTGTTTTTAAAATTTTTTGTTTTTTGATTCACTTGTTAGCTCTGCGCTATCGAAAGTTTGACTAGAATGACTAGATTGACGTTTGAAAACAGTTGGGATTTCTAATATTTTGAAAAATTGGATTTATTTCTGTATTATAAAAGTTTTTATTGCTAAAAATGCCGCACAAGTGCTAGGCATATCGTTGCAAAACAAACTACAAAAGTGATCCGGGCCATCGGCGGGCAAAAATAAACCAACAATTCATAACGTTCCTATAAATGACAATATACTTCTACAAAAATGGATTGAAGCAAATCCTCGAAAAGACTGGAAGTTCTTGCTATTTGACTGCCAGTTCAAAAAATTTTATCAATTTTTTTCAATGAAGTGGAATTTGAATCCAGCTGTGTCGATACAAATCAGCATCAAAAAAGAAAAAAAACTAAAATTAGAGTCCGGACAGCCTTGTCAACGTCGACTGAAAAAAGGTGCAGTGCGTAGTATTTTTCCCGGTACTCCAAAATACTGCTCAGCTTGGAGAGTAATGTTAAGATCTACTGTTTGTGCTACAGTTTCAAATCGCTTCGAGTACGAAATAAAAAAAATTTTGAGATGGAGAAGAATTTTTTCAATAGTGATTGCTTAGCAAATCAAACACCAAACGTTTTGGCAAAACGGCTGAAGAACGAAACGACACTGCCAACAAACTTCACTATTACCACAATTGATGGCGTTTTTAAACTTTATTGTTTAAAAGTAGTAGTTGGTAAAGTTAAATTGGCTGGTTGCGTCTCGGTGGCAGAAGATCTGTCAACGGCTGTCAGTGTGGATGATGTACCTGTTCCAGTCGACACATTCAAAGATATGTTAGTAAACGGAATAGTTACGACAATGTCTCAGCTTATTAATTTGGCCGCTCGAATGAAGAATTGGTCAGAAAATTAGAAAACGATAGCCTGGCAGTCATTCACAAAAATGGCTGTTACCATTTTAAAAGAAGGACTAAACATCCTAACAGAATGCAGTCCAGAAAGTGACAAACAACGTAAACTTGAATTTGTTTTAGAACAAGCCAAACTGCTGACAAAAAGCAAGTTTCATCGTCATTACTCGCCTGTGCCCACAATCATGTCATAAACGATTCATGCAGAAAATCCAGCAGCTTATAACTTTATAACGTGTTATATATATATATATATATATATATATATATATATATATATATATATATATATATATATATATATTTATATATATATATATATATATATATATATATATGTATATATATAGGATAGGAATAAAATCACGCAATGGAAAATATTCAAAAGATAATTGAACTTTTTCAGACGCAGATGGAAAAATGCGAAGAGAGACACAAGATGCAGATGGAAAAGAGCAAAGAAAGATTCTTAAAGCTAATGAAAGAAAATTCAGAAAAAGAAAAGGAGCTGGGGAAAGAAAATGCAGAGACAGAGAAAACTGTTAGAATTTATAGAGTCCCAAAAAGAAAAAAAGACAGAGTCAAAAGAAACACTTTTTGATCGACTACGTCAGAGAGTGGAAAAGTTTTCCTAAGAACCAGAGGAAGGACAATTTTTCAGTCTGTGGCTTAGACGTTTTGAAGACACTGTCAAAGGTCACGAAAGACATCTTCCAGAAGAGTCAAAGACTGAACTTCTTCGAGCTCTATTAGACAACCACACGTATTCAGTTTTTTCTACCAAAATTTCTCCACGGCTTCCCAGCGACATTGGTTGGGAAGAAACCATCACAACCCTTGAACAACTATTTGGCCCTAAGAAAAGTCTTTTTCGACGAAGGTTTGACTTTAGTCGAATAATTTGTACATCAGGAAGTGATTTTAGCACTTATGGAAGAAAGATCATTGCTGCTGTAGAGACAACAGAGCTTCGAGGAATGTCAGACGAAACACATAAGTGTGTTCAATATGTTGCAGGACTTCAGGCACAAGAGCATGTCGAGATACGATCCAGACTCTTACGCATGTTAGATAGCGAGAGTAGCGAAAAATCTATCACAGTCATTTAATTAAAAGCAGAGTCTGAACGACTTAAGACTACACTGGATGATACTAAAACAATCAAAAGACCGGATGTAGAAATTCAGGCCATTAACAGATACAGCTCACCTCACCGAAAGCCATTTGTCACCACGACATCAAACAGAGCCAAAAACACTATGTCCCATTTGTGGCGGACCACATTGGAAACGAGAGTGTCCTAACGTCAGACCGACCAGTTCTCTAGATTTTCGCAAATCACGAAAATTTGTATCACGGGATCATCCAAGCTGGAAACAAAATTCTTTTACACACAGAGAAAAGAGTGCTTCTAGACAAGACTGATTCATTAACCGAGTAGACAACGCAAATGAAATCAAACAGTACCTTGAAGTCATCATCAACGATAGACTGATTCAACTTCGATTAGATACAGGAGCCGAAGTGACTCTCATCTCTCGTCCAACGTGGATAGCCATCGGTCGCCCCAATCTTACCACAGCGACGGCAAATCTAAGCGCAGCAAATGGTCAACCCGTGAAGACCGAAGGAATATTTGAGACAAAATTTACCGTTGCAAGTAAGTCAGGTCAAAAGTACCATGGTCGGGGTACTGTTTACGTCACAGATTCAAACGACCTCATGGGAATGCCTTGGATAAAACAACTTCCTGACTTTAAAAAACTGTTAGAAAACTATTCTGTCATGGAAATACGGAGCTTCAACACAGACGTGGAACGCACAGCCATTACAAACAAATTAAAACACAAATACGCTGATGTGTTCCGACCGGAACTAGGACTGGGCACAAAAGTTTCAGCTTCCTTACAGCTTAAACCTGGCGCACAACCCATATTTGGAAAGAAAAGCCCTGTTCCTCATGCCGCTTTAGAGCAATTGGATAGCGAAATTAACCGGTTACTAAAAGAAGGAATAATCTCTCCCGTGGATAACTCTCAGTGGGCAGCACCCATAGTTGCTGTCCGTAAAGCAAACGGCTCCATCCGACTTTGTGCAGATTTTTAAACAGGCTTAAATGACTCACTGATGCTCTATAGACACCCATTACCTACCATGGATGACGTTTTCACAAAACTAAATGGAGGGACAGTTTTCTCCCAAATAGATTTTGCAAAAGCATACCATCAAGTAGAAGTGACGGAAAAATGTAAAGAGCTCTTAACAATCAACACTCATAAAGGTTTGTTTCGTTATAACCGTCTACCATTTGGTGTGAAATCAGCACCAGGTATTTTTCAACAAATCATAGACACTATAATTACTGGTCTAGATGGCGTTGCCGCCTATTTAGATGATGTCATCGTCACGGGACGGACATTAGAAGAACACAACACGATCTTAGAGGCTTTATTTGACCGAATTTTAAATTATGGCTTTTGATTAGAATTGAAAAATGCCACTTGTTAATGACGGAAATCACGTACTTGGGAAATGTAATCTCAGCTGCAGGCCGTCGTTCCGACCCCAAAAAAATAGATGCAATAATTCATATGCCTCCACCCAAAGATGTTGGACAGGTCCGTACTTTTTTTGGACTGATCAGCTATTACAGCTCATTTGTACCACGCATGAGAAATCTAAGAGCACCACTAGACGCCCTTTTAAAAAAAAACACTGTGTTCCAGTGGTCTGAAAGCTGTCAATGGGCATTTGACGAGACTAAAAAAATTTTATTATCCGACCTTCTGATAACCCATTACAACCCCAACCAACCAATTGTAGTTGCAGCCGACGCATCAGAATACGGCATTGGGGCAGTGATATCGCACAGATATAGTGATGGAACAGAAAAGGCAATTGCACACGCTAGTAGAGTTCTCACTCCAGCAGAAAAGAAATATGGACAAATAGAAAAAGAAGGTCTAGCACTAGTTTTCGCGGTCAGAAAGTTTCACCGTTATATTTATGGACGCCACTTCACTCTATTAACAGACCATCAACCTCTGCTTGCCATTTTTGGCAATAAAAAAGGCATACCATCATATACAGCAAACAGACTCCAGCGCTGGGCTCTAACACTGCTTGCTTATGATTTCAAAATTGAATACCGCTGAACCACGTCCTTTGGACAAGCTGACACACTTTCGCACCTTATAGGCCCACATAAAACATCAGAAGAAGACACATTGATAGCAACTATCAATCAAGATATAAACTCCTTGTATATCAATGCCGTCAAACAACTTCCAGTCTCAAATAAAGAAATCTGTGATGCAACAAAAACAGACAATGAGTTAAATCCCCTTCTCCAATATGTCAAAACAGGAAAGTGGAACGAAAACAAAGCACTGAAAACCAGCAAACTCGAACTCTTAAAAAAAGAAATAACGATACATGAAGACTCTTTATTCTTTGGTTCTCGAATAATCATCCCTCAGGTTTTGCAAAAACGATTACTTCAAATGCTTTACAAAGGCCACCCGGTATTACTCGAATGAAGATAATTGCCCGAGAACACGTTTATTGGAGCGGCATTGATAAAGACATAGAAAACTGGACACGCAGCTGTTCTTCATGCCAACAAGCAGCTAAATCACCCATAAAACACACTTTATGTTCATGGCCAAAAGAAACCAAACCCTGGAGTCGAATTCACATCGATTATGCTGGACCGCTCCATGGAAAAATGTATCTCGTAGTAGTAGATGCATTCTCAAAATGGCCAGAAATAATAGAGATGGCAAACAGTACCACATCCAACACGATAAATGCACTCCAGCGGATCTTTGCACAATTTGGATTGCCTGAAATAATTGTCAGTGACAACGGCACACAATTCACCTCAACTGTTTTTCAGGAATACTGTGCAGAAAACGCGATCAAACACATGAGATCACCACCATTTCACCCACAATCCAATGGCCAAGCCGAACGATTTGTAGACACTTTTAAAAGAGCTTTGATTAAATTAAGAAATGACGGAACTTACAAAGAATCTCTTCAAACATTTTTATTCAGCTACAGAACCACTCCCTGCGCTTCATCGCCGAACGGTCACTCTCCAGCCAAAAATTTCCTAGGCAGACAATTACGTTCGGTCTTAAGCGAATTACATCCGAAAAACATCAAACATTCAACACCTCGATCAAGTGACATAGAGAAACAGTTCAACGGCCATCATGGGGCACGACCTCGACAGTTCCAAAACGGTGAATTGCTGTTCGTTTGCGATTATCGACCGGGACCTGTCACGTGGATACCAGGACAGATTGTTCGTAGAAGGGGAAGAGTTCTGTACGATACATTCGTAAAAGGAATGGTCTGGAAGCGCCACATCAACCAGTTACGCCCACGTCAAGAATCGAAGTTTACGACAACACAACTCGAAACATTTGACTTACCTTATCAGAATACAAGACAAGGAGAAAATGCCACAACTGCCGAACCTGGTCAAATGGTGGAAAAGAACATTAACACAAAAAGAGGCATTCTGAAATGTCAGGATTCAGACCATTTAAAAAATCTGTTCATTTTCAACTAGACACCGAACACCAGCCAGAACAGCCTACACAAGACTTTGCAGCAACGCCATTCCCTTCTACTGAAAACTCAGAATCAGTAATACCACGTTCACCGTCATCATTACAACTGAGGCGATCCGATAGACAACGACACGCTCCATCTCGACTTGTAATAAATCACCAAAGCAAGTCATACACCAGCGGTGTCTAGCTTAGGAGGGAGGTTATATATATATATATATATATATATATATATATATATATATATATATATATATATATATATATATATATATATATATATATATATATATATATGTATATAGACAATAGACAATGTCGGAAAAGGATCGAATGTTAAACAGGCTCAATCATCTCTCTATGACCTTGTTGATTCAAGTCATTGCCAAACACCACACAACCAACATCAAATGACTTAAATATCATATTTTATGTCAGTGGTTATATTGCAAAATCAGTCATTAATTTAACAAAATGCAAGTCTTGTCGAGAAGTCCTTGTCAATCATGAGCTGCTGGAACCGTTGCAGTTCGATGGTAGTGGCCATTATAGTGCTTCAGCATTTTTTCTTTATAAGCCGTGGAAGCCTGACACAACCGCTAGAGTACGCTTTCATTTTATGCGTACATTACTGGAAAGTTTTGAAGAAATCAAAGCATCACCAGAACTGGCAAAAATATTTCTATCGTTATCGACTCACAGAGTGCTTTTCAGCAAAATAATTGATTGCATGCCTTTGAATCTTAACTCAGAGCTAATAACATACGATTTTTACTGTTTTAATTATCACAATGTTAAAATATTGAAAATTTTCTCATAACTTTACTTTACTACCAATAACTATAATTGTTATAATTTTTCATTTTTACATTTTATCTTTATTTTTTATAATTTATTATTTTTATGAATTTTTGTTGAATAAAATATATTTGTTTTATCTCAAAACAGCGTTGTGTTTTTCTCTCCACGTAATTTAGCTATAAATCAAACTTATAATGCGAATATGAAGCATTGCACAGTCATGGGACCAACTGGGTACAAGGCTATTATTGGCTGATCGTCCAGATACTATTATATAGGCGTCCATGCACTCAGCAAATCAACTTTACAATCAACATATTCAACTAATGTATCATCTCCTTCATCATCAACTTCTTTCGAAGCAACACCCGACGAATTAATACAATGCAACTATTCTCACTGTAATCTGTGTCAACAATATCATCATGACAGGAGTCATCATTCACATCCTCAACATTCCGTAATACAACTTCACTATTAACGTGTTTAATCAATTTATTACTAACATCAACGTCATTAGAAGTGTTACATGACAAAGCTAATTCATCATGACTAATATCACAAGCATTTGTCTCAACAACCTCATCATTGAGCAAGCATGAAATACTACAATCCTTCCGTGCACCACCAACAGCAGTTGACGGCCAAAAGAGACTCAAAATATTATTAAAGGAATGGAATTGTTTATTGATAGATGGTTTGTACATAGTAATAGCCAATGCCTCTTTTACATAAAATCTGAATGGCATAGTTTCCCTAAGAAGAATAGCCGTGTTTTTAACAAGAAATTTATGTGTAGGCTTATATGAGTGAGCATTAAGCAAATGTTGCGTTATTACACCGTGTTGAATGTGCATGGTTGAACGCCTTGAAAGTGTGGTTCTGGTGTTACCAATATAGCTTTCCACCTGACAGTGTGGAAAAGGTAAATCGATGCACCAAATTTGTTTGTGCTGTGTCAATAGAGGTAGGAGCCAAAGTTGACATGTTTTTTAATTTTTATAATAAATATGAAGTTTAAGAAATTTTTTGTCGTCAAGAACAGTTACATTATTAAATACAATACTTTTCAAGATTTTTTCTTCAGTTTTGTAATTATTTGTCATTTGATTCTGTAGTTAGAAAAGTTGACAAAAGTTATCTAATAGAATCAAAAGAGTTGTCAGATTCAAAAGATTTATGAAACATGAGATATTGTTAGATTGAGTCAGTTCAAAAAAAGTACTAAGCCGAAATTATCATTCGAGAAATATTGTCGGCAACGTTTACAATTCCACCAGCTATATAATGCTATTGTTGATGCCGGTTTACCAAGGAAGATGTTTGGTGGAATAATAACAGACGGAGCACCTTCAATGACAAAGAAAAATAGACTGTTTGCACTTGTATGTAGAAGGCTATCGCTCTGCATTGCATTATCCAAGATTTACAAGGTCAGGAACAGCTTGTCAGTGCTGGTTATGACAATGATAGCATTTTGTACAAAACTAATTTTATGAAAAACCTAGCTCGATCAGAAAAACTTTTGTTACTTCCAAACATGCAAGGCAACCGTGGATTTAGTGGCGAGGACTATATTGATGGATTTGAAAAGCTACAAGAAAAATTTAATCACAGATTTGCAGACTTTAAGACTCACAGAACCACTTTTAAAATTTTTGCTGATCCCTTCTCCTTCGATGTCCAAGATGCCCCTCCTGTGCTACAAATGGAGCTCATTAACTTGCAGTGTAACTCGTCGCATCTGAAAACTAAGTTCAGGGAAGTGAAAGAAAAAGCAGACATGTTCAGACAATTTGTGAGTATATTGCCCTCACCTTCCCTAAGTTTTCCAGAATTTTCAGCCGGACTATGTGCCTTTTTAATAAGTCGAAGTACAAACTACCTGATAAGAATCTTCAAACTATACTGAGGTTTTCAACTGTTTCCTCCTTCAAGCCAAATGTGTTTCAGCTGTGTTAACCCGTTTAGGTCCAAAACTTTATTAATTAGATTTCTATTATTTTTTTGATTTCTAAGTTACTTGCTTATGTTTTAACAGATTTATTTTTAATTATTTTTTATTTGAAAGAAAACTTTGAAAATTCAATATGCTCGTTTTTCGAACGGTGGTCGTATAGACTACTGAAAACGACAAAATGTTTAAAAGTAAATTTTTTTGTTCTCAACGCAAACAGTTATAATATAAATTTTAGGTTATAAACAGAAAAGCTAAAAACACATTTCTGACTTTATCAGTAACACAGTTCAATAAAATCCAAAAATGTAACATCCAATACATCAGGCAAGCAGTTCATGATAGTCGTTTCAGAACCGGAGTGTGTGGAAATCACCAAAACAATTCCGATGAAGTCGTTTGCTGCACTTGGCACACATGTACAGAGTGTTTTGCCACAATTTTCCAGCTTGTAGCGACTTACTGTTTCCACCTTTTCCAGATCGTGACCATGGCCAGTTGCTGAATCTTCCCTATCGTTTTGTTTCTTCAACCGTGCATGAATTCATTTATTCGGTATAAAACAACCTAAACAGCCTATATGGGTTTTTCAAGCAAAGCACCATTGTGGTGTTTCAAACTCGTTATAGACTGTTTTAAAAGTGGCTATTCAAATGACTCTTTTTGGTCCAAGTGCATTTCAATTGTTTTTGGCGTTTTGGTTGCCGCGGCATTGAACTGACCGTATTTGCGACCTACATTTCTTCACCCAAAGAACCGACACAGTCTAATCCCATCCCATCATTAGTATAATCAACTTCTACCTTCCCGGATACATTACAAAGAATAACATTTCTTCTTCATTTGCTTATTCATCAGTCACGTGTTACGATGCGCCGGGCGGAAGAATGACAAGTATGTCAACCTCAATGCTATCATCATCATCAAGAATTAGTTCCATAGCTTCTTTCAACGTGAAAAAACGTTCTGTTTGACGCCTTTCATTTTTAAACTTTACAAACATTTCATTCGAAGAATGAAATTTGCCAAAAAACACTATCACCAACTCAACCACTGCACAACTATAAGCTGAATAAACTAGTTTTGACTCGTTTGCATAAAGTACTCTATACGACCAAGGATCGTAAAACGAGCATGACTCATACATGTTCAGATTGTGGGTTAGTGTAAACACAATTAAATTTAATTAACGTTGCTGTTTACTTTTGAGTACATTCTCTTTCGATATTTTAAACTTTTGTTATGATAACTCTCATGAAATTAGCATAATAAATTTTTAAAGTAATATCGGTCGAAAACCTTGAAAATGCTCATATTCTAACCCACCCAGATTAAACTACTTAATACGAATAAAAAAATTATTTAAAACAATGTATTCAGTGTATTGAAGCTTTCTTAATATAAAAAAAACTTTTAACAGAAAAAAAATTACAGCTTAATTTTATGCAACGCCAAGAATAAGTGTGTTCGTAAAACGTACGATGGTCTAAAACGGGTTTAAGGAAAAACAGCCAGGTCTTCTCCAGTAAGGAGCAGTAAGTATAGCAAAGGCAGCAGAAGTGCTGCCAGTTAAGATAATGTTTGCACCTTTAATGAATACAGCTTGTACATTTTTACACACTTTTACTTAACTTGACTTCTCTGTCTGTCTGTCTGTCGTCAAATTTTGCAATCGATTTTAAACTAACTTCCCGATGAGCTAGAGACTTAAAAATTTAACATACCTCCAAACTGATAAAAACTGCATTCTATCAAATTTTCGGATCAAAATTTAATTAAATAATTATTTGTGATATTTTTGTCGAACTACTTATTGTCTATGCTAATATGCTCGTTGTTTATGTAACAGAATGTGGCCTACACAATAGATTATATAAAAGTGTCTTTTTTTAAAAACTCTGTTTTTTGCTTCACTTGTTATCGTTTTTGAAATAAGCAGACTTAGACTTATTATAATTAAGGATCTCATTTGAGTGAATAGTGTAACACAATTCAATTGCCAATTCAAAAGCTCAAGAATAGACAGCTTTCTTCTGCGCAGGCTATTAAAATTGAGTGTATCGTCTCAAGAAATATTACTTCCTACTTAAAGCTCAACTTGTTTATGTTAAGCTTTTACTGGAGTTTTTTATTTTTATGTTTGATAAACATTGTTTGAGCACTTCACTGAGTTTATTAGGTTATTTTAATATTTTTATTGACAATTAAATCCAAATTCGCATGTCGAAAATTTCTTTTTTGACGAAATTATTTCATACGTTCTTTAAAGTCAATAGCTTAATCGATATTAAACCAGCTCCAAGTTGAGTCAATGAGTTCCAATAGAAATATCCTAAAAAGGCGCGGTAGTGTTATAAATGCTATCAGAACAGTGTTGCGAATTCAAAAAAGTAGCTATGAAATTACTCCAATGTCGGTCAATTCGGAAATTAGTAATATTGGTCATCCGACCAATTTTCAAAGAAATATTCATGTTGGTGTCGAAAATGGAATGTTGATCGGACTGCCACCTTCGTGGGAAATGATGCTGGTCCAATATAAAATAACGTAAGTTTTTTTGTCTGGATGATTTACACGATATTCTTTTGCTCGTAAATTAATAGCCTATGATACTAAATTCGTATAAGTGTTAGCCATGTGTCTCTTCTGAAACGGAATGAATGCTGCGCTGAAAACTTGCAAACAAATTTAGACAAATCAATTTTCAATTTTTATTTTGCATCATTCCACTTTTAAACTATAATATAAAACATAATTCCAAAAGCATTTTTTTATGAATAGAGATGAAGACAGAAAGAAAAACCCCGAAGCTGTAGTTAATGCCTTAGAAATGTTTATGGGAAACTCCGTCAGCCAGCCAAAGTTTATCGGAGCATTTGTTGATTCAGGAATTTCTTGTGAAAACCCGATTGATTTGGACAATCCTGGAAAAGAAGAAGCAATGAACAAATTAGAAGACAAACGCTTCGAGAAAAAGATGGAAAAACTGTTAACATCGAAAATGCAGAAGAATCAGAAATGAATAACACAGTTAAGGTTTTCTTGATTTATAGTATTTTGCCTGTTGATTTAATTGACCCTCTCTTTAACTTCAGCTTACAAACGTTAAGGAGTGGTTGGTAAGATTTGAGTATTTCACTTCTGTATTGTTTCAGCCAGTTAATTTATCACAGTCTCTTGGGAATAACAAAGATAGCGGTATCTCAACCTACACAGAAAAAGAACCCGCTTCAAAGATTCCAAAAGCTTCACCAAGGACTTCGAATGCCGGCACGCAAAGACCTTCGAATGCTCCAACGGCTTTGACTGAGGAAGAAGTGATCCAAGCTCTCAGTGAATATAATATTCTATTAATGCATATAGATGCTTTTTCTGAATTATATTAGAACAAATATTAACAAGGAAGATAATAAAATTGAAACACTGGCATTATTTTTTTAAAGAAAAACTAGCACTGCCTGGTAAGGTGGAAGATAAATATTCTATTTTGAAAATTCTAGGCTCAGAGTTGGTATTACATGCAATACAGAATAAACTTTGAAAAACGTTTAATAACAATAATAAGTAATTTAAAGCTAACGTTTTATCTGCATATAGAGGATCTGGTACTGTCAACCTGGCAGAAGAAATTGGTGGCGCTACTGGAAATATGGTTGCCGTTAAAAAAATGGAGTTGAAAAATCAGCCTAAGAAGGAACTTCTTGTAGCAGAAATTGATGTTATGAAAAAATTAAGGCACCCAAACATTATCAACTACTTAGAATGTTACTTGTATGATGGATCACTTCATGTGGTTTTAGAATATTTGCCTGGATGCTCCCTCACTTCTGTTGTCACGGAAACCGTTCTGAGACCCGAGCAGGTAATTTTATTATTACAGATTCAACTCAACTTGTGCGCTATTCAAATTGATATAAAATTATATTTAACTTCAATTTGGAGGGAATTAATTAATTTTGGTACAACACCAAACCGCTAAAACTGGCAAATGTACGAATTCCACAAATACCATCAAAAAACATTTACAATTAAAATTTTGGTAACATTTTTTTTAAAAAAACATGCACACAATTTTTAAAAATTAAGAAACCTTGATTAAATTTATGTTTTGTATACACCAGGAGCGTCATTTGGGAGAAAGAGAAATTTTCTCTAAATTTGTCTGGATAATTTAAAAACAAGAGTACCTACCACTACCCCCCTCGGTCATCAGATATTTTTGGAAAAAAATTTTTAGCATTAGGATACTTATAACATTTTGGAATGGGTGGGTTTTGAAATATTTTGCTTACTTCCCTTCTAGTTTTTTGCTGAGATGATGCTCCTGGTGTACAATAGTCTTCTATAACATTAGAAATAACTTTTAGTAATGAAGCTGTCAAATGTTCCTGTGTAAGTAAGGATCTTTTGCACTTTCATTCTTGAGTGCAGCTGCTACCAGCAGTATATATATATGCGTAGTAGGCGAGGGCAGAGGGGCAAATGTCTCCCCAATCTGTTCGTGTCTCTAATTTTAGGGAAAGCAGTGGAGTCGCATGCATGCTAGTCCAGTCGTTAATCCTGTCACATGTAGACTATGGCGATGCCACATTTGCTGGACTACCGCAGCTCGAAATTGCAAAGCTACAGGCTGTCGTCAATGCCACCGCGCGGCTCGTTGGTGGCATCGGCAGGTACGACCACATCACCCCAGTTCTTTATTTATGTTTTAAATATCATTTATGTTAAAAAACCGGTCATTTTTCATCGAAATCGGTTCGGGACGATATACTGGAGGATTACCTGTTTCACTAACGCATGTTTAAAGCTGTGTTCGTTCGACGTTTTAAACCGAATTACCGATATTAATATTTATTAACCCTGTTTTTGGACCATTTGATCTGTCCCGAGGGAAAAAAATTGCTATTGGGCATAGCATTGTGCAAGCTGTCAAGCCATACTCCACTATAGCTCCTATACCATTTGCTATTGGAGTGTCAGTAGATCACATCTCGGGATCTAAATTACTTTTGAATTTTTTGAGTCGGTTAGGTATGTCAGTTTCATACGATGAAGTTTGTCGTTTCAAACAATCAGTCACTCGTTGTGAGTCGATGGATCTCCCATCTGCATTTCCAGAGTGTTTCACACAGTATGTAGCAGATAATGTTGATCACGATGTTTGTACTCTTGATGGCTCAGGAACTCTTCATGCTATGGGTATTATTTCCATTACAATTGCTTCCAGTGAAGACCGACCCCAAGGCCAATTTGCGGATCTACCAATACCACGACTTAAATTAATCAGTTCAAATGCTGTGGCTAAATTGAGAAAAATCCCGTTATTTCATTGCAGTTTGCCAGATGTTTTATTGGCTAGCATCACTTATAAACCAAAGTTCCATGCTGTTCAGCCATGCATCCTGCCACCATCCATTAATCTTGATTTACTGTGGCATATTGGTTGGTTTTTGAGTGACAATGCTAAACCGAGACCTAGTTGGGGTGGCTTCAACTCTACTGTCATTCGTGGCGATCTATTAGAAGCATCAGATATTCGTATCAGCCCATAATAGATCTCAATCCAAATGATCTTTCGTGTGTCTATTCCACCCTTATGTACATTTCAAAAGAAGCGGAAAAACTAAACATCAAGACTCCGGCAATTACTTTTGATCAGCCTCTCTGGCTTAAAGCCATCGGCATTGTGAATTACCATAAACTCAATATTGTCTGTCGACTTGGCGCATTCCATATTCAAATGAGTTTTCTCGGCAGCATTGGCAGTTTGATGGCTGGATCAGGACTCAGCGATGTCATGGAATGTTGCTATGGCCCAAACACTGTAAAACATATAACATCTAGTAAAGCTGTTGCTCGTGCTGTGCGTGCTCATCTTCTCGTCGAATCAGCATTGTACATCATACTACTTAAGTCTGTCATGCCATCTTTAGGAAGATGCGATGCTGAAAAAGGAGGGTTGAAGTCTCTTCAAGAATTTTATGATAGAGTGTTGGAAAATGGATATGATGTTGAAAGTGATGTTTTTCCAGATTGCTTAAATACGATTGAAAGTGCCTTGAACGAGTCGAAAGTTAGTCTTGTTCACAAATCAAGAACAGCGAAGTTGTGGTTTCACTATATATATTATGTGTCGACTCTGAAAATGTTGTTGAGAGCGGAGAGAACTGCGGACTGGAACCTGCATCTGTTAAGTATCAGACGAATGATCAATTTATTTGTGGCGACAGGGCATAACAACTATGCCAAGAGTGCGCGTCTGTATGTTGAGATTATGACTGAATTACCTGACACACACCCTGATTTATATCAACAGTTCATGCGTGGTGCTCATGTCGCCCGTCGAAGTAGTAAGCTATGGGCCGGGCTTTCAACAGACTTAACCATTGAACAAGTAATGATGCGAGCACTAAAAGGACAAGGTGGCTTGACTCGTGGAAGAGGGGTTACAGAGAGTGTCAGGACTACCTGGATTTCAACAGTTCATAAGACTGCTGCTGTCAAAACTGCTCCTGCTCAGGTAACTGACCTGGAATATTGCCATGCTCAAGTTCAACATCCAGAGCTTGGCAAGTCTCGAACAAGAAGGGACAATGACAATCTTTTGAAAGTGCTGGATTTTCTTGAGCTCCACAATCCTTTTGACACCACTGACATACGTCTTCATAGCTTGACTTCTGGGATTGCTGCTGCAGATTCAGATAACATCAACTGTGATGATGTAGAAAATGTTGGTTCTCGGATCATTGAGAAAATGAATGGTGTGAACTTCAAAGACGTGAAGATGAAGCGAGCGGATCAAGTCCGAACATTAGCACAGGTAACCAATTTAGTTAATCCAGTTGCAAAGAAAGCTTTGAATATTGATCCGACTATGCTCTTCAATCGGCTAATTGTGATAATGCAACGGTATAAAAACATCGAATCCTATTTTGCCTACGAATTGTCTGCACAACCAACATCTTTATTCAAAGACAACTATATGCGCAAGACAGACAAATCACAACTTGGTAAAGAACTTGTCAAGGGTATTCCATAATCACAGATTCCTCAAGACACACTGCAAGTTATTGATGGTGGCTATCTTTTGCATGTTGTGCATTGGAATGAAGGATCGTCATATGGAGAAGTTGGACAACAATATGTGACATTTGTCCTGAAGCATTATGGATCCTCTGCTATTGTTGTCTTTGATGGGTATGGAACATCAAGCATAAAGGATCAAGAGCATCAGCGAATGGCAAAGAAGGTTGCTCCGGACATATTACTTGATGCAAACAAAGTTGCACATTCAGACCAAGGTGCATTTTTAGCAAACAAGAATAATAAAGGTTTGTTTGTATCATTTTTAATTTCTTGTCTGGTTTCAGTAGGTCTGATTGTGCACCAGGCTGCAGATGATGCTGATATTTTGGTTGCCAAAGTGGCATTGCAGATTGCTGAGGCAAATCAGGTTGTTAGTGTCATTGCAAATGACACTGATATTCTAGTGATACTATTGTATCACTTCCGTTCTGAAATGTCAGATATTTTTATGTCTTCTCAATCTGGTCGTTATGTTCACTCTATACGTGCAATTGCATCATCTTTAGGACCATTGGTGTTGAATCGTCTCCTAATAATTCACGCAATCAGTGGTTGCGATTCCACCTCATGTTTATTTGGTCATGGTAAGGTCAGCATTTTTAAGAAAATTGCCAAGACCAGAGATATCCAGCCATTACTCGAAACTTTAGAGTCGTCCATTGCCAGCAATGAAGAAGTTATGTTTGCCGGCTGTAAATTGTTAGTGTTTTTGTATGGCGGAAGTGCTACAGATTCGCTCAACCATCTGCGCTATTCCACCTACATGCATACCACTGCTACTAGTACACAGCTACCACGACCGGAACGACTACCACCTACTGAAAATGCTGCCAAATTCCATATATACAGAGTGCATATACAAGTTCTGCACTGGAAATCACTCTCGACCACAAATTTTAATCCACCGGATTGGGGGTGGAAACTGCACGAAGGGAAGTTTATTCCAGTAGCAACGGACATGGACGTTGCACCTGCTGATATTTTGAAGGTGGTATGTTGTAAATGCACTGCTGATGCAAAGAAACCATGTGGAACTCGAGCCTGTACTTGTAGGAAGTATGGATTGTCTTGCGTCACCGCCTGCAAAAATTGCAACGGAGTTTCTTGCGAAAATAGGAGTGAGAATTTTCCTGAATCTGTGGAGCAAACTGAAATGGATGATGATATTATCGCTGAGGAAGAGATTTTAGATGATGATTATTTGGAGGTACATATGCCGTGGTTCTATGAGGAAGAAGTTGTCACTAGCAAATGAATTTTGTTTGAATTTCTTTTGTTTGTATATTTTCAGTTTATATCTCGTTATGACATCTCATTATGAATTTTGTTTGTGTATCAGTATTATGTTTAAATATTGCATTTTATGTATATATTTGCAAATTGTTAGAGCGGTGTTCCGAATGCAATTATTTGTTTTTAAATTTTATTATTTGTCATTCAATTTTTTGCTTATTTTTTGCATAATATATCTCATAATAAACATTCTAATTCATTTTAATATCAGTATCAGGAGTTAATTATATGTTTTTATATCATTATTATTCGATTTAATTTTCTGTACATTTTTACTTCACTAGTCTCAATATTTTTTTCATAATAAATCTCATTATTGCTATACAAGTTTATTTCAATCACAGTTTCCATTTAATATGTCTGCATGTATATTGTACTTAAATTGTGTATGTTTTTACATTGCATTTTAATTGTCTGTTTTTAAATCTTTCAGCTCGCTAGTCTGAATATTATTTCATGGCTTTAAAATATGTTCCGGTCAGTGTATTCGGGTGGACTTCGGTATTTTGAATGCTCATAGGTAGACTTATAATAAACCATTGAGAAACCTTTGTCCCTAATTATTTTTATGTCAAAAATTTATCAGCCGGACAATAGCCACGAACACTATTTACTTTTACCTATCTCCATGCCGCATAGATAGCGCAAACAGAAAATGGTAATCTCGACAGAATATATTTTAAAAAATATTCTAAAAAAATATCCCATATAAATATGGACCTACTTTCAGACCTACCAAATGTACACAAAAAATTTCATAAAAATCGGTTCAGCCGTTTCTGAGGAAATATATATATATATATATATATATATATATATATATATATATATATATATATATTTATATATATATATATATATATATATATATATATATATATGTGTGTGTATATATGCTTATATACATACATACATACATACATACATACATATATATATATATATATATATATATATATATATATATATATATATATATATATATATATATATAAACATATACACACATACATACATATATATATATATATATATATACATAAATATATATATATATGCATATACACACATACATATATATATATATATACATAAAAATTTGCCCCCACTCAAACTTCCTGGATCCGCTAGTGTCTTAGGGGAGGATTTTTCTTCTCCAAAAGTTTCAAATTTTATCGAACAATTTAAAATTGATCCAAAACCAAGTTTGGAAAAAATATTATTTTTTGTGAAACAGGTAAAAAGTTTTTGGAAAATTTTTGAAAAGGTACCCACGATTATTCTCTCCCTTCCTTGGTCATCAGCTATTTTGGTAAGGAAAGTGTATAATATTTCAAAAAGGTTTTGGAAAAACTACCTACGATTACCCCTCTCCCCTGGTCATCAGCTTTTTGGTAGAGAAAAGAGTATAAGTTTTTTGGAAAATTTAATAATGTGTGGGCTTTTGAAAAATTTTGTTCCCCAACTTTTTGCTAAGATGATATTTTGAACTTTTCCGTAATTTTCAAATTTCCGCCTCCACCCAAAGTCATGGGGTTTGAATGAAACACAGGTTGCAAGCAAGTTTTTAAGAGTTGAAAATTGCAATATGTTTCAAGCAGTTAATGAATACAAATAATTGTGCTTTCCTCTCTGCTTACTCGGAATCAAATCTCATACAATAACCAGGTTTTTAGTAACTAAATAAATAGGTATGAGCTTTTAATATTTTTAAATGAGTGCCCCTTTTTACGTGTACCAACTAGGGCACCGCAAAGGCTCTAACCAGTACCGGCACTCCCTTTACGAGTTATAGCCTTTCACAAAATGACTTGTTCATGTGAATACATTGAAATACACCCTTTCAATAATTTCTAAATCTTTCGTTGCTTTAAAGACGGCAGAAACGAGCTAAAAACATTTTTTTATGAGAATGTGTGACATCATTTTCAAATGACAACAAAGATAAGTTAAAGAAACGCTGTCAGAACATAGACTTGAAGTAGGGTGACAGTAAACGAATAAATGGAGAAAAGTTATCTTCAGGAACAGCTGTGAGAGCCCTAAATGTTAAAGCAGAAACATAAAATTAAAGCGTTTAAAGATCAGGGAATTAATGTTTTCTTAAATGGAAATAGCATGTTTGTCATCCCAACAATGTCACTAAAAAAAGACGATGTAGCAACATTTTGTCTTTTTAAGTGAGATTGATTAAATTTTTTCTGAGTGAAGATTTATGTCTAAATCATACAACTAACTCCTGCGATAACCAATGTTCATGGGCTTAGGGTGCTAATTTTTATACTTTCCTCTTGGAAAGGGTGCACCCTTTTGCACCCTACCTGGCTACGGGCCTGCTTTCAATAAAAACATATCACATTCAACAACGTAAATTGCGGGGGCATGGGGGGTATTTGACCATAATTTTCAAAATTTAAATTTTTTTACCTAGAGTTTACTATATATTTTTTTAAAATTTTAACTTTACTTAACCTAGTGATGATTCAATGCATATTGGAATTCTTCTCGCGTGTGTAGACTATTTGTTCCCCTTCTAGATTTCAATTTGTTTTTCACCTAGAGTTTATTATATAAATTGTAAATATTAACTTTACTTCTCGTGATGATTCAATGCGTATTGGAATTTTTTTTTGAGTGTGTAGACAATTTTATATTTGATCTCGATGCTAGATTTACCAATAAATGCAGAGTAATAAATTGTGTACAACATTTGGTTCAAAGTTTAGCTGTTTTCTGTGCCAAAATAGAGTCAGCGAACTCGTGGAACTTAACCCTATTAGTGGAATTGATTTCCTCACAGTTGTCTACATCAAAATTATTATTATTTATTACAAATTATCGATACGGATGCAAAGATGGCCTCCAAACCGATTTAGAGTCTTCGGCTTGGCCTGTCACGTCATCTATATTATATTTTTGTCAAGCACGCTGTATAATCCATAATTTAAAACTTTTTAATTTAAAAACGACAATTTGTATATCTATGGTATAATCTTTCGAGCCAGCCAGCCTAATGAATATTTATTAGCAACAATTGTTAAACAACTATAAACTTATAACATAATATCTATACACGCAGCAGCAGGCTAATCCCTCTGTTCGAGCTAAGCCATTATCAAGTCAAAATTTCGTGACCGTAGTCACGTGATTATTAGTGCTTGTAAACAGCAAAACTCACTTGTAAACAAGTTGCCGATGCAACCAAATTTAGCCAATGAGCTATAAGCACAGACCTAATTAATATTCATTAAGACAAGCTTTAAGCTAAAAAGTTTAATTTTTCAAAAATTACAAATTACAAATTTAAATTTAAATTTTATTTTTATAATATGATCAAGAACACGAGGAACGACTGACAGCGGTCCTTACTAAACTTGTTGTTGCTGGTCTTACACTGAATAGAGACAAATGTAAGTTCCGAATGAATCAACTGGAATTCATGGGGCTCATAGTTACAGAACGTGGAATTGGTCCGACACAGGCACGCATTGAAGCTGTACAGAACGCTCGTGAACCAACATCGTCAACGGAAGTTAGAAGTTTTCTGGGTTTGGTGAATTTTTCCGCAAAATTCATTCCAGATTTAGCAACTGTCGCCGAACCATTAAGGAAACTTACGAGGCAGGACGTTCGATTTGTTTGGAATGATGAACAGAAAGCTGCTTTCCCAGGATTGAAAGCACGGCTTACCAAAGCAGAGACGCTTGCATATTTTGATAAAAATTCCAAGACTGAGGTAATAGCAGATGCAAGTCCCGTTGGCCTGGTTGCAGTACTGGTACAATGGCAGAATCATGAACGTCGAGTAATCAGTTATGCAAGCCGTAGCTTGACGGAGGTTGAACGTCGCTACTAACAAACTGAAAAAGAAGCACTTGCACTCATCTGGGCTTGTGAAAGATTTTATATATATCTAGGAGGAATACAGTTCTTATTAATAACTGATCACCGACTACTGGAAGTAATTTATGGAAAGCGATCGAAACCATCGGCAAGAATTGAACGTTGGGTTTTGCGTCTCCAGCCATACGACTTCAAGGTAATTTATCGTCCTGGTAAAGAAAACATTGCTGACGCGTTGTCAAGACTGACCGAAACGAAATGCTCTCCTACCAACCGGGCTGAGGAATACATTCGATTTGTTACTGAGAATGCCGCTTTGTGTGCTATCCCAATACAGACAATAGAAAGCGAGAGTGACGTTGATACCGATCTTCAGAAAGTTAGAAAAGCTGTGAAGTCCGGTGATTGGAGTCAGTGTTGTGCGAGCATCAAAGCTACAAGAAATGAAATTTCAACCATCGGCAAAATTGTTTTACGTGGCACTCGAATAATAATACCAAAATCTTTACAAAAAAAGTCATTTTGCTGGCACATGAAGGACACCAGGGAATAGTTAAAAAAAAGCCAGACTGCGTACTAAAGTGTGGTGGCCTGGAATGGACCAGATGGCAGAAAACACTTGTCATTTTTGTCACGAGTGTCAGTTGGTTAGTCCACCATCACATCCAGTACCTATAACACGTACTGAATTGCCAGAGGGACCAAGGCAGCACCTAGCGACCGATTTGCTTGGTCCTTTACCCAATGGTGATTATTTATTATTGATTATTATAGTCGCTACTTTGAAGTAAGAGTTTCCAAGTCAACTACATCTACAAACATTATTAGATGGCTCGATGATATTTTCACCGTTCATGGTTTTTCGATATCAATAAAAACAGACAATGCGCCCAATTTCAAGGCAGTACAATTCCAAAATTACTAACATAGGGCAGGAATTGAACATCGAATTGAACATTCCCTTCTGGCCAGAATCAAATGGAGAAGTGGAACGTCAAAACCGTACTCTGTTAAAATTCTTGAAAACCTGTGAACTTCGAGGGCTGCGATTGAAATGTGAGTTAAACAAAATTTTAATAGCATACCAAACAACACCCCACTCTACGACTGGAACTTCCCATGCTGAGATGCTATTCGGCAGAAAAATCCGTTGCAAATTGCCTGACTATGAAGCCTGTACAAGTGGTACGAAATCAGACCTGGATATTCGCACCAGAGATCATAAAAAGACAGAGGAAGGAAAACTGCGTGCAGATTTTAAACGAAAGGCGAATTTCAGTGACATCAAACTGGGCGACACAGTGATGCTGCAGCAGAAACCACAGAACAAATTGTCTCCAACTTTCAACCCAAAGTTGTTCACAGTTGTTGAGCGACGAGGCAGCGAGCTGGTTGTGGTTTCAGATGAAGGAGTAACATATCGTCGGAACGTGGCTCACGTGAAAAAGTACAGATCATCGGCAGAGTTTTCAGAACACGAGGAGGTTGCTTTGGAGGACGATGCGCAATAACAGAAACAGGCTTTTGAAGAAGAGGCTATGGAAGATCAGGCTCAGGCGGATGTAGACACGCCGGAACAGGAAGTAGGAAGCTATCTTGAACAATATGTTGCTTAATTGACTGAACATTTAATATTTGTAGAAGGGGAGGGATGTAGTGTATTGGTTCTATGTTTTGACTTTCCGATTATCAACTGTAGCGAGCCGGAGGCGAAAAGTAACTGTTGTGTTTTATAATAATAGGAACTGTTGTGTTTATAATAAATAAATAGTATTTCACATTAATAAATCAGTATTTTACAACCAGTGTAAAACAGTTTAATTCTGTTTTGAGACTTTATAATAAAATGGCAAGTGCATTCCAAATAGATTAATTTGTGCCATAGTTGTAATAAAGTAAATAAACTGGATAAATTAAAAAATAATAATTTTTGGTGCGGGGATGGGGATGGGAACCATTAGCAACGGGGGTGGTTGGGGATGGGGATGATACTTCACGGGGACGGTTGGGGATGGGGATGAAGTGTTTCGGGGACGGTTGGGGATGGAGTTAAAACTTGCGGGTATGGTTGGGGATGGGGATAATAGTTTGTCCCCGCGCAGCCCTCTACTCTGATGGTGAGAGCTACACAGTGAGTATGTACCAAGATGTTGACAATTCGCAAGGTGACAATGACGGAGAAGGTGTTTCTAATGAAAATGACAAATTATTGAGTGATAGTGATTCTGATATACTCTGTATATGTTGAATGATGACAGGCTTGAAGACGATGAACCCTCCTGCATTGAAGATGAAGACGAGCAGTGTGTTGCCGACAAGGAAAATATCTTGACGACAATGGTTTCCACCTAGGCTTCTTGGGAGTCAGACGAAAAAGATTTGAATGCTTTTTTTATCAGACCAGAAAAGGATCCGATGTTTTGCTGAAAGCACCCGAAAGTCAAGGTCGTTGATTTGCAAGTCAAAACGTTATAAAACAAGCTCCAGGACCCACGGCATATGCGACTTGCAGAGCAAATAATACAGATGAACTATTGAAAGCAGTTTTGACCAAGTCTATCCTTGATGTAATTTTTAATATGTCAAACAAGAAAGGCATGAATAATTTTGAAAGATCATGGGAACAAATAACAATGATTGAACTCAAAGCTTCCTTTGGTCTACTGTACCTAGCCGGTGTTTTTAGATCGTCGGGCGAAGCTTTATGGTGATGAGCAATTGAATGTGTTATATTTCTTGTCATTGTTATTTTTTGTGTATGTGTTAATTCTCTTGTCATTGTTTTCTTGTGTATGTGTTATTTTTTGTCATTGTGAGTTACTTACATATACTTGAAATTATATCTGGTTATATGTCAATGAAACAACAAAATTAAAGATGGTGGGAAATCTCCACAATCCTCGTGAAAAATCAGAGAACAGTTGGCTCCCGCTTTCAACGTTTTGCTTATAGGTATAACTGTAATACTTAATACACATAACACACATATCTTAATGTAAAAATACCAACATTTCAACGCAATGTTTCACTTAATAAATTATCAATCTGGCAGCAGACTAGCTGTCGAACCGAAGTATATCTCTAAAAACCCCGAGCGCAAGCGGGAGTGAGAGAGCAAACGGTAACGGGAGAGCAAGCGGAAACTGGAGAGCAAGCAAAAACGGGAAACCAAGCGAGAGCAAGCGGAAACGAGAGAGTACGCGGGAACGGGAGACCAAGCGGGAACGGGAGAGCAAGCGGGAGAAAAACAAGCGGAACGGGAGAGAAGGCGGGAACGGGAAAGCAAAGGGTAACGGAGAGCAAGCGGGAGCGGGTAGGCAAACGGGAACGGGAGAGCAAACGGGAATGAGAAAACAGGCAGAAACGGGAGAGCAAGCGGGATTTTCAGAGATTTTTCTATCGTTTTTCGTTTGCTCCTCTCTCCTTCCCCGCTTGCTCTCTCGCTACCGGTCGCTTTCCCATTACCGGTCACTTTCCCGCTACCGGTCGCTTTCCCGCTCTCGGTCGCTTTCCCGCTCCCGGTCTCTTTTCCGCTCCCGGTCGCTTTCCCGCTCCCGGTCGCTTTCACGCTTCCGGTCGCTTGTCCGCTCTCGGTTGCTTGTCCGCTTCCGGTCGCTTGTCCGCTACCTACCGGTGGCTTTCCCGTTCCCTGGCTTTTTAGAGGTCTTTCTATCGTTTTTTGAATTGTGTGTATACAGCTGGTATAATAAGAAATAGATATACATATAAAGAAATATACATAGAAAGATATATATATATATATATATATATATATATATATATATATATATATATATATATATATATATATATATATATATATATATATATATATATATATATATATATATATATATATATATATATATGTGTGTGTGTGTGTGTGTGTGTGTGTGTGTAAGAGTCATTTCTAGTTGTATCATCTGATATGTTAACAGAGAAGTGCCCCAAAGAAGACAACAATGAAGAACAGAGAACTGATAGAAAACAATCTTCAATCAATCAATCAATCAATCAATTATTTATATAGCGCTATTTCCGCAGTGTTCAATAGCGCTTGGTCGTGAGCTTAGTAAACAGATATGTTTTAAGTCCACGACGGAAAACTGTGAAAGAAGTAGAGTTAGTAAGAGAAGAAGGAAGAGAGTTCCAGAGATAGGGACCAGAGTAGGAGAAAGAGCGTTTAGCAAAAGAATGCTTAATAGTGAAGATGCGAGAGTGATTACGAGAAGAAGAACGAAGACCAGACTTAGGAGGGATATGTATTAAATTAGTTAAGTAGAGAGGAGAAAGGCAATTTTTTATTTTGTACATTATTAAACAGATTTTAAAAATCACCCTATATCTGAGAGGAAGCCAATGGAGAAGAACAAGAGATGGAGAGATGTGAGAGGAGTAGGAGGTGCGAGAAACTAAGCGAGCAGCCGAGTTGAAGGCTTTAGAGAGAGGATAGAGGGTAGTGTCAGGAAGACCATAGTATAGAGAATTGCAGTAGTCAATTCGAGACAGGACAAGAGAAGAGACTAGAAGTTGCAGCGAAGGATCATCCAGAAGTGGACGAAGCTGCTTAATACGGCGAAGATGAAAGTAGCAGGATTTAGTAACAGAAGTAATTTGGGGGGTTAGCGACAAGTTAGAGTCAAAGAGAAAACCTAAGCTACGAATCAAGGGAGAAGGAGAAATGGAAAGAGAAGATGGTGGTGGCAAAACCAAAGGAAGAGGATTTAGGGATTTAGAGGACTTGTTAAAATAGATTAGTTCAAACTTGTCAGGATTAAGTTTAAGACACATAGAAGAACTCCAGGATATAATAGATTGAAGGCAGGCAGCTATTTTGTTAAGAACAGACTCAAGAGAAGAGTTAGAGAAAGTAGAATAGACATAAGAGTCATCGGCATACATTTGGCTATTGAGAGAGTGAGAAGATATAATATGAGGAAGTTCAGAAGTATAGAGAATAAACAGTTAAGGACCAAGAATAGACCCTTGAGGAACACCGTAGCTCAGAATTACAGGAGTAGATTTAGAAGATTCAATAGAAACATAGGAATATCTACCAGATAGATAAGATTTAATCCACCGGAGAGCATCACTAGTTATATTAAAAAATTTATCAAGTACATCCAACAACAGTGAGTGATCAACTGTATCAAATGCAGATGAATAATCAAGACAAAGAAGAAGGGTAGAGAGGCCAGAGTCAGAAGAAACAATAAGGTCATTATGAAGCTTAAGTAGAGCAGTTTCAGTAGAGTGGCCAGGTCTGAAGCCAGATTGAGAAGAGGGAAGAAGTGAGAAAGCAGTTAGATAAGCACTTATTTGCTCATACACAACTCTTTCCATAATTTTAGAGATAAAGGATAGGTTAGAGACAGGCCTATAGCTAGATAGAGAAGAAGGATCAAGGGAGGCATTTTTAATAGTAGGGATAATAAAAGAGGACTTAAGAACAGAGGGAAACACAGATGTAGATAAAGAGAGATTAATTAAATCAAGTAAAATTGGATAAAGAACAGAAGAAAGCTCTTTAAAGATAGTAGTAGGAATGAGGTCCAAAGAGCAAGTAGAAGAAGACATAGAGTTAATAAGTTTAGTAAGATAGTCAAATGTAATAGGAGAGAAAAAAGTAAAAGTTTCAGTAGAGAAATTAGAAAAAATAGGGGTTTTACTATTGTTAGAAGATCTGATGCTTTCAATTTTCGTGGTAAGAAAATTATGATAGTCATCAGGAGAAAAAGAAGGAGGAGGAGATTTTTTATTAAGGAGTTTAGAAAGAGAAGACCACCTATTCCTCGAGCTAGAAGCAAGAACAATAGATTTTCTCAAAAAGGAAGAATGTTTAGTAAAGATGAGGTTATGGTATTGTTTGAGATGGTATTGCCACTCATACCAAGAACCCTTAGACAATTTAGAACGATAAGCTCGCTCGGCTTTACGTGCAGATTGCTTCAAGAGAACACAATCACGATCAAACCAAGGAGCTTTTTTAGAAAAGAGTCGAAACTTAAACGTCTCAAAAGGAACCAAAGTATCCAGTATGGATGAAATCGTCAGATTGAGATTGTCCATAAAGGAATCAACATCAGTGAAAGAAGAAGAAGAAACCCCAGAGGTGAGAAATAAATTTGAAAATTGAATATTATCAAATCTAGACCAACACCTTTTAGTGACTGAAGTAAGATTAATTAAAGGTTGAGATAGAGGTAAGGTGAAAGAAATAAAGTAGTGATCAGTAAAGTGAAGATTAACAGGTGAAAGATTGCTTATATTAGAGAAAAGAGGAGAAATAATAAGATCCAATGTGTTACCCCGATTATGAGTCGGAAAGTCACAATGCTGAAAGAAGTTAAAAGTAGATAAGATTTCAAGAAATTGAGAAACAAAAGAGTCCTTAGTTTTATTAATAGGAATATTAAAATCCCCAATGATAAAAGAAGGAGTAGATAGAGAGAAGAGAGATTCAGAAAGGTTGTAGAAATCCTCCAGAAATTGTGGTTTAGAGCATTTAGGAGGCCTATAGATACCTATTAAATTGAACTTAAAAGAATTAATTTTAACAGAAGTAAAGAGGCATTCAAAAGATGAGAATTTAGTAGAAGAATTGAGAGAGACAGAATAGGAAGACTTGAAGAGAAGGCATATGCCACCATAGGAAGAATGTTGAGCAGAAAAAGGATTAGTAGGAGGCCTAGCCTGCTCAACAAAAGAGAAGCCAGTAGGAACAGAAGCAAGGAGAGAAGGAGAAGAAGCAGATTCATGCCAGGTCTCAGTCAGGAGAAAGAGATCAAGATAGTTAGACAGGGCTAGCTCAGAGATAAAGAGTGATTTATTATTTAGAGAACGAATATTAAGGGTGGCTATATTAAGGCTAGAAGGCTAGAACTAGGATTATTATTATTATTATTATTATGACTATTATTAGTTTTAAGATTGTTTATTTTAAGAAGAGGATTTGATATAGAGAGATCAGAGAAAGAAGAGTTGCACTTAGCAATACGTTTAAATTTCCTGATATAATTTAGGTTAAGAATATCAAGATAATAAATCTTACGGCGAACAGTGCGAGTGGGCAGAGTAGAAGATTGAGAGAGGCTTAATAAGAAATCCCTAGAGTACATTATTAGAGAAAGAAAGGTTTAGAAAAGGAAATACAGAAGAAAAGAAAAAAACTCACAGTTTCCACGTGAAACAATAAAACAATTCAAATTTAACTTCGCTCACGAGCCGAAACGCCATGACACCACGGCGCTAAACAATTCTTGTAGTGAATATTTTGATTAGTTATTGTTATATCTTTATTATTCAAATAAAATGATAATAATTATAATCTAACTATTGTGGTTGCTAAACACTTATTAGATCATTAGTCAATTATTAATGAAATTACATTTGCTTTGTTTTATGAAGTAACTAAATAGGAAATAGAATAAAACTTAAAGATATATATATATATATATATATATATATATATATATATATATATATATATATATATATATATATATATATATATATATATATATATATATATATATATATATATATATATATATATATATATACATACATATATATATATATATATATATATATAGACACATATAGCCATATATATATTTATAGCCATTCAATAAATATGGCTATAAATCCATACTTCCAAACCTCCCTCTCTTTATAGAAAATCATATGATTTTCTACTGGGGTCCAGTACTATCCGTTTTGGAGGGTTGCAATAACGTTTAGGTCTTGCCTCCGGTTCTATTCCTGTTGGAATGTGTGTCAACTCCTCCGGATTGACTTCATTATCCATATGGCTTGGAACATGGTCTCCTTGTTTATTCTCTCCATCCTCATTCTCCGTAACCCGAGGGGTTGCGTTTATGTCTGGTTTCAACATCTCTTCCTCTCCTGGAAACACAATTCTTACTGGGGCTTTCTCTCCATCACTTTTATCTTGCAGAGGTACTGGCATGTCGAATGTCTCAAACATTTCTTTAAGTGCCCAATCTAGATTCCTTGGTCTTAATTGAGTTGTATGCCTTTTTGTAATCCTTCTGTCAATCTCAACTTCGTAAACCTTTTTTCCAATTCTTTTTAAAATCTTCCCTGGTATCCATCTGGGATGGTTTGGATTTTTATAATCTCTAGCGTACACCGCATCTTGTTCTTTAAAAACTCTCGGTCTTGCCCCATTCCTTTTGTCAAACTGTCTCTTCATGCAAGATTTTTTTTCTGAATACTTTTCGTCTTTTTTAGTACTTAGTTGTAAGTCTGATAGTGGTGTTCTAATTTGTCTTCCTAAAAGATTTTCTGCGGGAGATTTTTGATGTGGACTAGATGGGCATGGTGTAGATCTATAACACAATAAAAACTTTTGCACCAATTCCTCGGTAATTCCTTCACCTTTTAGCTTTTGTATGGTTCTTTTGAAAGTATCAACAATTTTTTCTGCTTGACCATTACTTTGTGGATGAAAGGGAGATATTCGGATATGGCTGATAAATTTTGACTGACAAAACCTTTCAAATTCCATAGAAGTAAACTGTGTTCCGTTATCTGATACCAATGTCTTGGGAAATCCATACCGAGCAAACATTCTGTTCAGCTCGCGAATTGTCGTTGTTGAGGTAGCCGCACTCATTTGTATTATTTCTGGCCATTTTTAATATGCGTCTACTACAATCAGAAACATTGAATTGTCCATTGGTCCCGCGAAATCAATGTGAATTCTTTCCAAGGTCTGTGTTGGTTCAGGCCATGGTGACAACGTGTTTTTATAGGCATTTTAGCTGTTTTTTGACATGCATCACAGCTTTTCACCATACTTTCAATATCTTTATCGATTCCATGCCAATACACGACTGTCTGGCCAGCATTTTCATTCTCGTAATTCCTGGATGACCCTGATGTAGCATCCTCAATATACGCTGCTGCAGTTTTTTTGGAATTACTGCTCTTATACCCATAAATAGAATGCCATCATGTAAAGTCAAATCAGTTGCTTTACTTTTGAATGCATTCCAGTTTGATCCAGGTTTAACTTTTGGCCAAAATCCCTTTTAATGATCTCACTTAACTCTCTGAGTTCAGAGTCTTTTTCTGTCATGATTAGAATATCTTTCTTACTAACATCGTATCCTCTTGTATCATTGTGATGTCTTCGTTTACACCTGCTATTATCAAATCCTCATTTCCTGTTGTTTTTTTGGAATCAATGAGTCTTGATAAGGCATCAGCTTGGCCAAAATTTGCTGTTCGTCAATTTTCGATCTCAAAATCATAAGCTAAAAGTATCAGGTCCCATCTCTGCAGTCTGTTTGCAGCGTGTGCAGATATTCCTTTCTTTGAACCAAATACTGACAAGAGAGGCTTCCATAAACAAATCTATGGAATTTTCTTACTGCAAAAATTAGGGCTAAAGCTTCTTTTTCTATTTGGCCGTAATTCTTTTCTGCTTGGGTCAGCGCACGGCCTGCATGGGCGACTGCTTTTTCTGTTCCATTAAGAAATCGGCGTGAAATCACTGCTCCAATTCCGTATTCACGTGCATCAGCAGCTATTACGATGTCTCTTTTGGGATCATAATGCATCAGCAATAAATTTGATTGTAACACCTTCTTAAGGCTTGTGAAAGATTCCTGGTGTACTCTTAACCATTCAAATTTCTCATTTTTTTCCAAGTCATCTAGTGGGCCTTTCATTTGTCTCATCTTTGGTACAAAAACAGAATAGTAACTAACCATACCCAAAAACGATTTTAACTGTTTTCTGTCTTTTGGTGCGGGCATTTCTACAATTGCTGTTATTTTTTCTGGGTCTGGTTTTCGGCCTTCTTTGCTGATAATATGACCTAGAAATTTAATCTCTTTCTTGGCAAAAGAGCACTTGTCCATCTTGACTCTAAAACCAAAATCTGAAATCCGTTTGAATAGTTCAAAAACATTCATATTGTGTTCTTCCAATGTTGTGCCGGTCACAATTACATCGTCCAAGTAAACCGCACAACCTTTTAACCCTGAAATTAAATTATCCATTGTTTTCTGGAAAATACCTGGTGCACTTTTTACTCCAAAGGGAAGTCTCTGGTACTGATATAGACCTTTAGGAGTGTTGATCGCAACGAGCTCTTTTGACGATTCGTCCATTTCCAACTGTAGATATGCATCAGCAAAATCTACTTGAGTAAACCAAGCTCTTTGGTTTAATTTTGAAAAAATTTCATCCGGTGTTGGAAGTGGATGTTGGTGCATCTCAAGCGCGTCGTTAAGGCCTGTTTTAAAATCAGCACAGATGCGCACCGTTCCGCTTTTCTTTGGAACAACCACAATCGGTGCCGCCCAGTGACTGTATTCAACTTTTTCAAGAACTCCTTCATTGACTAGTCTCTCGAGTTCCCTAATGGTTATTTCTTCGTAAGCAAAAGGTATTTTTTGTGGTCTGCAAAATTTTGGCTGAGACTCTGACTTAAGAAGCAATCTTGCCTTCTTTTTACTGCAATGGCCCAATTCTTCTTTAAAAACCTTTGAAAACTCTGTTTGTAACCGAACAGCTAAACTGTTTTTTCCTGCGAAGGCTTTTCTGCAACAGAACAACAGATTGCATCAAACGCTTTTATCATTGGTGGAAGTTGATCCATCCATTACTACCCTTAAGTAGCGTGTATTCGTTTTGTTGAAGCTTCCCGGTCAGAGTTGCTCTTTTTTCTGAATCGCTCATTGATTCGCCTCCGATTGACTGAACAGCTTCTTCAAATCGCCCAATCCAATCAGTGAATGTAAGTCCTTGATCTGGATTGTAAACAAATTGCTCAATTCGTTTGTAGAGGTCTGGTCTTACTTCGACGGATCTATTGTCCTGCATCATTGAGATTAACTAAAGAAATTTTTTTCAGTTTCTTCTTTTTCAATTCTCTTTTCTTCTTTTTTTGGAGCTTCCTTCTCAAGTTTCTCTTCTTTTTCTCGAGTTTCTTTATCAATTAGAAACTTAAGCAATTGTGCTATGTTTGAATCTTGGTCCTTTGACATCCTGGTCGCCAATTGTTATATCTTTATTATTCTAATAAAATGATAATAATTATAATCTAACTATTGTGGTTGCTAAACACTTATTAGATCTTTAGTCAATTATTAATGAAATTACATTTTTTTATAGTAGTTTATAGTCCTTTCCACCAGGTGTTTTAAGACTCTAATAGCTGCATGTAGGAAACACTTAAGTACTTAACACTAATAATTATAATCTAACTCTTGTGGTTGTTAAACACTTATTAGATCTTTAGTCAATTATTAATGAAATTAAATTTTTTTATAGTAGTTTATAGTCCTTTACGCCAGGTGTTTTAAGACTCTAATGGCTGCATGTAGGAAACACTTAAGTACTTCCTGTCGTGGATCAGAATTTGATCCTTTTTACTTTTCCCTCCTCTTTTCTCCAGGCTTAGGACTGGCTCGCAATTAGCGAGGCGGAGTTTAATGAAATTACAATTATAAATATGGCTATAAACCCATACTTCCAACAGTTATTGAATTTTTTGGAAAAAGTTTTAACTATTTATAATTACCTCAACTAGCAGATGTTCCCGGAGAAGATCATACGACAAAATGCTCCGGAGATGGTCACTCGGTTGATAACTTCGAAGGCGATCCTGAGGCTGATTATTTGAGAATCAATTCTGATTCTGGGATTGATTGTTTAGAAATGGATCACATAAAGGACTGCACTGTTTGAAATCTATGAAAATGTTTTACGTTCACTTGCCGACAAGTACGCTCCAGTTCGAAAGAAAGAGCCGATTGCCGTATGGTTTGACGATGAATCCCGACTACTCAGCAGGGAGTCCCGTCGGCTTCAGCGTCGTTACCGTCGTACTGGTCTTGCTTCGGATCGGATGCTCTGGATCCATCAAGAACAGATCCGTCACAAAGCGAACCGTTTCAAAGAAAATACCTACTGGCTGACCCGTATTTCAGAACATTCGGGCCAACCGCGTAAGCTATGGCGTTCTTTTTCTTCCGTTATGGGGCTAGATCAAGCAACAGTGTCATCTATTGGTGGTCCGACCGCCCAGAATCTGCTAGATTATTTCGCTTGATTTGATACCACTCGTAAAAGAAAAAAATCTTGTGTACAATGTATTTCCGTATCAATTCTTTGGTAGTTGACCAGTTATGGGTAGTTATTAATTATTAATTATAAATAGTTAACTACTAGTTCTTAACTACTCTACAGTAGTTAAGAAATAGTTAATAACTACTTCTTGTTAAATTAGTTAACAACTAATTTTTTTAAATAGTTAATAACTACAGTAGTTAACTATTTTTCAACTACTTTACTTTTTTTGGTGAAACTGAAGTGGATGAGCCAGTATGTGATATGTATGAAAATAATGAAGATCTAGTGGGTGAAAGTATAGAAAGTGAGTAAGATAATATTGATAATTCTGACAATGTGCTTCTTTTACCCCCTCATAAGCGCTGTGTTTCTTTTACCTTTTCAGATGCTCTTTGGTAATCATACCTCAAACGTTGTGGCGGGTTTTGATGCATTGAAATCAAGGGATAATTTGGAATACAAACGACTTTATTATAGATCAATGGCAAAAGTTGTATCATTATCAAACTCCATTCATCGCAGTGTAAAAATGCTGAGGTTATACAGGACATTACTAGTTCAACATTTATAAAGCCAAGTTTTACACGGTAAATGTTAAAAAGTAGTTAACTAATAGGCAATATTTAGGAAGTAGTTAATAACTACTGCTTTTAAAAGTAGTTAGGAAATAGTCACTAACTACTTTCTTATGAGTAGTTAAATATAGTACTTAACTACTTTTAAAGTATTTAAAACCCAAAACATGTCAAAAATGTTGACAGTTTGTAGTTCAACATTTCTAACGGCTAGCGTACTTTCAAGGCATAGTTTTATGAACTGATGGCAGGTTTTGCAGTTTTATTATTTGAACTCTCTCTTTTTTTTAGCAGTTTCGTATTTTAAAAAGTTTTTTTGATCAGAGATGTTAGAGGAGAGACAATTAGTTGGATAGATTGACTTGCTATTAGAGGATCAATACCATCTGGACCACAACTTCTAGATGTTTTTAAACTTTTGATCAATAGTTCCCTAACATTTGGAATATTTCCTGACCAATTGAAAATTGCTAAAGTTGTTCCACTTCATAAATCTGGTGAAAAAAATAATGTAACAAATTATCGGCCCATTTCAATATTATCTTATTTTTCCAAATTCTTTGAAAAAGTTATGCACACAAGATTATACAGTTACCTATCAAAGTTTTCTCTCCTTTCACCATACCAATACGGATTTAGAAAAAACCACTCCACATACATGCCACTAGTTGTTCTTCAATCCAAAATCGCTCAAGCTCTAGATCAAGGAAACTTTGGCATTGGCCTATTCCTAGACCTTGCAAAAGCATTTGACACTGTAAATCATGAAATACTATTGAAGAAGCTTGAGTACTACGGAGTCCGGGGAGTTCCTCTTGACTGGTTTCGGGATTACATGAAGAACCGATCACAATATGTCTGCTACAACAATGTGTTATCACAATCTTTACCCATCAAATGTGGCGTACCACAGGGTTCTATATTGGGTCCATTCCTATTTATTATATATATCAATGACTTACCTTTAATTTCTAACCTGTTCAGTTTTTCTTTATTTGCTGATGACACTAGTCTGTTTGCTTCTGGTGACAATTTGAACATTTCATTTGACAGCGTTAATAATGGTCTCATATGTATTTATGATTGGTTTTGTGCCAATAAGCTTTCTTTAAATGTAAAAAAACCAACTATATCATATTTCATCCAAAGAGTAATTCTATTATTACAAAGTCATGTCTCAGCATTTCTGGTGTTTCTATTACCCGTGTCACCTCATATAGATCCTTAGGTGTGTTTCTTGATCAACATTTAACATGGACTAATCACATTAAGCATGTTAAATCTAAAGTTTATAAGAATATTGGAATTATATATAGATTACGTCGTTTTATAGACACAAAAACTTGTATTATGTTGTATTATGCATTTGTCTTTCCCTACATTTCTTACTGCAATATTGTTTGGGCTTCTAATTACCCAACTCGTCTTCTTTCTTTACACATTTTGCTCAAACGACTCATCCGTATTATTTTTTTCTTACATCCTCTTTCTTCTTGTAAGTCAAAATTTACTGAAAATAAGCTTTTAAACATTTATCAAGTCAATCTGTTTCAAATTGGTTTTTTTATGTATAAATATTCTAATTCTACTCTACCTCAATCCTTTCATGATTTCTTCTTAAAGTCGTCCGATATTCATACCCATTTTTTGCGATCATCTAATCTTTTCCGTCCAGAATTTGCAAACACAAGACTAAAAACCTTCTCTATTAAATGTTTAGGTCCGCGTACATATTCAGTCATCTCTATTTCAATACAGTCCTCTGAGTCCTTTTCATTATTTAAATCTCGTCTTAAATCTCACTTATTAAAATTATAATATATTCTATCATCTCAGATTCGAACGTGTATTGTTTAGGTATATTGTATATTATTAAATGTTAAATTTTGTTATTTTGTTCATCTTAGTAATTTATTTCAGTTATTTTTACCATTCTAAATTTATTGTATTGTATTTACCTGTATTATTATTCTTTGTAAATGTTTCATCTGCACTGGTCATCCTCAAGCAAGATTCATCTCTTCGGATGTTCCTTTTGGGCACTACTCATTCATTTTTTGTTGCATGCTTTTATTTCAATTTTTATGTATTTCTTTAATGTGTTTTTGTATGCCCAATAAACAATAAACAATTTATAATTTATAAAAAGTTCTTGATTGAATTTGTGAAGGCGTGGCATATTGCCTTGTGGATATATTTTGAATTTAACTTTTCTGCTATAAACTTTTCTTGATTTTACTTACTGTATGGACTCTGATGATGGCACTAGAAGCCGAAACTGGCCAGTTAGTCCAAGATAATAAAAGGTTTAAAAATATGTTTGAACGTTCTCACGGTTGTCTCCATCGTCGATTGTATTGAATAATTTTATTGCGCGGACTAGACGGAGATCGGGACCAAAAAAGCCGATTAGACGGGTAGCGTCTGTTTGCTTAAATAATCAAGCTTGCTCAATGTAGGCGTGCTTCAAATTATAGCTTTTTTTTTATTAAGTTTATAATAATGATTTTTAGTCTGTTGTGTAGATATTGTGCAGGTCTTTATTTTAACCTAATATTATCAATTTCTGACGAGAATTAAATAAGTTATAGTTTAAAATGTAACTCAATTTAAGCAAACTTTCTTGAAAGGTTGTCGCGTGCTGACGTAAGCGCTTTCGGTCTGTGATGTGATTGGCTCGTTAGTTTAGTTAACTACGATAACTCCTTTGAAAAATCGTTGTTTTGAGCCATTTGTATCGTCGCAATTGTGGAACTTTTTAGTTATCGAACCACAAAACAAATTATCTTTTTAGAAGATAAATTTCATTTATTATTATTATTATCTCGTTTCTGCGATTTTGAAGTATATCGCGATTGTCAACTTTGGTGAGTCAAATTGTTACGTGGACTTGTCGAACGGTCACGCGAGATTGTACATAATGTAAGGCCATATTCGTGATTGGTTGCTTTGGTTAGTCAATTTTTCACGTGGGCTTGTACCTAACCAAGGCTATATAAGAAACTTTGCTGTTATAACTTTTGTGGGGAGCTTTCAAACAGGCACGATGAACACTTGTATTATGACTTTTGTGAACGACGAAGTTAGAGAGGCGGGACCCAGTGGAGTATTTTTCAATACTACTGGGTCTGAGACTGTAGAGGAGAAGGAGTCCCAGGAAGAGTCAGGCTTCCAACCAGGCGGGAAGAGACCCAACAAGGGACAGACAAAGAGGAAGCCAAGTGGATCCGACGTGCTACCAAGTCCGGCAGCAAAGAAAAGAAACGAGGCTTCTTCACCTGCTACTGTTGGAATCTCCGAGAAAAAAAAGAAAGTCAAGTTTCGGTTCATCGAAGCTCAGAGGTTAGTGGATCACTTTCGGGTTCAATTATTTTTTGATACGCTGTATTCGCGTAAAGTAAATTTAGTTGCAAATAGACAACGACTGATCGTTGACGTAGTTTCGGCCGCTGAAAGAGAGACGTTTTTTGGTCTCTCTAAAGTGGCCGATTACCGAGTGAAGGTCGTCAAGAAAATACCGACAATGACCAAAGTTGTCATAGTGGGAGTATCTCCGGCCATTGATATGGAGACCATCCAAAGAGAGACGATGTGCCTATCGGCGCAGCGCATATCTAAAAAGGTCGACGGAGTAATCACCCCGACAACAGCGGTAGTCCTGTCATATCCTTATAGAAAAGCACCGGAACGAGTTAAGCTAGCATATTACTCGATCCGCACTAGGCCCTATGTATCGCAACCTATGCGCTGCTTTCGCTGCCAGGCATATGGACACCGGGCCCAGGATTGCAGAAATGCAGTCAAATGTTCAATCTGTACAAAAGAACACAACTGGAATGCCTGCCCGGAGAAGGATAATGAGCGCAAGGATCGAACCCGTATCTGCGCTAGTTGTGGCAAATCCAATCACAGTACAGGTGATAAGAAATGCCCGAAGTTTGTTTTTTCAGCTGCTGTTAACAAGACAGTTGCGGAGAAAGCGACTTTTTACGCCGCTGCGGTAAAGATGGCGGCAAAGGAGAAAAGAACCTCCAACACACCAACTCCAGCTGCAAGGAAACTGGTAGCGACACTTCCTGAGGTCAAGCCAACACCGACGCCTGCTCCCACTCCCGCAAGGAGAAGGATCCAGGCATCCAGGCCAGTCGTGAGCGGAACTACCGGCACCATGACAGACGCTCCGAGGACGAGACCGTCAACGCAGGAAGGGACGATTATGCGTATCCCTACGGAGAAAGACAAACTTATGGTACTGATCAGGTGTGTTATAGGTGTCGCCACAGAAATTGTTAATAGGAATTGCGGAGACCCGGAAAAATGCAAAATTGAACTGGGGGTTTTTCCTGAGTTTTTTCTAGAAAGATACTCAGAGCTCGTCTCTGAGATCTATCCCAACAAAATCTAAATTTTATAACTTGTCGCTTTAGATTCACCTCCACAGCTCTTTCCAACCGATAATGGGAGACAACTTACTAATTCTACAGTGAAACTGCCAAAGTCTGAGAGGAAAGCTGTATGAACTCAAAGCCTACCTCGCGGAGACCACCCAGCTTCCAGACCTACTCGTCCTACAAGAAACTTGGCTGACGGACCAAGCAAGATTAAATTTCCCAGGCTATAACGTCGCTCGACTAGATCGTGTATCTACGCCGGGTGGGGGAGTAGCGACGCTCATCCAGTGTGGTATCTCGTATGTTAGCGATATCATCAGTCATTCGCCAGAATCATTGAAGGTAACTATCCAAACAAGGAAAGGTGCCTTCATAAACATCATCAACGTTTACAGTCAACCATCAGTTACATACGATACACTACGCGACTTATTATACAAATCATTCGATCACCCAAACTCAATCATTCTGGGAGATTTTAATGCTTACTCGGTCGTATTTGGTGCAAAGCGTTCGGATAAGAAAGGACAACTTATCGAGGAACTGATGGATTGATATGGCTTACTTGGTCTTAATCATGGAGTTGGCACCCACATGACTCCACGTGGACAGACAACGCCCATCGATCTATCTATGTGTTCATCTGGTTTGTCCAAGAAAGCTTCGTGGTCGATCCTTTGCGAGTGATCATTTCCCGATTGTTATCAAGTTCGACGGTAGAGCTTATCGGGAAAGGGTCACTAAAGAGTCGTGGAATCTTGAAAAAGCAAACTGGGACGAGTACCGGTTTCACACCAAAATTGCGCTGAAAAAACTCCCACCATTTGCCAGTTGCCAGGATGTCTAGAAGGCAATGTCGGAAGCGCTACATGAGGCAGTTTCCATATCTATCCCGCTAAAACGGTGTGGGAGAGAAGGCTTGCAGCCTGTACCGTGGTGGAATGAAGCGATCGCTGCGGTCATAAAGGCTCAAAATCGTGCGTACAACGCCCTTCAACGTGGGTATTCGCAAGATAGATTCGAGGCCTACAGACGGTTGAAAAACGAGGCACAGGCCGCAGTGGGAGATGCTAAAATAAACCACTGGCGTAAATTCTGCTCCAGTCTGGACTCACACTCCAAGTTGGGAGAAATATGGAATGCAGTTAAAAGTATTAACGGTATTCAGTCTGGTTTCAGCGTTCCGGCTTTGAAAAATGACAGAGAAACCGTTTTTACCGATAAAAGCAAAGCCGATATGATTGCACAGACAATCAGCTGGAATGCTTCCGACGCAAATCTGTTACCCGAGTTTGTAGACTTTAAAGCCGCGGATAAAGAGAGAATCCAAAATGTTTCTCCAGACTAGTGTGCTGGAAAATGATGACGTGCAAGATTTGAATGCCGACATCACACGGAAAGAGTTGGAGGAGGTTTTGCTTAAGTGCAGCAAAGGCAAAATCCCGGGGCCAGACGGTATTTGCTATGAAATGTTGAAGGAAATTGGTAGCAGTGGGTTGGATAAACTATTGGAGTTTATCAACCTTTCGTGGGCAAAAGGGAAGGTACCAGACCTGTGGAGAGAATCTACGGTCGTTCCTCTCTAACATCGTCTCTGTGCAAAATGACAGAACGAATTACAGCAAATCGCCTAAAGCACTACCTAGAGGCATCCAACTTGATTAACCGTGAGCAATCCGGGTTTCGAAAAGGACGAAGATGCACAGACCACATCCTAAGACTCCAGAACGACGTGAAGCAATCGATGTGGAAAGGAGGTGGCACACTGGCGGTTTTTCTCGACCTCGAGAAAGCTTTTGACCTTGTGTGGAGAGATGGATTGCTATGAAAAATGTCTAACCTAGGCATACACGGGCAAATGCTGAAATGGATCCAGGCGTTTCTAAGTGACCGAGTAGCCAGGTTGAGAGTTGGTAACACGCTGTCTGACACTGTTCAGATAGCAAATGGCACTCCCCAGGGCTTGGTTCTTATCCACTCCTGTTTCTATTAATGCTACATGACCTACCAAGCAGTGAGGTCCGTGGGCTAAGAACGTCTGTTTTTGCCGATGATGTTGCGTTGTGGGTTACCGGTAAAAATTCCCACGATATGCAGCATCATCTTCAGGAACGGATGAACCAAATTCAAAACTTCTTTGCAAAGTGGGGATTCAAGCTATCAGCAAAAAAATCTGTAAATCTGTAGCGGTCTGTTTCACCCAGTCTTGAAAGTTCCGTCAGAACTCTCCGAAAATCCACATAGGTGGCTACGCCCTGGATTGGATCACATCAGTTCGTTTTCTCGGAGTAATATTCGACAGTAAACTGAACTGGGGTCGTCACATTGACTTAATAGTTAAACGGTGCAAACAACGATTGAACATCATGAGACTATTAACTAGTCTATCGTGGGGCTGCAACAAGCAGACCCTAATGATCTACTACCGATGCTCTATTCGGTCGGTAATAGAGTACGGTTGTGAAGCATTTGATAGTGCCTCGTCTACGACTGAACGTCATGAGACTATTAACTAGTAAGGTTTACCGGTAAAAATTCCCACGATATGCAGCATCATCTTCAGGAACGGATAAACCAAGTTAAAAACTGATTGATTGATTGATTGATTGATTGATTGATTGATTGATTGATTGATTGATTGATTGATTGATTGATTGATTGATTGATTGATTGATTGATTGATTGATTGATTGATTGATTGATTGATTGATTGATTGATTGATTGATTGATTGATTGATTGATTGATTGATTGATTGATTGATTGATTGATTGATTGATTGATTGATTGATTGATTGATTGATTGATTGATTGATTGATTGATTGATTGATTGATTGATTGATTGATTGATTGATTGATTGATTGATTGATTGATTGATTGATTGATTGATTGATTGATTGATTGATTGATTGATTGATTGATTGATTGATTGATTGATTGATTGATTGATTGATTGATTGATTGATTGATTGATTGATTGATTGATTGATTGATTGATTGATTGATTGATTGATTGATTGATTGATTGATTGATTGATTGATTGATTGATTGATTGATTGATTGATTGATTGATTGATTGATTGATTGATTGATTGATTGATTGATTGATTGATTGATTGATTGATTGATTGATTGATTGATTGATTGATTGATTGATTGATTGATTGATTGATTGATTGATTGATTGATTGATTGATTGATTGATTGATTGATTGATTGATTGATTGATTGATTGATTGATTGATTGATTGATTGATTGATTGATTGATTGATTGATTGATTGATTGATTGATTGATTGATTGATTGATTGATTGATTGATTGATTGATTGATTGATTGATTGATTGATTGATTGATTGATTGATTGATTGATTGATTGATTGATTGATTGATTGATTGATTGATTGATTGATTGATTGATTGATTGATTGATTGATTGATTGATTGATTGATTGATTGATTGATTGATTGATTGATTGATTGATTGATTGATTGATTGATTGATTGATTGATTGATTGATTGATTGCTTTCGGTCCATCCAATCGAACTCGTATGAAATTTAGACTCGTGTATCTGTCCTAGCTTAACGAACAATTAGCATATTCTCATCCTACCCTGCTTGAGCTCTCTCACCAAGATTTTTCCAATTCACTTTAAATTATTTTTATTAGCTCACACACGATTGAGTATTTAGATTAGTTGATGAAAGCAGTATTTATCATACTTGTTGATTAATATCCAATTAGTTAAATCTCTACTATTATTTTCCAGTCTTTACGTACCTTTAGTCCAGACGCGGTGGCCGTTTTTAAAGAGTTTAATCTAAAACGGCACTTTCAAAGTCAACAGAGCGATTTTGGACGTAACTTAAACGAAAGCAAATTAAATGCAAAATGTTAAACTTAGTTCAGAAATTAAAACAAGAACAAACATTTTTTGTCAACCAGTCAGCTGCACACGAAGCTGCAACAATGGCCAGTTTTGTTAAGCATTCCAAAGCATTTTCAGAAGGCAATTTTTTTAACCCTCTAAGACCGAGTGGGTAACCGGTGACCCATAGACTATTTTTTCACAAATGCACCAATTCGATAAATTAGCGTGATTTTGTTTTAATCAATACTAGAATAATGTGTAAACATTTAAAAACTTTAAAATTTAATTTTCCATAAAAAATGGATTTTTGGTTGAAAGTCGAAAGTTGTCGAAGAAAAAAATCAACGTTTTCTTTGATTTTTTGTGCATATTAGCACACATTAAAAAAACATATAAAATGTAGGCCTAAAGATGTACTTAACAAAAAAATGCAAATAAAAAATTATCATTTAATTATAGTTCTTATCTAGTTAAATTGATTTGTCTGGGTCACCGGTGACCCAATCGGCCTTGAAGGTAATTTGGGTCATCGGTGACCCATAGCAATAGATGTTGAATTATGCGTTCGTTTTCTTTAAATATAACAGTTGTTTATAAAAAAAATTAAGTAGAAATTACATCATTTGTTTTATAATTGTTTAGGCCTTAGGGTAAGCTAATGTTTTCATTTTCCTATATTTCTGTATGGGTCAGCAGCAACTTATGTTACCTTTAAGGCCGATTGGGTCACTGGTGACCCGTGCAAAAAATTGTGATAAACGTAAAAAAATGTGTTGCTTTCTTCATCTTTAAATACCTTAACACACCACAAATCTTTTTTTTTTTTTGAAAATTTTACATCACAGCACTATCGGTCTTATCATAATTTTCCCATATTTCAGTATGGGTCAGCAGAAACTTATGTTACTTTTAAAGCCGATTGGGTCATCGGTGACCCATGCAAAAAATTGTGATAAACGTAAACAAAATTTTTCCTCCTTTCTTCATCTTTAAATACCTTAACACACCACGAATCATAATTTTTTTGAAAATTTTACATCACAGCATTATCGGTCTTAAAGGGTTAAGAATTGCATGATTGCCGTGTCAGAGATTTTGTGCCCAGAGAGCAAAAAAAGATTGAAAGTATATCACTGTCAAGAAAAACGGTAGTTCGACGCATTGAGTGTATATCTGAAGATCTTACAGACCAGCTCGGTATTAGAATCAAGTCATTCCTTTGGTGTTCGTTGGCACTGGACGAGAGCACAGATATATGTTATATTGCTCAATTGCTCATTTTTATCAGAAGAATTGATGACCTATTTGTTATCACTGAAGAGTTGTTGTCAGTAGAACACTTGAAAGACACCGCAACAGATAATTTGTTTGATTATGATAAAATTTTTAAGACATGTTCTCAGCTACATAGTTCGCACAAACAATGGATAAAACTAAATTTTAATCGCTTATTTTTATTATAATAAATTTTTAATATGTTCACTATATGGTTGCATTTGTTTCCACTATATTTTACACTTATAGAAAGTGTGAATTTTTGAAATCCAGCCCTCCAAAATTTTTTGGAACTCGAAGAGACCCCAGATCCAAAACGTTTGCCCACCCCTGCTTTAGTCTATTTGATCTTGATGATTCAGTGGACAATTTTGTAAAAATGAAAAAATATCGATACCCTTTGTTACATTCATAATTTAAACACTCTTTCTGCATTCAATATTAAATAAAAATTAACTTTTTTAAAACTGTTTTTTTAACTAATATGATGATTTACATGAAAATGCAACATACAAGTGTATATTGGCGTAGTCGTTTCTGTTTGAAGATTCTCTGGGTTAAATTTAAAAAATCTTCGTCTCCTCAACATTCTGCTGAATCCACGCTTCTGTATAACCGGGCAGGCCAACCCACCACAAGCACTGTTGAAGGAAAAAAATTCAATTTTGACAAGACTAAAAAGTGAAAAATAATAATACGAAAAAAGAAACTTATAAAAAACACGCTTTCATTTATATCAGGGGTGGCCAACCCCCGGCCCGCGGGCTATAAATTGGCGGCCCGCTCTGCTTTGTTTAAATATTTAAAATTTCGAGTAAATTTTTTTTTTAAACTTATTTAGAAATCGAATAGTAAACAAATTGTATATGCTAGCAAAGTTTCAAATGGAGTTGGTTGAGCTGCATTCGGATAGCTTTATGAAACAAAAATTTTTGGAAGGAAATTTAATTGAGTTTTACACCCTCTTAACTTCTGCCAAGTATCCAGCATTGCGAAAGAATGCATTGAAGATGATGAGTTTATTTAACAGTACATACATATGTGAGCAGAAACTTTCCAGAATGAAGTGCAATAAGTCAGTCTACAGGGCCAGACGTACTGATAATCATTTGCACGACATCTTGCGCATATCAGTGTCTGCCTTTGATGATAATGAAAAAGAACTTTCGTCTGGCAAACAAGCTCAGGTTTAGCACTGAATGAAAATTGCTCCTGGACAGTTAAAACACAATGTTTTTTGTGTCAACAATTATATTTTGCAATATAGAGTTTTATATAAACAGTTATTTTTACTTTTTTAATAGTTAACTTTAATAAGTTTACTACCAAAATTGAATAAAATTCCATGTTTATTTGAGATGCTTTGTGTGTTCAACCAACTATTATTGTATATTACTTTTTTTAGATTTTCATTATTCGGCTGGGGCATCAAATATAAACTAGTAAAAGTTTAGTTTATGAAGTAACTAAAATTGCCAGTTTACATAACATGTACCCAAATGCTTTGTTGTTGGTTGAGGGTCGTCTCACAGCTCACTGTGAAAAATTACAGAAAAAGTTTTGCCATTCAAAATAGCGGCCCGCCTAATGTTTCGAAGATATGGTAATGGCCCTCTTTCCAAAAAAGGTTGGCCACCCCTGATTTATATGATGAAAATGCACTAAAAATTATAAAAGGAGTTTTTTTCTTGGTTGCTATATGTTTACAAAAATCTTTATGACTGAAATTAAAAACGTGGGCCGCACATCATAACCCAGATAGCATGTGTAAAATACTATTTATTTATTATAAACACAACAGTTCCTATTATTATAAAACACAACAGTTACTTTTCGCCTCCGGCTCGCTACAGTTGATAATCGGAAAGTCAAAACATAGAACCAATACACTACATCCCTCCCCTTCTACAAATATTAAATGTTCAGTCAATTAAGCAACATATTGTTCAAGATATCGTGGACGAGTTCGAATCCTCCCAGAACGTCTTGGCTGTCCGCTCCCTATTTCCGGTTCCGGTGTGTCTACATCTGCCTGAGCCTGATCTTCCATAGCCTCTTCTTCAAAAACCTGTTTATTTTCTGGCGCATCGTCCTCCAAGGCAACCTCCTCGTGTTCTGAAGACTCTGCCGATGATCTGTACTTTTTCACGTGAGCCACGTTTCAACGATATGTTACTCCTTCATCTGAAACCACAACCAGCTCGCTGCCTCGTCGCTCAACAACTGTGAACAACTTTGGGTTGAAAGTTGGAGACAATTTGTTCTGTGGTTTCTGCTGCAGCATCACTGTGTCGCCCAGTTTGATGTCACTGAAATTCGCCTTTCGTTTAAAATCTGCATGCAGTTTTCCTTCCTCTTTCTTTTTATGATCTCTGGTGCGAATATCCAGGTCTGATTTCATACCACTTGTACAGGCTTCAAACTCAGGCACTTCTCCATTTAATTCTGGCCAGAAGGGAATGCTGGTTCGATGTTCAATTCCTGCACTATGTAAGTAATTTTGGAATTGTACTGCCTTGAAATTGGGTGCATTGTCTGTTTTTATTGATATCGGAAAACCATGAACGGTGAAAATATCATCGAGCCATCTAATAATGTTTGTAGATGTAGTTGACTTGGAAACTCTTACTTCAAAGTAGCGACTATAATAATCAATAACTACTAATAAGTAATCACCATTGAGTAAAGGACCAAGCAAATCGGTCGCTAGGTGCTGCCATGGTCCCTCTGGCAATTCAGTACGTGTTATAGGTACTGGGTGTGATGGTGGACTAACCAACTGACACTCGTGACAAAAATGACAAGTGTTTTCTGCCATCTGGTCCATTCCAGGCCACCACACTTTAGTACGCAGTCTGGCTTTTGTTTTTACTATTCCCTGGTGTCCTTCATGTGCCAGCAAAATGACTTTTTTGTAAAGATTTTGGTATTATTATTCGAGTGCCACGTAAAACAATTTTGCCGATGGTTGAAATTTCATTTCTTGTAGCTTTGATGCTCGCACAACACTGACTCCAATCACCGGACTTCACAGCTTTTCTAACTTTCTGAAGGTCGGTATCAACGTCACTCTCGCTTTCTATTGTCTGTATTGGGATAGCACACAATGCAGCATTCTCAGTAACAAATCGAATGTATTCCTCAGCCCGGTTGGTAGGAGAGCATTTCGTTTCGGTTAGTCTTGACAACGCGTCAGCAATGTTTTCTTTACCAGGACGATAAATTACCTTGAAGTCGTATGGCTGGAGACGCAAAACCCAACGTTCAATTCTTGCCGATGGTTTCGATCGCTTTCCATAAATTACTTCCAGTGGTCGGTGATCAGTTATTAATAAGAACTGTATTCCTCCTAGATATATATGGAATCTTTCACAAGCCCAGATGAGTGCAAGTGTTTCTTTTTCAGTTTGTTAGTAGCGACGTTCAACCTCCGTCAAGCTACGGCTTGCATAACTGATTACTCGACGTTCATGATTCTGCCATTGTCCCAGTACTGCAACCAGGCCAACGGGACTTGCATCTGCTATTACCTCAGTCTTGGAATTTTTATCAAAATATGCAAGCGTCTCTGCTTTGGTAAGCCGTGCTTTCAGTTCTGTGAAAGCAGCTTTCTGTTCATCATTCCAAACAAATCGAACGTCCTGCCTCGTAAGTTTCCTTAATGGCTCGGCGACAGTTGCTAAATCTGGAATGAATTTTGCGGAAAAATTCACCAAACCCAGAAAACTTCTAACTTCTGTTGACGATGTTGGTTCACGAGCGTTCTGTACAGCTTCAATGCGCGCCTGTGTCGGACCAACCCCACGTTCTGTAACTAGGAGCCCCATGAATTCCAGTTGATTCATTCGGAACTTACATTTGTCTCTATTCAGTGTAAGACCAGCAGCAACAAATCTAATAAGGACCGCTGTCAGTCGTTCCTCGTGTTCTTGATCGTCTTTAGCATGAATGATGATGTCATCAGCAATGTTAGCTGCGCCCTTGCACCCTTGTATCACTTGCATCAGAATATGTTGATAAAGCTCTGGAGCGGAATTTACGCCGAAAAATAAGCGTTTGTACCGGAATAATCCTAAATGTGTAGCAAATGACGTAATCGGTCTCGATTCTTCAGAGAGTTCAATCTGATGAAATCCAAGTTTGAGGTCAATCTTACTGAACACTTTGCTCTGATTCAGCTCTTGCAAAACATCATCGACTGTTGGTATTGGATGTCTTTCTCTTACTATTGCTTCATTTGCCTGTCGCATATCTATACACAGTCGAATACCAGACCCTTTCGGAATTACCACTGCGGACTGACCCATGGCGTAAGACCTCTGACTGGTTCAATAATGTCCTGAGCTAACAAATTACGAATTTCAGGTTCCACTTTTTCTCGCAATCCGAACGGTATTCTGCGTGAACTTTGTGCAACTGGAACTATGGCAGGATTAATGTGTAACCTGGCTTGGTAATCCTTCAGCTTACCGATACCATCAAAGAGACTTGGAAATTGTGTTGCTATTTCATCGATACTGAGCCAATTCACATCTGATCTGTATGGACCGACTCGGAGAACTCCAAGCTCAATGGCAGTTTTACGTCCCAAAATTGGTCGACCAACTCCGTCTATGACAACAAATTCAGCTGGTGTTATATGATTTCCAATCTGTGTGCTCGCACTGAATTTACCAAGTCTTCAATGCTATTTCTGATGCATATGAAAAAATTTTCTTGTTGGATCTTTCTGATTTGCATTTTATTCCTTTCTTTTTCACCGATTCCCAAGTACCTCGATCAATCACATTGCAGGACGCTCCAGAGTCAATTAACATGTCGTGCAAAATTACTCCACCCACAGTTACGTCCACTGTAAAATTATCATTATCACCACTGTGTATTGTAAAAGCAAAAACATTTTCGTCATCGTCGTCATCATCAGGTTCTTCAACTGTGTTGACCCGGCGTACCTGTTTGTTTGAAGAATTTGTTCGCATTGTAGGTCTGTAACTTTTCTCGGAAACTACTTTATAATTACACTGTGACTGAAAATGTCCCACTTTATTGCATTTTCGACACGTCAAATTCTTTGCTGGACAACTGGGATCTCTGGCAAAATGTCCTTCTTTACCACACCGAAAACATGCTTGAACCCTTTTACCATCTACCACCGGTTTAGAAGAAACAGCATTTATTTCCCGAGATGGCGCCATCAAATCAATCTTCTGCATGGCGGCAACTTGGCATTCAGCTGCCTCTTTAGCTCTCGCGATGTCCAGAGTTTGCGTGAGTGTCACTTCACGTCTTTCCAACAATTGTTTTCGTAACCCTGTAGAATGACATTGAGCGATCGCCTGGTCTCGAATGAAATCATCCTTTTGATTGCCGAACTCGCACAGGTCTGCTTGTTGTCTGAGCCGAGTAACGAACTGAACAATCGATTCTGTGGGCTCTTGTGTTAGCTGGCGAAACAAATATCTTTCAAACGGAATGTTGACAAGCGGTTTGAAATATTCGTCAAGAGCTTTCTCTGCCTTGGCCTATACATCGGCGCCGTCCGTCGGTTCTGGCAAAGTCTCGAAAATATCTTGTACGTCGAGGCCGGCTGTGTGTAGCAGTAAAGCTTTCGTTTGTTCAGCTAGGGTTACACCCTTCGCCAACAGAAAGTAATCGAATGATCTTTTCCACCGCCGCCATCTTTGGCCCAGCGTGGCATTTTCTGATTTACAATCGAACGGGAAGATCGACGAAAGTTCGTTTGACATCATTATTTCTAATTTATCCTCGTCGCCAATGTAAAATACAGTGGCGTCGCCACATGGGAGCACTTGGAGCACGTGCTCCCCCTGAAAAATTAAATTAGCTGTGGCGAACGACATCTCAACCGAACCAAAAGACCACAGAAGACGCAAAGTATCCCGTCGTATCGATAGCGGTGAACATGAAGTCAGTTTATCCGCACTGGATGAATTGAAGCGACAGGTGTTGGAAATTGTTGACATAAGTTTAAATGAACTGAAATCTCGCTTCATGGATGATGCAAGTGAGTTGTATCTGTTAGTTGGTGGTCTTATGCAGTCAGATGCTGACAAAGATCAATTGCATGCTCATGTGACGAATTTGTATCCAGACCTAATTGATGCGGATGTAGTTGTAGCACAGTATGACTTAGTCCGTAAAACATCAGCATGGCTAACTGCCACCTCTTTGCAGGATCGTGCTAAAGCTTGTCCGCCATGCATGGAAGAACTTCGACGTTTGTATTCCATTTTGATCGCAGTTCCTGTAACAAGTGCTGGATCCGAACGTGTTTTTAGTAAGCTGGCTTTAATCAAAAATAAACTGCGTTCAACCATGGCGCAAGATCGTCTTCAGTATTTAGTATTGTGCAGTGTAGAACGGGATGTTCTGAAACAGGCATCACTGGACAATATCGTTGACAGATTCGCGCACGCTGAAAATCGACGTATTCGTTTGATTTAATTTTCAATGTTTTGTTTTCATTGACATTGTTCAAGTTAGTACAACAGTGTGTCAGTGTCAGTGAACAGTTCAAAAATCAACAGACTAGTAGCAGGCTAGTAACGTTATATCAATATCACCAATCATCATAGTAATATCAACAATCAATAATCAATCAATATGTGCTGTGTAATTATTTGATTATTAAATAGAAATAAATTCAAGATTCATTAATTCAAAACACTGTGAACACTTAAAAACATATATTCTACTGTATCACTGTGTAAATCAATTAATCACAGAAATTCTAAATAATTTTGTAACCGATTACACGGGTATTGTCTAAAATTTTCCCGAAATCTGGTACATTGATTGCTTATTTTTAATTTGCTACATTGCTGCTCCCCCTGGATTAAAAAGCTGGCGACGCCACTGGTAAAATACTATTTATTTATTATAAACACAACAGTTCCTATTATTATAAAACACAACAGTTACTTTTCGCCTCCGGCTCGCTACAGTTGATAATCGGAAACTCAAAACATAGAACCAACACACTACAGCATGGAAGGTGTGGCCTCCGTACTCAACGTGCGGCATTCCGACGTGCCGTTGGTAGACCCCATCAGCCGCCGGTTTAGCCGGCCGAGCCGCGAAAGAGCGAAGCCGCCGCCGGACGCGGCAGCCGAACACATTGAAAACATCTAAAATAAGTTTATATCACTTTTTAGGCTATAAACAGAAAAGCTAAAAACACATTTCTGACTTTATCAGTAACACAGTTCAATAAAATCCAAAAATTTAGCATTCAATAAATCAGTCAAGCAGTTCATAATAGTCGTTTCAGAACCGGAGTGTGTGGAAAGCACCAAAACAATTCTGATGAAGTCGTTTGCCGCACTTGGCACACATGTACAGAGTGTTTTGTCACAATTTTCCAGCTTGTAGCGACCTACCATTTTGCCTTTTCCAGATTGTGACCATGGCCAGTTGCTGAATCCTCCCTATCGTTTTGTTTCTTCAACCGTGCATGTATTCATTTCATCGGTATAAAACAATCTAAACAGTTCATATCGGTTTTTTCAAACAAAACACCATTGTGGTGTTTCAAACTCGTTATTATCATCATCATCATCGGTCGACTACGCTTCGTCCGGACTTGTTGGTCCCTCCATTCCGCAGACGACAATATCTGAGTTTCCATTTCTCTCCATTGGTCTCCGTGGCTTCCCTTCTAACCTCCTCAGCCGTGATACTCTTTCTGTCATAACCAATGTATGTTGACATTTGATCGAGGTATGAAATTCTTGGACGGCCGCGTCTGTCGCTAGCTCTTACGTTCGATGTGTACAGCATGTATATATTTGCCGGTTCATCCATGCTCATGCGCAAGCAATGACCAGTGAAAGACATCTGTCGATGACGGATCAATGTGCTGATAAGAGCTAATTGTACCTTGTCGTACAGGTTCTCGTTTGTCATACGATCTTCTGACTGAACAACACCCGATCATCCTGCGATAACACTTTCTGGCGAACACGTCCAATTTATTCGCCAAACTTTTTGTTACAAGCCAGGATTCACATCCATACAACAAAATCGCTACACATGCTACGTTGAAGAAGCGCACTCTCAGCATTACACCGACGTGTCTAGAGGTGAGGATTTTCTCCAGTTTGTGGAAGGCCCCCCATGCAAGTGCGATTCTGGCCTCAATATCTTTAACATCTGAGTTCATGTGAGAACCAAGATATTTGAAGTCCTGGACCACTTCTACTTTTTCGCCTTTGAGAGTGAGGTGCGGAGCATTAAAATCTTCAGGGATGTTGAAACGCATCTGTACGGTCTTCATGGTGTTTATTTCGAGTCCAACCTTTTTTGATTCTTCGTTGAGAGCATTCAGTTGTCGTTGGCACCTTCTATTGAGTTTTCCAGCAGGGCTATGTCATCCGCAAAGTCAATGTCATTAATCCTCCTCTCCGCCTGTCTTGATCCATTATGACGGTGTGTCAGATAGCCGAAACCATATCCCGCTCTTCTCATGACATAATCGATTACAATGACAAACAAGAAAGGGGCTAAGACATCACCCTGTATGACTCCTGTGGTGATGCTGAATGGCTCAGATAGTTTCCCTTCAAAAAAGACCTGGTTAGATGAATTTTCATATAGAACTTTTATGGCTGAGACTATCTTATTGGAAATGCCATAATGTTTTAATATTGCAAACATCATATCCCGATCAATCGAATCAAATGCTTTTTTTGAAGTCGATGAATGTGACGAACAGCGGGATATTCTGACTATATGCTCCGTCCATGATGCGTCTCAAAATGTTAATCTGTTGAACACAACTACGTCCAATCCTGAAACCAGCTTGGATTTTCCTTAACAGCTTGTCAATTGAAGTTCTAATGCGGTTGAGAAGCATTAGATTGTAAACCTTTGCTGCTATGGACATGAGAGAGATACCTCTGTAGTTAGTCATCAGCAGTGTTGGGGAGTAACTTGTAACGCGTTACTGTAATAGTATTACTTTTTTCAGTAACTTGTAATAGTAACGGTTACTTTTATTTTAAAGTAATATGTAATAGTAATATATTACTTTTTTTGAGTAATTGTAACGAAATTTACGTTATTTTTTTCGTTACATATATTTAAAAAAAAATTGAAATTTTGTTGTCGATGTCGATTTTATTTATGTAAAATGTCTATGCACGCTAGAACCCCGTTTAGCTAAGCTGTCATTGTCTTCCTTTATCGCTTTTTGCTGCCCGTTTGATACGCTTTTTAGATTGGTAAGTAACTGTTGCGTTATGTCTAGCGAAAACGAATTAAGTTCACACAGTTTCGAAAATGAAACTGAAGAAGAATTTGATAGAGAAGCAGAGGAGACAGAGGCTGTAGTGGAATTTTCCAAATCCCCATACAGTGAATTTTTTACGATTGTGTCAGAAACCGCTAAAAATCTAAAAGTTAGGTGTAAGTTATGTTTGCCTAAAGTGGATAGTACGTCGAAATGCAGCAAATCAAATTTGAAAACTCATCTGAAGGTAAGATTCATTTGTATTTGTTATCGATGACTAAAATGAAAATACACACTTAATTTGGTTATATTTTAGATAGTTGTAATCACAAAGTACTAAAATGAAAACATAGTAAATTAGTTGAGCTCTTGTAGCAAGTGTTATGATTTATGATATATTACTAAGTACCTTTGATGACGAATTGTAACTTTTTTGTTACTTAGCGTGTCCATCCATCGTCAATGGCCAGGTTGGAAGCTTCAAAACAATGTACAAAGAGCAACATATTGAAAACAGGACCAGCTAATAAAATTCAGTCGACACTGGACTTTAAAAAACCAGCTGCATCTACATTACTTTCTCAAGAACAAGTGAATAGATTGATAATGAAATTTGTTGTCGCTGACATGCAATGTTTCAGTGTAGTGGAACAGCCTTCATTTATTGAATTAGTTACTGGATTACAGCCAGGAAGGACTGTCATGTCAAGAAAAACAGTAATGGGTAAGGCTATAAATTAAAATCTTGACTTAATTGCATAGGGTATGTTTTATAATTTCAGTTATGGGGGGTTAAACAAATACATTCAGTAGCGCCAAAGCAACCGCTTGATATATTTGCATCCCAGTCCGGGTTTACATGACTATTGAAACATGCAAGCAGCTTAAGCAAAATATTGAAATTTTGAAATATGCTTTAAAGTATTTTTTTAATTTTGTAGACCGACTGGAAATGCTGCATCGAGATCAAATGGAATCTTTGACGACACTGCTGACAAGGATTTCTTATCTATGTACCACTGTTGATGTATGGACCAGCCATAATCGCAGCTACTTGGGAGTTACGTGCCACTGGATTGACCCAACATCGCTAGCCAGAAAATCTGCGGCTCTTGCTTGTTGTCGTCTAATGGGATCTCATACTTACGATGTGTTAGCTGAAGCATTAGATGGTGTACACGCAAAGTTTGCTATACGTGAGAAAGTGGTTTTGACAGTAACTGACAACGGATCAGACTTTGTTAAAGCATTTAACAAATTCAGTGATGGAAATTTTGTATCAAATTCTCAAACAATTAAAAATGCGCTGGACCAGGAAGATAGTGATGTTGCTTTCATTGAAGTAAGTCCAATTTTAGAAGATGTTACTTCATTTGACCAGGCATATATGCTGCCACCACACCAGAGATGCGGTGCACATGCAATGAATTCAGTTGCTGTTAAGGATTCAGAAGTAGCTTGTGAAAATGAGTTTTATAAAAAATTAAGTAGAAGTGCTTTGGGGAAATGTTCTGGGTTGTGGAATAAAGCAAGTAGAAGTACAACAGCTGCAGAAGCAGTACATCAAGCTGTTAAATTTGCTCTTATCGTTCCAAATATAACAAGATGGAGCTCGTACTATCACGCAGTAGACAAGATTTGTGATATTGTTTGTAAGTCTTCCGAGAAAACTCTTAACAATCTTTGCAACACTTTATCTGTGACGTTATTTCGACCAATAGACGTTTCATTTATCATGGAATATAGTAAAGTGATGCAAACTGTAGCTCAAGCACTCGACATTTTACAGTCGGAAGAAAAATGTTACATAGGCATTTTGTTGCCAACAATTGTAAATCTAAAGAAGCAGCTTCTAAAAACACGTGAAAATTTGAAATTAGCTTCTCCGCTTGTAGATGCACTTTTATCCGGTGTCGACAAGCGATATCTTACCAGAGATGATCTTATCTTATCGAGTTTGACACATCCTCAATTTCGTCTGCGGTGGTTAGAAGATCAAGCTGCCAAAGAAAGAGCGCGACAGATTTTAATGAAAGCAATGACAGATGAAAGCGAAAGAGTTTCTCCTGTTTTGCAGAACAGTGAATCTGGACTATTAGAACATGGTTCTTGTGATGAAAGCTTTTTTTCTTTTGAAGAAAATGTTGACAATGGCTCTACAATTCTTGCAGAAATGGACAGGTTTCTATCTGACACATCACAAGATATTGGTTGTCTTGTTCATTACCCTACTGTGAAATCATTGTTTTTCCGGTATAATACTGGTATGCCATCTAGTGCTCCAGTAGAACATTTGTTTAGTCTTGGTGGCCAAATTCTTACACCTAGACGGAATCGTCTATCTGATGAAAATTTTGAGAAGCAACTCCTACTTCGTGCTAATAATGGAATATAATAAACATTTTATTTTTATTTGTTATTTTGCAAAAAATTAAAATTTTTGTGTTGTATTTACTGATTTATTTTTTATATTTGTTCCAACCTTAATTATAGTTTCTGAACATGTCCAAATTTTTCGATATGGCTTCGAGCACTTAGTGCCATGAAGTAAAGTAATAGCTGTGTAATATTATTACATTCTGTCAGTAACTTGTAATAGTAATATATTACATTTTTAAGCCAAGTAACTGTAATAGTAATATATTACTTTTTAGAGTAATAGTCCCCAACACTGGTCATCAGTTGGAGATTTTCTTTCTTTGGCACGGTGTTGATGATATTGGACGTCCAAGTATTGGGCGCATGGAGATTGTCAAAAACCAAGTTGCAGATGAAATAGATTTGCTCTCTGATGAAGTTTCCGCCTTTCTTGAGTACCTCAGCAGTGAGCGCATAGTCCAAGCCAGGAGCTCTATTAGACTTGAGGTGCTTTATGGCTTCATTCACTTATCTTAAGCTAATGTTGGATGTTGATATCTCGTTGTTGTCGTTCTATGATAGGCCGAGCTTGTAAATTTGCTGTTGAGAAGATTGTTGACGTAAGTTCTCCATTCATTCAAGCCATCCTCCTTGGACGCAGGTGGTTTCCAATCAAGTTTGCGCACCTTTACAGGACGTTTTTTTATCACCACCGCTAATTTTGTTTATTATTTTCCAAACCTCATCGTGTTGATTTTTCGAGGCAGCCGCCTCCAGATCTATGAGCTGTGTCTCAAGGTAGGTCCTTTCATCCATAATAAGAGACTCGTTTACTTGCTCCCGGAGGCCTTTCCAAATCCTCTTATTCTCCGCCGTTGAAGTCCTCATGTACTTTTCTTTTGCCCTACCCTGCTTCCTCTGGAGGTGAATCGTCTGTTCTCCAACCCAGTGAGACTGTCTTTTGTTCCTCTGTTTGCCGAGAACCTTTTCACAGGTCTCCACCAGAGCTTTGTCCAAGCCTTTCGCTCTTTTGTCGATCTCTTCCAGATGGTTAGAGATCTGCAGGTCGTCGAAAAGAGCCTCGAAACGATTCTTTAACCCAAGGTCAAAAGACCGTTGCACCAATGCGTCATCCAATCTGCGGGTATTGTAAACGTCTCTCCTGAGCTTGTTACTTTTGGTCACTCTTAGTTTTATTCTGATCTTGGCAGACACAAAGCGATGATCCGAACCAACGTCTATTGAGTTAAAAGCACGACAGTCAGTCAGGGAGGAATATCATTTAGCTCTTATAAGTATGTGGTCAAGTTGGTATTTTTCGGCTCTGTGGTCAGTATAGGTGTATAGATGCCTGCGCTGGTGTTGAAAACAGCTGATTTGCATAAATTGATCAATTTCTGACCATTGTTGTTTGTGAGCTTGTGGTATCAATATCCTCCGACAATCCGTGGATGTATTGGATGACTAGTGTTTCCAATGCGAGCATGAAAGTCGCCAGCAACTAGTACAACTGTATGGAGTGGGATTGAAATGATTAGTTTTTCTAAGTCATCGTAGAATTTGTCTCTCAATCCCTCATTTTTGTCTCACTCCGAGGGAGCATACGCTGAGATGATACTTAACCTTGGGTTACCGCCAAGATGTATCACTATAATACGATAAGATATTTTCTCCAAACGAAGTAGCCATGGCAGCAACTCTTTGACTGTAGAGCATTGCCACCCCATGGCATTCAGTAGTTGAAAATGCATCGGAACAAGCAAAAATCCAGCCAGGTTTTGGAGTGTCAAACTGTATACCCTTGCAGTCCGTTTGGAGCCGATGCTCCTGTAGAGCAACAAAGTCGACATTGTACTCTTTGCAGCCGATGATGATCCTTTGAATTTTGTGCCTGATTTCCCCGCTATCCCTGCGGGTTCGGACGTTGTAGTTTCCAATTTTGAAATCCCGTTTACCTTTCCTATATGTTCTATGTCGCCAGACGATGTCATCAGCAGTGTGACTTCGGGTTATCCCGCTTTCATCACACTCCGTCATTAAAAAGTTTTGTCGTCTGGTGACGCTAGCTGGGTTGCCCGGAATGGGTACTTCAGAAATTGTTTTCGTAGCAGAATAAATTCCTGGCAATTAAGTTGCTAGCCTTAAAAACCAGAGGTTTGAAATCAGGGGTTTCCTTTCCCTAGATGGGCTGCCCTCCCGGGTTAACAAACCCTATTTGTCCGTTGGTTTGAAATCAGGGTTTACCTTCCCCTAGATAGGTTGCCCTCCTGGGTTAACGAACCCCATCTGTCCGAATCTTCTGGTTTTTAGGCGCCAGAGATTCGCTTTCACCCCTTCTCCTGTTAGTAAAAGCAGTTCCGCCAACGAGCAGGCTAGGAGCTGGACTTGGTTATCAGAGGCTGTATGAGACTCACGCCATTTATAATTAATCTAAAAAATTAATTTTCAATAGATCTTGCAAAAGACAAAGTTGTTCTGGTGGACAATGGGAAAAAATTTGTTTTCTTAGAATCTTCTTTAGTCATTGAGAAGAATCGAAAACAAGTGATATGGTTTTCCTGATAAAAATTGTAAGTTAAGTTATCTTATACTAATATTAATTTTTTCAAGTTACAGAATAATTTTTTAAAGTCCATTATGAGGGTCAATCTTACAAAAACCGTTTGCTCCATAATGAGCTTCTTTTTGACAAATGAACTTGCCCAGGAGTTCAATTGGATTGGAGCTAATATAAAAAGAAGCTTCAAATTTTCAAATCTTGCTAGAGTTATTTCTTGTTAGCCAAACTATTTTTTTGAAAGTTATCCTTTTGTTGTCTTAGCTAAACTTGACCATTAATTTTTTACAGAAGAAATTTTGAAAAATGGAATTGAAGATTCGCAGGAAAAAATCGAAGACAAAATGAGGGCTTGGATAAGACAGGCACGTGATCGGGATTGTGAAAGACAAAAAAGAGCTAAACTTGACACTACCGTATAATGCCTAAATATATTTTACGTCTGACTTTTTTTATATTTTTTCGCAATTTTTTTGTCATTCTTTGCAATTTTTGTCATTTTCAATAAAAGTTTTTTTTACTCTCTTTGTAGTTTTTAAATAATATATAAAGAGGGTTGCAACATGGGGTTTCGAGGAAGTTACACATATGCGTGCGTGAAACGTCAGAATGCCTCATGAAGCAATGTGGGTTAGACGTGGGCGTGATGTGGTGCTAAGGTACATTCCGTGCGGTTAACATCCAGGTCCGTAGGCAGGATTTAGTGAGTGGGGGGGCTATGAAAAGTAGTAGTGGGGCTACTGACGAACGAGGGCACCGAAGAAGCCTGAGCGCGAGCACCGAAGGTGCGAAGCCCCTCACGATAAAGAGATTCGTCGAAGCATTTTGTAGCATTTGGCACAAAAATGGCATCCAACTTTGGATATCCTATTATGTGATTTTAGGTTTTCTAAGAGTTGCAATATTGCTGCTCGTAATAACAAAAATAAACAGTTTTCACAGGCAATTTTGTTAAATAACAGTATGCTTGTTGTTATCCACAATCTTGATTTTTGATGCATGCGTGGCACATCACTGGGATGACAGCACTGAAGAATCAAATTGTCTAAATTTAATTATTGATAAAGACCAGTGATGACGAGTACTTAAGTACAATAGGTGTACTTGAGTACTTGTACTTAAGTCCTTTCGCGAACGTGTACTTAGTACTTGTACTTAAGTACATTTTTAGTGTACTTATTGAGTAATTACATTTTAAAAGAAATCATTTTATTTTTATTTAAAAATTATTATTTCAATTATTTATTTATAATTTGTAAATTTAAAAATAAGTGTTTATGTAACAGATTCTATGCTCAAGCATTTCCTGTTGTCGAGGTTATGCTTTGCCATCACTGATCTCTATAATATAACTGGATTGCGCTTAGCCCATTATTTCAATAGAAATGTTGTCGCCAGTTTGCCGCCATGTTACCACTCTCAATTACCAATGCAGCCGTCGTGTTTACGTCGGTCGTCGCATGATATACGAACAATTAGGGGGTTTTAATTAAACTTAACTATTTTACTTGAAAATAAAAATTTTTATTTAGTTATTCGGTATTTTTTAAATTTTTTTTACTACGGTCATTATGATAGTTATTCGGTAACACATGCAAAAGATTTGGCAGTCACACGATGAAACGCGCTGCAGATCACCGCAAGAAAATCGCTCCGCTATGGTTTAGCTAGCTAGTTTAGCAAGTACAGAATAGTTTGTACAAGAAACTGTATGACTCGAAAAGTTTTGACTCTATTAGTATAGTAACTTTTAACATCAAAATGTTTGTTAAATGTAGTAGTAAGTTATGTTGTGTTAATAAAGAAATTAAATAAAGACATTTTCCTTGAGAATTTTTTCAAAGTTAACGGTATCTTTTGTGTCACCTTGGTGTATACTATATATATAGTCTAAGTCTAGTCTATAATAATGGGTCAACGAATAATATACTTAGTTTAGGCTGAATAAGTTACATTGTATTGTAGACTATAACATATTAAAATTTCATTTAATTTTTATCATTTGTAAAGGTTTTTAATTTGATTCAGTTTTTAGGCTTTAAGATTACAAATGAGAAGGAAATGATATTTGAATTAAATAATTTAATGCCAAACCTGCAAATAGGAAGATATTACACATTTTACTAGTCTCCATTGTCTAAACCTACAAGTTGCTAGTCAATATGACCAAAGAACAGGAGTTTTCTAGTTTAATGGTTGTGTTGAAGTGTTAAGATTTTTTACACCTCAAAAATTTTATTTTTCTTCAAGGATCAAGGACACTTATTGTCCCATAACAAAATAAGAATAAACTATAATTCATAAGGTGACTAAAAAAGAGAACTGTTTGCAATGATGTTGATAGCAACAATAATTATATTGATGGGAAAAGTAAAATGAGATGATTCAATGATAAAGACACATTGTAGAAAAATGCACATCATATCATAGTCAAAATGTTTGCTGTTTTTCAATATAGACACAAGCAAACAGTTTTGACATTGAAACAATGTTTACAACTTACAAACATTTCAATAGTCGTCTACTTTTTGTCAGGTTTTACAAGAAAAATTAATAGCTAGTGAATATAAAATATAATATGATCTCTCTCTACCCAAACTAACTAAAACTAAATCAAGATAATTCTCAAAGTACTTAAAATAGAAACGAAGTCATAAATTCTACATTTCATCTTTGCGAACTTAAAACGTAAACAAAAACTATTTTTAAACCTTTCAATAATGAGGTTGAGGACAACTATTTAGGCTAGGCTGGCATAAGTTAATAGTTTAGTTATTTGCTCAGCCAAACGACAGTGTTGCTAAATATAGCTCAGGCGGCAAATAAACCTTGCTAAAAAAAAACTTAATTAAGTACTTACAAATGAAATGACTGTTTTGCTCCCTTATATTGTCTATTAAAGCAATTACAAGCAGCGCAATTCGGCATTTTTAAACTTCTAAAAAGATTCCGTCAATAGCATCAGATAGGTAGGCGTGGAGTTCCAAAATGGCGACCAGCGGCGACTCCCAGGCAGTCTAAGCGCAATCCAGTTATATATATTAGACTGGTAGATCTAGCAGTTTTTCGAGGCAATATCGGAAATTTTAATAGACAAGCCAATTTTTATACCATTCAATAGAGATTATGTTGTAAAATATCTGTATGAAGATACCACTAATGAGCACCTATGGTACTCTAGTTGTTAATGATTTTGTACGTACTCTTTTGTCTCATTACGTAAGACGATGTCGCGCTATGCGCAATAACATATTACTCGTTCAAGCCAATAAGAATTCAATAAAGTCTTGATTTCTATGCTATATTTGCGTTGTCTTTGTATTCACTCTACACTGCCGGTCCGTTTTATCGCGTTTTACGTTTGAATTCGATTTCTCTTAAAAATCTCAACGTTTTATTTAAGCGGTAAATTTTGATTAGAACGATTTTGGATTTTTAGCAGCGATTTTTTTCAATTAGGACGTTGTATGTAACCGTTGTAAAATATAGTTGTAGCATAGTTAGCATAGTACATAGTTTTCTCTTCAGTCTTATTACTCTTTTGTCACTCTGGTATTGTTTTTAATTTTTTTATTTGTGTTATAATTATAGGGCCATGAAGTTAGCAACGACTCGGCCAGCAAGCATTTTCGCCAATGTCCGACGGTATAAGACGGGAAGACAAATAATGCCACCTGATTGGATAATTTTGAATTAAAAAAGTCACATAAATTATGCAAATATATAGACGCGCTTTGTTTTCCGATGTTGTTTATTTTATAGTCGTTGGCCGTTATGGGTTTTTCCGGTGGATAAAAATTGACAAAGTTGCCGACTAAGTTATTCGACACTTTATGTATGTAACTAAATATTTAAATAGACTAGACAATTCAACTTGTCATTCTGTCAATCAGAGACCATCAATATTTCGAATGAAGCTTTTCCAATCATAAGCCAAGCCTAGTCAATAAACTGAAACACAAATAAACTAATAAACTATTTTAATTATTAATTGACTGACAAATAATAACTTTTGACAACAGTTTACCAAATGGAATTTGATTTTTTTAGTAAATTAATAATGCAAAAGGCTTCTATTCTAAAAAAATATATCATTACAAACAGTCACTCTAATCTAAAAAATTATGATAAAATTTAACTCATTAGTTGTTTATTTAATGCAGAAATGGCTTAACTAAGTTGTTCATGGAGATAAATAGGACTAGTTGGAACATATCTGAAACTTTCCCAGGAGATTGATAATATATTTTCAACCAAATTCTACTCTGTCAGCATGCTAAGGACAAGCATGTGATAAGAGTGCATAGTAACACTGATTTCTTTAAGACCTAAACAAACAGACACATAAGCAAAACAGTGTGAAAAAATTGTGCTTCATTGCTTTGATCCAAAACATTTTTTCAAAGTTCAAACTCTAGCATTATTTGTTTTAATAAATTCATGAATTGTCTTGAGTTGACAATATTTCAGTATTCAGTGTTGTTTAATTATTTGACTTCCCAGTTATTAGTGCAGAAATAATTGTGTTTTAATTTTTTATATTGGCCTCATAATCAAGAACTGAGATAATTTTGTAATATAATAAAGCTGAATAGTTATTCTACTGTTGTTCTCAATTAAAATCAAAGAAATCAATAAAAATGATAATTTTTTAAAGATTTTTAATCATCTAAATCTAAAATGTCATGTTACTCATAATACAATTGAAGCCTAAAAATGTTCCATTAGTTTAAAAATATCTAAATTTTTGTTAGTAACTAAAATTTGTTAGTTTTTTCATATGCAAGTCAGATTAGCTGAGAAACACGACAAAAGGTCTTGAATACTTTAATGTTACCCAAGCTTTTATTTGGTGTATATGCCAAAGGCAGTTGTAAAAGAAGAATTGTGGAGACAAGCTATATCAAAGTAGATAAAAAAATGTGTATGGCCTTTTTTGTCTAAATGGCTCAATATAGAAGCCACATACAAATATTAGAATGATTGTAAGAACTATTATAAGTATCAATAAAAATAATATTAAATTATGTATAGTAGTTTCTAAATAAAAGTGTAAAGGTTAATTTGACCAAAATAAAAAAAAAATTCAAACGAAAATATTAGCAAGTTTCAAGAGCATAATGTATGCAAATATGGATAGATATCTATGGTTGTATGTGACCTAGTCATTTAAAACTATCCAATCAGATGATAGTATTTGTCTCCCTGTCTTATACCGTCTGACATTGGCGAAAATGCGGCCAGCAACGAATTTAGGAAGTTAGCAACGAAAAGATAGTAAACAAAAGATATTTCAACAGGATATAAAAATCACATTTAGAACGACATTTTTACAAATATAAATAAATTAAATTTATTTACTTGATTTAAATTTAAATTTTTTGGCTTAATTATATTATGAATAAATACTTAATCAAGAAATCAACCGAGTAACAGTAGCGTATTGCAACGGGAGAAAGAAATCAAATTTAAAAAGACATTGATAAAAATACAACTAAAATAAAATTTATTTACTTGATTTAAAGTTAAAATTTTTGGCATAATTATATTATGAATAAATACTTTATCAAGAAATCAACCAAGTAACAGTAGCGTATTGCAACGGGAGAAAGAAATCAAATTTAAAAAGACATTGATAAAAATACAACTAAAATAAAATTTATTTACTTGATTTAAATTTAAAATTTTTGGCATAATTATATTATGAATAAATACTTTATCAAGAAATCAACCGAGTAACAGTAGCGTATTGCAACGGGAGAAAGAAATCACATTTATCAAGAAATAAACGCAGTAACAGTAGCGTATTACTGGTTCAAGACAATGGGATTAAAACTTAAAATAAATAAGTTTGTGTAAAATTATTAGTATATAAACAGGCTGCGACAAAGGCCTTTTTGTTAGAAATTCCCTCAAAAGGAAAAAAACGGCGATTGGCCGATAACGGCATAACCGCAGTAAGTCAGTGGGATAAAAGAAATCCCAAAAAAAGATCCTATTTCAATTCCTTAGTCACTGTTAAAATTCCCACAGTGATGCCGACCAGCCAGCAGACCACCAATGAAAAACCGCATGGTTTAATCGTTCTAGCCAATTGTCTGGTCTTAAATGACAACTACTATATAGATGTGGAAGTAAATAAAAAGATGACGGTATGTCGAAATAACGGCGTAGCTTTGGTGTTGGAGGATTTCTTGTCCCTTCGGCCCAAAGAGTTGGTTACAACTTGGGCTTTAGATTACTTCGGGCAAACAAATCTTACAAACTCAGTTTACGTTGATTGCGACGGGTCAACATCTGTAATGACGCAAGCTCTCGATCCTACAAACCGTATATTTAATGTCCCAATTTTTACCAAGGATATAACATTTTTTCCTATACTAAAAAATTCCCACTTCACTCTTATAATTGCAAACTCCAGAGAAAAAACACTTCAATTTTACGACCCTATGGGTTCTAAATTAGCAATTGCTAAAATTGAGCGATCTTCTTGAAATTTTATAAAGCGTGGTGCACCATAACTGGAGAAAATCCAATTATCTGGAAGCACGTTGGTATTCCGGTCCGTACCATACAACGTGACAGCTGGAATTGTGGTGTTTTCATCATGCATATAATGAGACACCTTGATAAAGGAACATCAACGAACGAAATCTTCAATCCCGACGAAATACGAGCCGTCATAAAAAAGGGTTTACTGGAATCCTCGGACGACATGTACGACGATTGCTTGTACTGCAACAAACCGAACATTGACCATTTCTATGTCCAATGCAAAGACTGCCAGCGTTGGGTGCATGGGGTATGCACACATCTAAATCTATCACCGGAACAATGGGCTGTCGAACAATTCCAATGTGAACTATGTCTGCACCACTTACAACTGTAAAGTGTGTGGGTTTTTTGAGAAAAATTTATATTTTTTGCTTATGTCATTACATTATTAAAAAACAAATATATTTTTATTTTCTCCTTTTGCGTTTTTGAAGCGCATTAAACGAAACGAACGGAATTCGGTGTATAAGGGAAACGGTCAATAGCGTCTAGCACCTAAAGAACTTTTTTTTTAATATTTTTTTACATATTTGAATTCAGAATATTATTTACAACTAAATTCCAAAATATAAGCCATCGGAAAAAATTGTTTATTTTTTTCCATATTTATTTCCGGTTTTTTGAGGCCATTCGAAAAAATCGATGGGCCTCGGTTATAGCCGTATCACGCCTAGAAAACTATTTCTATTTTAAATTTTTTTTAGATTTGGATTAAGCACATAAATTGCTATCGGAATCAATTAAACTTTTGACTCGGACAAATTTATTTAGTTTTACTTTCTAATTACAATGGAAATTCCGATGCGGAATTCGGTGTATAAGGGAAACGGTCAATAGCGTCTAGCACCTAAAGAACTTTTTTTTTAAATATTTTTTTACATATTTGAATTCAGAATATTATTTACAACTAAATTCCAAAATATAAGCCATCGGAAAAAATTATTTATTTTTTTTCCATATTTATTTCCGGTTTTTTGAGGCCATTCGAAAAAATCGATGGGCCTCGGTTATAGCCGTATCACGCCTAAAAAACTTTTATTTTTTTTTATTTTTTTTTACATTTGGATTAAGCACATAAATTGCTATTGGAATCAATTAAACTTTTGGCTCGGACATATTTATTTAGTTTTACATTCTAATTACAATGGAAATTCCGATGCGGAATTCGGTGTATAGGGGAAACGGTCAATAGCGTCTAGCACCTAAAGAACTTTTTTTTTAATATTTTTTTACATATTTGAATTCAGAATATTATTTACAACTAAGTTCCAAAATATAAGCCATCGGAAAAAATTATTTATATTTTTTCCATATTTATTTCCGGTATTTTGAGGCCATTCGAAAAAATCGATGGCCCTCGGTTATAGCGTATCACGCCTAAAAAACTTTTATTTTTTTTTATTTTTTTTTACATTTGGATTAAGCACATAAATTGCTATTGGAATCAATTAAACTTTTGGCTCGGACATATTTATTTAGTTTTACATTCTAATTACAATGGAAATTCCGATGCGGAATTCGGTGTATAGGGGAAACGGTCAATAGCGTCTAGCACCTAAAGAACTTTTTTTTTAATATTTTTTACATATTTGAATTCAGAATATTATTTACAACTAAGTTCCAAAATATAAGCCATCGGAAAAAATTATTTATATTTTTTCCATATTTATTTCCGGTATTTTGAGGCCATTCGAAAAAATCGATGGCCCTCAGTTATAGCGTATCACGCCTAAAAAACTTTTTTTTTTAATTATTTTTTTACATTTGGATTATGCACATATATTACTATTGGAATCAATTAAACTTTTGGCTCGGACAAATTTATTTTTGTCTATAATCTACTTTTTGTGTCCAAAATAGCGTTCGTTGCCGATTTCGTTGCTAACTTGATGTACCTTATAATTATAACATCTATTAGGTTTGGTTAGGGTTAGGTTTGTAGTTATTACATCTATTTCATGTAACATCTAAATTAAACTATAATTATTATTGCAATGGAGTGTGTTGTATGTAGATCTGTTTCTGAGGAAAAACTGAAAATAATGAGACAAGATGGGAAAGCTTCTTTATTGAATTCCGCAATTGTAATTGCAGATACAATTTTAATTAACAGTTTAACTTGTATGAATGTGGATGTTTATATACATAAGTCCTGCCAGTTAAAAGTAAATAACAAAGCAAAAAGAAATGATCAGTCTCAGCCTTGTTCTAGCTCCAATAAAAAAAATTAAGATCTAAGTCTATATTTGAATGGGGTAATCATGTAGAATAGGTCCAGAAATTATTTTCGGTGTTTTTAATTATTTTTTTAATATAAAATTAATATAATTAGAAACAGAATAAAATTACCAATCGGATGATCCAAATAATTTATTGAAAATATAATTAAAGAAGAAGTTAATGACAGAAAACCGCCAGGTAGTAGGAAAAACTAGGTTCATAAACAGTAAACTAACTAAAGGCGAAGCGAAATGAAATGTCAAATAAATTAGTTGTCAAATAAATTTATTGTGCGAGTTTTTACAAAACCATTTAAAAAAAAATTACTTATTTTTAAAAAAAGTATGAATTAATTTGTATGCCTTAATTGAAAACTATCGCGTTTAACATTCTATGAAGAACAGTTCGGACTTGAATAAACTTAAATTTTTTTTGTAAATAATGTTATTTTGTCTGCGTGAATACTATTTCTTGTGTTACTTTTGCTAATAATTTTTTTTTTAAGCGCTGTAAATATTTCTTTTCTGCGCTATAAATAGTAATTTCTGTTTGACTTCGCTATTCATAGTTTTTGTTGCTGTTCTCTTGCGCGTTTCGTGAGTTTTCCGAGAAAATTTTATTATCAAAAATTAATAAACTGATTGGATCATTAAATTGGAGTTATTATTGTGATTACAAATATATAATTATTATTACGGAAAAATAATTAAAAACACCGAAAATAATTTCTGGACCTATTCTTACCTTGAATGGAAAAAAAATTGTTTTTTGTGTGGATTAAGTAGCTCTTGTACTAATTCAAGCAAAACACGTTTAGTGAGTATTTTAGAAATTAAGGATAAAATTAAGTCAATTTGTAATATTAGAGGTGATGATTGGAGATTGGAGTAATGAGATTTTAGGAAGAATTAATAGTTGTGCTGATTTACCAGCAGTGGAGGCTCGATATCATGCAAGGTGTCACTTAAATTTATTTAGGGGATTTGTTAAGCCTTTTTCTGAGCTCCATAATGTAAATCAAAGAAATTTAAATGTTGAAGGTCGAAAATATTTTTCTTTAATATGTGATAGAATAGAGAAAGACAGTGCGTTATATTCCTTAGAGGATTTTCAAAATGAATTGACTTTGCTGATGAGAAGTGATAAAAAAGTATATTCAATACAACAAATTCGCAATTTATTAAAAGGAAGGTATGGAAACAAATTGTTTATAAGTTCTGTGAAACGTCGTAAAAATGTTATATGTTTCCGTGATGTTGCTTCAAAAATAGTTACAGACCAATGGTATAATGAAAGGGAGCAGGATGAAACTTTAGAATCTGTCAGAATATTAAAATTAGCTGCACAAATTTTGAATAAATGTCTTATGGATCATAACTATAATACTGATAGCTATCCAAGTGCTGAAAGTTTAAGAAGTTTTGAGGAACTTCAGAATTGGGTTCCTCCTCTTTTAAGATCTTTTTTAGATATATTAATTAATAATTCAGTTAAAGCAACAGCTATTGGTCACAGTATTGTTCAGGCCTGTATTCCTAAAACCTGTATATCTCCTTTGCTTCTGGGTGTTGGGGTTTCATTAGATCACTATTTGGCATCAAAATGGCCTATGACAACGTTATCAAAACTAGGTTTTTCTGTGTCTTCAGATGAAGTAATTAAGTTTAAAAGGTCAGCTTCTTTACATTCGGTAGAATCTGAAAAATCCTGACTTTTTTACCCAGTGGTCAGCTGACAATGTAGACCACAATATTTCAACATTGGATGGCACTGGATCTTTTCATGGCATGGGGATTATGTCTATTTCTGTTGTTGAATCTGGTGTGCTGAATCCTTTGCTTGATGGCAAATTCTCAAAAACACCCATCAAACGCATATGCAAATCTGACATACAAGACATTTGTAATATTAACAAAATTCCAATTATTAAATATTGTTCACCTGTTGAAAATTCATTAAGTAAAACTATATTTCAACCCTGGATGAAGGTCAAAAGAGTTAATTTAGATTCATTTGATTTTAATGAAGACCTTCTTTGGCATCTCAGTTTTTTTTTTCATTCTAATGAACTTCCCAGACCTAACTGGTCTGGATTTATGCAAAGTATTCATGTTGGTGAGCATCCAAAACCAGGAGTTTTTAATCATCTCCCTATTATTGACCTAAATCCAAATGATTTCAGTTGTATCTATTCAACACTGAAATTCATTCAAGATCAAGCATCCACTCTTAATATTCCTACTGCCTGTGTTACTTTTGACCAGCCTTTATGGATAAAAGCTCAGCAAATAGTCATTGATGAAAAATTGGAAAATGTAGTATGCAGATTGGGAGGATTTCATATGCTTATGAGTTTTTTAGGTAGTCTTGGAGTTTTAATGAATGGGTCAGGCTTAGATGAATGTATGAAATGCTGTTATGGTCCAAATGTAGTAACTCATATTATGTCTGGAAAAGCGATAGCTAAAGCTGTACGTGCTCATCTTTTGGTAGATTCTGCTCTTCATGTATCACTTTTTAAAATTCTTTTGGGCAAGAAAATTTTACCAAGTTATTCTTCTGCTGAAGTAGATCTTGAAAATCTAAAAAAAGTTTATGAAGCCATTGTATTGAATGGATTGGACTTGAATAGTCTTAATTTGAATTCAAGTGTTTCACAAATAAATAATTATCTAGAGGAAATAAAATCTATTCTAGCTCACTCAAGAACGGCTGGTCTTTGGCTAAAATATATGAAATTTGTAAGAATTTTGAAAATATTTATTAAGGCAGAGCGAACTGGCAATTGGAGTTTGCATTTAAAAGCAGTCTCAGAAATGGTTATTCTCTTTGCAGCTACTGGCCACTCACGTTATGCAAAATGTAGTCGTTTATATTTACAGCTGATGATCGATTTACCTCAATCTCATCCTTGGTTGAACGATAAATTTCAAAATGGTTGTTTTCACAGTATACGAAGAACGGATACATTTTGGGGTGCACTTTCTACAGATTTGTTAATCGAGCAGGTCATGATGAAGTCTTTGAAAAGTAGGGGTGGTCTTACCCATGGTAGGGGATTTACTGAGAGTGTTCGTTCGCTGTGGTTAAATAGCTTGCCTGAGTGTTGTAGTATGTTCACTTCTCTAAACCATTTATTGAATGAAAATCATTATGTTTGTGAAATGAAGCAGCATGTAGATTTAAGCAAATCAAGAAAGGATAGAGACTTTGTAGATCTCAATAAAATTTTAGATTGGTTTGTTATACATGATCCTTTCGATCTGACTGACAATAGAATGAGAAACATTTTTAGTGGAGTTTCAGAAAACGATAGTATTTCAGTAAATAGTTTAAATGCCGATACTGTGGGTGAATCTGTATTGGTAAAATTTGATGGGTGCTCCTTTGCCAGTATCAAATCTAAAAAATCTGATCAGATCACAACATTAACCACTGATTGTAAAAAAAAAGTAATTAGAAAGAATAGCATAGTTGATCCTTCTCTACTTTTTAATAGATTTTTAGCATTAATTAGACAAAAATCACTTGAATTGGAAACTACGATTTGTTTTGAATTAGCGTTGGTACCACCTTCACTGTTTAAAGATGGTTATATGAGAAAAAATGCTAAGTCAAATTTGACTAAAGAACTGTTGAAGGGATATTCTTTTCCACAAATTAACAATTCTGATTTCTATGTTGTTGATGGTACGTGTTTGTTACAAGATGGCCGATCTATCGGAACGTACCGATAACAACAAAGTTAATCAAGTTTTGCCTTTAGTTGTGAGGACATATTTCAGTGAAATAGTTTTCTGACGATGGAGATTATATAAAAGCTCTTTGCAGTCTTTGCAAGCCTAAAAAGAATTCCATTGCGGTCAATAGAAAGCTCCTTCGAATTTCACCAAGCATATTCAGGTACGTTAAGAATGAGAATTTTGATAATTTGTAAGCTTAGAATTTTAAAATGTGTATTATTTGGTTTTAGAGAGCTCATGGTAAAGAGCACATTGACTCGATGCATGTGCAGAGAAAACAGGTCAAACAGGCTTCTGGAAATATTGATAGACCTGGTTCATCTGCCAAGCAAATACGGCTAGACGAAAATGTCAGAAAATCGGCAGGTTACATCAATATTGTATGATTTATTGCTTTTGATTATTTCGCTATTTTCTCAAGTCAAGAAAACCAGGACCACATGAAGAGCAACCAACAACTAGAGTTGCAACTGCAGACCCATACATACCTCCAATGTCTTGTGAGGTATAAACACTAAATACATTTTCATTACTTTACATTAGATAACCTACATTTAGAAAACTACGACAAGATGTTATTTTTTCAAGCATGCTTACGTTGTAAAATTTTTACAAAATCTTTCATGAATTATTGCTTTTGTATATTTTGCTAGTTTTCCAAGTCAAGAAAACCAAGACCACATGAAGAGCAATCAACAACTGAAGTCGTATCTGCAGAGTCATACATTCCTTCAACATCATCAGCTGTTTTAATTTCTAGGGAACACTCGTACAATATTCAAACCACCCCAAAGGCAATGAAAAAAAATAACAGCATTGGAACTCAGTTCATAACACTTAAAGACCATGGGGGCTTGATTTATCCCTCTGAAAGTGTAATCGTCATATGTGAGGAAACGGAAAAATGTTTCCAGCGTCTGCACGCAACTGTAGGTGACAAGCTACCACAGTCACGTAATTTTTTAAAAACTGTTTGTTCACTGGTTCTCAGTGAGGTTGGCATGATCGCTTTCAAATCCTTAGACTTTCACATGTATGATAGCACACCAGATAACAATCACATTTTTAATTTAATTAAATGTGTTGCTCATAGCTATGCGACTATTAGATTACATCATTTAGCAAAACAGAAAACTGTAGTTGTTTCAGGTATCAACATTCGTAAAGATTTAACTAAACTGATTTTGTTTAAAGGTCAATAATTAGACAATGACAATTTATATCTTTCAACTTGTTTTCAATAAGTCATGTTGTGTTTATCTTTGCTCATTTCTGTCTTCGGTATTATATCAGTTTATTTAATATATTTTTTAATAAGTAATAACAAGTTTTTTTTCTCAACCAGATGGGTGCATATGACTTACATTACATGTAACGAATAATGTCTATTTCACCTGTTAATTTTTAGTTTGGCATTAAATTATTTAATTCAAATATCATTTCCTTCTCATTTGTAATCTTAAAGCCTAAAAACTGAATCAAATTAAAAACCTTTACAAATGATAAAAATTAAATGAAATTTGTATATGTTATAGTCTACAATACAATGTAACTTATTCAGCCTAAACTAAGTATATTATTCGTTGACCCATTATTATAGACTAGACTTAGACTATATATATAGTATACACCTAGGTGACACAAAAGATACCGTTAACTTTGAAAAAATTCTCAAGGAAAATGTCTTTATTTAATTTCTTTATTAACACAACATAACTTACTACTACATTTAACAAACATTTTGATGTTAAAAGTTACTATACTAATAGACTCAAAACTTTTCGAGTCATACAGTTTCTTGTACAACCTATTCTGTACTTGCTAAACTAGCTAGCTAAACCATAGCGGAGCGATTTTCTTGCGGTGATCTGCAGCGCGTTTCATCTGTGTGACTGACAAATCTTTTGCATGTGTCACCGAATAACTATCATAATGACCGTAGTAAAAAAATGTTAAAAATACCGAATAACTAAATAAAAATTTGTATTTTCAAGTAAAATAATTAAATTTAATTAAAATTCCCTAATTGTTCGTATATCATGCGACGACCGACGTAAACACGACGGCTGCATTGGTAATTGAGAGTGGTAACATGGCGGCAAACTGGCGACAACATTTCTATTGAAATAATGTGCTAAGCGCAATCCAGTTATATTATAGAGATCAGTGGCATCAGCGGGTTTGACGGCCTCCGATTACTCCGTTTCATGTTTTAAATTGGTTCGATCGATTGATTAGAAATTATCTTCGATCGTCGTGTTGATTGTTAAATGGCTGCACAAGCTATAATTACTCAGGTTAATAGATGTAGCGAAACTGAGATAACTTCTCCATCTCCTTCCACCGCGAATGCGCCAAAGCCAAAAGGTAACAACATTTTTCAGCCATGGCGCGACAGCTAGTGACTAATAACTAGTTTAGAGAGTAATCAGTTTGCGCATTTAACAGACTAAATTAATTAGAGTATCAAGTTATGAATATATTATTTGCTTGACATTTTCAAGCATCATGTAATCATTGTAATCATGTTCATTGCAATAAGTCATTCATAAATGACGTAAGCTTCACCACTAGTTTTTGCTTATTTTTGTTTTTTAACATCTCAATTTTTTTAAATTTTAGTGCATGTAAAAGTTCAGGGCAAACGCTTTTTGGACCAGCTGCTTTGTTGTTTTCGTGCCCCAAAGAAATTACCAGGAATTAATGTATTGAGCATCTCTTCATCTTCTGCTCAATGGGCCTTACTACACGAACATTTGGTTATCGATGAAATCGTAAGTAAGAATTAGAGATGATTTATACTATATGCTGATTTTGGCTATGTTTCACTTTATGGAAATGAATTATCTCAGCTATAAAACAGAAAAATTTCTTATTGAATTGATAGATAGTATGCTTAAATACATTGGCGTATGAGGGTTAATCGGATTGGGAGACTGAAATAATTATTGCCTGAATGGCTGGTAGGTAGATGAATACCAGGGGGAGTGTTAGTCTTCTTTCCATGCCGTCAAGGGGTATATTGAAGGAGCACTTGAAATAAAAAAAAAATCATTTCCAAAATTATTTAAGTTTTTCAAAAAATTGGGGATAGAAGAACAGGTTCATTGAAGCTCTGTATAACCAATTGAATAATAAAATTACGATCTAACAAAGTAATATGCTAAAAGGTGATCCTATGTACGGCAAGTTATAATAAATCCCTTTTTGATCAAATATTTCTTTGTTTGTTTGTTTATAAAAATACCTCCAAAGTACAAAGACGTTTTCATGCGAAAAATGTAGAAGGTGGATTCACCAAAAATGCACACTCTTAATGCTTTCAAAGGAAGAGTTTCAAACAAAACATTTCACTTGCGTGCATTGCTTAAATTGGTAAGGTTTCCCTTGGACGGCCCGTGCCGAAAAATAATCGTATTATTTTAATTTTGTCACAATAACATAAAAAAACAAATTTAATACCAATTTTAATTTAAAAAAAAAAACATTTATCGTAATTTGAGAGACTTTGAAAACGTAAGTAGTACCCTTTCAAGCCCTATTTACATCGTAGTTGTGAGTGGTGAGGTACGATGATCGTATGAATGAAATGAATAAAAAATAAATAAAATTAGTTTATAATAAAATTTTATTTATAAAACAAACTATCAGTTGTAAATAAAAATTCCATTAAAATTTTAAAACTCACCGCCCGGTAACTCGGGACGGTTTGCAAGAAGTAAGAAAATTGGAAATTATTAAACTAAGTTAACTTCTTTAAATAAACGAAATTTCAAATTTTTAATAAAGAAAAACTAAAAAATAAATGTTAAAAAAAGTAGTTTATTCGAAGCAACGTCGAAATTTGAATATTTGTAAGCGAATATTGTGTATTTGCGTCGTTTAAACTTTTCCTTCAAATCCTTCGTTTAAACTTTTCCTTAAAACTCAAACGTACATAAATTATAATTACATTATTTATTTTTTTTTTTTTTTTTTTTTTTTTTTTTTTTTATATGACATTTTCCCATTTTAAATAAATTACTTATACTAATTATTATAATTTTTAAACTAGTGTTTACTTTTAATCGTGTTTATAGTTAATTATAGCCGAGAACTCCGCCTCGCTAATTGCGAGCCAGTCCCAAGCCTGGATAAAGGAGGAGGGACAGCTAAAAGGACCAAACTTTGATCCACGACAGGAAACACTTAGGTGTTTCCTACATACAGCTATTTCAGTCTTAAAACACTTGGTGTAAAGGACTATAAACTATTATAAAAAAAAAAAAAAAAAAAAAAAATTATAGCCGAGAATTTTGTATTAATCCGCCACACTTTATGGGAAACTTTACCGCTTAAATTTTATTAAATAGTTACCTAGTTACCTTTTAAACACATCTTTTTATTAATAAAATTTTTTTCGTAAAATTCAATAGTATTTTCTCAATAATAAAAAATTTCCCTAAGTTCGTTAGAATATGGCAAAAGATGTTATTGATTAGCCACTTTGTATATTTTGCATAATTAGCCACAGTGAGCTAGACTCGATTGTCCAATCGCAGCGTTTGTTTATGTTTCAGTTTGCACGAAGAAATTGGTATACGGTCCAACGTTTTATTCGATTACGTTTTTATTTATTAACTTATAGAAGCGAAAGTTACACTGTTGGAATATTGAATTATCTAAAAACAAGCGTCTCGGATATTCACCAGTGCAGCAGCTAAAAAAAAGATCGAATTTCTCAAAGAAGAACCAAGGCTGATTTTATGCAATTTTCGTCGGAAAATCGTCGTTTTTGGCTTATAACTTTTTTATTTGTTGAACTAAAGAAAACCCAACTATACCATTCGATTTCATTTTTTAAACCCCATCCAACAATGTATAGCACAGCCCCGATGCAAGCAATTTTTTTTAAAATTTGAATTAGCGCAGACTAGCCTCAGGCTAACTTCACACACATCCTCTCAACGTGCTTGAAAAACGTTCAACAGAACAAGATATGGTCGGAATTGTGGCCAAATTATTGAGATTGAAGATTGAAGTCTGGCAGAACAACATAAAGGTCAATGTTGTAAAGAGTTAAAAAAACATTATCGACATCCTCATCTGATTCCAACGTCGTGCTCCAACAAGTCCTCTTTAAATTCTAGGAATTTATTGAAATAATTGATCAATGTCTGCTAAAAAAATTTCAGCACTGGTGCAAAAGTCACAATTGGTCCAGGCTTAATATAAATTATTTCTATATGTTTTATTTTATAATCAGAGTTCAGGAGCCTCATTTGGAGGCAGGAGTCGGTTGCCCTCTCCCAAGATTTTTCGAAAAAAAAAATGTATAAAAAATAAATAAGGAGGAAGTTTTAGAAAAATTTCAGAAAATGTGCAACCCAGCCTTCCCTCAGGGTCATAAACTATTTTTTTAGGCAATAGTGAAGCATTTAGTAAAAATATTTTTTGGGCGTTTAAAAAAGTTTGGCCTTTCTAAGGAATTGCTGAAATGACGCTCCGAGTCAAAGTGTATTTCTTTCCCACAAGTAACACATTTGATATGCTGCCGATATCCCTGTTTGCGTGTTTTCTATGGAGAGTTCTGTCTATTTGTAATCAGTACAAGGCATTTCATCAACTTGGTAATTCGTTCGAGACAAATCAATAGTTTTTTTTATAACATTTGTTACTATATTTTGGCTCACATAATTTATATAGCCAAAGAAATAAGTATTTTCTTATTTCTTGTGCATAAGAAGTTTTTTAATATGAATATTTAACTCTTTTCAGTCATTATATCTGTTAGTGTTAAGTCTAGCAATCACTTCAAATTTATTGATAACAATATTTCATTAAGTTTGTACTTTAAGCTAATCATTTACTACAAAATTAACTCTAGTTGCCTGGTCCAAATTACTAATTATAATTAATTGGTATTTTGATCCAGACAACCAAACATTTATCAAAAATCTTGTGTTTAGGTGATCAAATTTGATCCAATGTGCTTCTAAAGAATTGTTCTTGAATTTATTAGAATTTTAAAGAACTTTCTTCAAAATGTTTTACTTAGTTTTTCTAAAATTTCTAGACTGTTTTGTTCAAATTTTCGGTGCACTTTACCCAAATTTTTAAATATTTTTGCGAGAAACTGGAGAGGCTGCCACCCTCCCCGCCCCCGGCTCGTACGCTTATGCTTCAATAGATGAAATTTTTAGTAATATTTTATTATGAAATTTTTTAAAACGGGTTAACAACATTTAAAACCTGCTGTAGTTAAATGTCAAAGCTAAGTAGATTAAAACGAAGATGTACTTAGCTCTAGAACCAAAACGCATGAATTGAGAGTTAAAAATATATATTCAATAAAATTGCTTTGACTGAAACTGTAGATTACCAAGTTATTAGGTTTTAGTTTTTTCTTAGCATCACTTTTAATGTTTTACCTTTTTAACTTTTCATCTTGTCCTTAAATTCCAGTGTGTTAATAACTTTATGTATTGTTGTTGAGCTTTGACAGACATCCTCTCAAAGTAGCAATATATCAATAAACAGCATTTATCTGTTTAAAAACATAAACACGTTTTAATTATGTGCTTAAAAACTACATTTTAATGTGATTTATTTTAATTTGACTCCCTGGAGATTAAGATTACTTTTTTTTAAATATGACTAAATGATGTTGAAATAATTCAGCATCTAGCTCGATTCAAGGTTTTTGTTACTGAAAGTTATGGAGTACAAATGTTTTTTTTGTAGGATAAAAAATTTAAAAATTCAATGTTGTGTTATTGTTTGTTCACAATTTATTTTTATTTCTAATTTGTGAGCACAATTCTCTAATTTGTAAGCACAATTCTCTAATTTGTAAGCACAATTCTCTAATTTGTAAGCACAATTCTCTAATTTGTAAGCACAATTCTCTAATTTGTAAGCACAATTCTCTAATTTGTAAGCACAATTCTCTAATTTGTAAGCACAATTCTCTAATTTGTAAGCACAATTCTCTAATTTGTAAGCACAATTCTCTAATTTATGAAAGTTATGGAGTACAAATGTTTTTTTTGTAAGATAAATTTAAAAATTCAATGTTGTGTTATTGTTTGTTCACAATTTATTTTTATTTCTAATTTGTGAGCACAATTCTCTAATTTGTGAGCACAATTCTCTAATTTTTGAGCACAATTCTCTAATTTGTAAGCACAATTCTCTAATTTGTAAGCACAATTCTCTAATTTGTAAGCACAATTCTCTAATTTGTAAGCACAATTCTCTAATTTGTAAGCACAATTCTCTAATTTGTAAGCACAATTCTCTAATATGTAAGCACAATTCTCTAATTTGTAAGCACAATTCTCTAATTTATGAAAGTTATGGAGTACAAATGTTTTTTTTGTAAGATAAATTTAAAAATTCAATGTTGTGTTATTGTTTGTTCACAATTTGTTTTTATTTCTAATTTGTGAGCACAATTCTCTAATTTGTGAGCACAATTCTCTAATTTGTGAGCACAATTCTCTAATTTGTAAGCACAATTCTCTAATTTGTAAGCACAATTCTTTAATTTGTAAGCACAATTCTCTAATTTGTAAGCACAATTCTCTAATTTGTAAGCACAATTCTCGAATTTGTAAGCACAATTCTCTAATTTGTAAGCACAATTCTCTAATTTGCAGTGTTGACGTAAGTACTCAGAAAATGTACTTAACTATAAGTACTAAGTACTCTTTGTTAAATGTACTTTAAGTACAACTATAAGTACATTATTTATCTTGTACTTAAGTACAAGTACAGTTTTTTAAATTGTACTTATAAGTACAAGTACTCAAGTACCTTGAAAATTTTTATTGATCAGCATAAAACCAAATATTTATTAAGAAACATCACCAAAATGTCTTTTTGAGTTGAATCATTACTTTCTGAACCTGGTTCATTAAACCCATAGAAATCGCCAATTGATGCTGTCACAACCTCTGCTTCTGGAAAAGTATTTGTTTCATTCATACGATTGACTTCAACTACGAACAGTTTTTCAGCCATCTTACAATGTGTCAATGGCAGCCAGCGAACCTTAAAGTATGGTTGTGACACAGCGGGATATCTGTAGATGACTAGTCTTGTATTCGATGTCCCAGGATCACTGTATTTGCTCTCTGATGGTTCCAACTCTAATATGCTTGATTCAGCGTACTCTTCAAATGCTTTTACAAAATTGTTCCCATTATAAGTCACAACATGGTTTTCTGACATTTTGTCTAACCGTATGTGCTTGCATATGAACTAGGGCTATTAACATTTCCAGACGCCCTTCGTTTGACTTGCATGCTTTGCACGTGCATTGAGTCAATGTGGTTTTTACCATGAGCTCTATAAAAATCGGGATATTCAAGTGTATTACTGTGAATGTCAATTGGTTTTGGCAACATTACTTTGCCTTTTCGACAACATGAAGTGATTAGTCCATCTGATGGTTGCTCTGCAGCAAAATTTCTTGATCGACATGAAGTACATAAAACATCAAATTCACCACAATCATGTTGATCGAATTGAGTTTTGTTGAAGTTAATTGCTTCGTTACGAACTGCCTCACCCGCACGATCTCGTGCTAAACGTTGGGAGATCGCATTAGCAGCTCGATGTACCTGCAATTCATTGGGAGACATTTGTTCAACTCGATGGCGTTGCGAGGCAGCATTGGTTTCTCGATGTAGTTGCAATTCATTGGGAGACATTTGTTCAACTCGATGGCGTTGCGAAGCAGCATTGGTTTCTCGATGTAGTTGCAATTCATTGGGAGACATTTGTTCAACTCGATGGCATTGCGAGGCAGCATTGGTTTCTCGATGTAGATGCAATTCATTGGGAGATATTAAAAATAAATTATATAATAAAACTGTTATACATTTAAAAAATACGATCGAAAAGCAAAATCTATTAATTGTCAAACGACAGATCTACGTCAAATCTCGCGCAACCATGACATTGTTAAAACGGAAACCATCTCTGAAGAATTGCCAAAATTAAATTAATTAATTAAAATGCCACGTAATTTTACACAAAACGTTATCGTCGACGTCGCATAGTTATATTTTCACAATGCAGAACTGCCGCCATTCTTGCCAAAAGAACACTTTCATCATTAACTGCTTCATTTATCGAAACAATCTCATCAGGCGCAGCTGAAACAGCACAGTCGTCACACAATGTCGCATCTACCGAAACCCGATCGCACATAGATGACGAGTTGTCGCGGACCGGCTGGCCAACGCTTTCGTGTCGAGAGCCGTCACTGCTCTCACCGCCGCCACTTTCAGGGTCCACGATATGATCCATAGTAGATGTCGACATGGACGAGGGGCCGATATCTAAGTTATCTTCAACAGGATCACTACACCGCTCCTCGCACGGCTCGAAAGAAGAAAATGAAGTGTCCGCATCAAAAACGATATCGGTGGCAGGACTTGGAACGGGACGACTGGAAACGGGCTCACCACTGTAGCCACTGTGTAATTCAAAATCAATCGCACCACCTGTAACTCCACCGACAATCTCAGGACCCTGGGTACAGGTAGAAGTTAATTTTACCGAAGAATTGTTAAGTTTGGGCTTTATATTTTTGACCTCACAAGTTAGAGTTTTATAATCTCCAAATAGTTGTAATGTGAGATTAAAGGCATCTCGCTGAATGTTCATGATAGGTGCTTCTCTATGTATATATAAGGCCTCCTGTATTTTTAACCGCAATATATCATTAGAAGAAGATAGTATTGTAGTATTTTCATTCAATATTGATCTTGTAAGAGGAATGGCTTTGTGTTCACGCAGGAAATGAGCACGGATACCCCCGCCCTGAACGTGCATCGTCAATCTTCTAGCCAGAGTTGTTGGAGTCTGTCCAATGTAACTAGTTTTATTATCGTGTTGGAAAGGGCATTGAAACTGATAAACTACGTTGGTTCTCTTGAGAAAATTAGAATTAACCATATTATTTTTCTTATATATAATTTATTTTTAATATCTCCCTATTTAGTAAAATAAATTAACATGTCATTCTCGAAAAATAAATATTATTTTGTTTCATTATCGGTTTTAACTAATTTCACTTTTCTATCCATGTTTTGTTTTTCTTTTCGGGCTCTGATGATGACAAACTAACTGTCGAAACGCGTTAGCCCTGTTTATTACTTTAAACTTATAAGTTACTCCTTTTAGTTTATTTTATTTATTTTATAACATAAGTATCTTTTAAAATTTTTTTTACAAATAAACGTAAATACGGCTGCAAACAAGGAATTCGTTAATAGTCTATCTTCCCAACAACGGGCTTCCCTTCGACGTTTTGAGTCTTTGGCAAAAAAATTAACAAATACAAAATGGGCAATTATATTCAATGGAGTTTGCGTACAAGAAAATATAGTACCGCTATATACAAGAAACATATATATATATATATATATATATATATATATATATATATATATATATATATATATATATATATATATATATATATATATATATATATATATATATATATAGTTCTCGCTCGCTCACCCGCTCCGCTCATTTTGTGACGGATTTCAAATTTTTTTTCTATAATTGATTCCCCTTGACTCCCAAGGTTGTGTGAAAATTTCATTACGATCGGATGAATGGTGTAGCAATGCATAAATAACATACATGCATATATACATATATACATACATACAAACATTCATTTTTATATCTATATATATAAAAATGAATGTTTGTATGTATATATGTATATATGTTAATGGCGTTTATGCATTGCTACACCATTCATCCGATCGTAATGAAATTTTCACACAACCTTGAGAGTCAAGGGGAATCAAATATAAAAAAAAATTTGAAATCCGTCACAAAATGAGCGGAGCGGAGCGGGTGAGCGAGCGGGAACTATATATATATGTATGTGCGTATGTATGTGTGTATGTATGTATGTGTATGTGCATGTATGTGTGTCTGTGTGTGAGCAAGCGTGAGCGGGAATGCGAGAGCAAACGTGAGTGGGAACGGGACAGCGACCGGCAGCGGGAAAGCGACCGGGAGCGGGAAAGCGACCGGCAGCGGGAAAGCGACCGGCAGCGGGAAAGCGACCGGCAGCGGGAAAGCGACCGGCAGCGGGAAAGCGACCGGCAGCGGGAAAACGACCGAAAACGGGAAAGCGAGCAGGAGTGGGAAAGCAAGTGGGAAAGGAAACGGGAGAGAAAGAGACAAACATTAGAAAAACCTCTAAAAAACCCGGGCAACGCCGGGTATCTCCGCAAGTATATAGATATATATTGGTTACTTTTAAAGTATCAATAACTCTGCCTTGCATTTGCAAGCCAGTCCTAAAATAAAAATAAAGTCCTTTAAGTAATAATTCATTAATAACTGGAAGCTTGCTTTTTATTTTTGAATAATGTTCTTTCTTTGCTGCAAAATTTGTTAATAATGTCAAACAATGTTTAAAATATGGAGACGCCCAAAAACATTTTTTCATTGACACTACAATCCCATCAACTGTGGGCAGGTTACTTAAAACTTCAGAGCTTATGTTAGTAGACCATACCGACAATATCCCGGGTTCGTAACGGAAACGCAGACCCAAAAATTTGAAACTTCTTGTGTGCGTCCACGTAACAGGTTCTTCAAACTCAACGTTTAAATTACTTATATCTAAGTAAACTAAATTAGGTAATTTGTCTATCAATGTATATATAAGCTGGAAATTGTATTTATTAATCACTGTAAAGCATCTGTTTCTACTCATATCAAGCCACGTTAAATTAGAAAGACATGATATTGAATTAACTAACTCTTCTAACGACTCACCAACTGCCGGACCTATAGTCAGTTTTTGAAGATTTACAAAACGAGGTAAGTTCTTTACATGAGATATCAATAAAATTTTTAAATTCTCATAAGGAAACTCAATTCTAAGAAGATCAATCAGATCCTTTTTAGGTAAGAAATCAAGTTCATTACGGCCACAATCGCAAAACAAGGCAAGCCTAAGTAATTTAGGACATGACCACGCATATTCTGAATATGTATTTTTTTCACAACTTTGTAAAATTAAGCAGTCGACATCTAATTCTAAATCTTCCAAACTCATAAAAAAATAGGTGTCTTTATAAACATAATTATGAGGAATCATTTCTTTCTGAATTTCACTCCAAGTATAAAGCTCTTTTTTTTAAATTAAAATATGAGTTAAATTTTCTTTTTGGAAAATAGTTTTTAAGGGCTGGAAAAACTTCGAAATTCTACATTCTTCAAGAATTAATTTATGGAAAGAGTCAAATTTAAGAAAAAATGGAATTATGTACATAGGTTCTATTGGTATTCCTGTATTTTGACCTCTAACAATGATTTCTTCAAACATATTTGGTGACAGTTCCACGCCGTCTTTAACTTTGAAAGGAAGACATACAAACTCAGAAGACGGTTTGAGAAAAATTTCTCCAATGTTTAATAAAACAAAATCATTGCATACAAGTTTTAATGATAGCGGTTGATGTAGACAAAAACTCATGTTTACAAAGTGTTATAATATTTCCTGTGAAAATATTGAAATTAAAAATATTTATATATAATATAAATATTCAATATTGTAAGTTGTATACTTTTATTGTCAAACTTAATCAATTCCCACTGAACTTGTTTTCCAACAATATATAAGCAATGATATATATATATATATATATATATATATATATATATATATATATATATATATATATATATATATATATATATATATATATATATATATATATATCATTGCTTATATATATATATATATATATATATATATATATATATATATATATATATATATATATATATATATATATATATATATATATATATATATATATATATATATATATTAGAGTCCGACCAAAATTCGGTTTCGTTTTCGGTTTTGTGGCCGAAAATGACCAAAAATGGACTTTCGGTGCATTTTCGGCCGTAAAAGTAAATTAGATGTTCGGTTTTCGGCTAAAAATCTTCAACATTTTCGGCCGAAAACCGAAAATCAGTATGTATATATAAACAGAGTGGGAGCTCGTAGATCGAATTGTTCGCATTCTTAAGCCATTCTACGATGCGACTCTAGAAATATGCCACGATGACTCGTGCATATCACTTGTCATACCAATCGTCATGCAACTGAATGGTAAGTATAAATTATACCTGAAGATTCCAGAGTAATGCAGATGAAGCCCGCATTACGAGAAGCAATGAATCGGCGTTTTGGGCAAATTAAGACAATGCCCAATTTGATCGTGGTGGCGTTGCTAGATCCTAGATTCAAAGATATGTATTTTGACAGTGAACAAAAAGATGCCGCCAAGAACACGATTATCAAATTCCTACACTGAGCACCTGATGTTTATAATGACGAGCCCACGGCACCAGCAGTAGATAGTCAGGCACCGGTTTGTCGAGTCTGTGGGACGACTATGACAACTTTGACGCATCTGACGAATTACCGAAAACAGTGTTGGACTCATCGACTCTGGATACAGTTAAGCAGCAGCTATCCATCTATCTTGCACAACCTCGTGTTCCACGTTCTACCAATATCTACGGATATTGGTACAACAGCCTGTTTCACCTTCTTGAGCCAACAGTGAGAAAATATCTGTCTGCTCCTACGACCAGCGTTGCCAGTGAACAGATGTATAGTGCTGCGGGTCAAATTTATGGTGATCGCCGTAGCAATTTGCTAGAAGAGAACATAGACGAACTGTTATTTCTAGCATATAATATTCGTTTATTCAACTTTGACTACTGATTTTCTGTTAAATAAACTGTTTAGATTTGAATCGATTGACGTTGTTTAGTCTACTAATGTTACTTCTGGACAATGAATTTAAATTAGTTGCTTAATTGGTTAACATAGTGTTCGACCTTACTATATTCACTATATAACAATTTAAAAAAGTTTGACAGTTTGACTGAAGAAAAAGTTGCAAACCTTGACCTTTTTCGGTTTACGTTTTCTTTTTCGGTTGAAATTACTTTTGATTTTCGGCCCCACTTTCGTTTTTGGCCGAAAATGAAAAAACCATTTTCGGTCGGACTCTAATATATATATATATATATATATATACTAGCAGTGCCCGTAGCGGCTTCGCTCGCATGAAATTAGAGAATTTGAACCGTGCATACATAGTAGAGTACTGCACGGATCAATTTTTTAGGTCTCGGCTCGGTCCGTCGACAACTTGGCCCAGCCCGTTTCAAAAACCGAAATTCCTGGCCCGGCACGGCCCGTCTAATATGGGCCCGGCCCGTTTTTAAAGGCCTAGAAGTTCTATATACTTGATGAAAAACTTCGGCCCGTCCCACCATGATTTAAGGTTTGGGCAGGGCCGTATGAAGACCTTAAAATAACGGCTTTGCCCGTCCGTCCGGTGATAAACTGAACTCATCTACTTCTAACCCGCACAAAACCTCAAAATACTAATTTTCACATCTGTAGCACTTACAGTTTTTGAGTGACAGTTATTTTAAAATCAAATAACCCTTTTCCACTTCACATTTGAGGTCCTGGAAACCAAATTTTCAAAAAATGGTGAAACACGTATATCATTATTTTTAGAAAAGAAACTAAATAATAATTTTTACATCTGTGGTATTTACTGTTTTTGAGTAGCAGCTACTATAAAAGACAATGAGCCCTATTTTCCACCCCACATTTGAAGTCCTGGAAACCAAATTTTCAAAAAATGCTAAAACACGTATTTCATTATTTTTGGAGTAGAAACTAAATACTAATTTTTACTCCTGTAGCATTAACAGTTTTCGAGTAGAAGCTACTTTAAAAACCAAATAACCCAATTTTCCAACCCACATTTGAGGTCCGGGAAACCGAATTTTCAAAAAATGGTGAAACACGTATCTTTTTATTTTTCAAAAAAAATCTATATACCAAATTTCAAAATCTCCTCATTTTTGGTTTTCGAGATATACATTGTTTTAGAAAAAAGTTTGTTTTCCAGTTTTTTTCCCTCAGAAGCAAAATTTTCAAAAATCCTTTCTTAGCGGATGTTTACGCTATAAAAGTAATATAAGTTCCAAATTTCACGTTCCTAGGATGAGGCGTTTGAGCTCGGCGTTGATTATCAGTCAGTCAGTCAGTCAGTCAGTCAGTCAGTCAGTCAGGACATGTTCTTTTATATATATAGATATATATATACATTCATTTTTATATCTATATATATAAAAATGAATGTTTGTATGTATATATGTATATATGTTAATGGCGTTTATGCATTGCTACACCATTCATCCGATCGTAATGAAATTTTCACACAACCTTGAGAGTCAAGGGGAATCAAATATAAAACAAGTAAATTAAAAACGAATTTTTAAAACCAATGCTCTTATATGTAATTAAAACACAAATTTTGCAATCAATTTTTTTTATATTACTCTTTTATTTTATGTTAAAGTCGAAATATCTTAATTATATCGAAATATCGAAATTAATTAAAATTATCTAAATTAATTGACTTATTGTAAAACTAATAATTGAATATTGCATTGTCTTCTATTTTAAGCATGTATGCAAAATTTGAAAAAATCTATCATCAGGAAGTGACTCAAAAATTGATTGCAAGATTTGAAACAGACAGAGAAACAAACAGACAGACAGAGAAACAGAGACGACGAGTTAATAAAAGCATTGGTAATAATAATAAAAATATCATCAACAAGTAAATTAAAAACGAATTTTTAAAACCAATGCTCTTATATGTAATTAAAACACAAATTTTGCAATCAATTTTTTCTTATATTACTCTTTTATTTTATGTTAAAGTCGAAATATCTTAATTATATCGAAATATCGAAATTAATTAAAATTATCTAAATTAATTGACTTATTGTAAAACTAATAATTGAATATTGCATTGTCTTCTATTTTAAGCATGTATGCAAAATTTGAAAAAATCTATCATCAGGAAGTGACTCAAAAATTGATTGCAAGATTTGAAACAGACAGAGAAACAAACAGACAGACAGAGAAACAGAGACGACGAGTTAATAAAAACATTGGTAATAATAATAAAAATATCATCAAAAAGCATAAAATTTAAATATCTCAACTATTTTCATGAAAATTTCGTACACGCTTGAGAATCGCGGTCAGTGAGTGTGGTTCGTGTTAACTTGGTAAAATAGTCTGCCAGTCGGTTAGCGTTTTGTGGTCAAGAAAACCCTTAAGAAAACCCTCAAGAAAACCCTCAAGAAAACCCTCAAGAAAACCCTCAAGAAAACCCTCAAGAAAACCCTCAAGAAAACCCTCAAGAAACCCCTCGATAAAATCCTCAAGAAAATTAACTAAATTAATTGACTTATTGTAAAACTAATAATTGAATATTGCATTGTCTTCTATCTTGAGCATGTATGCAAAATTTGAAAAAAATCTACCATCAGGAAGTGACTCAAAAATTGATTGCAAGATTTGAAACAGACAGAGAAACAGACAGAGAAACAGACAGAGAAACAGACAGAGAAACAGACAGAGAAACAGAGCCGACGAGTTAATAAAAGCATTGGTAAAAAAGCATCGAATTTAAATATCTCAACTATTTTCATGAAAATTTCGTACACGCTTGAGAATCGCGGTCAGTGAGTGTGGTTCGTGTTAACTTGGTAAAATAGTCTGCCAGTCGGTTAGCGTTTTGTGGTCAAGAAAACCCTCAAGAAAACCCTCAAGAAAACCCTCAAGAAAACCCTCAAGAAACCCCTCGATAAAATCCTCAAGAAAATTAACTAAATTAATTGACTTATTGTAAAACTAATAATTGAATATTGCATTGTCTTCTATCTTGAGCATGTATGCAAAATTTGAAAAAAATCTAACATCAGGAAGTGACTCAAAAATTGATTGCAAGATTTGAAACAGACAGAGAAACAGACAGAGAAACAGACAGAGAAACAGACAGAGAAACAGACAGAGAAACAGAGCCGACGAGTTAATAAAAGCATTGGTAAAAAAATTTGAAATCCGTCACAAAATGAGCGGAGCGGAGCGGGTGAGCGAGCGGGAACTATATATATATGTATGTGCGTATGTATGTGTGTATGTATGTATGTGTATGTGCATGTATGTGTGTCTGTGTGTGAGCAAGCGTGAGCGGGAATACGAGAGCAAACGTGAGTGGGAACGGGACAGCGACCGGGAACGGGAAAACAACCGGGAAAGGGAAAGCGACCGGGAGCGGGAAAGCGACCGGCAGCGGGAAAGCGACCGGGAGCGGGAAAGCGACCGGCAGCGGGAAAGCGACCGGCAGCGGGAAAGCGACCGGCAGCGGGAAAGCGACCGGCAGCGGGAAAACGACCGAAAACGGGAAAGCGAGCAGGAGTGGGAAAGCAAGTGGGAAAGGAAACGGGAGAGAAAGAGACAAACATTAGAAAAACCTCTAAAAAACCCGGGCAACGCCGGGTATCTCCGCAAGTATATAGATATATATTGGTTACTTTTAAAGTATCAATAACTCTGCCTTGCATTTGCAAGCCAGTCCCAAGTCTGGAGAAAGGAGGAGGGAAAAGTTAAAAGGATCAAATTATGATCCACGACAGGAAGTACTTAGGTGCTTCCTACATACAGCTATTTCAGTCTTAAAACACTAGATGTAAAGGACTATAAACTATTATAAAAAAAAATGTATTAATAAATTACTTAAGAATTATCCATAAATTAATTTAGAATTATGACTAAAGTACTAATTTACTAGAAACAAAATAAGTAGAAAAAGAACAAACAAAAAAAACTATTCATTGTTCGTTAATTTATGTTCCATCATTTTTATATTTCTAAAAAACTTTATTTATTAGTTATTGAAAAACACGAAGAAAAATTAATTTGCAAAAGTAAAAAGAAAATAAAGGAATAAAATTAATGAATTGATATAGAATGCTGTCTAGTTTGTGTTCATCTTCTTCAGCTTTACTATCTACATATGTTGCGTTATCAACTGTTTATAAAAATAAATGTTTTTATACGATTGGTAAACTTGTCTGACTTTAATTTAACAAATTCTAAAATTTCATCTGCCTCTGGAATAATACATTTGTTAATTTCACAATACTTTTCATATACTGTTATTAGATGATCGATCAAAATTGAATTTTCGATAGAATAGCTTGGATGTTCGATAGTCAACGAGTTGTATGAAATAACGGTTGAAACCCAGTAATGTCTTGGTGATAATAAAGATTTCCATATAGCATCTTTTAAAGTTATTATATTAGATTTGTTGATAATACAATTAATCCATAAAAGCCGGTGTCTAGAATTCAATAACGCTTTTACTATTTTTTCAATTGTGCTGTTTTTTGAATCAATTTCGACTAAAAGGTTGAAAAAAATAAGAAAACTGTGCGTAAAACCTGGGAATAATTTGCATTCTTTACAAGGTTTGTAAAAATAAAGTCCTTTAAGTAATAATTCATTAATAACTGGAAGCTTGCTTTTTATTTTTGAATAATGTTCTTTCTTTGCTGCAAAATTTGTTAATAATGTCAAACAATGTTTAAAATATGGAGACGCCCAAAAACATTTTTTCATTGACACTACAATCCCATCAACTGTGGGCAGGTTACTTAAAACTTCAGAGCTTATGTTAGTAGACCATACCGACAATATCCCGGGTTCGTAACGGAAACGCAGACCCAAAAATTTGAAACTTCTTGTGTGCGTCCAAGTAACAGGTTCTTCAAACTCAACGTTTAAATTACTTATATCTAAGTAAACTAAATTAGGTAATTTGTCTATCAATGTATATATAAGCTGGAAATTGTATTTATTAATCACTGTAAAGCATCTGTTTCTACTCATATCAAGCCACGTTAAATTAAAAAGACATGATATTGAATTAACTAACTCTTCTAACGACTCACCAACTGCCGGACCTATAGTCAGTTTTTGAAGATTTACAAAACGAGGTAAGTTCTTTACATGAGATATCAATAAAATTTTTAAATTCTCATAAGGAAACTCAATTCTAAGAAGATCAATCAGATCCTTTTTAGGTAAGAAATCAAGTTCATTACGGCCACAATCGCAAAACAAGGCAAGCCTAAGTAATTTAGGACATGACCACGCATATTCTGAATATGTATTTTTTTCACAACTTTGTAAAATTAAGCAGTCGACATCTAATTCTAAATCTTCCAAACTCATAAAAAAATAGGTGTCTTTATAAACATAATTATGAGGAATCATTTCTTTCTGAATTTCACTCCAAGTATAAAGCTCTTTTTTTTAATTAAAATATGAGTTAAATTTTCTTTTTGGAAAATAGTTTTTAAGGGCTGGAAAAACTTCGAAATTCTACATTCTTCAAGAATTAATTTATGGAAAGAGTCAAATTTAAGAAAAAATGGAATTATATACATAGGTTCTATTGGTATTCCTGTATTTTGACCTCTAACAATGATTTCTTCAAACATATTTGGTGACAGTTCCACGCCGTCTTTAACTTTGAAAGGAAGACATACAAACTCAGAAGACGGTTTGAGAAAAATTTCTCCAATGTTTAATAAAACAAAATCATTGCATACAAGTTTTAATGATAGCGGTTGATGTAGACAACAACTCATGTTTACAAAGTGTTATAATATTTCCTGTGAAAATATTGAAATTAAAAATATTTATATATAATATAAATATTCAATATTGTAAGTTGTATACTTTTATTGTCAAACTTAATCAATTCCCACTGAACTTGTTTTCCAACAATATATAAGCAATGATATATATATATATATATATATATATATATATATATATATCATTGCTTATATATATATATATATATATATATATATATATATATATATATATATATATATATATATATATATATATATATATATATATATATATATATATATATATATATATATATATATATATATATATCATTGCTTATATATATATATATATATATATATATATTAGAGTCCGACCAAAATTCGGTTTCGTTTTCGGTTTTGTGGCCGAAAATTACCAAAAATGGACTTTCGGTGCATTTTCGGCCGTAAAAGTAAATTAGATGTTCGGTTTTCGGCTAAAAATCTTCAACATTTTCGGCCGAAAACCGAAAATCAGTATGTATATATAAACAGAGTGGGAGCTCGTAGATCGAATTGTTCGCATTCTTAAGCCATTCTACGATGCGACTCTAGAAATATGCCACGATGACTCGTGCATATCACTTGTCATACCAATCGTCATGCAACTGAATGGTAAGTATAAATTATACCTGAAGATTCCAGAGTAATGCAGATGAAGCCCGCATTACGAGAAGCAATGAATCGGCGTTTTGGGCAAATTAAGACAATGCCCAATTTGATCGTGGTGGCGTTGCTAGATCCTAGATTCAAAGATATGTATTTTGACAGTGAACAAAAAGATGCCGCCAAGAACACGATTATCAAATTCCTACACTGAGCACCTGATGTTTATAATGACGAGCCCACGGCACCAGCAGTAGATAGTCAGGCACCGGTTTGTCGAGTCTGTGGGACGACTATGACAACTTTGACGCATCTGACGAATTAACGAAAACAGTGTTGGACTCATCGACTCTGGATACAGTTAAGCAGCAGCTATCCATCTATCTTGCACAACCTCGTGTTCCACGTTCTACCAATATCTACGGATATTGGTACAACAGCCTGTTTCACCTTCTTGAGCCAACAGTGAGAAAATATCTGTCTGCTCCTACGACCAGCGTTGCCAGTGAACAGATGTATAGTGCTGCGGGTCAAATTTATGGTGATCGCCGTAGCAATTTGCTAGGAGAGAACATAGACAAACTGTTATTTCTAGCATATAATATTCGTTTATTCAACTTTGACTACTGATTTTCTGTTAAATAAACTTTAGATTTGAATCGATTGACGTTGTTTAGTCTACTAATGTTACTTCTGGACAACGAATTTAAATTAGTTGCTTAATTGGTTAACATAGTGTTCGACCTTACTATATTCACTATATAACAATTTAAAAAAGTTTGACAGTTTGACTGAAGAAAAAGTTGCAAACCTTGACCTTTTTCGGTTTACGTTTTCTTTTTCGGTTGAAATTACTTTTGATTTTCGGCCCCACTTTCGTTTTTGGCCGAAAATGAAAAAACCATTTTCGGTCGGACTCTAATATATATATATATATATATATATATATATATATATATATATATATATATATATATATATATATATATATATATATATATATATATATATATATATATATATATATATATATATATATATATATATATATATATATATATATATATATATATATATATATATATATATATCAGGTTCGATCCAAAGCATTGAACATTTTTTTCCCATTCCGTTTACAAAATGTAGATATTAAGTCCAGCAAGCCAGAATTGTTTAATACATTAGAATGTGGACTTCTATACACAACCAAAATAGATAAATCAAAGAGATGACCAGACAGCTTGAGACACTGAAATTCATCAAAATTACATTCTAAGGAGATAGGGGTGGCAACCAAGTTTTTTCTTACATAACAGCATAATCCTCTTTTTGAAGGTTTCATAAAATTAACAGTTAGTAAAAAATAATTATCAATGTTATATTCACTTTCTAGATGCTCTTCTGTAATTCTTTTTGGATTAATTTCAGTAAACACAATAATATCAATATCGTCATGAGCACATAAAAGAAACTTTAGTTCTGAAAGCTTATTAAAAAGTGAATCTACATTAGAATAAATAATCTTGAAATTTCTTTCATTGCTGCATATTACTTCATTTAAATATCTCTCTTTAGTCTGACAATTCTCAGATTTCCTGGACTTCCCCTTACCCTGTATTTGAATTCTCCCGAATCTTTGCTTTCTTTAACTTTCGCCTCCATAACAAGTTTTTTGCATTCTTTTCTTTGTTCCTTGGTAAGGTCGTGTCCAATTCCAATATTATTTAAACCATCTTCAAGGGATTTTATTTTAAAAAGATTTTCCATTATCAAATTTTTAGCTTCTTTGCTACTAAATTGTATCAAGATTGGTCGCGTGGTTTCTCCTTTTCTACCAAGTCGAAGCAATTTTTTAATATCATTATCTTTGGTAGTGTTAGAACTGAGATTAGATAATATCTTAATTATATTTTCTCTGTCCTCAGTATATCCTTTATTACGGTCATCCTGAGTACTTTCTTTTAATCTATAAATTATTATACTTCTTTCTCTAGCTTCAATGTGTTGATTTTCTTGGAATTTGTCAATTATTGATTTTTGAACGATTTCAATCAATCAATCAATCAATCAATCATTATTTCTATAGCGCTATTTCCGCAGTGTTCAATAGCGCTCGGTCGTGAACTTAGTAAACAGATATGTTTTAAGTCCACGACGGAAAACTGCGAGAGAAGTAGAGTTAGTAAGAGAAGAAGGAAGAGAGTTCCAGAGATAGGGACCAGAGTAGGAGAAAGAGCGTTTAGCAAAAGAATGCTTAATAGTGAAGATGCGAGAGTGATTACGAGAAGAAGAACGAAGACCAGACTTAGGAGGGATATGTATTAAATTAGTTAAGTAGAGAGGAGAAAGGCAATTTTTTATTTTGTACATTATTAAACAGATTTTAAAAATCACCCTATATCTGAGAGGAAGCCAATGGAGAAGAACAAGAGATGGAGAGATGTGAGAGGAGTAGGAGGTGCGAGAAACTAAGCGAGCAGCCGAGTTGAAGGCTTTAGAGAGAGGATAGAGGGTAGTGTCAGGAAGACCATAGTATAGAGAATTGCAGTAGTCAATTCGAGACAGGACAAGAGAAGAGACTAGAAGTTGCAGCGAAGGATCATCCAGAAGTGGACGAAGCTGCTTAATACGGCGAAGATGAAAGTAGCAGGATTTAGTAACAGAATTAATTTGGGGGGTTAGCGACAAGTTAGAGTCAAAGAGAAAACCTAAGCTACGAATCAAGGGAGAAGGAGAAATAGAAAGAGAAGATGGTGGTGGCAAAACCAAAGGAAGAGGATTTAGGGATTTAGAGGACTTGTTGAAATAGATTAGTTCAAACTTGTCAGGATTAAGTTTAAGACACATAGAAGAACTCCAGGATATAATAGATTGAAGGCAGGCAGCTATTTTGTTAAGAACAGACTCAAGAGAAGAGTTAGAGAAAGTAGAATAGACATAAGAGTCATCGGCATACATTTGGCTATTGAGAGAGTGAGAAGATATAATATGAGGAAGTTCAGAAGTATAGAGAATAAACAGTAAAGGACCAAGAATAGACCCTTGAGGGACACCGTAGCTCAAAGTTACAGGAGTAGATTTAGAAGATTCAATAGAAACATAGGAATATCTACCAGATAGATAAGATTTAATCCACCGGAGAGCATCGCTAGTTATATTAAAAGATTTATCAAGTACATCCAACAACAGTGAGTGATCAACTGTATCAAATGCAGATGAATAATCAAGACAAAGAAGAAGGGTAGAGAGGCCAGAGTCAGAGGAAACAATAAGGTCATTATGAAGCTTAAGTAGAGCAGTTTCAGTAGAGTGGCCAGGTCTGAAGCCAGATTGAGAAGAGGGAAGAAGTGAGAAAGCAGTTAGATAAGCACTTATTTGCTCATACACAACTCTTTCCATTATTTTAGAGATAAAGGATAGGTTAGAGACAGGCCTATAGCTAGATAGAGAAGAAGGATCAAGAGAGGCATTTTTAATAGTAGGGATAATAAAAGAGGACTTAAGAACAGAGGGAAACACAGATGTAGATAAAGAGAGATTAATTAAATCAAGTAAAATTGGATAAAGAACAGAAGAAAGCTCTTTAAAGATAGTAGTAGGAATGAGATCCAAAGAGCAAGTAGAAGAAGACATAGAGTTAATAAGTTTAGTAAGATAGTCAAGTGTAATAGGAGAGAAAAAAGTAAAAGTTTCAGTAGAGAATTTAGAAAAAGTAGGGGTTTTACTATTGTTAGAAGATCTGATGCTTTCAATTTTCGTGGTAAGAAAATTATGATAGTCATCAGGAGAAAAAGAAGGAGGAGGAGATTTTTTATTAAGGAGTTTAGAAAGAGAAGACCACCTATTCCTCGAGCTAGAAGCAAGAACAATAGATTTTCTCAAAAAGGAAGAATGCTTAGTAAAGATGAGGTTATGGTATTGTTTGAGATGGTATTGCCACTCATACCAAGAACCCTTAGACAATTTAGAACGATAAGCTCGCTCGGCTTTACGTGCAGATTGCTTCAAGAGAACACAATCACGATCAAACCAAGGAGCTTTTTTAGAAAAGAGTCGAAACTTAAACGTCTCAAAAGGAACCAACGTATCCAGTATGGATGAAATCGTCAGATTGAGATTGTCCATAAAGGAATCAACATCAGTGAAAGAAGAAGAAGAAAACCCAGAGGTGAGAAATAAATTTGAAAATTGATTATTATCAAATCTAGACCAACACCTTTTAGTGACTGAAGTAAGATTAATTAAAGGTTGAGATAGAGGTAAGGTGAAAGAAATAAAGTAGTGATCAGTAAAGTGAAGATTAACAGGTGAAAGATTGCTTATATTAGAGAAAATAGGAGAAATAATAAGATCCAATGTGTTACCCCGATTATGAGTCGGAAAGTCACAATGCTGAAAGAAGTTAAAAGTAGATAAGATTTCAAGAAATTGAGAAACAAAAGAGTCCTTAGTTTTATTAATAGGAATATTAAAATCCCCAATGATAAAAGAAGGAGTAGATAGAGAGAAGAGAGATTCAGAAAGGTTGTAGAAATCCTCCAGAAATTGTGGTTTAGAGCATTTAGGAGGCCTATAGATACCTATTAAATTGAACTTAAAAGAATTAATTTTAACAGAAGTAAAGAGGCATTCAAAAGATGAGAATTTAGTAGAAGAATTGAGAGAGACAGAATAGGAAGACTTAAAGAGAAGGCATATGCCACCATAGGAAGAATGTTGAGCAGAAAAAGGATTAGTAGGAGGCCTAGCCTGCTCAACAAAAGAGAAGCCAGTAGGAACAGAAGCAAGGAGAGAAGGAGAAGAAGCAGATTCATGCCAGGTCTCAGTCAGGAGAAAGAGATCAAGATAGTTAGACAGGGCTAGCTCAGAGATAAAGAGTGATTTATTATTTAGAGAACGAATATTAAGAGTGGCTATATTAAGGCTAGAACTATGATTATTATTATTATTATTATTATTATTATGACTATTATTAGTTTTAAGATTATTTATTTTAAGAAGAGGATTTGATATAGAGAGATCAGAGAAAGAAGAGTTGCACTTAGCAATACGTTTAAATTTCCTAATATAATTTAGGTTAAGAATATCAAGATAATAAATCTTACGGCGAACAGTGCGAGTGGGCAGAGTAGAAGATTGAGAGAGGCTTAATAAGAAATCCCTAGAGTACATTATTAGAGAAAGAAAGGTTTAGAAAAGGGAATATAGAAGAAAAGAGAAAAAACTCACAGTTTCCACGTGAAACAATAAAACAACTCAAATTTAACTTCGCTCACGAGCCGAAACGCCATGACACCACGGCGCTAAACAGGAAAATCCAACGTCTGATTTGACTGTTTTAGACAATATATCTACTTTGTTGGTAAAAAGATCTGACCATTTTTTATTTTCAGTATTAGCTTCTTCCAACTTGTTCTCAATCTTTTTTAGATCTATTTTTTGTATTTTGTCAGTCAAAACATTAACATCTTTCCTTAAATTATCTAGTTCAGACATGCACAACTTTAACTCATCATTATACATACTTTTTATATCAACTGATAGGAATTTTCTCATTTCATCAAATTCTGTTTTAATTAGATTAGTACACTCATCCAATCTATTGGTAAAACGATTAATATCTTTTAGAACAATTGAGTTTGCTTTAAGACACTTATCACACAAATTCAGTTCAAGATCCGTTCCCTTATTATCGCAAGCTTTACGCCTTGTTCCCACTGATCTCTATAATATAACTGGATTGCGCTTAGCCCATTATTGCAATAGAAATGTTGTCGCCAGTCTGCCGCCATTTTACCACTCTCAATTACCAATGCAGCCGTCGTCTTTACGTCGATCGTCGCATGATATACGAATAATTAAGGGGTTTTAATTAAATTTATTTATTTTACTTGAAAATAACAAATTTTATTTAGTTATTCGGTATTTGTCAAATTTTTTTAATACGGTCAATATGATAGTTATTCGGTAACTATCATGAAACGCTTTGTAGATCACCGCAACCAAATCGCCCCGCTTTGGTTTAGCAAGTGCAGAATAGGTTGTACAAGAAACTGTATTACTCTAAAAGTTTTGAATCTATTTAGTAATTTTTAACATCAAAATGTTTGTGAGATGTAGTAGGAAGTTATCTTGTGTATATAAAAAAATTCAGTAGGCACATTTTCTTTGAGCATTTGTTCAAAGTAAACGGTATCTTGTGTGTTACCTATGTCTATAACAATTGGTCAGCGAATAATATATTTAGTTTAGGCTAAATAAGTTACATGTAAACTATAACATATTTAAATTTCATTTAATTTTTATCATTCGTAAAGGTGTTTAATTTGATTCAGGCTTTGAGGTAATTTAACGTGCAACGCAGCACATCCGCACAGCAGCAAAACACGTTAGCTAATTGCCATTACGTTGTTGTTTTATTTTATTTGTATTCTTTAAATATTAATTGATTTATATACAAACTAATGACTTGAGGTTTTTGTAGCAATGGGCTGCATGTGATATGATGTGAAGGTTCTTGCTATGCCCGGCTCCATTCTATAACTAAAGCCGACTAAGGCGTATTCTATTCCCACAAACCCACTTTTTGGATGCTTTAGCAAGGCTGAACTGATGTTGCGATTGATGATCTTAAAATCGAAATATCTTTGTGAAAATAAATTGTACGATTAAATAGTTGTTTGCATATTATGTTTTTTGTTTAAATTGTTTTTCAAAATGTATCAATTAATTTTTTTTTAAATTTTTGTGCTACTGCTTTCCTAGCATTCAACGAGGCTAGAAACAAAGACAGAAATTCTACATTTCATCTTTGCGAACTTAAAACTTAAACAAAAACTATTTTTTAAACCTTTCAACATGAGTTTGAGGCTCACATTAAATTATTTAGGCAGTAATAAGGTTGCTCAGCCAAACTCCTTACGACAGTGTTGCTAAATATAGCCCTGGCGGCAAATAAACTTTGCTAGAAAACTGCATTAATTACGTATTTACAAATAAAATGACTGTTTTGCTCCCTTATATTGTTTATTAAAGCTATTACTAGCAGCGAAATTCAGTATTTTTACACTTCAAAAAATATTCCGTCAATAGCATCAGGTAGGTAGGCGTGGCCTAAGAGTTCCAAAATGGCGACCAGCGGCGACTCCCAGGCAGGTCTAAGCGCAATCAAGGTTATTTATTAATAGAATGTTTTTATAATTAATGCTTTGGTGATTGTCCTGTATAATGGGGGCTGTTAAGGCGATGTGGCTAAACATTTTCAATCTCTGTGGGGACGCATATATATTTTATGTGGTTGAGTAATCAAGATAAAACGGAAATCAAAACGCTTTTCAAAATCTGGATTGCGCTTAGCCCATTATTTCAATAGAAATGTTGTCGCCAGTTTGCCGCCATGTTACCACTCTCAATTACCAATGCAGCCGTCGTGTTTACGTCGGTCGTCGCATGATATACGAACAATTAGGGAATTTTAATTAAATTTAATTATTTTACTTGAAAATACAAATTTTTATTTAGTTATTCGGTATTTTTAACATTTTTTTACTACGGTCATTATGATAGTTATTCGGTGACACATGCAAAAGATTTGGCAGTCACACAGATGAAACACGCTGCAGATCACCGCAAGAAAATCGCTCCGCTATGGTTTAGCTAGCTAGTTTAGCAAGTACAGAATAGGTTGTACAAGAAACTGTATGACTCGAAAAGTTTTGAGTCTATTAGTATAGTAACTTTTAACATCAAAATGTTTGTTAAATGTAGTAGTAAGTTATGTTGTGTTAATAAAGAAATTAAATAAAGACATTTTCCTTGAGAATTTTTTCAAAGTTAACGGTATCTTTTGTGTCACCTTGGTGTATACTATATATATAGTCTAAGTCTAGTCAGGGCCGGTCTTAGGCCGATTTGACCGATTGCTCCAAATAGGGCCCCGCGCTTGGTAGGGGCCCCGCAATTTATAGCATATCATTATAAATGGCAGTAATTTTTTTTTATAAATTTCTATCAATGCACATAAAATCGGCTTTGATTTGTTTATAACATGCTATATACATGGAGGCACATCCCTGTTTTATCGAATTTACTTTTCATTTCTGGTGAAAAATAAACATTGCCGTTTTCCGAACCGAACTAAAATCTAACAGTATTTGTGTAATTTTATCCGTTAATTTTTCATTAATAGTTGCCATTGTCAATAATAGTTTCTAGTTTTGAAGAACACAAGCCAAAATATGAGTAAAAGACAAAGGGACGTCGGTAGAAAATATCTAAGTGGTAACATGAAGAGAACCTTAGCTAAGCAGCTAAGGTAAAGAAAACTGAAGCAGAACAAGAAAAAGGTGCGTTAGATAAATATTTGAGTAAATCAGTAGATCTGTTTGAAACTGAAAAATCAGACAAACAAGTCGAGTCAGACGACAGTGAAACAAATATTTCTAAAGAAATTACATCAGAAGAAGCTAGTAGTAGTTTTCTTTCTGGATGTAATGCTCAACAAAATACATCTGAATTATGTATAAATATATCTGTTAACACACACAAGGATAATGAGGATATTTCAGAATCAAGAGAAGAAAATTCAAACCCAGCACTATGTGATATTTTAAAGATAAAAGATGACCCTGCTACATGGCCAAATAAAATAAATCAAAATGTCAGAGATTATTTAGTGAACAAAGGACCCCCTAAGATCACTGTAGAAAATTTTCCGCAAAATGAAAAAGGGTTACATTTTTCGAAATTTCACTGTAAAAGAAAATTAAAAAATGGGGAAGTTATAGAACGACCATGGCTAATATATTCTGATTCATTTGATAAAGTTTACTGTTACTATTGCAAACTTTTTGACACAAATTCTGATTCTGCACTTGCTACTTCTGGATTTGACAGCTGGTCAAATATTCATACAAGATAAGAGGATCATGAAAAATCAAAAAAACATTTGCAATGTACACTTAATTGCTATGAACTGCAGCAAAGGTTATCTACTGGATTAACTGTTGATACATTAAATGAAAAATTAATAAGACAGGAAACAAAACGCTGGAATCAAGTCTTTGAGCGACTTGTTGCTTCTGTACAGTTTTTGGCAGAAAGGAACTTGGCATTTCGTGGGTCTGAAGAACAAATTGGAAATCCACATAATGGCAATTTTCTAGGCGTCATTGAATTGCTAGGAAAATTTGATCCAGTTATGCAAGGTCATATACAGAAAATTATTAACAAAGACATTCATGATCATTATTTAGGCAAGACCATACAAGATGAAATTATTGATACTATAGGCCAAGCTGTTCTACAGGAAATTATTGCTAGAATTAAGTCGGCAAAGTATTTTGCAGTGATTCTTGACTGCACTCCTGATATCAGCCATCAGAAACAGATGTCAATGGTGCTAAGATATGTCGCTGATGGCACACACTCAGATGTCCCAGCAGGAATTTATGAACATTTTATAAAGTTTATTATAGTTGAGAGCAGCACTGGTGAAAATCTAACACTCTTGTGAAAGAAATTGAAATGCTAGGACTAGATGTTGAAAACATCAGAGGACAAGGGTATGACAATGGAGCTAATATGAAAGGGCACAATTCTGGAGTGCAAGCACGACTTTTGGAAAGAAATTCACGAGCTTTCTATACTCCTTGTGTGTGCCATAATTTTAATCTTGTTCTAGGAGATATGGCTAAAACGTGTTCAGATGCCATGACATTTTTTGGAACCCTGCAGCGTATTTACACCCTTTTTGCTTCATCTACAAAAAGATGGACTGTTTTTAAAAAGCATGTGAAAGGCCTGTCTGTTAAACCATTATCAGAAACAAGATGGGAATGTAGAATGGAAAGTGTTAAAGCTGTACGATTTCAAGCCGCAGAAGTGTGTGATGCTTTAGAAGAACTAGCAAAAAGCACAAATGATGCTCAAGGGAAAAGTGAGGCTGAATCATTAGTAAGCCAAATGACAAATTATAGGTTTCTGGTTGCACTATGTTTTTGGCACTCTTTATTGTTTCAAGTAAATTTTACTAGCAAGGAACTTCAAAGCAATACCATAGACATTGCCGCGGGGCTGACATCTTTTGAAAAAATTTTTGATTGGTTGAAGACATACCGAGAGACAGGCTTTGAAGCTGCATTGATTGATGCCAATGAGCTTGCAAATGAGTTAGAAGTTGAACCCATATTTCAACAGAAGCGCTGTTACAAGAAAAAGAAAATGTTTCTTTATGAATCTTCTGACGAACCAATTTTAGACCCCAAGACAGAATTCCGGGTAAATTTTTTCAATCAAGTTGTAGACAAAGCATTGCAATCTCTTCAACCACAGTTTATGCAGCTGAAAGAACACCATAAACTTTTTGGATTTCTATATAATTTTCAGAATATGACTAAAGAAGATCTCAGAAAACATTCAGCCGACCTAGAAATTGCTTTGACAGACATTACAAAAGATATAGAAGGGTTCATGCTTTCCGAAGAAATGGAGGCAATTAAGCCAATACTGCCCGTTCAACAACAAAAACCCAAAGAACTCTTTAAATATTTGGCTTGTAATGATAGGTCGACTGCATTTCCAAATTTGTTCATAGCCCTAAAAATACTGATGACAATTCCAGTTACAGTCGCTTCCGGTGAAAGAAGTTTTTCAAAACTAAAATTAATTAAAACCTACCTTAGGTCAGTAATTCACCAAGAACGACTAAACAATTTGGCACTAATATCAATTGAATCTCCCTATAAGTAGAGAAATTAATTATGAAAAAATTCTAAAAGATTTCGCAAGCAAAAAAGCAAGAAAGATCCACTTTGACTTATAGATTATTTGTTTATTATGACAATAACAAGAACTGTTTTGTTTAAATTAATTGTAATATTTTTATTATTGTTTATTGATTCGTTTGTGGAGTTATGTTTTTTTGTATAATAAATGTGTTTCATAACTGTATAATAACTGTTTTGTTTAAATTCATTGTAATATTTTTATTATTGTTTATTGATTCGTTTGTGGAGTTATGTTTTTTTGTATAATAAATGTGTTTCAATAATTTTATTAATAGTAGTTATTGTAAAAAAAAATCAGGTGGGCCCCCGCAAGCATTCGTTAAATTGGGCCCCGCAATTCGTAAGGCCGGCCCTGAGTCTAGTCTATAATAATGGGTCAACGAATAATATACTTAGTTTAGGCTGAATAAGTTACATTGTATTGTAGACTATAACATATACAAATTTCATTTAATTTTTATCATTTGTAAAGGTTTTTAATTTGATTCAGTTTTTAGGCTTTAAGATTACAAATGAGAAGGAAATGATATTTGAATTAAATAATTTAATGCCAAACTAAAAATTAACAGGTGAAATAGACATTATTCGTTACATGTAATGTAAGTCATATGCACCCATCTGGTTGAGAAAAAAAAACTTGTTATTACTTATTAAAAAATATATTAAATAAACTGATATAATACCGAAGACAGAAATGAGCAAAGATAAACACAACATGACTTATTGAAAACAAGTTGAAAGATATAAATTGTCATTGTCTAATTATTGACCTTTAAACAAAATCAGTTTAGTTAAATCTTTACGAATGTTGATACCTGAAACAACTACAGTTTTCTGTTTTGCTAAATGATGTAATCTAATAGTCGCATAGCTATGAGCAACACATTTAATTAAATTAAAAATGTGATTGTTATCTGGTGTGCTATCATACATGTGAAAGTCTAAGGATTTGAAAGCGATCATGCCAACTTCACTGAGAACCAGTGAACAAACAGTTTTTAAAAAATTACGTGACTGTGGTAGCTTGTCACCTACAGTTGCGTGCAGACGCTGGAAACATTTTTCCGTTTCCTCACATATGACGATTACACTTTCAGAGGGATAAATCAAGCCCCCATGGTCTTTAAGTGTTATGAACTGAGTTCCAATGCTGTTATTTTTTTTCATTGCCTTTGGGGTGGTTTGAATATTGTACGAGTGTTCCCTAGAAATTAAAACAGCTGATGATGTTGAAGGAATGTATGACTCTGCAGATACGACTTCAGTTGTTGATTGCTCTTCATGTGGTCTTGGTTTTCTTGACTTGGAAAACTAGCAAAATATACAAAAGCAATAATTCATGAAAGATTTTGTAAAAATTTTACAACGTAAGCATGCTTGAAAAAATAACATCTTGTCGTAGTTTTCTAAATGTAGGTTATCTAATGTAAAGTAATGAAAATGTATTTAGTGTTTATACCTCACAAGACATTGGAGGTATGTATGGGTCTGCAGTTGCAACTCTAGTTGTTGGTTGCTCTTCATGTGGTCCTGGTTTTCTTGACTTGAGAAAATAGCGAAATAATCAAAAGCAATAAATCATACAATATTTTATATCAATTTTACATGGTAATCAAAATCTAAAAATAACATTTTGTTGTAGTTTTCTATATCATGTAGCCTATGTAATGTAAAGTAATAAATATGTATTTAGTGTTTATACCTCACAAGACATTGTAGGTATGTATGGGTCTGCAGTTGCAACTCTAGTTGTTGGTTGCTCTTCATGTGGTCCTGGTTTTCTTGACTTGAGAAAATAGCGAAATAATCAAAAGCAATAAATCATACAATATTTTATATCAATTTTACATGGTAATCATAATCTAAAAATAACATTTTGTGGTAGTTTTCTATATCATGTAGCCTATGTAATTTAAAGTAATAAATATGTATTTAGCTTTTATACCCGAGTGCAGCGATCTGGAAAATTAAAAATAGTTGGAATAGCACCATAGCGAAGTCGAGTTGTTTGTCCAGTTCTATCGAAGCAATTCTCTTCAAAATGATCTGAGCAAACCACAGACGTCTTTTTACAATTAAAATCTGAACGATTCATATTGGCCACCCATTGCGTTAACAACTCAGGCTTAGTGAAGGGAAACCTGCAAATAGGAAGATACTGCACATTTTACTAGTTTCCATTGTCTAAACCTACAAGTTGCTAGTCAATATGACCAAAGAACAGGAGTTTTCTAGTTTAATGGTTGTTGAGGTGTTAAGATTTTTTATGATTCACCGTTATTTTTCTTCAAGGATCAAGGACACTTATTGTCCCATAACAAAATAAGAATAAACTATAATTCATAAGGTGACTAAAAAAGAGAACTGTTTGCAATGATGTTGATAGCAACAATAATTATATTGATGGAAAAAGTAAAATGAGATGATTCAGTGATAAAGACACATTGTAGAAAAATGCACATCATATCATAGTCAAAATGTTTGCTGTTTTTCAATATAGACACAAGCAAACAGTTTTGACATTGAAACAATGTTTACAACTTACAAACATTTCAATAGTCGTCTACTTTTTGTCAGGTTTTACAAGAAAAATTAATAGCTAGTGAATATAAAATATAATATGATCTCTCTCTACCCAAACTAACTAAAACTAAATCAAGATAATTCTCAAAGTACTTAAAATTTAAAATAGAAACGAAGTCAGAAATTCTACATTTCATCTTTGCGAACTTAAAACGTAAACAAAAACTATTTTTAAACTTTTCAATAATGAGGTTGAGGACACAATTATTTAGGCTAGGCCGGCTAGGCTGACATAGTTAATATAATTTAGTTATTTGCTCAGCCAAACGACAATGTTGCTAAATATAGCTCAGGCGGCAAATAAACCTTGCTAAAAAAGACTTAATGAAAAATGAAATGTACTTACAAATGAAATGACTGTTTGGCTCCTTTATATTGTTTATTAAAGCAATTACAAGCAGCGCAATTCGGCATTTTTAAACTTCTAAAAAGATTCCGTAAATAGCATCAAGCAGGTAGGCGGAGCCTACGAGTTCCAAAATGGCGACCAGCGGCGACACTCTGGCAGGGCTAAGCGCAATCCAGTTATATATAGAGATCAGTGCTTGTTCCTTCAGCCATTATAAACTACTTGCATAGATCCAAAAATGAACACGTGTTCAAAATTACACAAAAGGAGCATGATAAATGGTTCCGATTTTTTTGAAAAATAACCTTGACTACCAACCCCGGTGTGAAAAAAGGTTTTGGATTAAGGGTAGGGAGATAAAATTTTGAAATGTCAAGGGTTTTATAAAAAAAATCCTCCCCAAGGTTTTGCTGAAATGACGCCATTGAGCTTGAACTGATGTTGCTGACGCTCGATAACTGTAATCTAGCTAACTATGCGACGAAAGCAGGAAGGAAAGCACTGCTTTTTAAAAAAAAAATCCTAAATTCAATTTGAATTTATTTGGCGGCTGGATTTAATCGCACTTTGTGGTGGCGATTTGACTCTAGCCAAAAATTGTTTGGCGGATTTTCAGCGCAATTAAATTTTCTGCGTTTCGACTAAATGGCGGCGGCTAGGAGGTTTATCTACGCCTATGAACATGGGCAAACTTATCGGCAAGCTTACGAAGAACATTTTTGTCGGTTTCAAACAACGATTTCGTAGGAATTGTCTGGAATTTCAGTTCAAAGTTCAGAATATCTGATTGAATCTCTAAAAATTGTATGAGTGCGACTGACTGGCTGATTAAACAAACTCAAAAAAATTAGTTCGTTTTTTAAGATTTTGAAATGTTATTTACTAGTTATTTTAATGTGGAGTTTTTACTTTTTTTTATTTTCCATGATTGACCATCAACAGGTTTTTAGTTGTTTTTCCATTTGAACGGCAACATTGATGCTATTTTTAGATGTTTTTGGGATTTTTACGAATTTGTAGCCGTCGGGCATCAGCCACTGATCTCTATATATAACTGGATTGCGCTTAGCCCTGCAGAGTGTCGCCGCTGGTCGCCATTTTGGAACTCGTAGGCTCCGCCTACCTGCTTGATGCTATTTACCACTGATCTCTATAATATAACTGGATTGCGCTTAGCCCATTATTTCAATAGAAATGTTGTCGCCAGTTTGCCGCCATGTTACCACTCTCAATTACCAATGCAGCCGTCGTGTTTACGTCGGTCGTCGCATGATATACGAACAATTAGGGGGTTTTAATTAAACTTAACTATTTTACTTGAAAATAAAAATTTTTATTTAGTTATTCGGTATTTTTTAAATTTTTTTACTACGGTCATTATGATAGTTATTCGGTAACACATGCAAAAGATTTGGCAGTCACACGATGAAACGCGCTGCAGATCACCGCAAGAAAATCGCTCCGCTATGGTTTAGCTAGCTAGTTTAGCAAGTACAGAATAGTTTGTACAAGAAACTGTATGACTCGAAAAGTTTTGACTCTATTAGTATAGTAACTTTTAACATCAAAATGTTTGTTAAATGTAGTAGTAAGTTATGTTGTGTTAATAAAGAAATTAAATAAAGACATTTTCCTTGAGAATTTTTTCAAAGTTAACGGTATCTTTTGTGTCACCTTGGTGTATACTATATATATAGTCTAAGTCTAGTCTATAATAATGGGTCAACGAATAATATACTTAGTTTAGGCTGAATAAGTTACATTGTATTGTAGACTATAACATATTAAAATTTCATTTAATTTTTATCATTTGTAAAGGTTTTTAATTTGATTCAGTTTTTAGGCTTTAAGATTACAAATGAGAAGGAAATGATATTTGAATTAAATAATTTAATGCCAAACCTGCAAATAGGAAGATATTACACATTTTACTAGTCTCCATTGTCTAAACCTACAAGTTGCTAGTCAATATGACCAAAGAACAGGAGTTTTCTAGTTTAATGGTTGTGTTGAAGTGTTAAGATTTTTTACACCTCAAAAATTTTATTTTTCTTCAAGGATCAAGGACACTTATTGTCCCATAACAAAATAAGAATAAACTATAATTCATAAGGTGACTAAAAAAGAGAACTGTTTGCAATGATGTTGATAGCAACAATAATTATATTGATGGGAAAAGTAAAATGAGATGATTCAGTGATAAAGACACATTGTAGAAAAATGCACATCATATCATAGTCAAAATGTTTGCTGTTTTTCAATATAGACACAAGCAAACAGTTTTGACATTGAAACAATGTTTACAACTTACAAACATTTCAATAGTCGTCTACTTTTTGTCAGGTTTTACAAGAAAAATTAATAGCTAGTGAATATAAAATATAATATGATCTCTCTCTACCCAAACTAACTAAAACTAAATCAAGATAATTCTCAAAGTACTTAAAATAGAAACGAAGTCATAAATTCTACATTTCATCTTTGCGAACTTAAAACGTAAACAAAAACTATTTTTAAACCTTTCAATAATGAGGTTGAGGACAACTATTTAGGCTAGGCTGGCATAAGTTAATAGTTTAGTTATTTGCTCAGCCAAACGACAGTGTTGCTAAATATAGCTCAGGCGGCAAATAAACCTTGCTAAAAAAAAACTTAATTAAGTACTTACAAATGAAATGACTGTTTTGCTCCCTTATATTGTCTATTAAAGCAATTACAAGCAGCGCAATTCGGCATTTTTAAACTTCTAAAAAGATTCCGTCAATAGCATCAGATAGGTAGGCGTGGAGTTCCAAAATGGCGACCAGCGGCGACTCCCAGGCAGTCTAAGCGCAATCCAGTTATATATACTAGACTGGTAGATCTAGCAGTTTTTCGAGGCAATATCGGAAATTTTAATAGACAAGCCAATTTTTATACCATTCAATAGAGATTATGTTGTACAATATCTGTATGAAGATACCACTAATGAGCACCTATGGTACTCTAGTTATTAATGATTTTGTACGTACTCTTTTGTCTCATTACGTAAGACGATGTCGCGCTATGCGCAATAACATATTACTCGTTCAAGCCAATAAGAATTCAATAAAGTCTTGATTTCTATGCTATATTTGCGTTGTCTTTGTATTCACTCTACACTGCCGGTCCGTTTTATCGCGTTTTACGTTTGAATTCGATTTCTCTTAAAAATCTCAACGTTTTATTTAAGCGGTAAATTTTGATTAGAACGATTTTGGATTTTTAGCAGCGATTTTTTTCAATTAGGACGTTGTATGTAACCGTTGTAAAATATAGTTGTAGCATAGTTAGCATAGTACATAGTTTTCTCTTCAGTCTTATTACTCTTTTGTCACTCTGGTATTGTTTTTAATTTTTTTATTTGTGTTATAATTATAGGGCCATGAAGTTAGCAACGACTCGGCCAGCAAGCATTTTCGCCAATGTCCGACGGTATAAGACGGGAAGACAAATAATGCCACCTGATTGGATAATTTTGAATTAAAAAAGTCACATAAATTATGCAAATATATAGACGCGCTTTGTTTTCCGATGTTGTTTATTTTATAGTCGTTGGCCGTTATGGGTTTTTCCGGTGGATAAAAATTGACAAAATTGCCGACTAAGTTATTCGACACTTTATGTATGTAACTAAATATTTAAATAGACTAGACAATTCAACTTGTCATTCTGTCAATCAGAGACCATCAATATTTCGAATGAAGCTTTTCCAATCATAAGCCAAGCCTAGTCAATAAACTGAAACACAAATAAACTAATAAACAATTTTAATTATTAATTGACTGACAAATAATAACTTTTGACAACAGTTTACCAAATGGAATTTGATTTTTTTAGTAAATTAATAATGCAAAAGGCTTCTATTCTAAAAAAATATATCATTACAAACAGTCACTCTAATCTAAAAAATTATGATAAAATTTAACTCATTAGTTGTTTATTTAATGCAGAAATGGCTTAACTAAGTTGTTCATGGAGATAAATAGGACTAGTTGGAACATATCTGAAACTTTCCCAGGAGATTGATAATATATTTTCAACCAAATTCTACTCTGTCAGCATGCTAAGGACAAGCATGTGATAAGAGTGCATAGTAACACTGATTTCTTTAAGACCTAAACAAACAGACACATAAGCAAAACAGTGTGAAAAAATTGTGCTTCATTGCTTTGATCCAAAACATTTTTTCAAAGTTCAAACTCTAGCATTATTTGTTTTAATAAATTCATGAATTGTCTTGAGTTGACAATATTTCAGTATTCAGTGTTGTTTAATTATTTGACTTCCCAGTTATTAGTGCAGAAATAATTGTGTTTTAATTTTTTATATTGGCCTCATAATCAAGAACTGAGATAATTTTGTAATATAATAAAGCTGAATAGTTATTCTACTGTTGTTCTCAATTAAAATCAAAGAAATCAATAAAAATGATAATTTTTTAAAGATTTTTAATCATCTAAATCTAAAATGTCATGTTACTCATAATACAATTGAAGCCTAAAAATGTTCCATTAGTTTAAAAATATCTAAATTTTTGTTAGTAACTAAAATTTGTTAGTTTTTTCATATGCAAGTCAGATTAGCTGAGAAACATGACAAAAGGTCTTGAATACTTTAATGTTACCCAAGCTTTTATTTGGTGTATATGCCAAAGGCAGTTGTAAAAGAAGAATTGTGGAGACAAGCTATATCAAAGTAGATAAAAAAATGTGTATGGCCTTTTTTGTCTAAATGGCTCAATATAGAAGCCACATACAAATATTAGAATGATTGTAAGAACTATTATAAGTATCAATAAAAATAATATTAAATTATGTATAGTTGTTTCTAAATAAGAGTGTAAAGGTTAATTTGACCAAAATAAAAAAAAAATTCAAACGAAAATATTAGCAAGTTTCAAGAGCATAATGTATGCAAATATGGATAGATATCTATGGTTGTATGTGACCTAGTCATTTAAAACTATCCAATCAGATGATAGTATTTGTCTCCCTGTCTTATACCGTCTGACATTGGCGAAAATGCGGCCAGCAACGAATTTAGGAAGTTAGCAACGAAAAGATAGTAAACAAAAGATATTTCAACAGGATATAAAAATCACATTTAGAACGACATTTTTACAAATATAAATAAATTAAATTTATTTACTTGATTTAAATTTAAATTTTTTGGCTTAATTATATTATGAATAAATACTTAATCAAGAAATCAACCGAGTAACAGTAGCGTATTGCAACGGGAGAAAGAAATCAAATTTAAAAAGACATTGATAAAAATACAACTAAAATAAAATTTATTTACTTGATTTAAATTTAAAATTTTTGGCATAATTATATTATGAATAAATACTTTATCAAGAAATCAACCGAGTAACAGTAGCGTATTGCAACGGGAGAAAGAAATCACATTTATCAAGAAATAAACGCAGTAACAGTAGCGTATTACTGGTTCAAGACAATGGGATTAAAACTTAAAATAAATAAGTTTGTGTAAAATTATTAGTATATAAACAGGCTGCGACAAAGGCCTTTTTGTTAGAAATTCCCTCAAAAGGAAAAAAACGGCGATTGGCCGATAACGGCATAACCGCAGTAAGTCAGTGGGATAAAAGAAATCCCAAAAAAAGATCCTATTTCAATTCCTTAGTCACTGTTAAAATTCCCACAGTGATGCCGACCAGCCAGCAGACCACCAATGAAAAACCGCATGGTTTAATCGTTCTAGCCAATTGTCTGGTCTTAAATGACAACTACTATATAGATGTGGAAGTAAATAAAAAGATGACGGTATGTCGAAATAACGGCGTAGCTTTGGTGTTGGAGGATTTCTTGTCCCTTCGGCCCAAAGAGTTGGTTACAACTTGGGCCTTAGATTACTTCGGGCAAACAAATCTTACAAACTCAGTTTACGTTGATTGCGACGGGTCAACATCTGTAATGACGCAAGCTCTCGATCCTACAAACCGTATATTTAATGTCCCAATTTTTACCAAGGATATAACATTTTTTCCTATACTAAAAAATTCCCACTTCACTCTTATAATTGCAAACTCCAGAGAAAAAACTCTTCAATTTTACGACCCTATGGGTTCTAAATTAGCAATTGCTAAAATTGAGCGATCTTCTTGAAATTTTATAAAGCGTGGTGCACCATAACAGGAGAAAATCCAATTATCTGGAAGCACGTTGGTATTCCGGTCCGTACCATACAACGTGACAGCTGGAATTGTGGTGTTTTCATCATGCATATAATGAGACACCTTGATAAAGGAACATCAACGAACGAAATCTTCAATCCCGACGAAATACGAGCCGTCATAAAAAAGGGTTTACTGGAATCCTCGGACGACATGTACGACGATTGCTTGTACTGCAACAAACCGAACATTGACCATTTCTATGTCCAATGCAAAGACTGCCAGCGTTGGGTGCATGGGGTATGCACACATCTAAATCTATCACCGGAACAATGGGCTGTCGACAGGGGCGGCGCCAGGAATTTTGTTCTGGGGGGGTCCAAAATGTCCAAGAGTCAAGGGGAATCAAATATAGAAAAAAAAATTTGAAATCCGTCACAAAATGAGCGGAGCGGGTGAGCGAGCGGGAACTATATATATATATATGTATGTGCGTATGTATGTGTGTATGTATGTATGTGTATGTGCATGTATGTGTGTCTGTGTGTGTGTTTATGTATGTACTAGCGGAGATACCCGGCGTTGCCCTGGTTTTTTAGAGGTTTTTCAAATGTTTGTCTCTTTCTCTCCCGTTTCTTTTCCCACCTGCTTTCCCACTCCTGTTCGCTTTCCCGTTTTCGGTCGCTTTCCCGCTGCCGGTCGCTTTCCCGCTCCCGGTCGTTTTCCCGTTCCCGGTCGCTGTCCCATTCCCGCTCACGTTTGCTCTCCCATTCCCGCTCACGCTTGCTTTTCCGTTCCCGCTCGCTGTCCATGCCGGGTCGCTTTCCCGTTTCTATAATAGACAAACTAACCCACAAACATTCATCTATATATATAAAAGAACATGTCCTGACTGATAATCAACGCCGAGCTCAAACGCCTCATCCTAGGAACGTGAAATTTGGAACTTATATTACTTTTATAGCGTAAACATCCGCTAAGAAAGGATTTTTGAAAATTTTGCTCCTGAGGGGAAAAAACTGGAAAACAAACTTTTTTCTAAAAAAATTTTCTAAAAATTTTTTCTGAAATTTAGTATATAGATTCTTCTTAAAAAATAAAAAGATACGTGTTTCACCATTTTTTGAAAATTCGGTTTCCCGGACCTCAAATGTGGGTTGGAAAATTGGGTTATTTGGTTTTTAAAGTAGCTGCTACTCAAAAACTGTGAATGCTACAGGAGTAAAAATTAGCATTTAGTTTTTACTCCAAAAATAAAGAAATACCTGTTTTAGCATTTTTTGAAAATTTGGTTTCCAGGGCTTCAAATGTGGGGTGGAAAATAGGGCTAATTGTCGTTTATAGTAACTGCTACTCAAAAACAGTAAATACCACAGATGTAAAAATTAGTATTTAGTTTCTATTCTAAAAATAAAAATATACGTGTTTTACCATTTGTTTAAAATTTGATTTCCAGGACCTCAAATATGGGGTGGAAAATATTATTATTTGATTTTTAATGTAACTGCTACTCCGGACCCCTGGACCCCCCCGCCCAGCGCCGCGCCTGGCTGTCGAACAATTCCAATGTGAACTATGTCTGCACCACTTACAACTGTAAAGTGTGTGGGTTTTTTGAGAAAAATTTATATTTTTTGCTTATGTCATTACATTATTAAAAAACAAATATATTTTTATTTTCTCCTTTTGCGTTTTTGAAGCGCATTAAACGAAACGAACGGAATTCGGTGTATAAGGGAAACGGTCAATAGCGTCTAGCACCTAAAGAACTTTTTTTTTTTAATATTTTTTTACATATTTGAATTCAGAATATTATTTACAACTAAATTCCAAAATATAAGCCATCGGAAAAAATTGTTTATTTTTTTCCATATTTATTTCCGGTTTTTTGAGGCCATTCGAAAAAATCGATGGGCCTCGGTTATAGCCGTATCACGCCTAGAAAACTATTTCTATTTTAAATTTTTTTTAGATTTGGATTAAGCACATAAATTACTATCGGAATCAATTAAACTTTTGACTCGGACAAATTTATTTAGTTTTACTTTCTAATTACAATGGAAATTCCGATGCGGAATTCGGTGTATAAGGGAAACGGTCAATAGCGTCTAGCACCTAAAGAACTTTTTTTTTTTAATATTTTTTTACATATTTGAATTCAGAATATTATTTACAACTAAATTCCAAAATATAAGCCATCGGAAAAAATTATTTATTTTTTTTCCACATTTATTTCCGGTTTTTTGAGGCCATTCGAAAAAATCGATGGGCCTCGGTTATAGCCGTATCACGCCTAAAAAACTTTTATTTTTTTTTATTTTTTTTTACATTTGGATTAAGCACATAAATTGCTATTGGAATCAATTAAACTTTTGGCTCGGACATATTTATTTAGTTTTACATTCTAATTACAATGGAAATTCCGATGCGGAATTCGGTGTATAGGGGAAACGGTCAATAGCGTCTAGCACCTAAAGAACTTTTTTTTTAATATTTTTTTACATATTTGAATTCAGAATATTATTTACAACTAAGTTCCAAAATATAAGCCATCGGAAAAAATTATTTATATTTTTTCCATATTTATTTCCGGTATTTTGAGGCCATTCGAAAAAATCGATGGCCCTCGGTTATAGCGTATCACGCCTAAAAAACTTTTATTTTTTTTTATTTTTTTTTACATTTGGATTAAGCACATAAATTGCTATTGGAATCAATTAAACTTTTGGCTCGGACATATTTATTTAGTTTTACATTCTAATTACAATGGAAATTCCGATGCGGAATTCGGTGTATAGGGGAAACGGTCAATAGCGTCTAGCACCTAAAGAACTTTTTTTTTAATATTTTTTACATATTTGAATTCAGAATATTATTTACAACTAAGTTCCAAAATATAAGCCATCGGAAAAAATTATTTATATTTTTTCCATATTTATTTCCGGTATTTTGAGGCCATTCGAAAAAATCGATGGCCCTCGGTTATAGCGTATCACGCCTAAAAAACTTTTTTTTTTAATTATTTTTTTACATTTGGATTATGCACATATATTACTATTGGAATCAATTAAACTTTTGGCTCGGACAAATTTATTTTTGTCTATAATCTACTTTTTGTGTCCAAAATAGCGTTCGTTGCCGATTTCGTTGCTAACTTGATGTACCTTATAATTATAACATCTATTAGGTTTGGTTAGGGTTAGGTTTGTAGTTATTACATCTATTTCATGTAACATCTAAATTAAACTATAATTATTATTGCAATGGAGTGTGTTGTATGTAGATCTGTTTCTGAGGAAAAACTGAAAATAATGAGACAAGATGGGAAAGCTTCTTTATTGAATTCCGCAATTGTAATTGCAGATACAATTTTAATTAACAGTTTAACTTGTATGAATGTGGATGTTTATATACATAAGTCCTGCCAGTTAAAAGTAAATAACAAAGCAAAAAGAAATGATCAGTCTCAGCCTTGTTCTAGCTCCAATAAAAAAAATTAAGATCTAAGTCTATATTTGAATGGGGTAATCATGTAGAATAGGTCCAGAAATTATTTTCGGTGTTTTTAATTATTTTTTTAATATAAAATTAATATAATTAGAAACAGAATAAAATTACCAATCGGATGATCCAAATAATTTATTGAAAATATAATTAAAGAAGAAGTTAATGACAGAAAACCGCCAGGTAGTAGGAAAAACTAGGTTCATAAACAGTAAACTAACTAAAGGCGAAGCGAAATGAAATGTCAAATAAATTAGTTGTCAAATAAATTTATTGTGCGAGTTTTTACAAAACCATTTAAAAAAAAATTACTTATTTTTAAAAAAAGTATGAATTAATTTGTATGCCTTAATTGAAAACTATCGCGTTTAACATTCTATGAAGAACAGTTCGGACTTGAATAAACTTAAATTTTTTTTGTAAATAATGTTATTTTGTATGCGTGAATACTATTTCTTGTGTTACTTTTGCTAATAATTTTTTTTTTAAGCGCTGTAAATATTTCTTTTCTGCGCTATAAATAGTAATTTCTGTTTGACTTCGCTATTCATAGTTTTTGTTGCTGTTCTCTTGCGCGTTTCGTGAGTTTTCCGAGAAAATTTTATTATCAAAAATTAATAAACTGATTGGATCATTAAATTGGAGTTATTATTGTGATTACAAATATATAATTATTATTACGGAAAAATAATTAAAAACACCGAAAATAATTTCTGGACCTATTCTTACCTTGAATGGAAAAAAAATTGTTTTTTGTGTGGATTAAGTAGCTCTTGTACTAATTCAAGCAAAACACGTTTAGTGAGTATTTTAGAAATTAAGGATAAAATTAAGTCAATTTGTAATATTAGAGGTGATGATTGGAGATTGGAGAAATGAGATTTTAGGAAGAATTAATAGTTGTGCTGATTTACCAGCAGTGGAGGCTCGATATCATGCAAGGTGTCACTTAAATTTATTTAGGGGATTTGTTAAGCCTTTTTCTGAGCTCCATAATGTAAATCAAAGAAATTTAAATGTTGAAGGTCGAAAATATTTTTCTTTAATATGTGATAGAATAGAGAAAGACAGTGCGTTATATTCCTTAGAGGATTTTCAAAATGAATTGACTTTGCTGATGAGAAGTGATAAAAAAGTATATTCAATACAACAAATTCGCAATTTATTAAAAGGAAGGTATGGAAACAAATTGTTTATAAGTTCTGTGAAACGTCGTAAAAATGTTATATGTTTCCGTGATGTTGCTTCAAAAATAGTTACAGACCAATGGTATAATGAAAGGGAGCAGGATGAAACTTTAGAATCTGTCAGAATATTAAAATTAGCTGCACAAATTTTGAATAAATGTCTTATGGATCATAACTATAATACTGATAGCTATCCAAGTGCTGAAAGTTTAAGAAGTTTTGAGGAACTTCAGAATTGGGTTCCTCCTCTTTTAAGATCTTTTTTAGATATATTAATTAATAATTCAGTTAAAGCAACAGCTATTGGTCACAGTATTGTTCAGGCCTGTATTCCTAAAACCTGTATATCTCCTTTGCTTCTGGGTGTTGGGGTTTCATTAGATCACTATTTGGCATCAAAATGGCCTATGACAACGTTATCAAAACTAGGTTTTTCTGTGTCTTCAGATGAAGTAATTAAGTTTAAAAGGTCAGCTTCTTTACATTCGGTAGAATCTGAAAAATCCTGACTTTTTTACCCAGTGGTCAGCTGACAATGTAGACCACAATATTTCAACATTGGATGGCACTGGATCTTTTCATGGCATGGGGATTATGTCTATTTCTGTTGTTGAATCTGGTGTGCTGAATCCTTTGCTTGATGGCAAATTCTCAAAAACACCCATCAAACGCATATGCAAATCTGACATACAAGACATTTGTAATATTAACAAAATTCCAATTATTAAATATTGTTCACCTGTTGAAAATTCATTAAGTAAAACTATATTTCAACCCTGGATGAAGGTCAAAAGAGTTAATTTAGATTCATTTGATTTTAATGAAGACCTTCTTTGGCATCTCAGTTTTTTTTTCATTCTAATGAACTTCCCAGACCTAACTGGTCTGGATTTATGCAAAGTATTCATGTTGGTGAGCATCCAAAACCAGGAGTTTTTAATCATCTCCCTATTATTGACCTAAATCCAAATGATTTCAGTTGTATCTATTCAACACTGAAATTCATTCAAGATCAAGCATCCACTCTTAATATTCCTACTGCCTGTGTTACTTTTGACCAGCCTTTATGGATAAAAGCTCAGCAAATAGTCATTGATGAAAAATTGGAAAATGTAGTATGCAGATTGGGAGGATTTCATATGCTTATGAGTTTTTTAGGTAGTCTTGGAGTTTTAATGAATGGGTCAGGCTTAGATGAATGTATGAAATGCTGTTATGGTCCAAATGTAGTAACTCATATTATGTCTGGAAAAGCGATAGCTAAAGCTGTACGTGCTCATCTTTTGGTAGATTCTGCTCTTCATGTATCACTTTTTAAAATTCTTTTGGGCAAGAAAATTTTACCAAGTTATTCTTCTGCTGAAGTAGATCTTGAAAATCTAAAAAAAGTTTATGAAGCCATTGTATTGAATGGATTGGACTTGAATAGTCTTAATTTGAATTCAAGTGTTTCACAAATAAATAATTATCTAGAGGAAATAAAATCTATTCTAGCTCACTCAAGAACGGCTGGTCTTTGGCTAAAATATATGAAATTTGTAAGAATTTTGAAAATATTTATTAAGGCAGAGCGAACTGGCAATTGGAGTTTGCATTTAAAAGCAGTCTCAGAAATGGTTATTCTCTTTGCAGCTACTGGCCACTCACGTTATGCAAAATGTAGTCGTTTATATTTACAGCTGATGATCGATTTACCTCAATCTCATCCTTGGTTGAACGATAAATTTCAAAATGGTTGTTTTCACAGTATACGAAGAACGGATACATTTTGGGGTGCACTTTCTACAGATTTGTTAATCGAGCAGGTCATGATGAAGTCTTTGAAAAGTAGGGGTGGTCTTACCCATGGTAGGGGATTTACTGAGAGTGTTCGTTCGCTGTGGTTAAATAGCTTGCCTGAGTGTTGTAGTATGTTCACTTCTCTAAACCATTTATTGAATGAAAATCATTATGTTTGTGAAATGAAGCAGCATGTAGATTTAAGCAAATCAAGAAAGGATAGAGACTTTGTAGATCTCAATAAAATTTTAGATTGGTTTGTTATACATGATCCTTTCGATCTGACTGACAATAGAATGAGAAACATTTTTAGTGGAGTTTCAGAAAACGATAGTATTTCAGTAAATAGTTTAAATGCCGATACTGTGGGTGAATCTGTATTGGTAAAATTTGATGGGTGCTCCTTTGCCAGTATCAAATCTAAAAAATCTGATCAGATCACAACATTAACCACTGATTGTAAAAAAAAAGTAATTAGAAAGAATAGCATAGTTGATCCTTCTCTACTTTTTAATAGATTTTTAGCATTAATTAGAAAAAAATCACTTGAATTGGAAACTACGATTTGTTTTGAATTAGCGTTGATACCACCTTCACTGTTTAAAGATGGTTATATGAGAAAAAATGCTAAGTCAAATTTGACTAAAGAACTGTTGAAGGGATATTCTTTTCCACAAATTAACAATTCTGATTTCTATGTTGTTGATGGTACGTGTTTGTTACAAGATGGCCGATCTATCGGAACGTACCGATAACAACAAAGTTAATCAAGTTTTGCCTTTAGTTGTGAGGACATATTTCAGTGAAATAGTTTCTGACGATGGAGATTATATAAAAGCTCTTTGCAGTCTTTGCAAGCCTAAAAAGAATTCCATTCGCGGTCAATAGAAAGCTCCTTCGAATTTCACCAAGCATATTCAGGTACGTTAAGAATGAGAATTTTGATAATTTGTAAGCTTAGAATTTTAAAATGTGTATTATTTGGTTTTAGAGAGCTCATGGTAAAGAGCACATTGACTCGATGCATGTGCAGAGAAAACAGGTCAAACAGGCTTCTGGAAATATTGATAGACCTGGTTCATCTGCCAAGCAAATACGGCTAGACGAAATGTCAGAAAATCGGCAGGTTACATCTAAAAAGCAGAACAATTAATAACAAAATTTGTAGTTCGGGACATGCAGCCTCTGTCTATTGTAGAAGGTCCAGGGTTCAGAGATATGGTTGAGGGAATTAATCACAAAATCAAGGTAATGTGTACAGAAACTTTAAAAAGCAGGTTAACATTGATGTTTGATACAATGGCTGGCAATTTAAAAAAGACGCTACAAGACTGTGAATTTGTGGGTACCACAGCTGACATTTGGACTCACCAGACTCGAAGTTATATCGGCGTTACATGCCACTGGCTAAAAAATGATTTTGGTCGGAGCAGTGCGGTACTTGCTTTTCGACGATTCAAAGGAACTCATTCATTCGACAAAATTGCATCTACTCTTATGAATTAAGTGGAGATTTCTACGGGTTTCATGAACCAGATTCAGAAAGTAGTGATTCAGCTTACAAAGTGGAAGCCTATCAGTACTTAAATGATCCATTACATGACATGAATCAACTAAAAAGGTAAACATTTGATTTGTTACAAGATGTCTTGAGAGCTTTTTTTTAATTTACAACTTTGTGATATATTTAATTATTATTTTTATTTTATTTAGGTATCCGGCAGTTGCAAAGGTTTTCTTAAATTCAACACGACCATTCCATCGTCCGCTGCTGTTGAAAGATTATTCAGTCAAGCGGGGCTCATACTAACTCCTTGGCGTAATAGACTCAGCGACACATATTTTGAAACATTGCTTCTTTTAAATAAAAACAAGGCATTTTGGTGATGTTTTTTTAATAAATACTTGGTTTTATGCTGTGGAAACAATCTTGTTTTGATCAATAAAAATTTTCAATGTACTTGAGTACTTGTACTTAAGTACAATTTAAAAATCTGTACTTGTACTTAAGTACAAGATGAATAATGTACTTGTACTTAAAGTACATTTAACTCAGAGTACTTAGTACTTATACTTAAGTACATTTTCTGAGTACTTACGTCAACACTGATAAAGACAACCGTTATAGTCCACAATACAATAACTTGGGATGACAGCACTGAATCAAATTGTCTAAATTTAATTATTGATTAAGACAACCGTTATAGTCCACAATACAATAACTTGCTTATTTTATTTTTGATAAAAACTTGTACATCTGTATCAAATGCCAGAAATCAATAAAATAAAATCGGATTTAAATATTTGTTTTGACAAAGATCAAACCACATTATAATAAAATGTACTATTTAGTTTAGCTTCTCATTTTAAGTTACTACACATCCATTCATGTGTTTCTAAACAACCTAAATAGAAGATTTGAATATATATCAAGTATATCATTATACTTATATTGTTATAAAAAATTGTGTGGTTTGAAGGTAAGCTTTAAATTTTATCTTCGAATTAATCAGTTCAGCAAAATTGGGGTTAATAGTATTGCACTGTCAGACTAGTAGCACCGAAAAATACTAAATGATGAAAATAGTTTGAATTATTGAAAGTCATTCAAAAATCATTCAAAGTTTGTCAGCTAAGCTGAATTAGCTTTTTTCTCTGTAATAAACTGTAAGATTGAAGTTATTATAGTATTTTAAGACTAAGTCCAAGCCATATATATAGAATAAATATATCGGAGATGAGCAGGTTTTGAGTGAGATGCCAAGATGGCCTCCGAATAAACGATTTAGAGTCCTTTGGTTCATGAATATTCATTATTTGTATTAATCTATTTTTGGTACGACAGCGGAGACTAAACTTCGGTTTGTAAGAAACAGAAACGTCGATTTCTTATAGCTAAAAGTAGTTGATATGAGCTTTATTTTAATTTAACACGATATCCGACATAAAAAATATACAATTCTAATTTACCGATAACACAGGCGACGTTAAATAGACCATCGAACTAGAGATTACGCAAATAAAATTCAATGTCAACAGAAATTTTTATAAAGTTAAAAATTTATTTTGTACATAATAAATTCTTTTTTTTTCTATTAAAAAATATTTGATTAAGTTACTATACGGTTGTAACTCTCAGTTCTTCGTTTCGGATCTCCGGTCTACTAGGCTGCCTTGCTAAAAACCTTCCTAAACAACAGGCGGGCCGATATATTTATTCTATATATATGCATGGCACCAGTGAAGTTAAATTTTATAAGTCAAAACACAGACAAATTGAATGAGAAAGTAAACAAACGTTTAGATCAAGTGATTGCCAATTTGGATACCGGGTAAGTTCTGGCTTATATAACTATATGTGCTACATAGATTGTACTTGCAAGTGCTACATAGATTGTACTTGCAAGTGCTACATAGATTGTACTTGCAAGTGCTACATTACATAGATTGTACTTGCAAGTGCTACATAGATTATACTTGCAAGTGCTACATTACATAGATTGTACTTGCAAGTGCTACATAGATTGTACTTGCAAGTGCTACATAGATTGTACTTGCAAGTGCTACATAGATTGTACTTGCAAGTGCTACATAGATTGTACTTGCAAGTGCTACATAGATTGTACTTGCAAGTGCTACATAGATTGTACTTGCAAGTGCTACATAGATTGTACTTGCAAGTGCTACATAGATTGTACTTGCAAGTGCTACATAGATTGTACTTGCAAGTGCTACATAGATTGTACTTGCAAGTGCTACATAGATTGTACTTGCAAGTGCTACATAGATTGTGTGTACTGCATAGATTGTAGTTGCATGTGTTACCTAGATTGCAGTTCCATGTACTATATAGATTGTAGTTTCATGTGCTACATAAATTGCTATTGCATGTGTTATTTAGATTGTAGTTCCATGTGCTACATAGATTGTATTTGCATGTGTTACATAGATTGTAGTTGGTTGTGTTACATATATCATAGTCTCATGTGTTACATAGATTGTACTTGCATGTAACATGAAGATTAATGTTACCTTCTTCTTCCTTCAATATGTTCTTTATTATTCTTGACATCAGGCCAGTCTAGTTCTCTTTCTTTTGTCTTCTCTCTTTCGTGAACTAAATTTATAAGTAAATTCAACTTTAGTAATGCTTCAAATTAATACATATGCATACATACTAAAATAAAAAACACATGCATGTTATCAGATTACATAAAAGTAAGCATGAACAACAATTGTAGGATGGACAGGGAGACATATTTCTCCACTTTGTGGAATAGGGGCAAAATAAGTTTTATCGGTGCCGTACCGAATTGCCGACCATCGATTTTCGCCAATAACGTCTGACTTGCCGACCAGCGTTTTATCATAGTGTACCGAGTTGCCGACCACCAAGAAAATAAAAACAACTCTTTGTTATTTTGTATTTAAACAATAATAATAATAATAATACAATTCATTTATACTACAGCAATAATATTTTTGTTAAAAGAATGAGTTAATGTAAATAAACTAAACTTGAGGCTCTTTGACATTGGCTGGCAAGTTCGGTAAGCTCCGCCTCCATGTCAATTAAGTTAATAAACTAAATAAGAATGAACAATTTGCTATATATATATATATATATAAAATTAGGAAATAGAATAAAATTAAAAAAATATATATATATATATAGGAGTTCGGTCTGGTAACTGATTACTTGGGCAAACCAGCAATCCGCACGTTTGTGGAACAGTGCATTGCCCTTGCATTCATTCCGTCCCACGAAGTTACATCTGTTTTTGAAAAAATGGAAACTGCATTAAAAGATGGAAACGAGGACATCCTGCGGTGTTTCATTGCCTACTTCCGTTCCACAGGGTTGGATGGATTATTTTCAATCACCATGTAGAATAGGTATGGCATGGATCATCGACACCGAACCAACAATGCCATGGAGGGTTGGCACTCTGGACTGAATAAATGTTTACCTGTCTATCCCAATATATTTATTTACATCCACGCAATCAAGATTTGTCAAGCCTCTGCTGAGAAAGACATAAGTAAATCTGAAGCTGGTGCATCTCCTCCGAGAAGAAAGCCGAAATATATCCGACTGGAGGAAAAAATTTCAAAGGCACACTCCCAGCATGTGGCTGGTAAAATTGATACATACAGACTGTTGCGTACTGTTCAGTACAGTGTCAATTTAAATAAAAAATAATATTTTTATTCTTCATTAAATTTTTTCAACAATAATTATTTTTAATATTAATTAAAAAAAATTTTCTTAACAATAAAAATGATTCTTACTGGTTTGCTGCGCAATAGTTACGTTTATTTATTTATCCATTATTTGCATATTTAACTCTATTATGTTAGTAGAATAAAGTAGAGCTGCAATAGTTACGTTTATTTATTTATCCCTTATTTGCATATTTAACTTTATTATGTTAGTAGAATAAAGTAGAGCTGCTTTTTAATTTACGTTTACTTTTAAAGTTGAGGCTCTTTGACATTGGCTGGCAAGTTCTTTGAGCTCCGCCTCCACGCTAATTATGTAAATGAACCAAATAAGATTGAACGATTCTTTTTAGTCTCAGTTGGATTATTTAAATGATTCGTTATTTTTAAACGATTCTATTAGCTAAAAATGAAAATAAAATAGAAAATTTTTTGGCAAGGTCGGCAACTCGGTACGATCTTAAAAAACATCGGTCGGCAATTCGATACGTCATTGCGGTCGGCAACTCGGAGGTCGGCAAATCAGGTAGACACCGTTTTATCTACATTACTTCTTGATATAGCCAGCTTTGAGAACACTTAGGCAGTCAAAGCATATGTTTATGTGTTTCACTTCGTAAGTGGCATGTACACTTAAAAGCATAATAAGTGACTGCATTGGTTTTTGCTACAATTATTGTTACTTTGTTCATCATGATCGTTTGAGCAACTTAAATTACAGAGACAAACCTAATGTGCAATGACATCCATACACAGTTTAGTAGAAATTTTTAATATATATATATATATATATGTCCCGCCGGGTTACTATGCATTTACAGGGTGGCAGTATTACAACGCATTCGCAACTGGCTCACAACGAACTCCGCCTTGCATTTGCAAGCCAGTCCCAAGCCTGGAGAAAGGAGGAGGGAAAAGTTAAAAAGAGCAAATTATGATCCACGACAGGAAGTACTTAGGTGCTTCCTACATACAGCCATTTCAGTCTTAAAACACCTGGTGTAAAGGACTATAAACTATTATAAAAAAAAAAAAAAAAAAATGGCTCACAACACAAAACTCAACAGACAAACACTCGTCGATAACACTGTTATTCTCCATCACGAGGCCGACCCCTCTCGATTAAAAATTGCCGAGGCCCTCTACATTGTCCGGGATAAACCAATACTAAACGTCCAAGATGACCATTTTGGACGGACCCTTAAACTATTCAACAATAGGCACCACTTGCAGTGCCACAGCGTTGGTGTGCCGCAGGGCTCGTCATCCGCTGTTGCCCCCAACACTTGCATATTGAACGACCATGCACTTGACAGGCATGGCAAGAGCCCATGTTGTGATCCGGTTTCTTGTGCTCCGTCCACCGGCGCAATGGACCATGCTAACCTTATTGAAATTTGTGGTTTGCCAAACTGCGATCGGCCTACTGGTCCTCCGTCTGCCAGTTCTGTGGATGATACCAGTTGCATTGAGGCTGTGCGTTTGATCGAACAGTGCTTTATCGATCCGTCGGCCATCTGCCGGCCTTCTTCGGACCCGGTGAATGGTGATATGTCACAGGCCTCACCATCGACTGTTCTCCCGCTTTCTCCCTTTGTCACACCTCGTCTCTCGCTCTCAGATTTATCTGTACTCCGTACTAGGAGTTCGGCAACCAAAACTACAGGTGTTTCCCATTGCAGTTACGACCATCCTTGTGACCAGTACGACAACGGTTCCATTTCTCGTCGAGGTTTATCTCCTTTGTCTGCCAACGCAATAGACGCTGCCAACGAAATAGACCCTACCAACTGTATCGATGTTCCAAATGCAACCGAATTGTGCCCTGCCGACATGCCAAGGACTCCGCTATTCACTGTTCTCCCGCATTCTCCTTTTGTTACACCTCGCATCTCCTTTTCTGATTTATCTGAACTCCGTACTAGGAGTTCGCCAACCAAGACTACAAATGTATCTTATCACAGTTATGATCATCCTTGCGACCAATACGACAACGGCCCGGTTTGTGGTCCTGTTTCCTTTCCTCCATCTACCAACCATATTGAAGCGTTGGACGCGGTCGAGCAGTGCTCCACTGGTTTGTCAGCCATGAGCCAACCTCTTCGAGGCCTCGAGACTGCTGACCTGTGTGATGGTGATGGGACTGGTGCGATGTGTCCGCATTTGATCGATAACTGTAATATTACTATACGTAGACGTTGATCATTTTCAACTTTTAATTAAAATCTCAATTTTATCGATATCCTATTATCTTTGAATTGTAGCTTTAAATTCTTATTTTATTATTTTACCTCTTTGCTTTTATTAGTAATTTTCTTTTAATAGTTATATTTTACTACTTAATTTGGTTGTATATTTTAGCACATGTAATTTTTTATTTTTTCTTATTTTTTGTTTATTTTTTGTTTATTTATTTACTCCGAGGCAAAAAAATTGGTTGTTTCTTAGCGGTTTTCATAATTTGCTTTTACTCTTCTTTGTACTTTGACCTCGATTGATGTGTAAACATATCTGATATGTCTTGCCACACCACTTTATATATTTTCGTTGTAGCTGTAAATTAGTTTTATGAGTTCTGATGATGGCTAATAAAGCCGAAACCTGCAGCTCAGCTCATGACCATAACATTAATAAAAATATATACCAGTTGGTTCAAAAGTGTCTTGGTATTTCCGATTTTCGAAAAGTTTCACGTTTGATAGAAAAAGTTTGTAATAAGAAATGGGCCATAGTCTTTAATAAAGCGTGTTTGAAAGAACATCTTGTTCCTAATTATTTGAAAAATAAATATCAACGCTCTAGGAATTATCATTCTCGTTGTTCAATTTCTGATGCAATTGAAAGAGAAGTTGTGGCCGCTCAAGTGGAGTTTAACAGACTTTCTACATTATTAAAAGAAACTGTGGAAACGTACCAAGCCTTAATCACCGATACCGACTCTGCGGTTGAATTCCAACGCTTTGTTGATATTAGCGTCGACCGTGTTAACAGAAGGAAGAAAAGCATAATTGTGAACAAACTGTCTACAATATATGGTGGAAGTTTCTTGCTGAAGGAAAACCATGGTTGATTCTGTTGTGAAAAGATTTGTGAATAAAAAGATTTCTGGCATTCCAGCAAACACTCCTAATGATGTCGTCAGGACTGTTGATATCCGTTACTGTTCCCAGATGCATGACAATTACCGTCTTGATGAGAGAATATTACGTCAAATTATTACAAGTTGCGTTAAAGTTAAAGATCGACTCCGACATAGACTGTCATTCTCCATATATTATAAAGACAGAAAATCACACAGCCTTATCATGAAAAATAGTCCTCGTCACGCCAGCATTTTCCAGTGTACAAATGTAGTTTATAAATTTACTTGTCCTGCACCGCATGATGTCATTGCTACCTACATTGGCCAGACACGTACTACGCTCTCCCGCCGGGTTACTATGCATTTACAGGGTGGCAGTATTACAACGCATTCGCAACTGGCTCACAACACAAAACTCAACAGACAAACACTCGTCGATAACACTGTTATTCTCCATCACGAGGCCGACCCCTCTCGATTAAAAATTGCCGAGGCCCTCTAAATTGTCCGGGATAAACCAATACTAAACGTCCAAGATGACCATTTTGGACGGACCCTTAAACTATTCAACAATAGGCACCACTTGCAGTGCCACAGCGTTGGTGTGCCGCAGGGCTCGTCATCCGCTGTTGCCCCAACACTTGCATATTGAACGACCATGCACTTGACAGGCATGGCAAGAGCCCATGTTGTGATCCGGTTTATTGTGCTCCGTCCACCGGCGCAATGGACCATGCTAACCTTATTGAAATTTGTGGTTTGCCAAACTGCGATCGGCCTACTGGTCCTCCGTCTGCCAGTTCTGTGGATGATACCAGTTGCATTGAGGCTGTGCGTTTGATCGAACAGTGCTTTATCGATCCGTCGGCCATCTGCCGGCCTTCTTCGGACCCGGTGAATGGTGATATGTCACAGGCCTCACCATCGACTGTTCTCCCGCTTTCTCCCTTTGTCACACCTCGTCTCTCGCTCTCAGATTTATCTGTACTCCGTACTAGGAGTTCGGCAACCAAAACTACAGGTGTTTCCCATTGCAGTTACGACCATCCTTGTGACCAGTACGACAACGGTTCCATTTCTCGTCGAGGTTTATCTCCTTTGTCTGCCAACGCCATAGACGCTGCCAACAAAATAGACCCTACCAACTGTATCGATGTTCCAAATGCAACCGAATTGTGCCCTGCCGACATGCCAAGGACTCCGCTATTCACTGTTCTCCCGCATTCTCCTTTTGTTACACCTCGCATCTCCTTTTCTGATTTATCTGAACTCCGTACTAGGAGTTCGCCAACCAAGACTACAAATGTATCTTATCACAGTTATGATCATCCATGCGACCAATACGACAACGGCCCAGTTTGTGGTCCTGTTTCCTTTCCTCCATCTACCAACCATATTGAAGCGTTGGACGCGGTCGAGCAGTGCTCCACTGGTTTGTCAGCCATGAGCCAACCTCTTCGAGGCCTCGAGACTGCTGACCTGTGTGATGGTGATGGGACTGGTGCGATGTGTCCGCATTTGATCGATAACTGTAATATTACTATACGTAGACGTTGATCATTTTCAACTTTTAATTAAACTCTCAATTTTATCGATATCCTATTATCTTTGAATTGTAGCTTTAAATTCTTATTTTATTATTTTACCTCTTTGCTTTTATTAGTAATTTTCTTTTAATAGTTATATTTTAATACTTAATTTGGTTGTATATTTTAGCACATGTAATTTTTTATTTTTTCTTATTTTTTGTTTATTTTTTGTTTATTTATTTACTCCGAGGCAAAAAATTTGGTTGTTTCTTAGCGGTTTTCATAATTTGCTTTTACTCTTCTTTGTACTTTGACCTCGATTGATGTGTAAACATATCTGATATGTCTCGCCACACCACTTTATATATTTTCGTTGTAGCTGTAAATTAGTTTTATGAGTTCTGATGATGGCTAATAGAGCCGAAACCTGCAGGTCAGCTCATGACTATAACATTAATAAAAATATATACCAGTTGGTTCAAAAGTGTCTTGGTATTTCCGATTTTCGAAAAGTTTCACGTTTGATAGAAAAAGTATGTAATAAGAAATGGGCCATAGTCTTTAATAAAGCGTGTTTGAAAGAACATCTTGTTCCTAATTATTTGAAATATATATATATATATATATATATATATATATATATATATATATATATATATATATATATATATATATATATATATATATATATATATATATATATATATATATATATATATATATATATATATATATATATATATATATATATATATATATATATATATATATATATATATATATATAATTTGTGCCCTAGATTTATATACAAATCGATCTGCATGAAAATAAGAATTATTGAGAAAATTTGTACCTAAAGATGTTCTTTTGTATTCTTCTCTTTTGTAATGAGGTGCAGTAACAATATCATCTAAATTTTAAAAAACTAATATCAAAATTGATATTCTATCTTCTTAGCATTTAAGAATATCATAATAATCCGTATAATATTTCATCATTCATTTGCAAGACCGTCAGTTTCTGAAATGATAATATAAATAATCAAAAAAGTCATATCGATAATTTAACCACCTCCTCCATGAATATTATTGTCATCAAAGTTGGTGAAGAAATTCAACAAATCTATTGTAGTGTCATTTTGATCTGCCTGAAATCCGTTGGCTTGAAATAAAAAACAAAACACTTTTGTATGAAATATAGCTAAATGGTACTACCAGGGACGTAAATTCAGCATTTTCCAGGGGGGGGCAAAATTTTCCCGCCATTATATAGTTTTTTGACAGGGTTACCCGGGATTTTTGTGCTTAGTTTTGTCTCGTTTTTGCCAATGAAACGTCGTAGAAATAACAGATTTTTTTGTAATTTTTCAAAATTTTCTCATCAATGAAGTTACCTGCATGCCAAATGTTGTTAAAATTGCTCCTGCGGCTTGGATGTGATAAACGAATGCTCTCACACACACATTACCTTTTACATTTATATAAATACGTAGGTACAAGCAGAGAGGGATGGGGAAATACATCCCCCATCAGAGTATCAATTGAAATTTTTTGGGTATAATACCTTGTTTTTGGAAAACGACCGCAGCTTTTTTGGGAGGAAAAATTAGAAGTCTTTGAAAAAAATTTTGAAAAATACTTACGACTACCTCTTACCGGTTATCAGCTTTTTGGAAGAGAATATAAAAAAATTTCTGAAGTGAATCCCCCACCAGAAAAATCTGGATTTGCCACGCGCCACTGGGTATAAGGGGGATGAAGGATTTAATCATATTGCAGTAAAACAAGTAAAGGAAAAACGAGTTTTTCAACACAAACTTTGATTTCAAATACATTCAATTTAGAAATGCAAAAGATGTTCAAAGTTTTTTTTTTAAATTGAATCATGTATTTTCATCAAATATAAAGCTGACCTGAAAGTATCAACTTCCTAGCTAGTCAAAATACTGGTTAAATTTCACTTGCAAGATTTGCGTACAGAGAAACACACACACAAACAGAGATTGTAACCTAAATAAAAGTTTGTAAAAAAGATGTCCAAAATGGGGTCGGTATAATTTTGTTTTATTTTTGTGTAATAAAAAATAACTTTGATGTAGACAACTGTGAGGGAATCAACAATGTATCAATACCACTAATAGGGTAAAATTCCACGAGTTCGCTGATTGTATTTTGGCACAGAAAACAGCTAATCTTTGGACCAACACTGATACACAAATTATTACTCTGCAGTTATTGGTAAATCTAGCATCGAGCTAAGATATAAAATTGTCTACACACGCAAAAAGAATTCCAATACGCATTGAATCATCACGAGGTTAAGTAAAGTTAAAATTAACATATTATATAGTAAACTCTAAGTAAAAAAAATTTTAATTTTGGAAATCATGGGTGGGCGAATTGTCTATACACGCCAGAAGGATTCCAATACGCATTGCATCATCACTAGGTTAAGTAAAGTTAAAATTAAATAAATATATAGTAAACTCTAGGTAAAAAAATTCAAATTTTGAAAATCAGGGGGGGGCAAATGCCCCCCCCTGCCCCCCCCAATTTACGTCCCTGGGTACTACAACAAAAACTTCTTACCAGATTTGGGAGTTTTAAATGGCTTCCGACTAACAATCTTTTTTGTAAGAAAAGTATTGAATGAATCTTCTGTATTTTCTATGGCTGGACCATACAAACCACCATCTATAGTTAAATCTTCAATAGCTGTGTGTTTAAAAAAATATATTAGAGTTTGTTACCTATGAATGACATCACTCAGCAAGTTTACTACTACTATATACTATTATTTTAAATACTAGATATTTATTTTAACTCCGCCTCGCTAATTGCGAGCCAGTCCCAAGCCTGGATAAAGGAGGAGGGACAGTTAAAAGGATCAAATTTTGATCCACGACAGGAAGTAATTATGTGCTTCCTACTCAGCCAATTCAGTCGTAAAACACTTGGTGTAAAGGACTATAAACTAACAAAAAAACTAGATATTTATTCAAATATACACAGTTGTTGTTAAAAGATGAGTCTAATCTTCTGTAATAAATTGTGATTGGGAAGAATAAGAGGGAGAGAGTCGAAAATCATTATTTTCTATTAAATCACCTATTTAATAAGCTAAATGTTTTCAATGCTGAGACACGTTTCTGTTATGGAGACATTTAATTGTATTAATTATATATTTTTATAATTGACAGTTAATATTAATATCTACGGTTGTGGATATTAATATCTTTGTTCCTTCCGTTAACTTCCTTTTTTAGTTTCTCTTTCGTGGTTGATAGCTGAGCGCTGTATCGTTTTGATGGTTAAATAAGCTATATTCGAAATATAACTAACGTCGTTGTTTATCGGGTCATAACATTTTGGCGACGAGGATTTGAAATGGCTGAAGAAAAGTTTTATTCATTCATGGCTACGTTTTTGGAGGAAAACCGACGCCGAGATGAAGAAAACCGCAAACGCGAAGAGGAGATGCGTACGCAAATTCTCGAAGACAACCGCAAACGCGAAGAGGTTTTTACAGAACTCATTCGGTCGATGAAGTTTCAATCAAGTGGTCCAGTTTCAGTGGTGAGAAACAAACCAGGTTTGGTACCAGAGTTGATGAGAAAAATTTCGGAATTCAGCCATGACCCCGAGTCCGGTAGGACATTCTCAAAGTGGATTGATCGTTTCGAAGCAGTTATGATCAGCCATGGTACCGAGTTATCCGACCCAGATAAAACGCAAGCACTCGTGTCGAAGTTGGACTTGCAATCGTACGGGAGTTTCACCGACCACATCTTGCCGAAAACAACAAAAGATCTGACCTACGACGAAACCAAGGAAATTTTGGAGTCGCTGTTTGGGGACAAGGTCTCGGATTTCAGGAGAAGGTTCGACATGTTCCGGTTGGTAATTGGTGATCTTGGGTACAGCAAGCTTGGTTTAACAATAAATAGAATGACGGCATTGGCTCAAGTCGAACAAATGTCAAAAGAACATTTTAAATGTCTTGTTTTTGTTTCGGCACTGCAAGGAGCTCGACATGCTGACATCCGAACAAGGTTGTTGAGGAAACTGGAGACTCAAGAGACTCCTCTTGTCTGCACGTTAGCTGACCTTGTTAAAGAATGCGAATTAGTAACGAGTTTGAAAATAGATTCGGACGTCATCGACAACGTACAAAATGTTAATGCAGTAAATCAAATGAACAGGAAGAAGCCTCGACCTGGGTTCCCTAGCTAGCAAGGATATCCCCCGATCTTCGACCAAAGGTGTTTGTTAGAAAAGATTGTCCGAAAAATCAGCCAAAAGCTCAACAGAGAAAAAATAAAGCAATTAAGAAGATTGTTGGTAAGGTGGTTGCCAATCGGAGGTACACTGAGGTTAATTTTGGTGACACTTAGGTTAGAATGCCGACGTCACACTCATCAACAAGGAAACGTGGGAACAAATCGGTTCACCTGCCTTGGAGAGGTCAACGGCGACACTGGGAGCTGCAAATGGAAGTCCGATTGAGATCCTGGGACAATTTGATGTAAAGTGTAAAATTGTGTGGCCATTCAGTACTACTCTCCCCAACACTTTGCTGCTTCTGCTAACCGTGTGATGAACCTCTGTTTAATTTGAACACATTGACAAGCTGGTTGCTAAGTTGGACATAGTTAGCGTTTGCCACATATTTTAAAAAGGCTTGTGAGTATTGCTGCTGATTAGGTTTATTATTGCATACTTAAATTTCAAGCTTGCCGCTCCGAAAGCTTGCCAATGTTGCAGTTGAAGTGACGCGCGTGCCCGTGTTTTCGAGAAATATTTGAGTTCACAATTATTTTGCAAATTAAATATTTAATAAGTTATTAAAAATGTTAGGGTGAGAGTTGTCGATGGGTCTATTTTTGAAAACCGAACCAGCCAGAAAATCTGACCCGACCCAACCTATTTTCGTTTTTTCTTTTGTGACCCGACCCACTTTGTCTAGCACAGAATTGATAGAGCGGCCACAGGCGCAGTCGGGACGGGGGGTGTGGGGGTGAAGCACCCCCCACTATTTGACACGCCGTCGGTAAAAATATATTGTCAGTTAAGAATATGGGTATTGTCGGCACAACTTATATTCAGTTAAAAATATATTGTCGGTAAAATTTATATTATCAGTTAAAAATATATTGTCGGTAAAATTTATATTATCAGTTAAAATATAATGTCAGTGAAGATATAATGTCGGTCGGCTACGCTGTAAGATGGTAGCGCACAGCGGCGTATCCGGGAATTTCGTAATGAGGGGCCCGAAAATATTTTTTCAGTTTTTTTTTAAATTTATATTTCTGTCGTTTTGCAGTTCGTTGTAAGTCATCTTGATTTTTTTATTCAGTAAAACCAAACATAAGAAATTTAACTTTTTATTTACTCTTTTTTTTCCTGCTCTTTTTTTCTTTCTCTCACTTTTATTTCTCTCGTTTTCTTTCTGTATTTTTTTCTTTCTGTAGCAATGTCAACCCAGGACACCTCTTTTTTCCATGGCCCAGAAAAATAGTACAGAAAAAACCATTTTCAATTTATTCTCTGACCATCTCATGAACCGGCTAAAGGTACGGTTGCAAGGCGGACAAATTCCCAAAATAAGTTCAACTGCTTATGTTATCTTTGTAGCCAAGAAAAAATCTCGCTGTCAAAAATCATAGAAGTAGTCGAGTTTTTCGAGTTTGTCTTGAACCGTTCCAGTTGGAGTTTAACAAATGATAGAGTCTCGTATAATCACTCCCACAAAAACGTTTACCAATGAAAATAAAAAGCCATTCTTTTCGAAATAAATAATATTTCGCCTTCTGTAATAAATGATAACTTTTTTCTGCCTGATAGAAACGATTCTAGTATACTTAATACTACAGCTAAAAAATTATTTTCAGCTTCGAAGTATCTGATGAACTCCGCAGCACAATGAACAAAACGGTGTCTTGTGTTGACATTGCTACAGAGAAAAAAATACAGAAAAAATGAGATAAAAAAGAGGGAAAAATAAGTTATTATAAAATTTAACTTCAAACCGTTTAGTTTTGTCTCACAGAATAAAGGAAATTATAAATGATTTAAAACGGGTTGTATAACGACAGAATTCAAAATTAAAAAAAAAATACAAATTTTCAGACCTTCTCCTTTATAAAATTTCTGGATCCGCCACTACCAAAATTAGATGTTTTTTTAATAACGAATATATAAAACCAGTAATTTATTTTTTAGAAATGACTAAAAAATTTGTCTTTAAAATGGGATGGTTACACCCCCCTGGGCGCAGTCCTACCATTGGGAATGCTGGGGATGCATACTCCACCAGCCTCAGAGCTTAATTTTTTAATGAATAAATAAAGTTAAACGTACACAAAACAACCTCCCGCTAAACACCAACTATCTATCTAACCTAGATAGTTATAAAATATGAAGAAGTCTACGGGCATCAGCAATGCGCAATTAATATCTTATTACTAGGTAATAAGGTTACTAAGTAAGGGCTCCTATCACTAACACCGAAGAAGTCTAACATGAAGAAGTCTACGGGCATCAGCAATGCGCAATTAATATCTTATTACTAGGTATACCTAAGTAAGGGCTCCTATCACTAACACCGACTTTTGCGATCACACCATTCACACCGACACTTTTTGAAATGTCGGTGTCAACGCCAACCAGTCGGTGTCAACGCCAAACAGTCGGTGTCAACGCCAAACAGTCAGTGTCAACGCCAAACAGTCAGTGTCAACGCCAAACAGTCGGTGTCAACGCCAAACAGTCGGTTATAAAAAAAATTGCTTCCCTCTATCGATTGTAATGAAAACTTTGCTCCATCGAAAACGACTCCAATTCATTGCGACACCGCAGACTGATATCACGGTTCTGTATAAGTATAACACAGAGATCAGGAAGTCGTTGTATAGACATTAGCGGTGCCACAGTCTGTGATACGTGTATGCGGGTGGTGCTGCTTAATGCTGATCACCAACTGCATTCGCCGGGCAGATTGCTTCGTGTGGTGGGGTAGCTCTAGTTGCTTATGAGCAGCGGGATTTTACCTCTCACGAATATGAGGTTGTTGGCCGCGAAAGTAGGCGATTTCGTCGCGCACCGGGTCGATTCGTCTCAAGGTTGGCGTTTTCGTCGCGACTTCGCGATGAAAATCGCTTTCGCGACCACATGGCAGGTATTCCAGTGTAATTTTCAATCCAGCTGCTCGCACATTTTACATATGAAAACGATATCAATTTCTCCTGTTTAAGAAAAAACATTTTTATAAACAATTGTCTTCAGTTGCAATAAAACGACTATTTACTAACCCTTTGCAGTTTTTTGATATTGTGACAAAGTAACTGTTTTGTCACACTTCAGGTGCGTCCTCCGTATACACATGTTGCAAGACAATGCCCGAGCATTCTTGGCAACAGTTTTGTTACAACAAACACAGATGCTTTTCATTTTTCGCTGCTAACAATCAACAACTCCGTCGAAAACTATCACAAATTAAATTACTACTAGATACAACTATCACCATTAGTCAACTTGCCTAGATAAAACATATAGATAATTAAGTAAAAATAATAATTTAAATATTTTTTTAATAATTAAAAATAATAATAAAAATAAATTACTATTATTTTAGAAAATAAAAAACCTAATTACGGAAATTTTTTGTCATATTCTTTAATTAAACTTTTCTAACGTAAATAGATATTTTATAATACGTTGATATTTCTATAATGTCAAATCTTTGATAAAATATAGTATTTTTCTTATTCAAATAATCACTATCTAATGCAAGCGCCACCAAGCGACATTTTTACAGTCGCTTGAACGATTAAAAAGCACCTTTAAGTCATATCAGTTCGTAAGTTAAATACAGAGACAGGACTCGGACGCGCTAACACCGACTCGGACGCGTTAACACCGACTCGGAGGCGTTAACACCGACTGGGCCGCGTTAACACCGAATTTTTAGCGATGACACCGAAGTTTCGGTGTCATCGCAAAATTCGGTGTCACTGACGTTCCCCCTAAGTAAGATATGCTTGCCAACCGAAGGCGATTATGTCCTCCCAACTAGCAGCTTATAAATGAGGATATTCAGCTAAAGCGATTCTTATTTGGTTTTAAGTTGTTTTCTGGTTTTCTATTCTTCGTTGTTTCCTGGCGTTAATCGTTTAAAAAAAAATTTAAAGAAAAATTGAGTTCGTGCAAGTTTAGAACATTATTTTTTCCATATACAAATGGAAAATATCCTGTTTTCTGTGAAGTCTAAAGGTGGTAAAGTACTTAATTTGTTTTTAATAAATCAATATTTGTTTTACTAATTTAACTGCACAAATTCTAATTATTGTGCTATATTTCGTTTCAAACCTATACACTCTTTGAATAGGTATAGTCTGGTAGATTTAGCTTTTGATACGGAAATTTTAATAGACAAGCCAAAAAGTACATTAAACTATAGTATTTATTATAACTAAGAGCTGGGAAGAGATACCAGACACAGATCGGTCCCTAAAAAAAGTTATTAGCAAAAGAAGTTGCTCAAAACTCGCGAATCTGTTTATTAACGCCAACCAATCAAAAACCAGCTTTTTCTATTTCTGCGTAAAAAGTGACGCTTAATTTACAAATTATCTCAACGAAATTTAAACTTTTTACGCTCAAATGCTCATAAAACAGTTTAGTTATTTATTTCTATGTTTTTTTAACGAAATTTTTATTTTCCGTTTGCTTATGGAGCTGCACGAAGAATGTTGTTGATTATCAAATGCTTAAAGGCTTAAACAGACTTAAACTGCCTTTAAACTAGTTTAACTCCTATGTATAAACGATTATGTACACTCAACTAGTCTACGTTTTCGAAATTCTCCAGTATTTAAAAAGCAATGCAACCTGAAAACACAACCTTATTTGAAAATAGCTGAAGGGGTGCCGGTTATGGGAATCGTACCACTTTTTAAAGGAAGACCATGCTTTTGACCACTTTTTAAAGGAAGACATCTTAAAAACAAGAAATTTATCAAACACTGGTTTTTAGAACAACATACATTTAATTCTAAAAACAAAGTATAAGTTTCAACTTATTAAATAATTATAATAATAACTGTTATCTAGCTTCAAAAATTATTATATTGAGCACAATTCAGTCGAGCAGAAGACTCAGATCTTCATCCATGACTTTACTTCTTGTGTCCACCACACATATCAAGAGTGCTGTAGACAGAAGGTTCAGGGTTGCCAGACTGAGAATGGTTTGCCAGCTGCTGTTACTTGGCTGTGACACTTAAATGCTTCCGAAGAGACCTTCTAAACACTAAACACTGACTAACACCACTTTAAACATTGTCAAATTTTAATTCAATTCAGAGACAGTTATAACAACACTGACTAACACCACTTTAAACATTGTCAAATTTTAATTCAATTCAGAGACACTGTTAACAACTTTTGTCGTGCTGGCTGAAGTAAACTGGGAAGTGTAGATTATGAGGATTTTGTAGATAAATAATGCACATCATATCATAGTCAAATTGTTTGCTGTTTATTATAACACACAAGCAAACAGTTTTGACATTGAGACAATGCTTAGCAATATCCTCATGTGCAGAAGAACTTGTTACAACAATAATAGACGTGTAACTGGAGGAAAGATACAAGAGCTATTTTAATAAGTTATTAATAACCATCAAAACCCTGCAGAACAAAGAAGACATTTTCTCAAGAACTTGATAAGTTTCTATATATCACTTTAAATAAAAATGTAATAACTGCTCACATTGGCCAACTCTGACATTTACACATATTTTACTATTATAGATATTATTTACAAGACCACTAATATAAAGTCAGTTATCTTAAACTTTGTCACAGCAACATTTACAAGCTTATACAAGAACCTTCAAAACTGTTTTAAGAGCATCAAATTTTTTGCCAATTTAAAGAATAAATACATCCAACAACAAAGACTGATTTTGGGCAAGCCTAACTAAAATAGTATCTCATCGATTTTAACAGTTTTTTTCATACAGGCCTTCACATATATTGCCCTTAAACATATCTACTTCAAGATTATCAGTATGAAGAGATTTATTACAAACTTTACCATAGCAATATTTACAGGCAGATACAATGTAGCTCATATTTAAAACATGAACAACTTTTAAAAGAGCATGGGCTTTTTTTAAAAATTTCACATTTACCACTTATACAATAATTAGGCTATCTGGGCTATCAGGTGCTGCCTCTATGTCAGTATTAATGAGACACAACTTAAAATCTATTTTTCCCAGCTCCATCTGTCATTGTCTAAGAAATACTTCAATTTCATTTCCTGAAAATGAGTTTTCAAATCATGCATTTTCAGTTGAGGTAGCTTTCCAGGAATAATTTTTGAACTACTTTATATTTGGCTGGAATAATTGTTTATTGTGTGGAAAACTTAGATCTTAAATTCTTTTTATTGGAGCTAGATCAGCTAGCTACTAGAACTAAAACTAACACAAGGTTTGGGCTGATTATTTTTCTTTGCTTTGTTATTTACTTATGTATACAAACATCATTTATAGAGTTAAACTGTCAATTAAAATTGTATCTCCAATTACAGTTGCAGAATTCAATAGAGAAGTTTTCCCATCTTGTTTCAATATTTAGATTATTTTAAGTTTGTCTTCAGTAGCAGATTTACACACAACGCACTCCATTGCGATATTAGTTACATTTAGATTAAAAAATGTGCTAACTACAATACAAACTTACCATAACCAAACTTAACAGACGTAATAACACGAATAAAAGAAAATAAAAAAAATACCAGAATGACTGACAAAAGACAAGACAAGATTGACCGAAGAAAAACCTATGTACTATGCTATACAAACTATACAATTATACAACTATATAAATGAATAGGAAATTAAAAAAAACGCTGCCAAGAATCCAAAATCGTCCAAATCAAAATCGAAGGCTTAAATAATAAATTAAGATATTGAAGAGAAATCGAATTCAAACGCGATAAAACCGGCAATGCAAAATGAATACAAAGACAACGCAAATATAGCATAGAAAACGAGCCTTTATTGAATTCTTATTGGCTGAGCGCATAGATATCTATGGCTGAGCGAGTAAATATGTTACTGCGCGTAACGCGACATTGTCTTACGTAATGAGACAAAAGAGTACGCCTAAAATCATTAATAACTAGAGTACCATAACTGCTCATTCGTGGTATCTTCATACAGACATTCTACAACATATTCTCTATTGAATGGTATAAAAATTGGCTTGTCTATTAAAATTTCCGATATTGCCTCGAAAAACTGCTAGATCTACCAGTCTAGTAGGTATGTATTGCGTTTAGTGCGTGTGAAGGAGAGTGCATGTTCGTCACTCTGTAGACTAAACAAAAGAACTGTTTTTTATTATTTTTATAAATTATAAAGGCACGATATTATTAATGCTATTTTGTATTGTATTTGTACGGAGATTGAATAGGAACATACACATTTCTTATGTTCAAAAACACAATTTTCTTACAACACACTACCTACGTTATATTATAGAGATCAGTGCTACCTACTTTATGATAACTTTAAAATCGATAAAAAAAATATATAATATAATTCTTTCAGATATTACTGTCAAAATTACTTATATATGAAAAATAAATTTTTTTAAATTTAAAAATTAAGAAAAATGAAGTTTTCAAACAGTTTAAGTATAACTTATATATTTGTAGATACGTTTGTGGAACTTTTACTTTAGTCCAGGAGAATTAAAAATTTTCCTTGTTGTACCTAGACAAAATTTGAAGCAAGCTGATTTTCGGATATTTTGTTTGTAATACGTTTATGAATCTTCTTGCAAAAATCGGTTGAAATCGTCGTTTCGGAAATTGGTTTTTTGACGCTTTTTTGAAAGAGATTTACCGTAGTGAGCGATAAGTTAGCATTTTCGTAAATTGTCGTAAAACATCGAATTTCTAAGTCAGTATTTTGTAAAACATCTATTTTTTGGAGTGTTTATTGTTCTTTTTCGAAATGGGTGAACTAAATGAAATGGTATGTTTAATTTGTCGAACTGAATTCCGTTCCGACAACGTCTGTGATACAGTCAAGATGGTTACACTAGGACCTAGTGTTAAAGGTATTGAAACGTTATGTCAATTCAGCGTTTTACGTGGTGATGAACAGTTAACAGATTATCTCATTAAATAAACCAAATGTAGCTAATGTTCATGACCATTGCCGGAGAGACTACACTAACAAAAGAAGTTTCGATCAATTGAAACGAAAGAATGAGCAGCATGCAGAAGGTGTTGGTGTTGATCAAGAGAATTTTAAGTGTAAATTATTACGATCGTCTGTCGACACTTTCAATTGGAAGCAACATTGTTTTTTGTGTGGAAAAATAGTTTTTGGAGAAAGTAAAAAAGATTTAAAAGAAGAATCAAGTTTTGTGATGACATTGAAATTCAGAAAAACTATAATTGAAACTTGCCACAAAAGAAATGATGCATGGAGTGTAGAAGTTCTTGGTAGGTTAAATTCATGCAATGACTTACCAGCTGAAGAAGCTCGTTACCACAGAGTGTGTCATTCTGCGTTCCTAAATGGTAGATCATCACATGTCGGAGATAATACCGCTGGCCGAAACCATCCAGGTCGACATCAAGATAACGACATGTTAATTACTTTTGAAAAACTGTGTGACTGGTTAGAGGAAGAAGATCAAGGAATTTATACAATAGCTGAATTGCAAATTAAAATGCAAGAATTATCGGAAGATGGTGAAGCGTATTCATTAAAACATATAAAACGAAAGCTGGAAGAACGCTACGCTGAGCACATATTTTTTGCCGAAGTTTGTGGTCGGAAAAATGTTATTTGCTTCCGTAACATGGCATCTCACATTATAACTAAGCAATGGTATGCTGAAAAAAGAGTAGCATAGAAGATGAGAGTGAGCGTATCATAGTGGCAGCAGCAAAATTGATAAGAGCTCAAATAAGGGAAATGTCCTCAAATGAAACATATCCAGGAACTGATGATTTCTCAAATATTGAAAATGCCAAAAGGTGGATTCCTAGTTTGTTGAAAATCTTAGTAGAAAATATTGTTTGTAATGAAATAAAACAAGTTTCCATATGTCATTCTATTGTGCAGGGGGCAAGACAAAGATCTCTTATTTCTCCAATTTTGTTTGGCGTTGGAGTTAGTTTAGATCACGCCTTTGGATCTAGATGGCTGCTTGATTTGCTGTCACGGTTGGGATTTTCAATTTCATATGATGAAGTTAAACTTTCTAAACAATCAGTGGTTCAGAATGACTCCCCTGATACTCCTCAGTCTTTTCCTCAATGTTTTACGCAATGGTCTGGTGATAATCTTGACCACAACGTTATCACTTTAGATGGAAGTGGTACCTTTCACGGTATGGGCATCATATCAATGTCTACTCCGTGTAATCGATTAGGGTCAGGACACTTTGCTGAATCAGCTGTACCCCGATTGTCACGCCTAAAATCCAGTTGTGTTGTGAACAACCGAGGTATTCCTATACTGGGATACACATTCCCCGACAAGTCATCATTATCATTGATGTCTTTCAAGCCCATTTCTCAATTAAATTTTCCTTCTGTGTTGCCTCCTTCTTTAAACTTGGAACTTGCCTGGAAAATCGGTATCTTGTGCTTAGATGAAGATCAGCAAAGGCCAAATTGGTCTGGCTTTATGGAACATGCTTGTAAGCCAGACGGAGATTTCAGATCATCATCAGACATAAGGATGCTTCCGATTATTGATTTGAATCCTAATGACATGTCTTGTATTTTTTCCACGTTAACTTTCATAGAACGCCAGGCTGAAAAGCTCAGCATTCCAACGGCTTGTGTGACTTTCGACCAGCCGCTGTGGTTAAAGGCTGTTGATATTGTGCATTCATCCAAACTGAACATAGTATGTCGTCTAGGTGGGTTTCATGTCTTGATGAATTATTTGGGCAGCATTGGTCATGTCATGGCTGATCGGGAAGCAAATTTAACGTGAGACTTTATTTACAGTGGTCTAACTGAAATTCTTATTCATTATTTTAAAGAAATTGTACTACTGGACCTACCATACAAACTTTATATAACCAAACAAAAGGGATATAGGCACACAGACAAAGGACACAGGGCGGAAAATAAAGAAATTGTTATTTTTAGGTGTTTTTGTTGTTTTTCTGTTTGTTTTTTTATTGTATGTTGAAATTATTTATGGATTTATATGTATGCTTTTTAATATGTGTATATTAAATAGTATGTAACAAGCAATTTTCATATTAATCTTAATTTATTTTGCACATTTAGTCAAAAACGGCACAATAAAGTAGTTTATTTGTATCTGTATATAATGTTGCGAGACAAATTTTAACTTATGTATATTTTGTATTAGGTAGTTTTCATCTATAGATTGAGTTATTTTTATTTAAATGGATTTTAAGAGCTGATATATTGTATATTTTATGGAAAAACGGCTCCATAAATCAGTTCGTTTTTTTTTTTTGATAATTTTTAATGTTTGTATATCATGCAATAAGTAACAATAAAGCATTCAGCTTAAACTTTAGTTATTTTCATCTAATTGGATTAAAAGAGCTGGCATATTCAATTAATTTACCGATTTTAAGGCCGATTTTGAAAATCGTCTGTAATTTTTTTAAACGATGAGTTGGAAGGGTGGATTTTTAACTAATTGTTGCTAACACATATACCTACAAAACAAAATATCAAACTGCTTTGCTTCCAATTATGCCAGCTTTTTTTTAATTCTCCTGGACTACTTTTTCAAAAACAGCAACAGTTTGTTGTGGAATTTGTAGTTATCGCGCTGCATTATTAATTATATCACAATGAGTGATTCGAAGGAAGAATATGAACAAATTCAGGTGCTTGATAATCGGATATGATTAATGATTAATCTTTCACTTAACTGAGAAAATTTTTTGCGGTAAACATGGGCACCCGCAGGAATTTTTGCATGGGGGCAAGCTTCTTATTTTTACTCTCTTCGCCTCTCATGTTTCTTGGAGGCCCATTTACACAACTATTAACTAATACAAGCTGAAATAAATATACTAAGAATAAACCATTTAACCAGTGGTGGATCAGTGATTCTGGATAATTTTCATGCATCAGTGTTTAGAGAAACGTAAATGTAGTCATCGGGGAGGATATACCCCCAAAGAATGCCACTGGAGTTAAGCTGGCAGACTCGATTAGTATGGGATTACGTACGTAGAGTGAATGTATGGGTGAAGCTAGCAGACTCGGAAACAAATTTCACTTTAAAAAAAAACATCGGTAATAAAAGATACAGGTCTATTAAGTTATAATATGCACTCAAATTCAATACACCCACAGAAATTCCGAAGAAATCGAGTTGGTTCTAAACGTAAACAATAGATAGCCTGAGGCGCACGGCGGATGGCATACACAGAGCATTCTATAGCGCTTACTTAAACAGAAATGATTTATTATATCTGAGCTTTCGAACTAACTTGCGTTGAATATTTGAATTAAAAATCTAAAGGAACTCAGTAACGATGTACTGGTAAAATAATATTTAATGTGTGACAATATTTTAACATTTTTTTTATTAAACTGCAAACACTCGTAAATGTACATATGTATTGATATCAACGATTATGCCGTCATGGTCTTTCTACAAGATTCACAAATATAACATTTCGAATCAAAAGACTTCTGGGACACATTTTCGCAACTTCTGTGGAACCATTGGTCGCTTTTATCGCATGTGATCATGTCCTCCTCCGTGCCGTTGTCCTTAATAAAATTTAACTTGCAGTGGCAGTACAATTCAATTGTTTCCTCCATTGGCGCCGGTTTTGACAATTTACCAAAGCAATCCATGGTAGAGAACTTGCCTTCATTAAAGGCAAATTCAATTTTCTGCCTCAAATTGTGTGTTGTGTGCGTGCAGGATTTTACGCTCCGTTGAATTATAGATAAAAAACTAATTTAAAAACTCTAATTAATTGAAATTCTAAAATAATTAAATTGAAAATAATCTTCTGCTTCTTTTAAGTTAATTTAATTATCAAATTTTGTTAAAAATTAAAAGTTGTTTGTTGTTTGCCTGCCACCGATTTATTGGTGAGTCTCTTCAAAAGAAATACCTGGAAAAAGAAAGAAATCACATCTCTGATCAAACAATCTGATCACAGACAGGTTGAATCTTTTGGCAGGACCACCAAACTTAAGCGAGATCATCATCAACATTTTGAATTCTTCAAACGTTGACGCTACAAATTCTCAGCTTGGCCATACTAAAGAATTGGTTCGAATTTATCAAAAATTTCAACGACAATTCTATGTATAACATTTTATGCAGTAAATTGCTAAAGTTTTACATTTAAAAAAAAAGCTAATTAAGTCAGAAACTTCAAAATTATACGATCTGAAAAGTCTCAAGAACTATTTCATCTCAACGTTGATATTATATTCTCTACTTAATATCTCTAATAAAATTAGTAATTAAACTCGAAAAACTCATGAAAATTAAAATAAAGAAAAATGAACAGTAGAAATTCAATGCTAATGATTTTTAACAAATAAATACAAATTAAACAATCGAAATTCTTCTACTGTATCTTCAACGACAATTCTGCTCCAAAGCAGACGTCATAACCGCATTCAGCAAATCAGAAAGCTCAGAAGAAACCAACTAAACCAATCAGCAAAGACCGTACAATTCAAGCGCGTAGTAACAACTTTTGATTTCAATCGCCATTATTCCTTTCAAAATTCAGTCGTGATTTTTAAAAGTTTAATTATTTTATTTACCTCTTCAATTATAATTTCATTCTATTGGTCATTTTACTTTAATTTATTTTGTTATATTTTTATTATATTTTAAGTGTGCATACACTACATTATAATTGTCCATAACGTATATATAACCTATATATAAGTTATTTGTTCAAGTTTCGATCTTTGTGAACTGGAAAAGTTGTGTTTTGTGTTTGTCGAATAGGTTTCTTAAATATTTTTAACAGTTGATATGCCTGGAGGAAGAACGAAGGCAGAAGTAAAAGATCTGTTGAACGATATTGCAGGGTTGCGGCTATGTGAAAGCTGTGTGAAGTGTAATGAGGAGAGGTTGAAAGATTTAATGAAACTGGAGGAGAAACGAACGTTCGCTGAAGAGATCAAAGAGGTGAAACAAGTCATGGGCGAGGTGAAGACACATCTAGAGAGAAGTACAAAAAATGAAAAAATACTGCTTGAGCAGAAGGAACACATCCAAGAGTTAAGAATAAAACTAGAAAGTTTTAGCAAAGATTCAATAGATAAACTAGAAGAGTCCAGAGCAACAAATAAAAAGTGGTCAGAATTGTTTAAGGACAGGGTTGAAGTATTGACATCAAATGTCAAAAGTATCCAGCAATCTGTAGAAGATACAGGTACAAAAATAAATATAGCTGCAGACAGACAGAGAAGAGTAAATAACATTGTAATATATAACATGCCAGAGAATGATAACAATTCCAGAACCAAGGATAAAGAAAATGTGCTGAAACTGTTAGGAGACATCACTGAAATACAGATAGAAAAAGATATTAGCGATGTGTACAGACTTGGAAGTAAAAGTGAGCTGCAAAAACCCAGGCCTGTTTTGATAAAGTTTGCAAATCAGACAATTAAGAATTTGGTAATGGAGAATGCACCAAAATTGAGAGGATCAGATTCAACAAGGAATATTATGCTTGGAAATGATTTATCTAAGGGAGATAGGCAAGAATGTAGGAGATTGTTACAGGAAAAGAAGGAGGAAATCGGAAGGAAAGAGGATGTTAGTAAGTGGATCTTTAGGATTAAAGGAAAGGTTGGAGATTTTCATGTAGTAGCTTTTAAAAAACAAAATTTACAGTAAAGACCAGCCAAAGTAGAGTTGAGAAAACTAGATTAAATGTTTGGTGTAGAAACAATGATTTGAGAAAAATGAAGGTAGTAAAACAGATGCAGAACTATGTTTCAGTGTTGTTGTCAAATGTGGACTCTTTATCAAATAAATTCATGGAATTGCAGTTGCTTTTGGGGTCTGCAAAAACTCTGCCAGATTTAATATTGCTAAATGAGGTCAATCCTAAAAATTTAAGATTTCCACAATCAATTTCAGAATACCAGCTGAAGGGATGGCAAATATTATCTTCTGGGTTTCAGAAAGATGGTTGCAGAGGATTATTATTGTATTATAAAGAGAGTCTTTCAGTAATTGAAATAAATATGAAAATAACATTTCAGGAAAAATTATGCATTAGATTGCTAACTTCTAGAGATTTTTTGAATATTTTATTTATTTATAGAAGCCCAAATAGTTTATCAGAAAACAATGAACTTCTTATTGACCTGCTAGAAGAATTCATGTTGTTGAAAGGTAATCATCTTTTGCTGGGAGATTTTAATTTTCCAGAGATAAATTGGATGACTTCGAGCTGTCAGGGTTTACATACAAGAATCGAAAATAGATTTTTGAAGTTTTTGGATGACAGGTTTATGATTCAACACATCACGGAGCCAACCAGGTTTAGACCTGGCCAAACTCCACACTTATTAGATCTTGTGGTAACTTCAAGAGAGTCTATAGATAGTATCAGATATCTTTCACCATTGGGAGGCAGCGATCACTCGATTATTTCGTTCAATGTTTGTTTGGAGATTGAAAGCAGCTCTGGTTGTAACAGTAACAAACGACCTTGTTATGATCTGGGAGATTATACTGGTTTCAATGATTTAATTGGTGGAGCTCTGACTACGGTGCTTGGGGATGGTATTTCTGTGGAAAATAAGTGGTCGATTTTCCGAGATACGTTGATGGAACTTACAAAGCGATTTGTTCCTCACAGAGCTAAAAATAATAAATTCCGCTTTAGAATGACACAGGAACTGCGTACACTTATTAAGCTGAAACATCAATGCTGGAGACAAGTTTATAGATATGGGGCGACAGAGAAACTAGCTGAGTTTAGGAAATACCGTCAAAAGGTGAGGGTTTTGTCGGCACAACTTGAAAAAGAAAACCAGAACCTTATTGCTGCAAATTTTAAGACTAATCCCAAGAGATTTTGGAATTTTGTGCACAAAAAAGCTAAATGCAGAAATTCACCCGGCATGTTGACTGTTGATGGTTCTGTTCTCACAGAGGGATACGAGAAAGCGAAGGCGTTTGCAGAATTCTTTGCCTCTGTGTATGTGAGTGATACAGGTTCGGGTTTGACAAATATTCTGCCTTTTAGTCCTGGAGTACCTGAGGATGGTATGGATGAAGTAAAGATAGATTCTAGAATGCTTGGCAAAAAGCTAAGAGAACTTGATGGTAATAAATCGGCTGGACCAGATGGAATTCACCCTAGGGTTCTGAAAGAAACATGTGCATCAATTAACGTTTATTTAAAGCATATATTTGAATGTTCATTGCAATCGGGAGAAGTGGTGAGGGATTGGAGATCCAGTTGTGTTGTTCCACTGTTTAAGAAAGGTCGTAAAGATATAATCTCCAATTATAGACCAGTGGCATTGACATCGGTTTGTTGCAGGATTCTGGAGTCAATCATTAAAGATCATCTGCTTGGATATTTTTTGAAAAATAACTTGTTTGCCAGGAACCAGTTTGGATTTCTTCCTTCACGCTCCACAACTCTACAGATGCTTGGTTTCCTTGATGTGCTTTCTAAGGCTGTGGATGTGGGAAATGAAGTTGATGTGTTATATACTGACCTGGAAAAGGCCTTTGACAAAATTCCGCATGAAAAATTGTTATATAAGTTGGAGAGATACAAAGTGCATAAACAGATTCTAAAGTGGATTGAAAACTATTTGAAAGACAGAACGTTTAGAGTGAGACTAAATGAAGAGCATTCCGAGGCTTTACGGGTGGAGAGTGGTGTTCCTCAGGGTAGTGTGTTGGGTCCTGTATTGTTCCTGATTTATATCAATGACATTTGTACTGTTTGCGAGAATATGTTTCTTTTTGCGGATGATGCTAAAATATTTAAAGTTTTGAGCAGTAAAGATGATTGTAGCAGGCTGCAGAATGATATCAGTAGAGTGGTGGAGTGGTTCAATAGATGGCAGATGCAGGTGAATATTGGAAAATGCTGTCTTCTCCATGTTGGGGGGAAGCATTTCATAAATAAATATCATTTGATAGATTTAGATGGCACCACGTGTGAGATACCAACAATTGAATCAGTTTCGGATCTCGGTATTATTATGGATTCAAAACTGCAATTCAAAGAACATATTTTATCTCGGGTAAAGAAAGCCAACATGATGCTGGGCATAATAGCAAGAAATTTTAGAAAATTGTCAGATGAAGCCTTTATTACTCTATATAAAGCCTTGGTGAGGTCCCAGCTAGAATATGGAGTACAAGTGTGGAACCCATATAGGCAAGGATTGATCGATGCAGTAGAAAGGGTGCAGAGAAGGGCGACTAAACTGCGGCCATCCTGTGTGGGAATGCCATACGAAATGAGATTGAGAAAATTAAAACTTCCGACATTGAAATATAGAAGAATCAGAGCGGATTTGATTTTATTATTCGATTTGTTGGCTGGAGATCTAAGGAGCTTGGTTTGTCCGTCCCTGACCTTCTGTACGTATGAAAGAACCAGAGGCCACGATAGAAAGCTGGTGACATCAGGTGCACACAAAGACTGCAGGAAGTATTTCTTTGGTAATAGAGTTATTCAGGAGTGGAATAGATTGCCACAGTCGGTCGTGTCAGCTGGAGATAAATATACTTTTAGGATATTATTAGATGCTTTTTGGGGTGAAAAGGCTTATGAGTTGTGAAGACGGGGGTTTTAGATGTGTTTTATGTTTAGTTTTTGATCTGCCTCTAATTGCGTGACATTTTGCAATGTTTTTGGTTTGCTTTGAGGTCGCGTTGGGTTTTAGATAGGTTTTCTGTTTAATTGACACTATGTTTTCGGTTTGCATGTGATGTCGTGCTGGTTTTCTGATTACTTTTGAATTGATTCATTCATTAGTGGTGTTGACAGTTTTCTTTTTTTCGGTTCATTTGTGGGGTCCTGTTGTACTTTTTTTTCCTGTTCGTGCGTTTTTTTTTATATATTATGTTTTATGTTTAGTTTTTGATCTGACTCCATATATGCGACATTTTACTATGTTTTTGGTCCGCTTGAAAGTTCGCGTTGAGTTTTAGATATGTTGTCTGTTTAATTGACATTATGTTTTCGGTTTGCTTGTGATGTCGTGCTGATTTTGGATATGTTTTCTGATTACTTTTGAATTGATTCATTGGTGGTGTTGACATTTTTCTTTGTTTCCGGTTCGTTTGTGGGGTCGTGTTGTGCTTTTTTTCTGTTCATGTGGTTTTTTTTTTTGTTTGTAATTCGGCAAGGAGTTATTTAACTCGTGTTGACAACATAATAATAATAATAAAAATCCTTTTGGTGGTACTTGCACGTTGCCGGGTCTTTTCCCAGCGCCAGAGTGACAGCGAATGCTATTGAGAAGGGGCCGCAATCATTTCCACCTTCTTGACGCTGAACCGTCTGATGTTTTATTACCAGCGTCTTTTCGTTGAATTGTTTTGTTAAAAAAACAATCGTTCTGATATCTGAAGGTCTGAGCGTTCTTCCTAGACTGTCATAAACGTCCACTTGACCGGATTTGCAAAATCTGTTGCTGATTGTGATCCAGTGATCACCCCCTTGGTTTATTATTTGAATAAATGTTTTGGAGGGGGTTTCTCCAGATGCCGTGACTTTTATATTAGTTAGAAAGTCAACGTCCATGAATCCACCCAGGTTTGGATTTTGCTGACTTAGAATACTAAGGGCCCTGTTTATCGGTTCAGAACTGAACCAACCGCTTCCTCGGAGAACGTTGGAAATACTATTTGAAATAGCCAACCTTTCATTTAAGTTGCAGCTTTTTTCGTCAATTTTATTGATTAAATCAATTTTTGTGACTGGTGTATATATGTATATGTATATGTATTCTACTATATAACATATCAGTGAAATTCGCGTCTTTTCCTGACGACTTATTAAATATTAAACCTAGGGGTGTAATAAAGATTTTTGGATGTTTATTAAAAGACCACTAGATGATTGTGGGCACTTTAAATGGTTGCTTAATAGTGGATAGTTACTGAGATATAGCGGTTGACGTAAGTCGTATTTTTCGCAATTCTGCTATAGAACATATCAATGAAATTCGCGTCTTTTCCTGACGACTTATTAAATATTAAACCTAGGGGTGTAATAAAGATTTTTGAATGTTTATTAAAAGACCACTAGATGATTGTGTGGCACTTTAAATGGTTGCTTAATAGTGGATAGTTACTGAGATATAGCGGTTGACGTAAGTAGTATTTTTTGCAATTCTACTATATAACATACTAGCAGTGCCCGTAGCGGCTTCGCTCGCATGAAATTAGAGAGTTTGAACCGTGCATCCATAGTAGAGATCATTTTTTAGGTCTCGGCTCGGCCCGTCGACAAATTAGCCCAGCCCGTTTTAAAAACCCAAACTCCTGGCCCGGCACAGCCCGTCTGAATTAGGCCCGGCCCATTTTTACAGGCCTAGAAGTTCTATATACTTGATGAAAAACTTCGGCCCGTCCCACCTTGACCTCAGGTTTGACCCGGCCAAACTGAAGACCCTAAAATCACTAAAATATCTATATACTTTGTGAAAAACCTCGGCCCGTCCCACTTTGATTTAAAGTTTGGCATGGCCCGTGTGAAGACTCTAAAATAACGGCTTGGCCCGGCCGATGACAAACTGGACTTAGCTACTTTTAACCGGCACAAAACTTCAAAATACTAATTTTTACATTTGTAGCACTTACAGTTTGTGAGTAGCAGTTATTTTGAAATCAAATAACCCTTATTTCCACCCCACATTTGAGGTCCTGGAAACCAAATTTTCAAAAAATGCTAAAACACGTATTTCATTATTTTTGGAGTAGAAACTAAATACTAATTTTTACTTCTGTAGCATTAACAGTTTTAGAGTAGCAGCTACTTTAAAAACCAAATAGCCCAAAAAATGATGAAACACGTATATCTTTTTTTTGAGTAGATACTAAGTATTAATTTTTACATCTGTGGCAATTACAGTTGTTGAGTAGCAGTTACTTTAAAAACCAAATAACCCTATTTTCCACCCCACATTTGAAGTCCTGGAAACCAAATTTTCAAAAAATTGTGAAACCCGTATATCATTATTTTTAGAGTAGAAACTAAATACTAATTTTTACTTTTGTAGCATTAACAGTTTTTGAGTAGAAGCTACTTTAAAAACCAAATAACCCACATTTGAGGTCCGGGAAACCAAATTTGTAAAAAATGGTGAAACACGTATATCTTTATTTTTAGAAAAGTAACTAAATAATAATTTTTACATCTGTGGTATTTACTGTTTTTGAGTAGCAGTTACTATAAAAGACAATTAGCCTTATTTTTCACCCCACATTTAAAGTCCTGGAAACCAAATTTTCAAAAAATGCTAAAACACGTATTTCATTATTTTTGGAGTAGAAACTAAATACTAATTTTTACTCCTGTAGCATTAACAGTTTTTGAGTAGAAGCTACTTTAAAAACCAAATAACCCAATTTTCCAACCCACATTTGAGGTCCGGGAAACCGAATTTTCAAAAAATGGTGAAACGCGTATTTTTTTATTTTTCAAAAAGAATCTATATACCAAATTTCAAAATCTCCTCATTTTTGGTTTTCGAGATATACATTGTTTTAGAAAAAAGTTTGTTTTCCAGTTTTTCCCCTCGGGAGCAAAATTTTCAAAAATCCTTTCTTAGCGGATGTTTACGCTATAAAAGTAATATAAGTTCCAAATTTCACGTTTCTAGGATGAGGCGTTTGAGCTCGGCGTTGATTATCAGTCAGTCACTCACTCAGTCAGGACATGTTCTTTTATATATATAGATCAGTGAAATTCGCGTCTTTTCCTGACGACTTATTAAATATTAAACCTAGGGGTGTAGTAAAGATTTTTGGATGTTTATTAAAAGACCACTAGATGATTGTGTGGCACTTTAAATGGTTGCTTAATAGTGGATAGTTACTGAGATATAGCGGTTGACGTAAGTCGTATTTTTCGCAATTCTACTATATAACATATCAGTGAAATTCGCGTCTTTTCCTGACGACTTATTAAATATTAAACCTAGGGGTGTAGTAAAGATTTTTGGATGTTTATTAAAAGACCACTAGTTGATTGTGTGACACTTTAAATGATTGCTTAATAGTGGATAGTTACTGAGATATAGCGCTTTACGTCAGCGTTATAGAATGCCCAGTAAACATTGTAACCACTTTGTAACGTTTCTTAACCGTTCATTTTCGGTTACAAGAAACGCGTTTCTTTTCGGTTGTTTTGCTCATCGGCTGTGCCTGAGTAACGTTTTAGAAACGTTTCCCGTGTAACGTTTTAGAAACGTTTCCCGTGTAACGTTTTAGAAACGTTTCCCGTGTAACGTTTTAGAAACGTTTCCCGTGTAACGTTTTAGAAACGTTTCCCGTGTAACGTTTTAGAAACGTTTACAATGTAACGCTTTAGAAACCTCCTCTATTATTTGCTCATGCAAATTATTATCACTTCAAATACGTTCATCAATAGACAAAACTGAAACAATATTTGCAAATTTATAAAAAAGTTTATTTAAAGAAAGTCTTTTGAGCTCTATATAAATGTCATTTCTTCTCCTTGCGGTTCAGCCTCTCATGTGCAAACTTTATCCACTTCTTTGTCACAACCTCAATTTCCTTGGCTGACGAATCGTGGAAGCGTCTATTGGTTTGGAGAGTTTCTGAGAAATAGTTTAAAAAAATAGTTGTTAGATATCTAATATTTTTAAAATGACTTTGCTAATAGTTTAGTTAAGCTAACTAATGATAAGTTCTTTGAAAAAGGTGCTTTCCATTTTTCTTTTACCACCACTCCCTTTCCAATTGAACTTTTCAGCCAGCCCATCATCCATGGTGTACCGGAGCAGCCTACGACACGCCTCTGCCATTGTGTCTCCCCCAAGCTTTTGTAAGTCAATCACCTATACAAATGTTTGAATTTATGATAGTGATAACCTAATACAAAAATTTTAGATATCTAAGTACATGCTGTTATTGACTTACCAGAGCATCAAATAATTCTTTAGATTCTAATTTTGAATCCAACTGGTCAAATTGTACCATGGAGTGCATGGGGAAATGAACGTTTTCCGGAACTGCCGTATTAACTGCTGTCGTTGGCGGACTGACAAGAAGAGCTAGATTACTTTTAATTTCTTTCAAAACTTCCCATATATTAGTAAACTGTCCAACCACATATCTGCTAAATTATCGGCTCTAATTTTATCTAACTGCTCTTCATATTGTAACAAAGTTTCGATCAAAAAATCTAACTGATTATTATAACACAACGAATTTAACTGATTATTATAACACAGTGAGAATGAAATAAACTCGTTAGATGTTAGCAAATGCAGACAAAACACGATAGATTTACTGAAACAATAACGGCGTGACCTCACAACAAACAGATTTTTCGCGCACTTTCAGACTATATATAAGTTGTTCATAATTGGCATGGAGGCGGAGCTTACCAACTTGCCAGCCAATGTCAAAGAGCCTCAACTTTGGCTTATTTACATTACCTCATTCTTTTAACAAAAAGATTATGTTTCTTGTCAAGATTTAGCAAGAATGAACATTAGGAACAAGAAACAAACAATATTAGTTCTGTGAAAGGCATTAAACAAGAGCCAGAATTAGCTCCTTGCTTTCTTTCCAAAGTGTTATACCGGCAGAAATTACACCTCCTGGTGAAGGGTTCGAAGTTAAAACTCAAACAGTTTATGAAAAAACTGCTGATGGGGAAGAGTGAAAGGTGTCTATGACTATATACCCACGGGTTGGTAGACACTTGTGACATCAAGCAATTCGCTGGTAAAGCAAGAAGAATGTCTCACCTGAGAATAGGGCCATTTAGATTATGTCAGTGTGAATGAAAGTGAAATGTTTACAAATGAGTATGACCACGTAATGATAAATCATGGTCATATTCTTCGCAAGAGGAAACATGATTTTGTACTCCCTTCAATGCAACATCACTCTGCTAGTTTTGCTTGTAACTTTATTATTAGAATGCTCTTCTATGACTCTTACTAACCTAACTTCTTTCAACTCTATTAGCTGATTCAATAACGTTATTCTATTATTATTGTCTAAAATTAACTATTGCCAGTCATTATAATTAGCGGAATATTGAATGTTCGTTATAGACTAGACAGACTTTCTTTTAATTTCTTGTTTTTTTGCTTATTTTTTTATGATTTCCTGCGTTCTGTCAGGTCTTTTCTTAAAACACGAATAAATAAATAAAATAAAAATTCACAAACAGCGCAGGGGTAGTAGTAGTGTAGCAGGAAGCAGAGGTTTCAAATGGTTTAAAAATCTAATGTTTCAAATTGATTGGTGATTTTTAACCAGTATAGTTTGTTTTGTACCTTCAAATTATTTCTAACACAAGAGCTGTAGAAGCGAGTCGTTAATTAACTTTTGATTAGCATCTTATCTCATCCCAGGCGACTCGTTCGACGCTCTCAGTGAACCGATGAGATAGAACAAAATCTAGGAAAATATAATACGACACAATGCAAATACCATTTATTAAGCGTCTTTATTAAATGCTTTTTAGCAATTGAGTTTTATAAATAAACAAACACTTTACTTTTTCTATAAAATTATATATGCTATAAAAGATTTTTATATTATCCGTAATAATAAAACCATAGATATCTATGAATAAAACAAATCGTTACATTTTGGCTGCATTAGAAACGTTGTTGTAACTTCTTTTTAGTCGCAAATTACATGTTACTTTTACGTTACATTGGAAACGTTGCAGAAACGTTTCTTTTTAGTCGCAAATTACATGTTACTTTTTCGTTACATTGGAAACGTTACAGAAACGTTTTTTTTTAGTCGCAAATTACATGTTACTTTTTCGTTACATTGGAAACGTTACAGAAACGTTTCTTTTTAGTCGCAAATTACACGTTACTTTTCCGTTACATTGGAAACGTTACAGAAACGTTTCTTTTTAGTCGCAAATTACACGTTACTTTTCCGTTACATTGGAAACGTTTCTTTTTAGTCGCAAATTATACGTTACTTTTCCGTTACATTGGAAACGTTACAGAAACGTTTCTTTTTAGTCGCAAATTACACGTTACTTTTACGTTACATTGGAAACGTTACAGAAACGTTTCTTTTTAGTCGCAAATTACATGTTACTTTTTCGTTACATTGGAAACGTTGGAGAAACGTTTCTTTTTAGTTGCTTTGGGCCAGGTAACCTTTTCATAACCAGGTAACTGAAAAGTAACGGACAAGAAACGTTACAAAATGGTTACCATGTTTACTGGGTGCTCTGTGTATGCCATCCGCCGTGCGCCTCAGGCTATCTATTGTTTACGTTTAGAACCAACTCGATTTCTTCGGAATTTCTGTGGGTGTATTGAATTTGAGTGCATATTATAACTTAATAGACCTGTATCTTTTATTACCGTCCATGGGAAACCTTACCCCATACTAATCGAGTCTGCCAGCTTAACTCCAGTAGAATGCCAAAGGTGATGATGATTATAATGATATTGATATGACAATAGAGGGACTCACTGTTGTTACAATTAAGTATAAATTTTTTGTTTAAAATAATTTAATCAATAAATCCAGGGCCCCTCCTGAGGGCTCCCATGGCAGTACTCTTCTATACCTAATTTATAATTGAGACAGTCATAGTAGCTACTCTTGGTTGCCGTTTGTTGTTAAACTACTTACCTTTCGTTAACCGTAAGTCATAGTCACTCTCACTAAGTCACATAAGTGGCTGAGAACAATAAGATATCGGTTTTCCAGCTTTGATCGGCTTTTGTGACTGATCAGTTGAAAAGCCTATTTTGATGATATATCGTACATAAATTGGCAGGCTAGGAGGTGTGAAGTTAGCCACGAACGAGTTACCTATGAAAATGAATTCCATCATGCAGTTTTTTAAATAAATAGGATAAATCAAAAGGATCCAGGGTATGTTTTATTGTTACTATGCAAGTGGTTCGGTTGTTAAAAATAGAAACGATACGGTGGGTCAGTATGGATTTAGTATGGAATTTTGGCCTAGAATTCTAAGATTGATTAAAAATTAATACAATTTTTTAATAATAAATAGGATAAATCAAAAGGATTCAGGATGTTTTATTGTTACTATTCGAGTGGCTTGGTTGTGAAAAGAGAAAAATGATACAGTAGGTACTTTAGTATGGAATTTAAGCATAGAATTCAAACTTCGACTAAAATTAATTCATCCAATCACTTTTTTAATCAGATAAATTAAAATGATTTATTGTTACTGAATACTTTACTGGGCGAGTGGTTTGATTGTGAAAAAGGAAAACCATCCGGCAGGGATTTTTCATGGCTAACTTGTCACTTTTTGTTCACATACCTTTAATTTAAGAGGTTCAGTCCTTAGTTTTGATGAGATGGAAATTAATTATCATATAACCAGACAAAAGTTTGAACGAGTACCACAACTTAAACTGCATATTTCTATTCATGCCCCAGCCCTCTATTGGTATCGTGATTTCAGTAGTTACTCTCTGGAATTGCATCTCAAGGTAGATAAATATCCTACTAAACCAGTCCTGTAATTGTCCTAGTTACAGAGCGCAAGCACTCTCACAAGTACCAGTTTGCTGCTAACAGGAAAAGCTGTCATGGCCAATAGCAACATCATACTTTCAGTGAAATATCAGTGATTTCATTGAACACTAGAAACAACCCGAAAGATTGCAAACTTATTGTTAGACAATTAAAAGCCTTTAAGGTTGAACTAATTGAACGATATAGTTATTACTGTTATTAGCAATGTGTATATTGATGCAGTTTGAATATATTCAAAAGAGCAATGGCAACGTGTGAGGCATGCATGGAAATTTTATTATATACAAAATCAAGACTTTGAGACAGCATGTAATCGGTGCACGCTTTTTCACATGATTAAACTGAACTATATTATTCTAAATAATAAAATGTTTATTCTACATTAGTCCAAATAATAAAGAAATAATAAGCAGTTTAACAGGTATATCGCAATTAAAAACAGTTCAACACTGCTACAACAAATGTGATAAGTCCGATAAGCACTATTATTATTTTTTTCAGAGATGGAAGGCGTCGACATACTTCAATTTGTCACAGCTGTGCAAAGAAATCGAGTCTGAGAAAAAAGTCAAGTTCCAAGCAAACTTCGTAGCCGCTCTTAATGAGTGCACTTTCAGATACATCCAGAGCCTTGCTAGAGACCTTGAACTGTTTGCAAAGTTGGAATAGTTATCCTCATTCATTGGCGTAATGACATTTCGTATTGATACTTGTATAAAATTGATGTAGACATGGAAAACGATCTCAAGTCAATCCGGACGATGTGCTTTTGGCCAGCAGGAAATCGGAGCATCTTGTAAGTTTTCAAAAATTGTTACTGAAGTTATTACTGTTGTTTGTAGATAACTTTCTGCCTTTCCAAACAGCATTCATTTATCAAATCAAGAGCGGATGTCATGACACTTGCAAGAGGAAAAGAATCTTCCAAAAGAAAAAAGGAGGAAACAGATAAGGTCCACCCGAATACTACAGAGCAAACCAGCAGAGGAAAGCAAGAATAACACACAGAACCAGACACCGACTTTCCAATCTCCTCTTGCTTGTTAATCTTCAGTACAGCTTATTGACAAAATCTTAATAACAAGAACTCGTTGAACATAAAAATGTAGTTCCAATTGTTAAGCTGCAAAAACTGTTACAACAAATTTACAAATCCAAGGTGTCTTCACAAATTGCATAATTTGCATTCAGTCCCACAATCAACTTAATTCTGAGTCACTAGATTCGCTAGATGTTTCTGATGTGTCGCTGTCTGACGTATCGCTGCTCGAACTGTCACTCAATCTTGAAGGCGCACTTGGCTTTGACTCTGCATTGGAAAACAATTCAAAAATGTTAAACGCATGTGAATGCATTGCAGGGATGGGGTTGAACAACTTATGCAAACAAAGCTTACCTCTCTTGGTTTGCGGCTTTTTATTCTGACCAGCAGCGAGGGCACCTGACACATCTTCCAGGCGTTTTTCTAATTCTTCTTTCTTTATAAGGGAAGTCTGTGATTGCTTAGCTACAAGCATATCAGGCAGTTAGCATATTATGAAGTAACAAACTGAAATTACTTTAATTAAAAACAAATATGATACTCACTATATGGATTTCTGGCTTTCTTTTTTAAACAAGAAGCTACATAAGTTTCTAACTCTCTTAGTGTAGATGGCTTCAACTGTTCAATATCAATTTCAATCTCATCAGGACTCGAATCTTTGAGAGTAGGCTCTCTTGCCTGAATGATTAAAACTATTCTTCCCAGCTTATCTCCTGGTAATTTATTTATGTCCAAACTAAGTTGTCTTTTTTCATCATAACTCATCGGTCGGGCATCTTCTTCCTCTTCATCATCGCTTTCAAATGCAGCCATCGACAACGGAGCTAACGTTTTTACAGTTTTTTTCCCTGGTCTAGAAGTAGAGGTACAGGGAGCCCTTTTTGTGACACTGGTTTTTGGTCTTCCAATCTTTTGACCAGATTTGTTTTGTGGTATATTGGCATTGTTTTGAAGCAATGGAGTTGCAAGAGTCAGTCCTGATTGTAGATGAGATTGAGCAGAATAAATGCCAGGTGTTGTGGATTTTTTAGAAGGCTGAAAATGGCTGCTTGAAGGAACAGGGGTAGCTGGTAACTGAGATCTGGGCATTGTTGGCAGATGAGGTAGAGTAGGACCAGGCCTGTCTATTTTTCTGGGGGGTCTTTTGTCTTTTTTGTGTTTAGGCTTTTCAGTCAATTTACCAAGTTGCTCTTGAACTACCTTTAGCTACAGAATAATTTATTACAAAAATGAGAAAATTGTTCAATTATGCTGGATTAAAAGAAAAGCTTACCTGATCTTGCAGTTCTCTTAATCTCTGGTCTCTGTACTCTCCAATATCTTCATTGTCACTACTTCCTTCAGAATAATTACTGCTGTCATCATGCACAGAATAATCGTTAGATTCATTTTGTCCATAGTCTGACGGGTCATCGGGAACATGTGCAAATCGAATTTCAAAGGCATCCTATAATTTTTTAAATGCAATCGGATTCATTTAGTTGTTCTATCGTAAACACAACAGATGAATTGCAATGAAATATTTTACTTGAAGCTTTCTGGCCATCTTTACAACATCACTGTCAACAGCATTATACTTATAACAATTTGTAAAAACTGTCCTAACATCTTCAGCAAACTCAGCAGCATTTTTATAGTATCTGCTGTCATATTTTGTCTAGAAAAAAAACACAACTTATTATGATCAACAAAACACAGCAAATGCTGATTAAAATGGTCATCAAACTATTCTGTCTACCTTTACAGTACCCAAGTCCATAGGACGTTTAACAACTTGATGGTAGTCATTCAGCCCTAACAATTCTACATCCACGGGTCTGAGAAATGGCCAAGAATAGTCCTAAAAAATAAAACGATTAACACATTAATAATTCATCACTTCGAGCTGCCCCCCAAAAAAACTAAAGGCAAGGGGTGGTACCTACAGCATGTTTCTTGGAAAGAAGTTCTTTCAAAATGTTGCCACAATGTTTCAGTGCATCTGAAAGAGGCTCCTTTTTGGCTTTGGAACTGTGTTGCACTTGATCATCATCCAAATCTTTCTTTGGCTTCTTGACAGGTCGACTGCTTTCTCTTCGACTTGTGACAGAACCTTATATATTATAACACGATAATCAATATGTGACGGAACCTTATATATTATAACACGATAATCAATATGTGACGGAACTTTATATATTATAACACGATAATCAATATGTGACGAAACCTTATATATTATAACACGATAATCAATGTGACGGAACTTTATATATTATAACACGATAATCAATATGTGACGGAACCTTATATATTATAACACGATAATCAATATGTGACGGAACCTTATATATTATAACACGATAATCAATATGTGACGGAACCTTATATATTATAACACGATAATCAATATGTGACGGAACCTTATATATTATAACACGATAATCAATGTGACGGAACCTTATATATTATAACACGATAATCAATATGTGACGGAACCTTATATATTATAACACGATAATCAATATGTGACGGAACTTTATATATTATAACACGATAATCAATATGTGATGGAACCTTATATATTATAACACAATAATCAATGTGATGGAACCTTATATATTATAACACGATAATCAATATGTGACGGAACCTTATATATTATAACACAATAATCAATATGTGATGGAACCTTATATATTATAACACGATAATCAATATGTGACAGAACCTTATATATTATAACACGATAATCAATGTTACTGAATATTTTCACTGCAAACATTATATTTTTTTGACAGACCTGGCGATACAGCAGCATGCGGTGTAGTAGTGTCGGCCTTTCTTTTAACTCCCTCTTTTTTCACCTAGAAATAAAATACATCCAAATGAATAAATTCTCTTACAATTTACAGCAAAGATAACTTGTCCGGCCAACATACCTTAGATACAGTGGCCACAAGATGATTTTCTGTCTGTCCTCTTGGTGTAGGCTCTTCAACTTTGATCGAATGTCTTTTAGGTTCTTCTACTGCTGCTGGAGTTATAGGCAGATCATTTTTTTGCGGAACAATCATCTTGTTTCTTGGAGGAAGTGGAGATGTGTACCTCATGTTTTTTATCTTTTTTGAAACATGAGATTCAACTTCCTGATTGTATTAAACATAGTAAGTTGACTAAAAAAGTACACAATTTGTTGCATTGACCCAACAAATCTTATGTAGATTGGGGCACTTTGTACTGCATAGGAAATCATACACACACATCTATATATATATATATATATATATATATTAATGTAAAATCGCTGTTTTTACAATAGGTTTTCCCATTGATAGACGTTAAAGGACTTCGAATAACTATTATGGACATTATTAATAAACCAGAAGGTATAACTAGCCGTAACAAAGCTTCATTTATTATTTTCCAATAAAACTGCAAAACCATTCTATTGAGCCCGGTATACGATTTGGTGATATCGTAACATTGGTGATCAGAAGTAGGATACAAGAATGGTTTTGAAATCATTGGATGAGCTTTGGGCGAGTGAAATGAAAGACGAGCTGGAGAAACGTGGCCTGAGCGATACAGGTAAAAAAGACGAACTTATGGAACGCCTCTTAGCCGCGTTAGTGAATGAGGGCTATGGGCCTGACGACGACGAATATCTATTCGACATTGACGAGGAAGCTGTGGTCGAGCGAAGGAAATTAAAAAACAAATTGCTGGAAGAAGAAAGACAACGAGAGAAAGAAAACATGGCAGCACAGAAGAAGACAGGAGAAGGAACGATTCTTGGCCACGGAAACAAAGTAGCAGCAGCCGGTACAACTGTTGAGAGTTTGGTCGCAGGGTTGGCTGAGGCAGTGGTGGACACGGTTCTGGACCAGAGGGCTGCTGGTGATGTGGGTTGCTGCGGCGAAACCCAATTTGAACTGGAGTCCACCAGCTGTGTCTCAGAGCATGTGACGGATGACGGCCGTACAGACTGCACAAGTCAGGTGGGTCATGATGATGAGCCTGTCAAAGACGGTCATGATAAGGAACCTTGCAAAGATGCTCAAGATGAACCATGCAAAGATGGTGACAGTGATACAGTCGGTTTGGACGTCAAAAACCAAACTAAAGAAGATGAGAAGAATGTTGAAAACGAAATGCAAAACGATGAGGATGAAAGTGACAATGATGATTATAATAATGGCAATAACAACTATGGCTTTCACCCATACAGCGACGGTTCTGAAACGGAAGCCTCCATAACAGACGACGGCACCGAATATTCAGGGTCAGATTTTAGTGAAGAATAAGACTCGGATGAAGCAACCGAGGATTTAGAAACGGACGAAACTCCAATGGAAAAATACGTCAAAGTTAACTTGACAAGAAAAGAAGACACTGATTTGAGAGACGATGGCGATAATTTGAAGAAAGATCCGCTGGACGATACGAAAGTTGACACCGACGAAAGAGCCGAGTTGGAATGTGAAAAGAAAACGTTCGATTGTAGCTTGGAAGAAAACAAACATGACGGCGATGAACTTCTCCAAAACAACAATAGCAATGCAGCAAGCAAAAACTCTGGAAAAAATGAGACAAGAACAGAGAACGGTACCGAGGGTTTTAAATCAGATGAATCCACAGAAGATTCTAGATCAGATAGACTAAGAGTCATTGTAAAATCAAATAACAGTTTGATGAAGGGATTTATTGGATTTATGGAACGACGTGTTTTCGAAAAACCTTTTGAAGAGTTTCTTGAGAAAGATCTAAAAGATGTGAAGGAAGAAGAAAAAGCAGACAATTCCGATAAACCGTGCAAAGATGTTCAGGACGAGGCATGCAAAAAAGGCTGTGATGAACCGTGCAAAAATGGCGACGATGAGCCAAAGAAAGACTCTGTTGATGAGCCAAAGAAGGACTGGAAGAAACTGTGTCAAACGGTCAAGAGACTTGACCATGTTGTTTGCGAATTGCGGTCAAAGCCACGAGTAAAGATCAAGGTATTTTGGTGTTCGTGGCCGAGTCGCATTTCTTAAAAGCGATATGCTGTTCGGGACGAACAGAATTAAGAAGGGGGTAATAATGTAAAATCGCTGTTTTTACAATAGGTTTTCCCATTGATAGACGTTAAAGGACTTCGAATAACTATTATGGACATTATTAATAAACCAGAAGGTATAACTAGCCGTAACAAAGCTTCATTTATTATTTTCCAATAAAACTGCAAAACCATTCTATTGAGCCCGGTATACGATTTGGTGATATCGTAACAATATATATATATATATATCTATCTACATACATAATTTCCTATATCTGTATGTATGTATGTATGTTAGCAATTTCGCATAATGCGGTGGTCAGCAGTTGATCAAATTAGTGCGCGCTGGCGTGTAATAAAAGTTATTACGTAATTGTACATTGTCAGTCCTAATGATCAAAAAAGGTGGCTCTGCGAGAAACGGAAGCGAGAGAAAACTATAAAAACCTCTATAAACCCTGGGCATCGCCGGATAAGTATATATATATATCGCTTTTAACATGTTTTATATCTGTGATATTATTACCTTTATAGCTTTGTAAAAATTCAGTTTTGATCTAACTTTTTTTAAAAACAACTTCAAAATGTCAGAACTACAGAGCTATGTACCCAATATATTTTTTAAAAATCGAACATTTTCTGATTTATTATTACCTTAAAAAGTGATTGAAACTAAAAAAAATATCTTAACAATAACAAAGTACCTCAGTTGGCATGCCAGACAGGAGTTGTAGGAATTTATTTTCAAGATCTTGACACATCAGCGTGATGTCCTTGCACACAAAATTGCATTAATTAGGGAACTACCTTTAACTTCCATTAATAAGCAACTAAATATCTACCTCTCCTGGTTTATTGTAAGTATAACAATTGGTAAACATCTGGTTGAAGTCGCCAATGCATTGCTGGGCATTTTGATAATAACATGCTTGAAGTCTCTTTTTGATCGTTCCCATGTCCATCGGATGTTGTATTATACTGTAGTAGTCCTTAATATACACACATTCAAGTACTTATTTATTACTTTGTTGTATTATACTGTAGTAATCCTTAATTTAAAAACATTCAAGAACTTAGTTATTACTTAACGACTTTTAAAACAAAATAACACTTGATTATGAAAGAAACAGCACATTAATTATACATACCGGTAAATTCAGTTTAACAGCATCAACAGGCTTATAAAACGGCCATGCAAACTGGTGTTTCCACAATGTTTTTATTACGACATTTTTCAAAAACTGAAGTTGGTTTGTCATTCTTCCTTTTTTGCGCCCAGACTTTTGAGGAGACTGAAAAGAGACACCATAAGTAGATATTATATATATATATATATATACATATATATATATATATATATATATATATATATATATATATATATATATATATATATATATATATATATATATATATATATATACATATATTACAAAGCAACATACCAAATTTGATGTAAGAGAAAGCTCTTGAGCAAACCCCTGTTCATCAAGTGAAGATAAATGACCAACAGAACAACTATCTTCATTGAGATAATTTGGTGAGGCAAAACTGTCGCTTCTTATGTCATCAGACTTCTGAACACATAAACAGTTGGAAATATCAATTTATTGTTTCACTTGCACCATATCTATATGAACATAATTATCTTATCACAAGCAAACGTAATGCATTATTTTCACAAAATGAATAAAATGATTATAAATCCTTAATTTTTCAAAAACATGTAAATCAGTCGTTATAAATAATCTTCTAAACACCATACTTCTTGCAAACTATATTTAAGGCACTACTTTATAGGTAATACAGTAGAACCGCTCTTATGCGACGTCTCCATTACCACGTAAAATTGGTCGCATAAGAGAAAAGGTCGCATTTTCTTCAGAAATACATATAAAGAAAACAAAGAGTAATCAGTAATTTTTTTTTTTAAATCATGGTTGAAGCTAGATAACCAACTTTGAACGACGGTAAAAGACTATCTAACAATCTGGCAGATTTTTGATTCTCCATTTTCATTGTTTGTTATATTAGAAAATTTAATACAAGATCAAAAAAATAGGAAACAGTATGAGTGTGAAGTTAGCCTCGAGGCTGGCAATACTAAATAAAAAAAATAAAAAAATTGCTTGCCCTGGGGCTGTGCTATACATTGTTGGATGGGGTCTAAAAAATGAAATCGAATGGTATATTTGGATTGTCTTCGGTTCAACAAATAAAAAAGTTATAAGCAAAAAACGATGATTTTCTGCCGAAAATTGCATAAAATCAACATTGGCTCTTCTTTGAGAAAATCGAATTTGCTGCCCTGGGTATATCCGAGACGCTTGTTTTTAGATAATTCAATATCAAATCCAACAATATAACTTTTGCTTCTCAAAGTTGATAAATAAAAAAGTTATCTAATTAACGTCGGACCGTATACCAATTTCTTCGAGCAAACCGAAACATAAACAGACGCTGCGATTGGACAATCGAGTCTAGCTCACTGTGGCTAATTATGCAAAATATGCAAAGTGGCTACTCGTTAACACCTCCTGCGTATTCTAACAAAATTTAGGGAAAATTTTATTTTTAAGAAAATCTATTGAAGTTTACGATTACAAATTTTTATTAATGAAAAATTTTGTTAAAAAGTTAACTATTTAATAAAATCTAAGCATAGCATGCAAGTGAAATGTTTCGTTTTAAACTCTTCCTTTGAAAACATTAAAAATGAGCATTTTTGGTAAAACCACCTTCTACACTTGTGCGCACTCTACCCAGTCCCCACCTCTGCACCCTATCCACCGTTCCCGCCGCCAGCAGGATTTCTTTTAACCACTGTTCCCTTTCACTATCTGGGTTAAAAGAACCACTCCACGATCCAGTCTTCTAATTAAAACACCTACAAAAATACCACAATTGTAGGCATCATTCTGATGCTCAGTCACAGGTGGGTTTTTAATGTTTAGACGTGATGGATTTATAAAAAAAAGCATTATTTTTCAAAAAAAAAAGTTCGTTAAAATACGCAGGAGGTGTTGACAAGTAGCCACTTTGCATATTTTGAATATTTTGCATAATTAGCCACAGTGAGCTAGACTCGATTGTCCAATCGCAGCGTCTGTTTATGTTTCGGTTTGCTCGAAGAAATTGGTATACGGTCCGACGTTAATTAGATAACTTTTTTATTTATCAACTTTGAGAAGCAAAAGTTATATTGTTGGATTTGATATTGAATTATCTAAAAACAAGCGTCTCGGATCCAGGGCAGCAAATTCGATTTTCTCAAAGAAGAGCCAATGTTGATTTTGTGCAATTTTCGACGGAAAATCGTCGTTTTTCGCTTATAACTTTTTTATTTGTTGAACTGAAGACAATCCAAATATACCATTCGATTTCATTTTTTAGACCCCATCCAACAATGTATATCACAGCCCCAGGGCAAGCAATTTTTTTTTAATTAGCATTGCCAGCCTCGAGGCTAACTTCACACACGTGGAAACAGTTACATCTTAACATATCCACATGGCAAGAAAAATTAACACCACATAGAATATAACTTGGTTTTTTTTTAATTAAAGTTATAAGCACAAGATGATACGGTTACTGCATAGGGTCACCTTAGCTTAATACTATATAGAGAAATGTTTTATATATGGTTACAAATATTCTTCCCACATCAAATTTCACAAACAACTTTGTCAGACACAACAACAAAAAACGTTATACCAGATTAGAACAATCAAGCAGCCTATTTCCAGCAAAACAATAGAAAACAATGCATACAAAGTCAACACTGACAAAATTCGACATTAAAACAACTCATTGATTTACAGACATATTATTACCATAAATAATTTCTAATGTCTGTGTATGTAGATTAGAAATTAGCATCACGGGCAATCGTCACTAATTAATTTTTGTCATTTTTGACAAGTTATTACTAGTTGTCCTTATGATTGCTTAGTAATTGTTTGATATTCTAATGCTAACAATTTATTATTGCATTAATTCAGGCATAAATTAAACAAAAGTGCAATCGGACTAATCGTATATATTGTGTCAAGAAGTTTCATATAGTGCAGGCAGGACGTCGCACAGCCGAATCACGCCAACCGTATATATCGAGCCACGCAGCAAAACAGACAGTTAAAGTGGGTTTACAAGAAAATGCATATCTCCTGATTTACTGGTTACATCATTGAACTTGTAAAACAACATCACTTTTGCTGAAGCTTATAAAAAGCCCTATTTTCATGTCATATTTTTTGAGGAGTTCTTTGAGGTCATGTATCTTTAAACGGAGGCAGACTTTTAGTATTTTTCGTTTTCTATTATTTTCTTTCAAGCAATATATATTTTAACATTGTTTATTTTTTTATAGATTTTTTGTGTAACACCCTGATATAATGCAGTTCAGTTATGATAATTTTAATTTAAAACCATTCTAATAATTTATTCTTTAAGATACCAAGAAGTATTTAATCCACTCCAAACCATCTAATGCTAATTTTAGACTTGCCATTTTTATAGAAATGGAGAAATCATTTTACAGGATAAAATAAGTAAATAATGCTTGGAATCACTGGTTATTCTCCCCTGCAGCACACAGAAGATAACCCTAAGCCCCAGCTTTTTGAGTAATCCAGTTATCCTTGTCTTGAGTCAACAATAAAAATTCTAGGCAAATAGTTGATATAATTAATTATATTTTGAAACAATTTGGTTGTCATCCGACCTATTACGGTGTAGTTTAATCTGACCCTAAAATCACAGCATTTTTCTTAAGCATGTATGTACATCTTTAGGTAAAGGTTCCCTTTGACGGCCCGTGTGGCGGATTAATACATAATTCTCGGCTATAATTAACTATAAACACGATTAAAAGTAAACACTAGTTTAAAAATTATGATAATTAGTATAAGTAATTTATTTAAAATGGGAAAATGTCATATAAAAAAATAAATAATGTAATTATAATTTATGTACGTTTGAGTTTTGAGGAAAAGTTTAAACAAAGGATTTGAAGGAAAAGTTTAAACGACGCAAATACACAATGTTCGCTTACAAATATTCAAATTCCGACGTTGCTTCGAATAAACTACTTTTTTTTACATTTATTTTTTAGTTTTTCTTTAATAAAAATTTGAAATTTCGTTTATTTAAAGAAGTTAACTTAGTTTAATAATTTCCAATTTTCTTACTTCTTGCAAACCGTCCCGAGTTACCGGGCGGTGAGTTTTAAAATTTTAATGGAATTTTTATTTACAACTGATAGTTTGTTTTATAAATAAAATTTTATTATTAACTAATTTTATTTATTTTTTATTCATTTCATTCATACGATCATCGTACCTCACCACTCACAACTACGATGTAAATAGGGCTTGAAAGGGTACTACTTACGTTTTCAAAGTCTCTCAAATTACGATAAATGTTTTTTTTTTAAATTAAAATTGGTATTAAATTTGTTTATTTATGTTATTGTGACAAAATAAAAATAATACGATTATTTTTCGGCACGGGCCGTCAAAGGGAACCTTTACCCATCTTTACTCAAATTTTCAATAAACGCAAGAGTTACTGTCATATTTATTATGACTAAGAAAACTCACATTTAGAACGTCAATTTCTTCTTTTTCATTGCTTATGTCTTCCGACTTGCTTGTCTCATTTGCATCATCATCATCATCATCCCTAGGAGATACACAAGTTTTTATTGCATCAATTGAGTGTGCTGGGTCTCCCGACTCCGCACAAGCTAGCCTGCAATCATTCATAATAGCGCGCTAAACTTCGGCCTACCACCTCAACTTTGCTACGGCGAAATAACCATACTAATTAATAAAAAATGGATGGTTGCTAATACTAAAGGGCGCAATGAATGTCAGCGACAATACCCGGGTTCAAAAAATTGTAACTACGGCCGCCATCATTGTAACGAGTCATGCCGACCTCGCAAAAACACAACAAAATATCCGTGAAATACCGTTCAGAGGCGTGATTTCCGGGACTCTGACGTCCGGGGAAGTTTTGGTGGTTTTCTGATTCCATAATATAACGGGAACTGTGACACCAACAGCAACAACCCACGCCGAAATAGTTTCATTATGGCGAAAAATGACGCGGCCTTTTATACTCCCGTTTGAACAAACTTGGTAGCGATTGGCCAGGATGAATCACGTGATGGCGAGCTTACAAAGATAGGTCGTTTTAAGCACAATATCCTGAGTTAATATTGATTTTTATTCCAATGTGAATCCGTAAACGTCAATCCGAGACCATATCAAAGAAAACTGCATCGAATGCTGATCGTAAACATATATTTCTACTACCGTTTACTAATGCTACAATTCTACTTCAGCACCTTTAGTAATTTTCGATACACGTCACAAAATTAGAGCTCTTCAATTGGTTGAGGCAAATCACGTGCCTGAGCTTAGCTGTACATATATGGATATATATATATATGTATACTATATTATTATATAACATGCTTAGACGCGTTTTATGATCTAAAGTCAAAAAAGTAAAATTAAGTTGCGTTATCAAATAGGAGTAAAATTACTTAAAAATAAAATCTAAATTTTTCGTTAATTTTATGTTATTTATCCAAAACCTTATACACTTTTTTTAGAAATACTTGACCGGTGGGGTTAGTTGTAGGTATTTTCCATAGTATTTTCCAATGGTACTTTCCCAAATTTGTATCAAAACCTTATACCATTTTTTCTCCAGAACAATCTAACGATCGGGAGGTAACTGTAGGAAATTGTTTTAATTAATCAAACTTCGTAGCTTTTATCAAAAAAATAAGGGAAACTGCCTCATGCTCCCACCTGTCCCACCACACTTTTATTCCAGCCATAGCGATCATTTTGAGAAAAAAAGTTTTAATTTAAATAAGGTTTTTCATCAATAAAAACTACGGGACCTTCTATTGACAACCAGCGGTGGATCCAGGAATTTTATAGGGGGTGTTTGCCAAACTTTTTAAATTTTGACACTACTGTCGTTATAACATATGTATATATGCAACCCGCTGTAAAATATCTTGAATTCCTTTTATTCAGTAAAACCTAACAAAAAGAATGGAAATTAAACTTTTCTTTACTCTGTTTCTCCTATCCCTTGTTTATTCTGTTTTTTCTCACTTCCTTTCTATATTTTTTCATTCTCTCAGTTTGCAATATCAGCCCAAAACACTTCTTTTTTAAGTTTTTTTACATTAACCACCGTGTTTGCTTGCCTCCGTGCTTGCTATTGAGCTATACGTTGGGACCCTTTGACACATAAACAGCCAACTTCCCGTTATATTCAATCAAAGCGAAATTTTGTATGTTTATTTGTTGTTTGGACTTAACATTAACATTCTAATAAATTTCCGATCAAACTAACCATCTGCTAACTTTTAAGCAGGATGGACCAGCTTTTTTTGAATATTTGCCCCGCCTTCTGATTTTTGATCGAAATGTCCGTTGTTATCAACAGTGACATACCTAGGGTAAATGGCGCCTATGGCAAACACCGATCTTGTGTCCCTCTCCGACGATAGGTTACTAACGTTTTATTTTCTTAAACAAAACTACTCTAGAATTGGGTAAAAAAATCACACAAGTTAAATCTATTAAAACTTTATTACAAATTTATCTTTCTTGGTTAAGCTGACGCAAATTGTTTAATTATATTATCAAAGTCAATTTCTTCGAGCCTTTCTCGTTCTATGCTATGCTAAGTAAAGCAAGATTACATAATCGACTTTGGCCCATCCAGGCTCACAAATGTGAAAGTATCAATTTTAATTTGCTAAATGATCTTTCGCAACTGGCAATAGAAACCGCGATTGTCAGCAATATTTGCAATGCTATATGCTATACGCATATTGGGAAAAAAGTTTTCATCTCCATACTGAACTATAAAATTACGTAATTGTTCGGGGCTTGATATTTTTCTGTACGGCTTGTGAGCAGCGTTCTAAAATTCAAACTTTCTTCATATAATTCTTGCCCATCCACATCACGACTGTAAGCTTTTCCAAATTTTTCACAACCATCTTTCAAGTAGCTTGTTTCGGCTTTAAAACACAACCCTTCCATATCAAGAAAAATCCAAAATTTTCACCAATTTCTTGTAAACGAACGTTTTTACTTTTTAATTCATTGAATAGACGGTTGACAGTCCCTTTCATAACTCTTTCTATTTTATTCTTTAGCTGATAAACCAACATCTCTCGATGTTTCGCCATCCATTCTTTTCTTTCTTCTTTGACGTTTTTCAAATTCAATGTCCTATTCATTGCAAATTCGAATTTATTCTTTCAGTGAGTCACTAACTAACACTTTTCTTTCATCATGAAAAGAATTTTGGAAAACTTTTAAATTTAAAGCTGCTTCATGAAAGTTTATTTTAGGGTCCTGCAACCTCTTTTGAACGCGGTCAATAATACGAATTAAGATCTTGTTCCAAAGTCATATGTTAATATTCGATTACCTATAGAGTTGCTTTGCGTCGCTTTTAGTTTCACTAGTCGCGCGTTCATCGTCCGTTATGTTCTGGCAAACGTTCACTATTTGCTCGAGCAACTTCTAGTCTCTTCTCTTGTCCTGTCTCGAATTGACTACTGCAATTCACTATATTATGGTCTTCCTGACACTACCCTCTATCCTCTCTCTAAAGCCTTCAACTTGGCTGCGCGCTTAGTTTCTCGCACCTCCTACTCCTCTCACATCTCTCCATCTCTTGTTCTTCTCCATTGGCTACCTCTCAGATATAGGGTGATTTTTAAAATCTGTTTAATAATGTATAAAATAAAAAATTGTCTTTCTCCTCTCTACTTAACTAATTTAATACATATCCCTCCTAAGTCTGGTCTTCGTTCTTCTTCTTTTAGTCACTTTCGCGTATTCAACTATTAAGCATTCTTTTGCTAAACGCTCTCCTACTCTGGTCCCTATCTCTGGAACTCTCTTTCTTCTTCTCTTACTAATTCTACTTCTCTCACAGCTTTCCGTCGTGGACTTAAAACATATCTGTTTAATAAGTTCACGACCGAGCGCTATTGAACACTACGGAAATAGCGCTATACAAATTCAGTTTGATTGATTGATTGATTGATTGTTAACAGGTTTTACTGATTCCGTTTATAATTTACATAGATGACATTGACAATGGAATAGCTACAAAATTTCAAAGTTTGCAGATGACACACAACTATGTGCAAAAGTCAACAACAAGGAAGAAGCGAAGATATTAGAAAGTGATCTAGCAAAATTATTCCAATGGTCTACAGACTGGCAAATGCTCTTCAATATTGATAAATGTGCCTAATGCACATAGGAGCAAGAAATAAGAAATTTGACTACCAACTTGGAGGAAAACAACTGAAATCAACAGAAGAAGAAAGGGACTTGGGAATCATCATCCACCAAGACATGAAACCATCAAGACAATGTCAGACAACTGCGGCCAAGGCAAACAGAATGCTAGGATTTATCAAAAGAACTGTGGTAAGCAGAGAAAAAACATTATTTTGAACCTGTACAAACCTCTTGTTCGGCTTCATCTAGAATACTGTGTCCAAGCATGGAACCCACACTTGAAAAAAGACAAAGAAATTCTAGAAAAAGTTCAGCGAAGAGCAACAAAAATGATTAAGGGATTTCAAGCATTAAAGTACGCGGATAGGCTGTCCAAGTGTGGCTTAACAAAGTTGGAAATAAGAAGAAGCAGAGGAGATCTCATTGAAACATTCAAGCTGATGAAATACAAGGAAGATATTCCAGCATCAAGATACTTCCAGACAGCGAATAGAGTAGGACTACGGGGTCACAGGCACAAGATCTTTGAACAATCGGGGGAAAAATTTAAGCAAAGATTCTTCAGCAGCAGAGTCATCAATGCCTGGAACTATCTGAGTGAAGAAGCAGTTTATGTTGAGTCGATTGAACATTTTAAAGTGATGCTTGGACAAATTGGTTTTTAACCAGTAGTGGTTCTCACACAGGCTATTTAGTCTTCTGAACCACTTTAAACCATTTTATTATATTATTATTATTATTATTATTATTATTATTATTATTATTATTATTATTATTATTATTATTATTATTATTATTATCTCATACGAGATGAAACCGAGATGACCGAGATCTGAAAATATAATATTAGCTGACATTTGTGAGAAGAGAAATAACTTTCTGAAATTCATAAAAGGCGTCCCACGTTTTTAGTTTTAAAAAATTATGGCTTGTTCGTTAAACGATTGCTCAGAATTAATGTATGCCTCCTCACACAGCCCAGAGTTAATTTATTTTCTTTTTTTTAGTTCACGAAAACGTTGTATTATAAAAAGATTTTTTTAAATATTTTTTTGGTAGGTTTATTAGAAGTAGGCTACTATTTCCCACTCTATAGCCAGGTTGTTTAGCTTAAAACTATTTGCTAGAACAAGAGAATTTTTTGCAGGATTCAATTCATATTGAATCCAATGATCCAATGTGTTGGGTTTAAACATTTTTCTAACAATTAATTTTTTGAAGAAAATTTCTAATGGCGTAGCCATCCCGGGCAGTAAAACAACGTTTTAGAGTGCATAAAATTTAAAAAATATTATCGTAAAAAACGTTATTTTACTTTCACCCTGTCATTGTTAAAAACTTGAAAAGTAAATTAGCGTTTGCAGGAGCGCAGCCAGAAATTTGGCGGGAAAAAACCGATTAGTAAAGATTTTACTGAGAAATTTACGACCCACAAAAATCAAGGCTTAACGACAGTTTCAACAATAATTAGTAATGCAATAACAAACCATAAGACATTTAATTTGGAACAGTAAATTACAATATGAAATTCAGCCAAAGTTTTTTCTGCGAAAAAATGTCGATGACGGTTTCTTCATTAATGTTAAGGTCGCGATTGAGGATCATTTGGACAAGCCCATTCAGCCTTGTCTGGTCCATTGTGGTGCGTAGATAAGATTTGGGTCTGCGCATAGTTGAGAAGGATATCTCTGCAGTCGCGGAAGAAAGGGGCAACGTGATGAAAAGTTTCAGCAGCGTATTTATCTGCAGGTATGTGGCCGCTCTGCCAATCGGACATTCGACCATTTGGATTTCCTGCGGAAGTACCACAAACAGCAGAAATGTAACCAAGGTCGCAGGAGTTGTAATTGAGTATCTCATCTAGGTCAATGAAGGATCCTCCCAGCAAACACAACCGCAGATCATTAGCACGGCATCAACGAAAGATACCCAGCTAAATCCCGCATCCTTAAGCACGGGATCAGCACGGGATACCCAGCTATATCCCGGCATCATTAATCATTAAGCACGGAACAACGCGCGCGCGCACGCACAAACACACACCAACACGAAATAACGCAAATATAAACGTCTTACATTAGGGTTCAAACTCATGAAATGGCTTTCGCGACGACTTGGCCTGTACCCATTATAAGATATATATTATATGAAAATATGAAAATGTTTTTACGAGCCACATAATCAGAAACTTGGATGGCTTACAATCCACCACGAAATAACGCAAATATAAATGTCTCAACTTCAGTATGTATGTATGTATGTATGTATGTATGTATGTATGTATGTATGTATGTATGTATGTATGTATGTATGTATGTATGTATGTATGTATGTATGTATGTATGTATGTATGTATGTATGTATGTATGTATGTATGTATGTATGTATGTATGTATGTATGTATGTATGTATGTATGTATGTATGTATGTATGTATGTATGTATGTATGTATGTATGTATGTATGTATGTATGTATGTATGTATGTATGTATGTATGTATGTATGTATGTATGTATGTATGTATGTATGTATGTATGTATGTATGTATGTATGTATGTATGTATGTATGTATGTATGTATGTATGTATGTATGTATGTATGTATGTATGTATGTATGTATGTATTAATGTATGTATTAATGTATGTATGTATGTATGTATGTATGTATGTATGTATGTATGTATGTATGTATGTATGTATGTATGTATGTATGTATGTATGTATGTATGTATGTATGTATGTATGTATGTATGTATGTATGTATGTATGTATGTATGTATGTATGTATGTATGTATGTATGTATGTATGTATGTATGTATGTATGTATGTATGTATGTATGTATGTATGTATGTATGCATATATGCAGGGGTGGATCCAGAATTTTGTTAAGTGGGCGCACACATCATGGGCGCCCGCAGGAATTTATGCAGAGGGTGGCAAGCTTCTTGTTTTTATTCGCCTCTTCTCTCATATTCTCTCTCAGATTTTTTTTCCTTTCCAAAATTGTGTAAGGTCTTAGGGCTCCATTGAGCCCCAAGAAAATTTTTTAAATTTTTTGTTTAAAATTGGATATATAGAGTACAATTTTCAGTTAACTTTATTTTATTTTAAATCATAATAAAATTGGAAAATGTTTTTAAAACACGCTGAAAATTACAAACATGCTTTATAGCTAGTTTTCTACTGGTCATTTTACGACGTGACTCAGGCCACGATCGAACAATTTCTTGGACTGTGTAGTGAACACAGTCGTGGCCTGAGTCACGTCGTAAAATGACCAGTAGAAAACTAGCTATAAATGCAAATTTCTATTATTTTACAACTTAATTTACAACGTAAATAAAATAAAATAAACTTACCATAATACATTTCTTCATCGGAATGTGACTTTTTTGAAAAAAAACTGCCTTCCCTCAGAGATTTACTGGCACGACAAGCCCTGACTTGACACAACCAAAAACTACCGTCACTGATATCTTTCCTTGGGGATAGTCTCATCGGACTCGGACAACGATGGCAGTTCCTAGTGCTAGCTATAATTCCGTGCGCCATAGCCCATGCGATTGCGTCTTCATTTGTCTGCATATTAGCATACATCTCGAAAGTCGAGATCCCTGAGACGTCAGGATAAACGACACCAGCAGCCATGACAAGAGCGAGAGAAATACCAAGATGCAAAAAAACCAACTGTCCGACTATTCGTGTTAGCCATATATATATACGAGCAAACGAAAATACCAGATGCCCTTAATACTTAAAAGAGATGCTTGTCTATTGTCTTTTGATCACGTATAGTCCAGTCACACATAGATCACAAATAATATAAAAATAAAATTAGAACTGTGCATCATTATTAACATTAACATAAATAATTATGTAAGTTCACTTTTCATAGTCCTGGGCGGAGCTTATCACCGAGAAAAAATTTGTTTACATTTCTGTCAACGACTTATACGGTTTTACCCAAATGTATTCGTGTATAATGGATTTGCCCCCTCATACTAAAATTTAAAATGTAACTACCTAATAATGGTAAAAATGTTTGTGCTATAAATGGAAATCAATCAATGTTTTGATGCTTGAAATGAGCGTATACATTGATTGAGAGCTTAACTCTTTACTAAATTTACTTTTATTTAAAATTGATTTCATTTATAAGTTTATTACTAAATATTATAAACATAATTTAAATTTGTTTAATGATTTGTTTAATGTAAATTATTTTTAACTTTTCCACAATAGGGGGGGGGGCGCCCCTGTATGTATGTATGTATTAAGGTATGTATAATGTACACGCAATGCCCAGTATATATATAACAATATCATTATAATGAGTTATCTTGCATATCGTCCAAGAATCGACTCCATTCGGATAAGGACGTTAAGCAGACAACCGAGTTATCTTGCTGACCTATCAAGATTTATTAACAGCCGGGTCTCCCAGGCGGGACCCGTGTCTATATCCCAGCAAGTATTCTTGCATTAAAAAGTCCCGCGATAGAGCTGGGATAGACAGCTGGGTTAGACACGGGACCCTCGCGGGATGAATGCTCATTTAAATGATTTATTACCAGCCGGGATCCCCGCACGGGTCCCGTCTCTATCTCGGTGTTTTATCCCAGCCAGCTGGGATAAACGGGGAACCCGTCTCTAACCCGCACGGATCCCGTGCGGGTGTTTGCTGGGCTTGGTTAAAAAACCTTAGAAGCAGATGTTGGGTCGGGTCTGATTTTCTGGCGTGCCTGGTCTTCAAAATTGGACCCATGGACGACTTTGACCATAACATTTTCAACCCCCGACCGCAAGCCCGACGAGAGGGTCTGGCGGAAATTAACAGATTAACAGATCTCAAATATAATTACATTGTGATTTTCAAATTTTGCCTCTGATATGCAACCCTCATTCATCAACATTATTTCCGTTTGCCAGGACCGGCAGAATTTGAAAATAGAACTTCAACCGAATTTATTTCATTTCCACACCCAAATAGAATCCATCAAACAGTAGTACTACAATTACTGCGTAATTATCGTTCAAACATTGCGGGATAAAATTGATCTGAAGCTTTAAAATGTTTCTAATGTTTAAGTTTTGAACTAATTAAAATTACTATAATTTAAAAAAAATTATTTCTATTCATAAAACTATAATAAAAAATTAATTTATAATGTTTGACAATCTCCGATGCAATGTACCTATTATTCTTTGTAAATTTTTGCTTCCTTTCCTTTTCCAATTGCGATAATTTGAGTCGGCGCTGCCAAATGTAATATAACTTTACTCATTATTATTATTATTTTTCACGAAATTTCTGATAAATCTACGCGAGAGTCAATTTTTGATGTTATGGATCACATATAGTTATTTGGATAACTACGCTGTCTGATACTGGTACGTACACGCTATTACGCTCAATAACGGATTTAAATATTGTTTTACAGCGCAACCCACAAAGATGGTGCAAATGAACGTTCTTGCTAACGCTTTGAAGTCGATCTGCAATGCAGAGAAAAGAGGCAAACGTCAAGTCCTCATCAGACCCTGCTCCAAAGTTATTATCCAGTTCCTGAAAGTAATGATGAAGCATGGTAAGCTACACTAATAACAATTAACGTTTGAAAATTTTTTCATTAATATTATTTCAAATAGAAAACGTTTTTATTAATATTATTTCATTACAATAGGTTACATCGGAGAGTTTGAAGTTATTGATGACCACAGAGCTGGCAAGATCGTTGTCAATCTAAATGGAAGACTGAACAAGGTAAGTTTCAAAATTAGGTTTAGGTGGAGGATAGCATAATATAAATCAACTTATTTATTTTTTTGAAATTAAAAAAGTTAACAAGAGACTGGGTGTAATATTTTTCTGGAGTACTGCAGGGACTGAGCCCTTGTTTTTAAGGTTTTCAAATGGATCAGGCTTAAAGTCAAAGTGGGCTAAGCAAAAAATTCTTGTGCTTCATATAAGAACTTTGAACATTAACAGCGCCAACTTGTTTATGCTACAGAAATGGGCATATACAGCACTGTATATTTTGTAGTGATTAGTTACGACTGTTCACAAAAATCTGGATAAAATCAATGTGTCGTTATTAGGCATTTGGTCACTTATCAGTAAACTAGGCTACTTGAATCAATACATTTGTATTGTTATTGTCTTTATATTGAAAATAATATTAAAAACATTAAAAATATTATATTACTCCATTCTCCAACCGAACCCGAAATTACTGTTATGATGAGAATCTGTCTAATATCCTCTTTTTAGTGTGCAGTTATCAGTCCCAGGTTTGATATCAAGATAAAGGACGTAGAACACTGGACAGCCTACCTTATGCCATCTCGTCAGTTTGGGTAAGACATTAGCATTTTTATGACTAAATGATTGGAATCAACATTAATTTTTTTTCTTCTCAGCTTTCTCGTCATGACTACATCAGGCGGAATTATGGATCATGAAGAGGCTAGGAGGAAACACTTGGGGGGCAAAATCCTTGGATTCTTTTTTTAACATGTCAAATTTATGCAGATGAAACTGTTACGTCAATAAATTTGTGAAAATGTTTGAATCTTTGTAATGAATGCATGGGCTAATTATCTCATAACATGGCACAAACCAATTTTTATTGCTTCCAGGAGTATGAAGTAGAGCTGATCTTGTATAGTTGTATAGGGCCCCAGATAATATTGTGAGATCATTTTTTGTAAATACTATCTTCTGAAAAGATTTTATATAATCAATTATAATTAACGATATGGTGACGATATGGCTAGTGGTCGATGTTATGTTTTGGGAACTAAAATATTTATATTTTGATTTTTTGGAGGTTAAGTTGGAAGTTGAGTAAGTGGTTTTTGGATCAGGTTAACTACCGGTACGGTCGGGGCGGCGCCGGTACTTTTCAGCGGAGGGTGCAGAAATTTTATATATTAACTCAGTCTTTTTTACATCATAAAAATAATATTTCTGTAAGCCTGGTAGAATTTCTGAATAACTTGGTCACATGGTAACATACTTTAAAACAGTTTTTAATCCATAAAGAATGTTGGACACACTATTTTTTTTGTAATTGTTTTACAAAATTTTTGATGTTGTATTATATCTTCTCAAAATCTTTAACTGTTTTCACGTGTTTAACAGCTTCTACTAAAATTTCAACAGCAATGGCGGCAGCCATGTTGTATGTTGACAAAAACCAATGATGGTCGGAAAGCACCTCTGAATTATTAAGGAATTGTAGACATTTTTAATGTTAAGAAAACTAATGATGGTAAGGAGGCGCATGTGAACTATTCTCAGATTTACACATCTTGATAAGAATGAATAATGTTTATGTGGAAGGCAGAGCCTTATAACGTCATTAATGCTTCATCTCTTCTTTCATTTTCTATGTGTATTGCCTATTGCCACACCAGTCTTAAGCGTGGGTGGTGTTTCATACCTAAATTGAATAATCTATGAATTTTGGGTAACCCCTAGTAAAAAAGTCCTGGGATTTGAAAAAATCTCATGGGTGATACTTGTCAGAGCTGGGGGTCCGAACCTTTTGAACCCTCCGATCAGCGATGCCGAAGAGTCTACTACATCATTTGAATTTTGAAAAAAAACTAATGATGGTCAGAAGCACCTGAATTATTCTCAAATTGTGCACATTTAACTGACCATCTTGTTGAGGATAATTGTTGTGAACGGCCCTGTAATAACTTGCCTAAAATTTCTGCTCTTCTTCTCCCATTCTCTCTTTAGCTAAACTAGCACAAATAAGCTTTAAGAAGGTGTGCAGTGTTTTATACATACCTACACCAACAGTGGTTAACTCAATGAGTTTCAGGTACCCCTCCCCTTATAAAAAAAACTCCGGATTTGCAAAAATCCCATGGCACTACCTGTCTGAGATTGGGGGGGGGCTAGTTCCGGACTCCTGAACCCCCGCTCAGCGCCGCGCTTGAGTATAGTACTGACTTGATTTTTTACAACAAAAGTATGGGTCCGGACCCCCCTGTATCCTCCCCGTACTAAATTACTAAAAATGTTACTGCCGTTTTCAATGGTGGAGAAAAAAAACATCAAAATTAAGTTTTAGCTTCTCTGTAAGATGCAATATTATAGATTATAGATGCATCATTATAGATCGAGTGACGTTTAAACATGGTTAAAGCCAAACGGTGGGCTCGAAGTCAGGAAAAAAACTTAAAAGCACCTTTCAACGTTTTTATTTACAGTATTGTAGTTTTTTTAATTTTTAGCAGTTGTTTTTATTGTTAAAATAAATGTTAAAGTATTTTTATAAGATAATGCTGGTTCTTTTTTGTCTGTGTTTTGTTTAATTATCGTTAAAACGCTTTATTTTGCGGTGCCTAACAATAATAATATTAATACATATAAAATATAAAGGCTTTTATTTCGTGAATAAAAGCAAAGATGAACAGTAGTTGTCTTGTTTTTAAGGTAGTGGCTAAGTGCACTCGTTCAAAGGCCAGAGCTGCTATTCTTGAACTACCCCATGCAACCGTTTCTACGCCCGTTTTCATGCCGGTTGGGACGCAAGGAACGCTTAAAGGATTGCTTCCTGAACAACTAGAAGAACTGGGATGCCGAATGATGCTTGGCAACACATACCATCTAGCTAATAGACCTGTTAGTTTTTTTCAAGTTGAGTCGTAATTACATTTGCTCATTTGCTAAAGGCGGAGCTAAAAGCCTACTAGGTAATCTTTCCTACGGACGGCCCGTGCCGAAAAAATAGTCGTATTATTTTTTTTTTGTTACAATAACCTAAAAAAACAAATTTAATACCAAATTTAATTTAAAAAAAACATTTATCGTAATTTGAGAGACTTTGAAAACGGTAAGTAGTACCCTTCCAAGCACTATTTACATCGTAGTTGTGAGTGGTGAGGTACGATGATCGTATGAATGAAATGAATAAAAAAATAAAATTAGTTTATAATAAAATTTTATTTAAAAACAAACTATCAGTTATAAAAAAATTAATTTTAAAGTTTAAAAACTTTTCTATGTAAAATGATAAAGAGCAAAGGGCGAGAGAAACAACGAAGTAAACCCCGCTAGTCACTTTATATAAGGTTGCTGCTATTGCCCCGGCGGTTCGCCGTGATTGCAATCTGTAAATTGCAATCCCGTATTAAAATGAAACTCTACCCCTACCACCAACTTTACCCCTAACCCTAACCTTACCCTACCCTTACTTTACCCTTACCTTACCCTACCCTTACCCTACCCTTACCCTACCCTACCCTTACCCTACCCTTCCCTTACCCTACCCCTAACCCTTACCCTACTCCTAACCATAACCCTACCCATAACCCTATCACTACCCCTACCCATAACCCTATCCCTACCCCCATCCTAGGTAGTCGCATAAAAAGTTTCAATATAATTTTTTTTTAATTTTACTAATATTTTAAATAAAGGTACAAATTCTGAGTTTGAATATACTATATAGTGTAAAAAATTAAATTAATAAAAAGATCGCATACCGGCGCCTACCGCCATGGTAATAGTTATAACGTTATATAACACGCTACGCGATTCCTTCGTTTACACTTTTCCTTAAAACTCAAATTTTTTCTATGTACAATTTTTTAAATTATAATTACATTATTTATTTAATTAAAATAATTTTACATAACATTTTCCCATTTTAAATAAATTATTTATAATAGTTATCATAATTTTTAAACTAGTGTTTACTTTTCATCGTGTTTATAGTTAATTATAGCCGAGAATTATGTATTAATCCGCCACACGGGCCGTCCGTGGGAAAGATTACCGCCTACTAAACTAAATGTAAATGTGTAGAATCGGAGCTCCAGGAAGTTAGCAACGCTTCGGGCAACGATTTTCGGCAATTATTATTTGTCACTAGGAAAGTGTAAAATGTAATTAGATATTTGAATTCTACGTTAAATTTGCTATAAAAGTACAAATTCTGAGTTTGAATATACCATATAGTGTAAAAAAAAAAAAAAAAAAATTAATAAAGATATAGCCATATAGCGAATCAAAGATCGCGTTCCGCCGTGGCAATAGCATTAACGTTTTATTTAGAGTCTAAATTTAGACAAATAGATGTACCGAAACTAAACAAATGAAACTCAGGTAAAGTTCTAGTATAGCGTCATCGGCCGATTTCGGTGAAAAATGACTGGTTTTTAACAAATGATATTTAAAACAAAACTAAAGACCAATTAAAACATAAATAATTTATAAAAACAGAAATTATAACACTTTAGAACATTTAAAAATTGCTGCCGAAGCTAATGTAGTTCCCGGTGAAGATCTATTTGTCAATAGCGATAGAAGTGAACAGTGGGAATAAAGAAAATATAAATTAAGCACATTTAAAATAAAAATAGACAATTTAGGAAAAAAAATAAAAATTTAAATTATTGAAATTAAAACTTTAAAAATAATAGTTTATTTTAGAAGTACGAGTTGCGTAACACGCTCCATATCTAAAACAGTTTCTTTAAATGCGAGGCTTTTGTCAATTTGCCTTAAGACAAATAAATAAAAAATTAAGAACAATAAATTAGCAGCCAAACACCAAGAAAAAAAAAATTATAACAAAGTAAAAGTACTTGGTTGTCTTTATTATGGGTTTGACCATATTTCTTGGAGCAGAAATTCTGAGTTTTAGAGGTCATGATTAATACCAGAATCCTGTGGAGAGCGACCAGGAAGAGGAGAGAAAGCGATCAAGAGCGGAAAATTGACCGGGACCGGGAAAGCGACCGGGAGCGTAAGAGTAAGCGGGAAGGGAAACGATAGCGAGAGAAAAAGGCCTGGTACTCCGCTAGTCACGGATAAATTTCCACTCACTGCTTTGATTTTTTAAAATTTAAGATGCATATTAAATAATTAAACATTTATTTTGAACACTTTAACATTTATTTGTTATTTTAATATTTTATTATTTTATTTTATTTTTATATTAACTCTGAGCTTATTATATAAAAAAAGTTTTTAAACCATCTTTTTATAGAAATCGGCCGATGACGCTATAGTAGAACTTTACCGAAACTTATTTCAAGTTGTAAAAAAAAATTATATTTGGTAAATTTTTATAAATTTATAAATTTTTTAATATTTATATATTTTTTTTCAATGAATTCCTTTAATGTAGTTATTAATATTGTCTGTCGCGTATAGTTCATCATTCTATGTTATCTCGTTTTATTCGAGACAAAATTTCCACTTCCGTTGAGATCCCGATATCGTATCGTATCGTTATTGTTCGAGGCGTCTCGTATCGTATCATTTAATTCGAGGCGTCTCGTTTAATTCAAGACAAATTTCAGAAATCATATCGTATCGTATCGTTCCAACAAAATAATGGGACGCAGAAGCTTAGCGTTTATATAGAAAAAACGTTTTTTAAAGAAGAAAAGTTAAAAAAAATTAGCAATCTTAATTTGCACTAGTGAAAGCGTTCATGACTTCTTTCACTTAAGAGTTGTTTTAGTTCTATTTGCTTTGATTTAATTTTTTGCCCGCTCCCGGCGTTGTCGGGATAGTCAGCATCCCATCGGAACTAACCGCAGTCGGAACCAGCGACGGATCCAGGGGGATGGGGGGATGCATCCCTAAATGCATTACTAAAAAAAAATTTTATATGCTAGAAAATGTTTTTTTAAAGCCCCACCAGATTTAGTGACGAATCCAGTAGGAATGCGGGGTATGAACCACTCGCTAGATTACTGTGAAACGAGAGTTCACACCGGCATGGGAATCCCATTACTACATATACAGCTGAACGGAGCTTCAGTTCCATAAAGATATTGAAAAGCTCATTGCGCAACAGAACCAGGGGCGCAACTAGGCGGGCTTTTGTTTCTTTTTCTATCATTAATAAATTATTAAAGATACCAAAAAAAAGACTGCAGACTGAAGATAGTCAAAAAAAAATTTCCCCTGCGGCGGGCTTTTCTTCCTCTTTCGAACTTCAGCCTTTCCAGCATTTTTTTCTGGTTGCACCCCTGAACAAAATTGTTATTGATAGATTTGCAGCCAGCAAGAGTAGGCGTCTTGATTTTGGACTGTAGGTTTTTTTTTATTCTAGAAATTTGATTTCTATTTGGAATGTTGTCTTTTTTTGTCTTTGTGCATACTGTTTGTTTTGTAACTTCTAAAAAATCTCTTTGTCAACTTTTGGTCAGATCATCCCCCCGCCAGAAAATCCTGGATCCGTCGCTGGTCGGAACCCCCTTTAGTTGGAAACATTTTGAAATGACTTTCTCCTGTTGACTAGGTGTTAGTTTTATCCAAAAACCAGGAGCTAAATGATTTAAACCCATTGTAACCTGAAGTCAGAACTATTGAAATTAGTCCCAATTCTCCAAATAGGGCTTCAAAAATTACCTTGCAATTATTTGAGTTCTTTCCAACAAAATCATCTAATTTTCTGTTAACATTTTCGCGCACATGACGCGAGCAGACGACAGTGGTAGCATCGGATCTAATTCATGGCATTTAAAAAACCATAGCTAATAATCAACGAATCGAATCTCGCAAGCATCATCTTAGACCGTAACAACCAATGCATCGGGCTATACATTTCAAGCTTGTAATACATCACCCTTTGTACCCGATGCATCGGACCTATTGTTGAACGCGTGTAAGACAACGGCCTAACCACTCCATTCATATAAGACAGGGGTCTCCAAACTTTTCGGCCGGAGGGCCGCATTAACTGTCAATAGCAGTTTGGGGGGCCGACTACACACTAGAGGTCAATATAAGATAGAATCAAAGCATAGATGTAGTTTTTAATTATATATTTAGAATTTTAATATTATTTAATATTATATTTAATGTTGTTTAAAAATGAAGCTATTTCAACATGAATAAATAGTGAAACTGTATCTTGCATACAATATGGCTATAAAAATGCACACCGGCAAGTAATTATCATTAATTAAAATAGAGGCTACACATTTCACAATTATATGACAGTACAAAACAATGGTAATCATGGAGATAAATTATTTTTGTGTATTTTTCAAACATTTTGTTATAAATTTTATACCAATAGAAAAGAAAAAAGTTACCAATTTTGTTATCGAAAAAGAATCTGTATAAATTAAAAGAAATATCGAAATTATTTGGAAAATACCGCCAGGCAGCGATAAAAACTCGAGTACGCAGGCTGACAACAAACTAAAAGTGAAGTAGAATATGAAATAAAAGTAAAAATTAAATTGTGTGATTTGTTTAAGATAAATTGAAAAAATATAATATTTGAAAAAACCAATACAAATTAATTTTTTTAAAACATAAAAAGTCTCTGCGGGCCGCATGAGAGGGCCTCGCGGGCCGTAGTTTGGAGACCCCTGATATAAGACATCAGATCTGTTATGCAACAAATAAGGCCTATTACACAACACAGTAGAACCCGTTAAATGTTGAATAATAGTTTCTGCTTGTTAATGATATTACACAACATGAGTCGACCCTTGGGCTAGAATTATTACATAATACGTCCGATGCAGTATTTAGTTACACTCTTAATATTAAAATAAAATAATAAAATAACAAATAAAATTTATAAAATTTATAAAATTTAAAATGTTAAAAATAAATTTTTAATTATTTAATATGCATTCTAAATTTTAAAACATCAGAGCGCTAAGCGGAAATTTATCTGTGACTAGCAGGGTGTCCGGCCTTGCCCGGGGTTTTTCTATCGTTTTCTTCTCACTCCCTTTTTTCCCTGCTTGCTCTCACACTCCGGTCGCTTTCCTGTTTGCTTTTCCTCTCCCGATCGCTTTCTCCCTCACGCTTGCTCTCCTCTTCCTGGTCGCTTTCTCGTTCGCTCTCTCGTTCTCCACACGATTCTGGTACCAATCATGATCTCTAAAACTCAGAATTTCTGCTCCAGAAATATGGTCGAAACCGTAATAAAGACAACCGAGTACTTTTACTTTGATATTTTATTTTTATTTGGTGTTCTGCTGCTAATTTATTGTTCTTAATGTTTTTTATTTGTCTTAAGCAGGGTTGTTAACGTTACTTTTTCAAAGTAGCGCCGCTCTTGCTACCGCTACCAGTCTTAATAGTAGCGGCGCTACTGCTACTGAAATTTGTAAGTAGCGTCGCTACCGCTATTGCTACTCTGCTGAGGACTCGTAAAAAGTTACAAAGTATATGACATCAGCAGTATTACTCATTTTGTTGCATTTAATAACACAAATTTTATTTGCTTCAAAGTTAATGAACTGACTTATTTTCAATATCATCACTGTCGTTAGTTTTTACAAACTTTTATTTAGGTTACATTTTCTGTTTGTATGTGTGTGTCTTTCTCTGTACGCAAATCTTGCAAGTGAAATTTAACCAGTTTTTTGACTAGCTAGGAAGCTGAAACATTCAGCATTGGACGACAATACATGATTCAATTAAAAAAAAAGTTTGTGTTGAAAACTTGTTTTTTTCTTTAGTGGTTTTTAAATTTAAATGGCTTGAAATAACAATGAGAAAACATGACTTCGAAGAAATAAAACTATTTTAAAAAGATTGAAAATACACTCATCTTGTTTCTTTGTATGACTAAAACTTTGCCATTTCAAAATGCTCACTGCTCATGCACAAATATAGGAAAAACTGTATTAGTTTATACTTTCGTTCCTTGCCAGGATCATCATCCAAACACATTTGTCGAACTCGCGGTTCAAAAATAAGAAAGGCTTTAAATGTTTTTGATATTCTTGAAATGTGTTATGAAGTTTTTTCTTCAAGGGCCAAACGATTCAGTTTTCTTAACGTCAAACCTCAGAAGGTCGAACAATCTCTGAAACTGAAAAAACGAGATGGTAGTCGCTTTCCAAATTCATACAAGCATTTGAATTAGCGTGGAATCAATTGTTGAATGTTTTTGTGAAATAACAGATTTTCAAGTGTTTGATAAAAAGACCAGAGATCAAGCTGCAGCAGTTTTTAAAGAGGTTGTTAATCCTGACTCATTAAGGGGTGATTGCACAGACTTACTGATGAACTGCAAACAAATTGAATCGAGCATCTTAGATACTAAAGTATTGTATCTTTCTATAATAAAATCTTATGAACAATGAAAAGGGATGTAATTAGTGAAATTGATGCTGCAATTAAAAGATGTAGCAAATTTGATGTCTATGCATTAAAAGTTTACGGAGTTCATAATAGACAAACATTGATTCCGGCTTGTTTTGATGACAGACCTGAGTATGTACTAATACTTCTCTCATCAACTGAACAGTTTGTTGAACATGCTTATTCTCGAAATGAATGAAAATTTACTGGAATCCTCGGCAATGCTTACCCAGGAGTCATTTTCTCTTCTTAAAATGTCTGCAAAAACATTTGACTCAAAAGATGTTGAGAAACTAATAACCTCTGATGTTTAATCATTACATGCAGAAATTGAATACATTCAGTTTATCATATGTTTCATGCATAAGTTCAAAAGCTTTATATAATAACATAATCAAAAATAAAATCAATGTTTTATTAAAATGTAGTTCTCCCAACTTTTATATGAAATCGTGTTGTTAGTACATAACCATGATTTTGGATCTTTAGATGCAAAGTCCGTCGTCAAATTTTGCAATCGATTTTTAACTAACTTCCCGATGAGTTAGAGACTTAAAAATTTAAACATACCTCCGAACTGATTAACTGATTAATTCTATCAAATTTTCGGATCGATTGGACAAAATTTAATTAAATAATTATTTGTGATATTTTCACGAACTATTTATTGTCTATGCTAATATGCTTGTTGTTTATGTAACATATATAATTTTCGGATCGATTGGACAACATCAACGTCCAGAGGATGTCAAACGATCACTTAAATAGTGTAAAAATATAAAAGTGTGTTTTTAAAAAACTTTGTTTTTTGCTTCACTTGTTAAGTCTTAAAAAAAATATTTGGTGTAAAGGACTATAAACTATTATAAATTTTTTTAAAACTTTTTGTCAACAAAAAACGAGAGAAAACTAAACAAAAAAACCGGGTAATGCTGGGTAACCCTGCTAATATTTAAGTTATATTAAAGTAATTATAATTGTAGGGAGACGAGCTATTGAATGAAGCTGGAGGACTCCACAACTTCATGAAATGGAATCACGGACTTCTAACTGTACAGTTTTTGTGTGTGTGTGTTTTTATTATGTTTTTAAGGTAATTTTAATGATTATTCACAATATATCAGGATAGTGGAGGGTTTCAGATGGTTTCGTTGCTTGAATTGGCAGAAATAACAGAAGAAGGAGTGAAGTTCAAATCACCACACGATGGATCAGACATGCTTTTAACTCCGGAAAAATCCATTGAAGTTCAGAATTCCATTGGTATTTTTGGGATTATTTATTAATAAGTATTACATTAAAAACTATTTTATTACAATGCTTGTATCAACTCACATGCCATGTGCAATGTTGCTGTTTGTGAAGCTGTGGTTTTTTTTAATTCATTAAATTTGTTATTAAATTAGTGACCATTTTATGTTTATATTATATGTAAACTTAAACAAGAAACTGTTGAAGACTTTCTTTTCTTCCATTTTAAAAATATTTGTCATTCGCCAGGCTATTTATAAGGTAGGTAGTGGATGAAGCACCAAATGCTTATATTGCAGATGATAAGCTGTATTAAAAAATTGTTTATGCATCATTTGTTAAACTAATGTATTTTTATTCAAGGAGCTGATATCATTATGCAATTAGATGATGTTGTTCACAGTTCAACTAAAGGTCCAAGAGTTGAAGAAGCTATGCACAGGTTTGATGAAATTATAAAAACAATATTCATATTTCTTGATTTTAAATTTATCATTTCAAAGCGATGTTATTTCATTTATTTTTTATTGCAGAGTTATTTAGCCATTCTTATAGTAAAATTATTTCAGAGATGGATATCAAAGTTGTTTATCAGTTTATATATTTTGAGTAACTAAATCTTAACATATTGATTGGGAAAGTAGTTAAACTGTAATAGGTTTTTTTTTTGGTTACAGGCAAAATAAAACACTAATTTTTCATCTATAACACATTTTTAAGCTGAATATTACTTGATATTTTTAACAATGGTGTATGTCTTATTTCTTATTGTCAGGCAGATCTGAACCATACAGTTGGTGTTCCTAATGTCAGTCTATGGCTTTTATTATGGCTTTTATGGCTATTATGGCTTTTATGTTGGTCATAATACATACCATACTAAATAAGAAAATTTTACAAGTTTACTAATACCACTAAATATCAAATTAAGGCTAGCTAGCTTAGTTTTAGTTTACCAATTAAATTCAAGCAGTTTGTATTAATATACAGTCTCTCTTCCTTAACCTGTCTAGGACCAAAACTTTATTATTAAGATTTTTATTATTTTTGAATAATTATTTTAAGTTTATTGCTCATGTTTCATTGTGTATATTGTTTTTTTTTACATATTTCAAACAAAACATTGAAATTTGCATGTGTTCGTGTATCAAACATTGGTCCAATAGACTGCTGAAAACAACTCAAGTTTTAACCATGAAAACGTTGTTATTCTCAACGCACAAGCTCATAAAATAAGTTTTAGTCAATAAAAAAATGAAAATATCTCAATTTTATTTTCTGGCACTATCAGCAGCACAGTTTAACATTGTTCAAAAAGACATTTTTGTCTCCCCTGCACCAATTTGCGTGGTCAGCCATGTGTATATATTTCTTGAATGTTCCAAACCAGTAGTGAATCATTAGATGCAAAGAAGACCTCTATGTTGTCGTTTTAGGACCAGTAAAACCGCTGATGCAGACAGAGGGAAAGCCACTGAAATGATGAAACCCTGTAAAGTGAACCATCTCATCTCGTCTTCCGTTTCATCAAAATTATGGTTGCTGTATTTAGCAGCGTTTTTTTTTTATTTCTTTGATCATGCAAGCATGAATGACACTAGTGTAACACAATCTGAACAGCTAGCTCAAAGCAGTTTTTAACTGTTCGTGGACATTTTTCAGAATTTGTTATTCAAATGACTCCACCTTGCCAAATGTAGATATCAATCTTTTTATCATTTTCATCCAGGTGGCTGTGAATAAATTTTCAATATCATTTATTTACCTAAAGAAACATTAAACTGGCTTACACCATTTCACCATGTGTATAAAACTTCTACCTGTCTAAATAATTGCAAAAACAACATTTCTTTATCAGACAAATTTTCTTAAAGGTTGTGTGGGAGCAATATTCAAGCTGTCTATGTCCTTATTATCATCATCACAATCTTGTTCAAAAGCTTCTTTCATCATAAAACACTTTTGGTTTACATTTCTCATTTAAAACCAGAGTTACATTTCAATTGATAAACAAAATTAGCACAAAACACTACTGCTAATTCAACCTATGCACTTCGATCAACTCATTCCCATACAGTACCTCATTAGACCAATGTTTGAAAAAGACTCATACATGTAACAATGTGGCTTAGTGTTTATCCAATTAATTTTAATTTATGCGTCTGTTTACTTTTGAGTGCATGCTATTTTCAACTTTCAAACTTTGGTTGTGATATCTTTCGTGAAATTAGCATAATACAATTTTTAATGATTGTCGTTATAAAACCTGGAAAATGTTCACATTCTGTAGCTGATTAAACTACTTATTATGAATTTTAAAAAATATTTAAAACATCTTAAATATTAACTTGAAGCTTCCTAAACATAAACAAAGCATTTAAACACAAAAAAGTCAGCCTAAATTTATGAGACGCCATGAAAAAATGTGTTCTAAAAACGAACCATGGTTCAAAACGGGTTAACATAACCACCCATCTCGTGGAGTGGAAATCAATGTCTTTTAAACTTGCGAAATGCCACTGCATTTTTATAAACCTATTCCTTACATTTCAACCAACATTTTTAACTGCCTCATTTCAGCCCGATGCACATGATTTGTTTTATTTGCATTATTTTTACCTTTTTATTACATGTAGATCTTCCAATTCTTTAACTTCACTGACAGAGATTCAGAACAAGTTTATTATCATAGAGCGGTTCCATTGGCATCCCAATGAGCTTTCATGATAAGACCTCTAATGAACGATGATAAAAGCGTTTATTTTTTCCCCATTCACTCTTATCACTGTTACAGCACCATCGTACATAGTTCGTATCACTGAAACTAATTAATCATCCACACCTTCAAATAATGTCGCCCACCAAACTACGTTTTGGGACTTTTTCTTTCTCGGGTACTTTAATTGTGTTGGAAACATAAATTTATGCAGACAAAGTTTTTAACTGACAAATACCAGCTTGCAATTAACCTTATTTATTCCATTATGGATATATTCTTTGAACTGTTGACTGAAATACACATCTGAGATGTTATTCTTCTGTTGGCCAATGTTGCATAAATTTATTCTTGTTTCATATAGGACAGTTATTTGTGTACATAAATCATCTTTATAATGCTATGCCAGTTATTCAGAAAATAAGCTTACCAATCCTAACATGACTAATCATGATTTCAGAACCATCAGGTGGCTAGACAGATGCATACAGGCCCACAAGAAGCCTCAAGCACAGAGTATTTTTCCAATTGTACAAGGAGGCCTTGATCCTGAACTGCGAAAATTCTGTGTAAAAGGTTCGTTTCTGTTGGTTTCACTGTATTAAAATATTTAATGTTGTTTTTTCCCATTAAAACGGTAAAGGTCGTAACATTAAGGCGCAATCTTGAAATACACCACAGCAGTGCCGGAAATGGCTCATGCATATGGGATCAAACAGTTTTTACCGAAGTCGGGATGTGCCGAGCCCTATTATTAGCCACATTATTTATTTTTATTTTTTATTAATTTGTTAGGTTAGTGAAAGAGTTAGTTAACCCCGCGGCCGCGAGGCACTCAACCTGAGCTATGTGTGTAAACTCCTCGCTTAAGGGAGCTACGATGGTGATGCCAGTGAGATTCAAACTGCCGACCTGTAAGCTGACAGGCGAACGCTTTACCGCCGTCACATTTGTGAAACTGGTACTCATTTATTGGCCAGTGAAGGATGCAAAGCTGAGTTGGCATGAGCAGTGTGAGGGAATTCCTGGCTCAACGGAACTGTGCCTTGCCGCAACTGAGATTCGAACCCAGGATGGTAGTATAACTACTTTAACCACTGTGCTACGGTGCCTCAAAAAGTGTCAAAAATATCTGACGTGCAGCATGTACAAATTGTTTCTTAAAAGCCGTGATATAATCACACAATTTCATCTTTTTAATTATTTATTCATTTCTTATATAACTTTTACTGACAGTTTTCTTGAGAAGAGCTTGTTTTATTTACATTGAATAACTTAATTTTAAAACATTTTTGAACTAAATACATTTAAAGCAAAATTTCTAATTCCTCTAATGCATTGTTGTTTTAAAAGATGTCTTGTTTCTCAGCAACCATATTAGTTATGTACATTGATGAGTTTCTTTTACATTAATGAGTGTTTTTTAAATATGACAGAATTGATAAAAAGAGATGTGAGAGGATTTGCCATAGGTGGTTTAAGTGGAGGAGAGGAGAAGAAAGATTTCTGGAAGATGGTCAACCTATCAACTGATTATCTTCCTGAGAGTAAACCAAGATACCTCATGGGCGTAGGGTAGGTTTAATAATTTTATGAGTTTTTTGTTTGTGAAAAACTAAAACTTTATTGATAACCTCATTTTCATCAGATTTGCAGTTGATTTAGTGGTATGTTCGGCACTTGGATGCGATATGTTCGACTGTGTTTTTCCAACAAGAACTGCTGTGAGTTTGGTTTTTTTTGTTGCTTTTATCTTATTTTACACTTTTTTGATTAAAGGAAATATTTTATGACTAGAGATTCGGTGTGGCCCTCACACCTTGGGGCCAATTGCAATTGAAGAACCAGAAGTTCAAGGACGATTTTGAAAAAATTGACTCGAACTGCCCTTGTTCGACATGTAAGTCATACACAAGAGCTTATCTTCATACACTTGTCACCCACGAGCCAGTTGCATGTTCGCTACTGACGGTTCATAATGTTACTTACCAGGTTTGTTTTATCCATTTGCTTGAAATGTTAGAAGTGTGGTTTTATTATATTAATAATTAAATAAGAGTGTCCTTGAGCTGAAAAGCACATGATATTAATGTTGAATTGATTTTAAAGCACATTAGCCAGTTAGTACTTGCTGGTTTAGTCATGTTTTATTGTGTGCAGTTAGTAACTTGTGCCAAGATATCATATTGAAGCTCTTTTCAGCATATTTACTGCATTTTAAGCTTGTTGGTTATTAGTAGGCAGAGAACTGAAATCTAAGCATTAATATCTAGCATTTAATCACAATTATTTTGTGATGCATATCAAGCTAAACCTAGTTTTTAATTTCAGCTGTCTTTGATGAAGTCAGTGAGGGATAACATAATAGCAGGAACATTCCCCGAGTTTGTTCAACAGTTTATGCTTAAAATGTTTCCAAAGATGAATTATCCTGAGTGGGCCACAGATGCTCTTCAAAGCGCTGGTATTGAATTATTAAGCTGATGTTCAGATAATAACTGAACTGTTGACAATATATTTATTCTGTGACTTTAAATAATTTTCTTTTCTGTTTTTTATTCATAAAATAATTCAAATTCACCAAGATATAAGAAAATGATTTGTATTGAAAAGCAAAAATATCTACCAATCAAAACAAAATGTATTAAATATAATTAAATTCAAGTTTGGCACTGCAGGCACTTGAACAATGAATGGTTAGCACATAAAACAAGATCATAAAAAGCATAAATTCACTAACAAATGCATATAGCCAAAAACAATTGTGGGGTAAACAGTTGTTGGGAATGTTAGCCATTTGAATGGACAACTGAGTAACAAAGTCAAACAAATTTTAATAATATAAAGGTTAGGTTAAAACAACCCACAATCCTATCAATCACTAGGTATGAAGAACACTCGAGAAGAAATATGGTTTGTTTAGTTCAAGAGTAAGTCTGGGTACTGTTGGCATTTAGGTAAGGCTAGAAATGTCGGTATATCAATCAAAAAAATTGAGATTTCCTAGATACTGCCGACATTAAGATTATGCAGATTGAACAAAACTTATATCTTTATAATGAATTATAATGAACTGTTTAACTTGGCATATGCCAGTTATTGCAACCTATTTACATTAACAAAAATAACATTATATTCTTAATTTGAAGATCTAAAATACAAATGATAAGACTCTTTAAGTAGGAAGTGAGATAACTTCTTGAACATTTGAAGATGAATCCAATGAATTGGCTTGCCTGAGATATTCACATGCATTTTCTGATTTTGCGAGTTTTTCAAAAAATGGTAACAACTCCAGAAGTTTTTTATCTTCTTGATCGTCAAACCAGGAGAGAATGGGAACCTGTGGTACAACATTCCATGGAAATAGTTTCAGTAGTTTTTATTCACAATAGAAATATATATTTATGTAATGTTTTTAAATCCTTTGTATTAACTTTACCGTGTTTGTTTGCTTACTTGCTTGAGCCATGCGTTGAGACCCTTTGACGCTTAAAATAACATACTTCCCGTCATCCAATCAAGTGAATGTGAGTAAGACAAAAATCATGAAGTGTCGGGCCGGAATGGGACAGGTGAAGAAGTCGGGTAAATGGCCATGCAGTGTATGCAGAAAAGGTGTTGGCTCCAATTCTATTTGTTGTGTGGATTGTAAGAGTTGGGTGTTGGGTCCATAAAAGGTGCAGTGGCATTTTGGGTAGTTTGAAAGATCTTGTTGGCTTCCGTTGTAAGAGTTGTGTGGCTGGTGGTTCTGTTCAGGAAGAGTTGTTGGGTGAGGTTGAGCCAGGGGTAAAGGTGGAGTGTGTGACCAAGTTCTGTTACCTAGGTGACACATTAGGTGCAGGAGGAGGTGTAGAAGAGGTGGTGAGAGCTAGAGTGCGTTCTGCCTGGGCTAAATTCAAAGAGTTATCTCCTATCTTGACCACCCGTGGTGCATCCTTTCATGTGAAAGGAAAGGTGTATAGGGCATGTGTTCAAAGTGTCCTTCTTTATGGCACTGAAACATGGTCTATGAAGGTGGAGAATCTGAGAAGTTTAGAAAGGGCAGAGCGTATAATGGTTAGATGGATGTGTGGTGTTTCGTTGAATGATCATGCACGTAGTGTGGATTTGTATAGCCTTCTGGATGTTCCTTGTGTGGCTGATGTGGTGAGGCGTGGAAGACTAAGGTGGTTTGGACATTTGGAGTGTAAAAGTGCAGATGATTGGGTTTCGGCAATTAGAGATGTGGATGTTGTAGGAGTGAAAAGTAAAGGTAGAAGTAGGAAGACTTGGTGGGAATGTGTGAAGAAAGATATGGATGAGCTCGGCCTGAAGCGGCAGTCTGTCCTGGATCGTGACTTATGGAGGGGCCTGATATGGAAAACGTCCAACCCTAGCATAGCGTGGAATAGGGACGTTTCAAAAATAAATGATGATGATGACATTGATTTGAAAGTTTCTTATATTTTACATCCTCACATATCAAGTACTTAGAAAACTCTGGTCAACATATTTCTTTTTTATAATTTTATAGACTTATCATCATCAAAAATGATTTGCAAGAAATTACAAGCTGCCAAATTACAAAATATAAATGATTTGCGAAAAACTAATTTTTACAGTTCACTTGATTATTTATAATAGTTATATGCTTCTTGTTAGCTTGATAACAAAAATTTGACATATAGGGCCTCAAATATTGGTTACATTTGACATGTGGGGCCTCAAATATTGGTTACATTTGACATGTAGGGCCTCAAATATTGGTTACATTTAGCAAAAAACTGGAAGCTAAAAATCGGAGTGAAAAGCATGAGGCTAGGTGAACCACCACTAATTTGTACTCAATATTTTCTCATGTCAGCTAAGCTAAACAGGCAATGTATATATCTAGTACATTTATCACTTATTAACATAAATGCAGAGTTCGGTGGCGGCAGGGCTACCAAACAAAATTCTGGGAAAAAATTAAGATAATAATTTTTCCCTGGAGTTAGTTATTTTGAAGAAATCTGCCAGTATTTTCTTCAGTCTTGTGAGACAAATATTGAGAATTTGACAAATTTTGACCATTTTCTTTCACTCCTGTCAGAAACTGTTTTCTTAAAGATTTTCTAACTATGTATTTTTAAAATGTACTGAAAAATCATTTTTCCCATGCCTACCTAGAAAAAAACTGCATTTGCTTACGGAAAGGAAAAAAAAAGTAAATGTAATAATTACAGCGTTGTTCGGTTGAAACAAGTAAGAAGTCGGAGAATTGTCGAGAATGACAACATTCCTCAGATCTCGTCCCAGCCGGCTCAAGTCCTATAAATAACAAAAAAAAAGTATTTTTTTCACATTTTTTCGTTGCCATTTATTATAGAAAACTCGTGACATGAGAATTTAAAATTTATCAAGTTTACGATCTAATGGAGCTTCAGAGCAATAAAATATAATAACAATAAAATCTAAAATCAATTAAATTATAAAGCAAACTAACATCCATTATATTATAACAATTATTAACAATTACAATGGTACCACAGGCAATGAACATCTTAACATTTATACAAGGCAATTAGCTAGTAAAAAGACTTGAACAACTAAAGAATGGTAGGATGGACTGTTCAAAAATGTTGACGATGAAAAAAAAGAATTTTTTAAAGTGGCCCCACAGTCGATCTTGACAATAATTTTATGAACTTGATGTACTATAAACAGTTGATGAAATTAGAATTAGAATGAATTGGAAATTTGTCTTTCTGGGACACCGCTATCATTACATGCGGACATTCTTCAATTCTGTAAGGATAGTACCAAACACTTACCGAACTTAAATACCGGTGCATAACAGAATCATTAGTACTTTTTAAAAACGACCATTAATATCTCTAGAAACTGTGGTCATATTGATTATCCTTAATGGAAACAGGAACGTGTGAGGCCTTGAAACTAATATGCATAACTATATTTCGAGTCTCAATAGTTATTCATTTATATCCTTTAGTTAAATTTCTCTTTATATTGCTAACTAATGTTGAAATATATACAAAAAACTACCTTAATCATACATGAAGGACAATAACAAATAGCAATTTCGCAAAATAAAAGTTTTAAAATTCATCATATCTCTTCACAATTTTTTAGGTCTAACATTGGTATTTTTTGAATGTTCATTCTCAACCGCTGGGCATATAGTAAATCAAATAAATACAAGCATTATTATCTCCAGAAACTGCGGACATTTTGGTCCTCCTCAACCGAAATGTGTGCAGCCTCAACTTTTGTTTTGAATGCCAAAGGCAAAGACCTTAAATTTTAGAGGAAGTTGAAGATCTTCTCCTATTCTGAATCAATGAAAAGCAACTTACATGAGACCATGTTAGTCAGGCAAAAAATATAAAAGACAAAGCTGTTGCACAATGATTTATTTTAAAAATTACTTGGTACAAATACTGAGGCTGACACGAAGTAAGCAGATCTAAACTTTTGCCGATGAATTCAATAATTCTTAAGAATGAAGATACTCGTGTTGTAAGTAAATTAAAATCAACAACTAATTTAATGGATTAAAGTTTCTAGACTGAAGTTATAATTTCAGTAGCCTTGAAGTTCTTTAGGATTTATGCCACTTTAAAAACTGTCAAACATAATAATAATAATAATAATTATTATTATTAGTAAACAGATAACTAGGGTAATTAATTGCACACTGCATCACTACAGAGTCCATGTGAGCTACTTTATGTCCGTGTAAATAGAATCTTCTGCATGTTGCATAACTTGTTTAGCAAATTTTCTTCACTTCAGCAGTTCTTTATCTTTCTTGCTTTATTAGCATCTATAACAGAACACTGGTGTTGACATGTTCATCTTCATAACGTGTATTGTTTCCATGTCAACTTGCAGAATCTCCAAGAACCGCCATCACCACACAAATGATAAAAATGTATTATCTGGATGGATGTCATTGAAAACTGGCTTTATTCATCACAATGCTGGAAGGATAAAGAAATATGAGCTGTTCTTTGGATATCTGAGCCATAGTTGAACTTAGTTAGATCAATCATTCATTTGACTAGAATGTGTTCTATTGACATGACACTAAATATACTCCGTGGCTTTGCCAAAAAAGGATATTCTTGCACATATTAATTTCATATTTTGTAATTATTACACAAAAATTATGGATAAATTTATAAGCACTTTGAGATTGAGAAAATAATATTTGCTTATTTGAGTAATGAATACTGTTATTTGAAATATTGAATTGATCTTACAAAACATCATTACTCCTAATGAATTTCAGACACAAAAGCTGTACTAATTTACTGTCTATATTTCTTGCAACTTTCTACAAACTAAGAAACAAACATATTTCTTGCTTATTGTTGAGATAAATAAATCAAACTTAAAGTAAACCTTGTAGTTATTAAAATGATTTTTTTTAATAGTAACACAAAGCAGTCCATACTTTAACATAATTCCCTTCATAGAAAACACAAGATTCCCTGAAAAGTCGAGCCTGAAAAGCTCCAGTTTTGTCAAGAAGATCAGTGACTGGATCTGCATACTGTAAGGAAACGCATCAAAATAGCATTAGACTCAAAAAATATTTTTTCAGAACATATTTCTATGCATTTTAAACATTTCACCGTACAAACCTTGCCAAGGCTAGCTGTGAATAAGACACATTCAAATAACTGTCCCATCTGTTCGAGAAATTCATCAACGTGGGGTCTTTTTGAGACATAAACCTTATAAAATGTACAAAAAGTTTGATTAATTCTCAAATTACTAAGCAATTCAGTCAGCCTGTTGAATCAACATGTGGGTGTATCACAAATTTAACACTGCATAAAACAGTTCATTTTCGAACTGCAAAAACTAAAGTTAATTTATTACCCCTGTTAATTTAATTTAGTTAATCATTTAATTAATGGTCAGTATCTTAAAGTAAACTTTGTAAAATGCTACAAAATTCTGTTTTACAAATTTAAAAAAATTACAGAAAATTTTAGAATAACTTGAAACACTAAATCGAGATGCAAAATACGTCTAAACGAAAATCGAAGTGCTTGATTGAAATTATTAAAAGGAAGTATATGTTAACATTACAACATCACTACTAACAAGGTTTTATAAAAAAGTCTGCTTTGTAAATAAAATGACGAACTTGTATTTGTTCATTTTTTCTTTTTTTTTATAATTTCTTCCCCAGATACTAAGTGCCGGACGAAGGATAGCTGAAATCCGATTGGACACAACCAGGTATCAGCACATCCCTATTATTATTTATATCTATATATATATATATATATATATATATATATATATATATATATAAATATATATATATATATATATATATATATATATATATATATATATATATAATATATATGACATCTCGTGTCATAGTGTTTGACTTCAAACTCCTCCGAAACGGCTGAACCGATATATATATATATATATATAAATATATATATATATATATATATATATATATATATATAAATATATATATATATATATATATAAGTGGGAAAGCTACCGGGAGCGTGAGAGCAAGTGGGGAAGGAAACGGGAGCGAGAGAGAAAAACGATAGAAAAACCTCTAAAAAGCCCGGGCAACACTAGTATCGATGGCCAAGTCATTTATTAAATATATATATATATATATATATATATTCCCGCAAGCAAGTTTCATTGAACTTTTTCGCCCATTTTGCATTCAACAGTTTCTTGTATAAACCTTGCAAAACAACAATATCTTTCCTTTCTGAAACTACACCAAGCAACGTTTTAAAATCTTTATTTTTTCCAGCTGACTGGCCAGTTTCGGTTAATTTAACCATCTTCAGAGCTTCATTTATAATAATAAAACGGTATATATTTATAATAATAAAACGGTATATATTAAAATCGAAAAAAAAAAAAATTTTAAAACGTTGCTTGGTGTAGTTTCAGAAAGGAAAGATATTGTTGTTTTGCAAGGTTTATACAAGAAACTGTTGAATGCAAAATGGGCGAAAAAGTTCAATGAAACTTGCTTGCGGGAAAATATTGTCCCCAATTATGTATGGAATATATATATATATATATATATATATATATATATATATATATATATATATATATATATATATATATATATATATATATATATATATATATATATATATATATATATATATATATATACATATATAAATTACTGTTTGTTTATTCGTCCTTTAAACCAATCCAAACCAATGGACCAATTTTAATTAAATTTGGCATGGAGGTAGAAAAAAATAGGATAGTTTTTAATTTTTTTAATTTAAAAAATATTTTAGGACCAAAAAACTGTCCATGCCAACAGTGCCTATGTAAGAACATCAAAGGTTATTGCGTAAAAAAAATTCAAATTTAGTTTACGTAACAGAGTTTGAAGGTTTCAAGCAACTTTTAGCAAATATATTTTACATTTTATGAGCAAAAAGAAGTTAGGAAGGAAAGGAAGAAAGAAAAGGAGCGGAGCGGAAGAGTGAGAAGGAGCAGGAGAGCAAGTGAGGAAGGAAACAGGAGAGGTGAGAGAAAGACGATAGAAAAACTCTAAAAACCCTGGGCAACACTGGGTAACCCCGCTAGTTATTCATATAAATTTTTATTATTTATACAAAATCAACGAAATAACTTTTAATGCTCGTCTGCATTGTCATAAATAGCTTACTTGAAAGTTGGAGCTTGAATAACCAATTTGATGATTACTGCATATTTTTTAAACTTTAAATTTGTTTAAATAAACTTTGGGTCATAAAAGCATTGCCTGCACCAGGTTTTGTTTACATTTTTTAAGCATAAACAAGATGATAGATGAAAAAAATAGAACAAAATAGGATCCTTAAAACAATTCAAGTATCTGTTTGATTTACGAGGGCGGTCCGATAAGTACTTAGCCTCAACGACCGATGGCGCAATTATTGCAAGAAAAATTTACTATTGCGTAGTACATTCTCGTAGACGACTACTGTTGAAATTTCTGCCAAATCGAACTCTTTTTTTTTGATCGTGTTTGGAAGTGGGCGTGTCCGTGGATTTTTAAAAAATGGAGAAAGAGGAGTATCGGTTAGTGATTCGATTCTTGTTTTTGGAAGGGAAATCGCGCAGCGAAATTAAAGAACAGTGACTCTTCTCCTTCGATGGACACCGTCGAAAATTGGTTTAACAAGTTTCAACGTTCTCGCACATCGGTTTTTAATGACCCACGCCCGGGTCCCCGGAAAATGGCTACCACAGAGGATAACGTTTCAAAAATCCACGATCTGGTATTGGCAGACTGCCGATTAAAGGTGCGCGAGATAGCTGAGACAGTAGGCATTTCAAAATACCGCATTGGTTATATCCTGCACGAAATTTTGGGCATGAGAAAGCTGTCTGCGCGATGGGTGCTGCGTTTGCTCACTTCGTAAGTCTATTTTGGGAGAATATAGTTTTCAAAATTACCGGCTTGTTTAGTAATGTGCGTGTGCATGTTTGGTTACAATGTTCCTTATGATTTCATAAGGATGGGCTTAATGGACATTGACTTTGTTAAACAGCATGTCAGCTTTCCAGACTGACTAAGTGAATGAGGCTGGGAGATTATATAAGTAGAAATTATTAGTTGAATGAAAAACACCGACGAATGAAAAATATGGCTGCTAACCTGATGAGTAGCCCCATCAATGTCGATCGATATCACAAAATCTGCATTGTTTACAGGCTGTAAAATTGTAAAACGAAAGCTTCAAAATTTCTTAAACATTATCTGTTGACAATTATGTATATTTTCAAGTATACACGATATCACATAATTATATTTACTAGGATTATAAATAAAGAAGTTTAACTAAATATCATTAACATCAGTCTTTCGTGATGAAATTATAGACTTATAAATGAATAACATTAAAAAACATAATTCATTCACAGATTCCCTAACACTTAATCTTCCGAAGTGAGATGAAGGTTCATGACTTGTGATCTGTTGGTCATGAGTTTGAGCTCCCATTACTGCAGGGCTACCACCACCACTATTGTTTTTAACTAACACTGCCCAGTCTCAGGCTAACTTCACACACGTATATATATATATATCTATATATATATATATATATATATATATATATATATATATATATATATATATATATATATATATATATGTATATATATATATATATTATAAGGAAACATAGCGTTGATATGTTTTTACGAGCCACATATATCAGAAACTTGGATGGCTTACAATCCACCACGAAATAACGCAAATATAAATGTCTCAACTTCAGACTCGAACCCACGACTGTCGGATCGGCAACACCGCCTTGCATCATGCCAACTACCAATTATATATATATATATATATATATATATATATATATATATATATATATATATATATATATATATATATATATATTGCGAATAAACTGTGGAATCAATTTATCTTTGAGACACGCTCCAAGAAACACAACTCGCCATTTGGCAGAAACAACTTTTCGAGCCAAATTCTCGACCTTTCGGCACAAAACTCTCTGTTCGAGACTACAATTAGCCAAAAACTTTTCAATTAAACTTTTATTGTCAGACCGACGGACCGTTTCAGCTATGTATATATATATATATCTTAATAAATATAAAAAAAGGATTTTCTGAAATTTCGTGAGTTGCTTTTGTAGGAAATAATCAATTTAAATCAAAGGTAAAAATAATATATATATATATATGTCTCAACTTCAGACTCGAACCCACGACTGTCTGATCGGCAACACCGCCTCGCATCATGCCAACTACCTTACCACCTTACCAGTCGTGGGTTCGAGTCTGAAGTTGAGACATTTATATTTGCGTTATTTCGTGGTGGATTGTAAGCCATCCAAGTTTCTGATATATGTGGCTCGTAAAAACATATCAACGCTATGTTTCCTTATAATATATATATATATATATATAAACATATATATATAAACATACATATATATATATATATGTGTATATCTATATATATAAAAATGAATGTTTGTATATATGTATGTATGCATATATATATGTATGTTATTTATGCATTGCTACACCATTCATCCGATTGTAATGAAATTTTCACACAACCTTGAGAGTCAAGGGGAATCAAATATAGAGAAAAAAATTTTGAAATCCGTCACAAAATGAGCGGAGCGGAGCGGGTGAGCGAGCGGGAACTATATATATATATATGTATGTGTGTATGTATGTATGTGTATGTGCATGTATGTGTGTCTGTGTGTGTGTTTATGTATGTATGTATGTATGTATGTATGTATGTATGTATGTATGTGTTTTTACAATATTTCGGCACTAAATGCTCATTCAAAGTATGTATGTGTGTGTATTTATCTATGTATGTATGTATGTATGTGTGTGTGTTCACTCCTGAAGAGCTTTTCTGTGGAGGTCATCAGAAGAAAACCCCCCCTCGAGCAAACGTTTCGGCTCTTTAATTTCTTGACGTTCTAAGGGGGGCGAGCCACGTTCGACGGACGAACGTCCTCCGACAGAAAATGTTTTTGTTCTTTTCCGACATCGAATTTCTATCATTCCTTGCATCGTGGCAGATATTTGTCATGCAAATAAACTCGCGACTTTAGAGAAATTCAGACTATTCATGTGAGAAGACCTTCGACGACATAACGGCTTCGCTTTCGTAGCGGTACTTAATATCGCCACGTAAACAAAGACGAAGCAATTCTATTCTTGCGGAGCGGAGAGAGCGGCTTCTAAATTTGGAAAATCTTCTTTTTTCTCTCTTTGAGACCAAATCCAGAATGAAGCCGATTCTGCTGCTTCAGAAATCTGTTTAATTGCACGGGTCCGCTCTCTGTTAGACATTCCCAGGGCCCGCAGCAACTTTAGCAAAGATTTACCAACCAAACCGCGTGCTCCGACTTCAACAGCAAAAAGCTCAGCTCTTGAGCCATTTGCTTCCAAATCCAACATCAATTCTCTGTATCTTTCTAGTTTCATGATGTTACTGGCCTCCATGTTGCTTTCCCAAGGCACTGTCAACTCGATGAGAAGAAATGTCTTGGCCAGACTCGAAAAAACAACTATGTCTGGCCTTTTTCCACTTTCCTTTATTGAAACTGGGAAGCACTTTTCCGTTTTCAGATCGGCAGAGACCCTCCAGTCGTTCGCTGCATGGAAAACATTCTCTCCTTCCGTGAGGGTTCTTTTTGGGCGATTTAGCTGCGGCAATCCCTCTCTCAAAAAATAAATCCTCCTCCTAGGTTTCACCTCCATTGAGTTGGCTTTTCGGCAGGCCTCTTTTACAAATCCCAGCAGCTTTTGGAGAACAAGGTTGTGGCGCCACGTGTATCTACCATGAGAAAGGGAATAGGAGCAGGAGGAAAGAATATGAATCAATGACTGCGACTGACCGCAGAGCTGACACTCATCGTTCTCAATTAATTTCCATTTCTTTAAATTGCTGGCTGTTGGCAGCTGATCATACATCGATCTAATGAGGAACGATAGCCGCACTGGAGCATAGCGCCATATATCTTCCCATGACAGAGACCGCTGAACTGTCTCCTCCCATCTGGTCCAGTCGCCTTGCTGTGACAATTGTGCGCTCTTCACAACTCTCTCGCTTTCTATCGCTTGCTTTCTGTCCTGAACAATCAAGTCTGATCTTTCCTGAGCGTTTGCCTTGGACCACCAGAGATGGTGGTTCCATCCAACACCATGCCGCCCCAACTGAACTGCTCCGGTCCTTTCAGTCCACTGGAGAGAAACCGTGGCATTCTCTATTTCAACCCTAGCATTCCATTTGGTTCCTGAGATTAGAGTTGGTTTTACCTCAGCGACTCTCTGATCCGTTGAATTATCGAGCATCATCTGAGTTCTCAGTTTGCTGATCTTGAAATCTTCAACAAAAGACCGCAATGGAAGTCTCAGCTTGGCTGTTTTGCCGTAGAGAGCCACAGACGTCAATCCCGGAGGCAGACCCAACCATTGACGAGTAAAACGAGCTATCTTTCTTTCTAGTTTCTCCACAACTTGCAGACCAATTTCATAGACTGTCAAACAGGGAACGGATAACGACCGGAGCGGGAGTGTGTATGTATCTATGTATGTATGTATGTATGTATGTAGAATCGGATCTAGGGGGGTGAACTGAGAGCAAAAAAATGGGCGGGAAAGCGACAGGGAATGTATGTATGTATGTATGTATGTATGTATGTATGTATGTGTGTGTGTATGTATGTATGTATGTATGTATGTATGTATGTATGTATGTATGAATGTATGTTTGTATGTATGTATGTATGTATGTATGTATGTATGTATGTATGTATGTATGTATGTATGTATGTATGCATGTATGTATGTGCGTATGTATGTGTGTATGTATGTATGTATGTATGTGTATGTGCATGTATGTGTGTGTGTTTAGTGTTTATGTATGTATGTATGTATGTATGTATGTATGTATGTATGTATGTATGTATGTATGTATGTATGTATGTATGTATGTATGTGTTTTTTACAATATTTCTGCACTAAATGCTCATTCAAAGTATGTATGTGTGTGTATGTATCTATGTATGTATGTATGTATGTATGTATGTATGTATGTATGTATGTATGTATGTATCTATGTATGTATGTATGTATGTATGTATGTATGTAGAATCGGATCTAGGGGGGGCAACTGAGAGCGAAAGAATGAGCGGGAAAGCGACAGGGAACGGATAACGACCGGAGCGGGAGTGTGTATGTATCTATGTATGTATGTATGTATGTATGTAGAATCGGATCTAGGGGGGTGAACTGAGAGCAAAAAAATGGGCGGGAAAGCGACAGGGAACGGATAAAGACCGGGAGCGCAAGCGGGAAGGAAACGGGAGCGAAAAAGAATTGCATTAGGTAAACCTCTAAAAACCCCGGGCAACGCCAGGTGCCCCCGCTAGTATACACACAGACACACACACACACACACACACACATATATATATATATATATATATATATATATATGTGTGTGTGTGTGTGTTCATCTTTTCCTGTTGGTTGATCTCCAAGTTTGTTTTTACAAACCTTAGTGTAACTTATTTATTTGTCTATAAAATATGCAAATTTCTATTAAAGGTTTGCGTGTCTATAAAACGAATAAATAAGTATTTTTTAATTCTGCCGTGTGTCACTCATGCCAGTTACAAGCCTGTCAAAAGGAGCGAAAGAAAAACCTCTAAAAACCCCGGGTGCGGCAATACAAGCGGAAACGGGAAAACAAGTGGAAACGGGAGAGTAAACGGTAAGCATCTGCGTCCCGATATCGTTATCTCGAATTCAATCGAGATTTAAAAACGATACGGGATTCCCGTATCACCATTGAAACGATACAGCCTGCGGAAGAAGTCTCGTATCGATATTAATTGGCGATACTTAAAATTTCATTCTCGATTAAAATCTCGAAAAATATCGGGATTTTTTAAAAATATTTTCCAATAAATAACGAAAGTCATATATATTTAACTAACGATTGTCACAACTGTGAATATTTGCAATTGATTCATCAACATTGATTAATTAATCTACCTATTGACAGAAGTTTATAACTATTATCATCCCCACTTTAAATTCGGTTTTCCAGACAGTCTGTAGCCCCATTATTTACTATTTTTAGTCTGGGAACCGGCAGCAAAAAAGCCACGCTCCTCTTAGGCTGCTAGTCGAGCTCTGCATACTACTGATACTACAAGCCCTACAAGGCAATCGTACTCACTGACATCGATGACTATTATTATTAATGAGAATAATGAGTAATGTAATAGTAATGATCATTCTATGTTTATGTTTTGGTTTAGTCTGTTTCATAAACTTATTTTTTCAAATTTGTTACATAGAATTGGAATGATTATTTTAGTGTTTCGATATCCGTAATTGACCGTAATAGTAGCTCATCTAAGATATATCTTTATAATCTCGATGATATTCTTGGTTGTGTGTGAGTATGTGTGTGCCACCTGTAGTGTGCACGACAGTGCCGTAGCCCGTATCGTCTGCAGCTGGAATTCAAAACTTTCTCAGCTTCTTTCTTGCTATTGCTAACCGCATTCGCCATCGCCTATAAATAAACACGCTGGGTTTTTTCACTTTTTTAATTCTTGCATAGAGGCACTTTCTCGTGTTTGTCATCATTATCATGCCGCGTCACTAAATAAAGTAAATAAATACTTTCTATCGGCGGTAGCGTTTTATTTAGAGTCTAAATTTAGACAAATAGATGTACCGAAACTAAACAAATGAAACTTATTTCAAGTTGTAAAAAAAAATTAAATTTGGTAAATAGTTTAATATTTATATATTTTTTTCAATGAATTTCTTTAATGTAGCTATTAATATTGTCTGTCGGGTATAGTTCATCATTCTATGTTATCTCTAGGCAAAATTTCCGCTTCAGTCGAGATCCCGAAATCGTATCGTATCGTTATTGGTCGAAGCGTCTCGTATCGTATCGTTTAATTCGAGGCAAATTTCAGAAATCGTATCGTATCGTATCGTTCCAAAAAAATAACGGGACGCAGAAGCTTAGTAAACGGGAACGGGAGAGCAAGGGGAAACGAGAGAGCAAACGGGAATGGGAGAGCAAGCGGGGAAGGAAATGGGAGCGATATAAAAGCGAAAAAGAACGATATAAAAACTTTCAAAAACCCCGGGCATTGTACACTCGATTGGTCTTCGAGATTGATTTTTTTAAATTGTCATACTTTTGTACATTAAACTTTTAATAAAAAAACCCAAATAATTTACAACGCAAAACAACGTTTGCTGGGTCAGCTAGTATATATATATATATATATATATATATATATATATATATATATATATACATGAGTGTTATTTGATTATTTTATATGTACCCTAGATGTTTAAAAAAAACCAGGCGCTTGTGCCGGTCCAACCATAGTATAACATATTTACTTACCATAAATGAACTGTGCACAAGAGTTTCATCCAAATCAATAACCACACACTTCCTTGAGACATCATCAGGCTGCACAGGCTTTAGAAGAGGTCTTTCTTTTACTTCCTGTTAAGAAATTCTTATTTAATAAAAACAATCACATGAACGTCTTGTAAAACACAAATGAATTTAGAAAAGCTTGTAAATGATTAATAGCTCAAAACATAACAAACCCTCTGAATTCAAACAATTATACTAAGATGTCTTAGCTTTTTAACCCCTATGACATCAATGTTCTGAGTAAGACACACCTAAATGATGCACCTGCAAAGTAGTGTTATTTGTGTTTCAGCCCATTTACATTTTACTTTTTACATTTTAATTTCAGTTTTAATTATATTTCAATGTCAGTTTTAATTTCAATTTAATTCCTATTTCAATTTCCGTTTTTCAGACATATATTGTTGTATAGAAACATACAAAGCAATACTCTATTTATTACAACAGAAATTAATGGCATTCTGGTCGTGATGTGAATAAATTAAAGCGAGGATGTTAAAGTCGGTGACGGAAGTTATTGAACGGTCGTAAAACAAGTCCGCCATGCCCACGATTCAAAAGAAACTCGAAACTGAACAGAGACGCTTGCAGTTCATGGTGCCCGTCCATCTCGAATCCAACTATTATTTCAACATGGAAGAAGAAACGGAAGACGAGCTGTCTTGCCGGAGCGCTTCAAGAAATAAAACGACGCAAGCCTCCAACAGCCTGAAAATGTTCGAGAGTACGTCGAGCGACGATCACTTGAGGCCGGACAACCGAAGGGGTTCCACCAAGAGCCAGTATGTTGCCAACGAGATGGAGGAGCTGGAAAAAACAGATGGAAGTCGATGCACGGGCAGCTGCTCTCAAATGGGAATTAAGAAGGATCATGAAAAATTCTAAATCGAAAGCTCTTGAAGAAGAAAGGCTGCAGGTTAGTTGTTTGGGTGGTTGACCTGTGGGTTATGCATTAGAACTAGGTCATTTTATCATGTGATCATATGCTTAAGGCTAGGCCATTTTATCGCGTGATCGTTTGCATTACGGCTAGGTCATTTTATCACGTGATCATAAACATTAAGGCTAGGTCATTTTATCACGTGATCATTTATGTTGTTAATTTTTCTAGCACTTCTTTTTTCATGCTAAGCTGGTGTTGGGATCATCGAAGATGTAAGTGAGATTTGTTTCTATTATAATCGTTTTATGATTTTTTCGGTTTAGTAAACAGAAAGAACGCCCTGATACGAAGGCATATGCAGCTGAACCTTCTCCAAAAAGAACGTGACCTCAAGAGAAGGTTTAACATGCTCAGCCTGGAGCTAAGGAGAGCTCGTCCAATCCATGGACTCGCAGAAAAAAGCCATAGAAGAAAATGAAAAAAACAGAGATGATCATTGGCCAGCAGCTATCCAATAAGAAAAAGAAGAAAAAAGTTGATAAATTTTCTTCAAAAACACCTAAGGGTCGTGTACTTGTCGGCAATGGTAGCGATGTCAATTCGCCAACGGAGGCGGATAACGGCTGCTCGGTGCAGTAACGAAGTCGACCTATCGAAATGAGTTATTCTCGTGGCATGAAATTCGTATTGCATGTTTTTAACTTTATCATCAATCGCACATGCATGCAGGTCTGTCCTGCTCTAGTTCTATCTAGTATGGATGCGTCTTTCGATCGTGCCTGTTCGGTTTGCTGATTTTTTTGTTTATATTTCTCTCTTTTAGTTAGATGCAATCTTTTTGCTGCTCCGCCGACCGGATCACTGCCGGACCGTTTTCACGCGTTTGTGACTTTTAGAGTTGATCGATGTTCTTTTTTGTTTGTTTTGACAACGTTCGAGAGAATCGTATGTAGTTTGGTTCTTCGTCGTCGTCTTATTATTACAATCGCTGTCTCCATTTTCTTCACTTGATTTTATTATGCAGATGCTATCGTTGTTTTTTTTTAGTTATTATGACATCTAGGAATTAATAACAATTGTACATTGAATTTGATTTTTTTATATATACGGTATAATCCAGTTGTATCGAAATTCGAGTACCGTCAAACTTATTTTGATAGATCAGAATTTCGATATGTCTGAGTTTTTTTAAATAAACATGTTGTATGGCGATAATGATCGATAAACCTCGATACAACTGAGTTTGATATAACGTGGTTATGCTGCATAGATATTCGCATAAAGTTCAGCCTTTCTAACAACAAGTATTACTTTTTCATGTCTGCTGCTTGTTTTTACTCTGTGTTTTGTTCCTGAGTTAGATCGTATTACTACATATATGACACGATATTAAGTCTTATTTGCATTTAATATTTTCCATTTCCGGCGAATTCTCGTTCTTTCATGTTTTTAATTGACCTATTTTTTTTTCATTTTATTTGTATGTATTTATTTATTAAAAAGAATTAATTAAATATTTCGCTTGTTTGTTTCGATAGGTTTCGGAGGATGACCATCTCGTGGAACGCTCTGCATATCTATCAACAATCTCTTTTAGCATCGTCGACGATCGATAACAACATGATGCGTTATCTCTTTTTATTTTGAAATGTCTGTGCATTTTTAAAAACACATGTGTATTATGCAATCAGGGGTATAAAAATGTTTCTTGTGCAGCTCATGTTCAAGCATTAAAATGTTCATGTGAAGTTATTGGTGGTGTTTGTACATGCTTTTTTGCTGCTAGGCTATTGTGGCTTGTTAGATTAGTGTTTATTAAAAAAAATTGCTGAAAATAAAATTTTTTTTTTATTAAATCTAATTATTTATTCATTTGTTTATAATATCACGAGGTCGCTGTGAGGCAGCGAATCAGAGAAAGCAATGCTAATTCAATGACAACAGATATAGTTCTTCGATTTGAATCTAAAGTGCTCTAAGAAGGTGGTGGAGCGAACCTAAAAGGGTATGCCATTCCAAAAGGTGCAATCGCTAATGCAGAAGGCGCGTCCACCGAAATGTTTTGTGGTGGTGCAGAAGAGAGAACCGGTAGGGTGGCTAGCACGCTGATTTAAAATTCCTAGCAGAATTTATTTTGGCACTTCTTTACAAGTTCGGAAGACAATGAGGATGCTCTACCTGCTCAGCAATATAAAAAGAATGTTCAATGCTTTGGATCGAACCTGATATATATATATATATTAGAGTCCGACCGAAAATGGTTTTTTCATTTTCGGCCAAAAACGAAAGTGGGGCCGAAAATCAAAAGTAATTTCAACCGAAAAAGAAAACGTAAACCGAAAAAGGTCAAGGTTTGCAACTTTTTCTTCAGTCAAACTGTCAAACTTTTTTAAATTGTTATATAGTGAATATAGTAAGGTCGAACACTATGTTAACCAATTAAGCAACTAATTTAAATTCATTGTCCAGAAGTAACATTAGTAGACTAAACAACGTCAATCGATTCAAATCTAAACAGTTTATTTAACAGAAAATCAGTAGTCAAAGTTGAATAAACGAATATCATATGCTAGAAATAACAGTTTGTCTACGTTCCCTCCTAGCAAATTGCTACGGCGATCACCATAAATTTGACCCGCAGCACTATACATCTGTTCACTGGCAACGCTGGTCGTAGGAGCAGACAGATATTTTCTCACTGTTGGCTCAAGAAGGTGAAACAGGCTGTTGTACCAATATCCATAGATATTGGTAGAACGTGGAACACGAGGTTGTGCAAGATAGATGGATAGCTGCTGCTCGACTGTATCCAGAGTCGATGAGTCCAACACTGTTTTCGTTAATTCGTCAGATGCGTCAAAGTTGTCATAGTCGTCCCACAGACTCGACAAAGCCGGTGCCTGACTATCTACTGCTGGTGCCGTGGGCTCGTCATTATAAACATCAGGTGCTCAGTGTAGGAATTTGATAATCGTGTTCTTGGCGGCATCTTTTTGTTCCCTGTCAAAATACCTATCTTTGAATCTAGGATCTAGCAACGCCACCACGATCAAATTGGGCATTGTCTTAATTTGCCCAAAACGCCGATTCATTGCTTCTCGTAATGCGGGCTTCATCTGCATTACTCTGGAATCTTCAGGTGTTGATTTATACTTAGCATTCAGTTGCATGACGATTGGTATGACAAGTGATATGCACGAGTCATCGTGGCATATTTCTAGAGTCGCATCGTAGAATGGCTTAAGAATGCGAACAATTCGATCTACGAGCTCCCACTCTGTTTATATATACATACTGATTTTCGGTTTTCGGCCGAAAATGTTGAAGATTTTTAGCCGAAAACCGAACATCTAATTTACTTTTATGGCCGAAACCGAAAATGCACCGAAAGTCCATTTTTGGTCATTTTCGGCCACAAAACCGAAAACGAAACCGAATTTTGGTCGGACTCTAATATATATATATATATAAGCAATGATATATATATATATATATAAGCAATGATATATATATATATATATAAGCAATGATATATATATATATATATATAAGCAATGATATATATATATATATATATATATATATAAGCAATGATATATATATATATATATATATATATATATATATATATATATATATATATATATATATATATATATCATTGCTTATATATTGTTGGAAAACGAGTTCAGTGGGAATTGATTAAGTTTGACAATAAAAGTATACAACTTACAATATTGAATATTTATATTATATAAATATTTTTAATTTCAATATTTTCACAGGAAATATTATAACACTTTTTAAACATGAGTTGTTGTCTACATCACCCGCTATCATTAAAACTTGTATGCAATGATTTTGTTTTATTAAACATTGGAGAAATTTTTCTCAAACCGTCTTCTGAGTTTGTATGTCTTCCTTTCAAAGTTAAAGACGGCGTGGAACTGTCACCAAATATGTTTGAAGAAATCATTGTTAGAGGTCAAAATACAGGAATACCAATAGAACCTATGTATATAATTCCATTTTTTCTTAAATTTGACTCTTTCCATAAATTAATTCTTGAAGAATGTAGAATTTCGAAGTTTTTCCAGCCCTTAAAAACTATTTTCCAAAAAGAAAATTTAACTCATATTTTAATTAAAAAAAAAGAGCTTTATACTTTGAGTGAAATTCAGAAAGAAATGATTCCTCATAATTATGTTTATAAAGACACCTATTTTTTTATGAGTTTGGAAGATTTAGAATTAGATGTCGACTGCTTAATTTTACAAAGTTGTGAAAAAAATACATATTCAGAATATGCGTGGTCATGTCCTAAATTACTTAGGCTTGCCTTGTTTTGCGATTGTGGCCGTAATGAACTTGATTTCTTACCTAAAAAGGATCTGATTGATCTTCTTAGAATTGAGTTTCCTTATGAGAATTTAAAAATTTTATTGATATCTCATGTAAAGAACTTACCTCGTTTTGTAAATCTTCAAAAACTGACTATAGGTCCGGCAGTTGGTGAGTCGTTAGAAGAGTTAGTTAATTCAATATCATGTCTTTCTAATTTAACGTGGCTTGATATGAGTAGAAACAGATGCTTTACAGTGATTAATAAATACAATTTCCAGCTTATATATACATTGATAGACAAATTACCTAATTTAGTTTACTTAGATATAAGTAATTTAGACGTTGAGTTTGAAGAACCTGTTACGTGGACGCACACAAGAAGTTTAAAATTTTTGGGTCTGCGTTTCCGTTACGAACCAGGGACATTTTCGGAATGGTCTACTAACATAAGCTCTGAAGTTTTAAGTAACCTGCACACAGTTGATGGGATTGTAGTGTCAATGAAAAAATGTTTTTGGGCGTCTCTAGCTGTGAATAAGACACATTCAAATAACTGTCCCATCTGTTCGAGAAATTCATCAACGTGGGGTCTTTTTGAGACATAAACCTTATAAAATGTACAAAAAGTTTGATTAATTCTCAAATTACTAAGCAATTCAGTCAGCCTGTTGAATCAACATGTGGGTGTATCACAAATTTAACACTGCATAAAACAGTTCATTTTCGAACTGCAAAAACTAAAGTTAATTTATTACCCCTGTTAATTTAATTTAGTTAATCATTTAATTAATGGTCAGTATCTTAAAGTAAACTTTGTAAAATGCTACAAAATTCTGTTTTACAAATTTAAAAAAATTACAGAAAATTTTAGAATAACTTGAAACACTAAATCGAGATGCAAAATACGTCTAAACGAAAATCGAAGTGCTTGATTGAAATTATTAAAAGGAAGTATATGTTAACATTACAACATCACTACTAACAAGGTTTTATAAAAAAGTCTGCTTTGTAAATAAAATGACGAACTTGTATTTGTTCATTTTTTCTTTTTTTTTATAATTTCTTCCCCAGATACTAAGTGCCGGACGAAGGATAGCTGAAATCCGATTGGACACAACCAGGTATCAGCACATCCCTATTATTATTTATATCTATATATATATATATATATATATATATATATATATATATATATAAATATATATATATATATATATATATATATATATATATATATATATATATATATATATATATATAATATATATGACATCTCGTGTCATAGTGTTTGACTTCAAACTCCTCCGAAACGGCTGAACCGATATATATATATATATATATAAATATATATATATATATATATATATATATATATATATAAATATATATATATATATATATATATATATAAGTGGGAAAGCTACCGGGAGCGTGAGAGCAAGTGGGGAAGGAAACGGGAGCGAGAGAGAAAAACGATAGAAAAACCTCTAAAAAGCCCGGGCAACACTAGTATCGATGGCCAAGTCATTTATTAAATATATATATATATATATATATATATTCCCGCAAGCAAGTTTCATTGAACTTTTTCGCCCATTTTGCATTCAACAGTTTCTTGTATAAACCTTGCAAAACAACAATATCTTTCCTTTCTGAAACTACACCAAGCAACGTTTTAAAATCTTTATTTTTTCCAGCTGACTGGCCAGTTTCGGTTAATTTAACCATCTTCAGAGCTTCATTTATAATAATAAAACGGTATATATTTATAATAATAAAACGGTATATATTAAAATCGAAAAAAAAATAATTTTAAAACGTTGCTTGGTGTAGTTTCAGAAAGGAAAGATATTGTTGTTTTGCAAGGTTTATACAAGAAACTGTTGAATGCAAAATGGGCGAAAAAGTTCAATGAAACTTGCTTGCGGGAAAATATTGTCCCCAATTATGTATGGAATATATATATATATATATATATATATATATATATATATATATATATATATATATATATATATATATATATATATATATATATATATATATATATATATATATATATATATATATATATACATATATAAATTACTGTTTGTTTATTCGTCCTTTAAACCAATCCAAACCAATGGACCAATTTTAATTAAATTTGGCATGGAGGTAGAAAAAAATAGGATAGTTTTTAATTTTTTTAATTTAAAAAATATTTTAGGACCAAAAAACTGTCCATGCCAACAGTGCCTATGTAAGAACATCAAAGGTTATTGCGTAAAAAAAATTCAAATTTAGTTTACGTAACAGAGTTTGAAGGTTTCAAGCAACTTTTAGCAAATATATTTTACATTTTATGAGCAAAAAGAAGTTAGGAAGGAAAGGAAGAAAGAAAAGGAGCGGAGCGGAAGAGTGAGAAGGAGCAGGAGAGCAAGTGAGGAAGGAAACAGGAGAGGTGAGAGAAAGACGATAGAAAAACTCTAAAAACCCTGGGCAACACTGGGTAACCCCGCTAGTTATTCATATAAATTTTTATTATTTATACAAAATCAACGAAATAACTTTTAATGCTCGTCTGCATTGTCATAAATAGCTTACTTGAAAGTTGGAGCTTGAATAACCAATTTGATGATTACTGCATATTTTTTAAACTTTAAATTTGTTTAAATAAACTTTGGGTCATAAAAGCATTGCCTGCACCAGGTTTTGTTTACATTTTTTAAGCATAAACAAGATGATAGATGAAAAAAATAGAACAAAATAGGATCCTTAAAACAATTCAAGTATCTGTTTGATTTACGAGGGCGGTCCGATAAGTACTTAGCCTCAACGACCGATGGCGCAATTATTGCAAGAAAAATTTACTATTGCGTAGTACATTCTCGTAGACGACTACTGTTGAAATTTCTGCCAAATCGAACTCTTTTTTTTTGATCGTGTTTGGAAGTGGGCGTGTCCGTGGATTTTTAAAAAATGGAGAAAGAGGAGTATCGGTTAGTGATTCGATTCTTGTTTTTGGAAGGGAAATCGCGCAGCGAAATTAAAGAACAGTGACTCTTCTCCTTCGATGGACACCGTCGAAAATTGGTTTAACAAGTTTCAACGTTCTCGCACATCGGTTTTTAATGACCCACGCCCGGGTCCCCGGAAAATGGCTACCACAGAGGATAACGTTTCAAAAATCCACGATCTGGTATTGGCAGACTGCCGATTAAAGGTGCGCGAGATAGCTGAGACAGTAGGCATTTCAAAATACCGCATTGGTTATATCCTGCACGAAATTTTGGGCATGAGAAAGCTGTCTGCGCGATGGGTGCTGCGTTTGCTCACTTCGTAAGTCTATTTTGGGAGAATATAGTTTTCAAAATTACCGGCTTGTTTAGTAATGTGCGTGTGCATGTTTGGTTACAATGTTCCTTATGATTTCATAAGGATGGGCTTAATGGACATTGACTTTGTTAAACAGCATGTCAGCTTTCCAGACTGACTAAGTGAATGAGGCTGGGAGATTATATAAGTAGAAATTATTAGTTGAATGAAAAACACCGACGAATGAAAAATATGGCTGCTAACCTGATGAGTAGCCCCATCAATGTCGATCGATATCACAAAATCTGCATTGTTTACAGGCTGTAAAATTGTAAAACGAAAGCTTCAAAATTTCTTAAACATTATCTGTTGACAATTATGTATATTTTCAAGTATACACGATATCACATAATTATATTTACTAGGATTATAAATAAAGAAGTTTAACTAAATATCATTAACATCAGTCTTTCGTGATGAAATTATAGACTTATAAATGAATAACATTAAAAAACATAATTCATTCACAGATTCCCTAACACTTAATCTTCCGAAGTGAGATGAAGGTTCATGACTTGTGATCTGTTGGTCATGAGTTTGAGCTCCCATTACTGCAGGGCTACCACCACCACTATTGTTTTTAACTAACACTGCCCAGTCTCAGGCTAACTTCACACACGTATATATATATATATCTATATATATATATATATATATATATATATATATATATATATATATATATATATATATATATATATATATATATGTATATATATATATATATTATAAGGAAACATAGCGTTGATATGTTTTTACGAGCCACATATATCAGAAACTTGGATGGCTTACAATCCACCACGAAATAACGCAAATATAAATGTCTCAACTTCAGACTCGAACCCACGACTGTCGGATCGGCAACACCGCCTTGCATCATGCCAACTACCAATTATATATATATATATATATATATATATATATATATATATATATATATATATATATATATATATATATATATATATATATATATTGCGAATAAACTGTGGAATCAATTTATCTTTGAGACACGCTCCAAGAAACACAACTCGCCATTTGGCAGAAACAACTTTTCGAGCCAAATTCTCGACCTTTCGGCACAAAACTCTCTGTTCGAGACTACAATTAGCCAAAAACTTTTCAATTAAACTTTTATTGTCAGACCGACGGACCGTTTCAGCTATGTATATATATATATATCTTAATAAATATAAAAAAAGGATTTTCTGAAATTTCGTGAGTTGCTTTTGTAGGAAATAATCAATTTAAATCAAAGGTAAAAATAATATATATATATATATGTCTCAACTTCAGACTCGAACCCACGACTGTCTGATCGGCAACACCGCCTCGCATCATGCCAACTACCTTACCACCTTACCAGTCGTGGGTTCGAGTCTGAAGTTGAGACATTTATATTTGCGTTATTTCGTGGTGGATTGTAAGCCATCCAAGTTTCTGATATATGTGGCTCGTAAAAACATATCAACGCTATGTTTCCTTATAATATATATATATATATATATAAACATATATATATAAACATACATATATATATATATATGTGTATATCTATATATATAAAAATGAATGTTTGTATATATGTATGTATGCATATATATATGTATGTTATTTATGCATTGCTACACCATTCATCCGATTGTAATGAAATTTTCACACAACCTTGAGAGTCAAGGGGAATCAAATATAGAGAAAAAAATTTTGAAATCCGTCACAAAATGAGCGGAGCGGAGCGGGTGAGCGAGCGGGAACTATATATATATATATGTATGTGTGTATGTATGTATGTGTATGTGCATGTATGTGTGTCTGTGTGTGTGTTTATGTATGTATGTATGTATGTATGTATGTATGTATGTATGTATGTGTTTTTACAATATTTCGGCACTAAATGCTCATTCAAAGTATGTATGTGTGTGTATTTATCTATGTATGTATGTATGTATGTGTGTGTGTTCACTCCTGAAGAGCTTTTCTGTGGAGGTCATCAGAAGAAAACCCCCCCTCGAGCAAACGTTTCGGCTCTTTAATTTCTTGACGTTCTAAGGGGGGCGAGCCACGTTCGACGGACGAACGTCCTCCGACAGAAAATGTTTTTGTTCTTTTCCGACATCGAATTTCTATCATTCCTTGCATCGTGGCAGATATTTGTCATGCAAATAAACTCGCGACTTTAGAGAAATTCAGACTATTCATGTGAGAAGACCTTCGACGACATAACGGCTTCGCTTTCGTAGCGGTACTTAATATCGCCACGTAAACAAAGACGAAGCAATTCTATTCTTGCGGAGCGGAGAGAGCGGCTTCTAAATTTGGAAAATCTTCTTTTTTCTCTCTTTGAGACCAAATCCAGAATGAAGCCGATTCTGCTGCTTCAGAAATCTGTTTAATTGCACGGGTCCGCTCTCTGTTAGACATTCCCAGGGCCCGCAGCAACTTTAGCAAAGATTTACCAACCAAACCGCGTGCTCCGACTTCAACAGCAAAAAGCTCAGCTCTTGAGCCATTTGCTTCCAAATCCAACATCAATTCTCTGTATCTTTCTAGTTTCATGATGTTACTGGCCTCCATGTTGCTTTCCCAAGGCACTGTCAACTCGATGAGAAGAAATGTCTTGGCCAGACTCGAAAAAACAACTATGTCTGGCCTTTTTCCACTTTCCTTTATTGAAACTGGGAAGCACTTTTCCGTTTTCAGATCGGCAGAGACCCTCCAGTCGTTCGCTGCATGGAAAACATTCTCTCCTTCCGTGAGGGTTCTTTTTGGGCGATTTAGCTGCGGCAATCCCTCTCTCAAAAAATAAATCCTCCTCCTAGGTTTCACCTCCATTGAGTTGGCTTTTCGGCAGGCCTCTTTTACAAATCCCAGCAGCTTTTGGAGAACAAGGTTGTGGCGCCACGTGTATCTACCATGAGAAAGGGAATAGGAGCAGGAGGAAAGAATATGAATCAATGACTGCGACTGACCGCAGAGCTGACACTCATCGTTCTCAATTAATTTCCATTTCTTTAAATTGCTGGCTGTTGGCAGCTGATCATACATCGATCTAATGAGGAACGATAGCCGCACTGGAGCATAGCGCCATATATCTTCCCATGACAGAGACCGCTGAACTGTCTCCTCCCATCTGGTCCAGTCGCCTTGCTGTGACAATTGTGCGCTCTTCACAACTCTCTCGCTTTCTATCGCTTGCTTTCTGTCCTGAACAATCAAGTCTGATCTTTCCTGAGCGTTTGCCTTGGACCACCAGAGATGGTGGTTCCATCCAACACCATGCCGCCCCAACTGAACTGCTCCGGTCCTTTCAGTCCACTGGAGAGAAACCGTGGCATTCTCTATTTCAACCCTAGCATTCCATTTGGTTCCTGAGATTAGAGTTGGTTTTACCTCAGCGACTCTCTGATCCGTTGAATTATCGAGCATCATCTGAGTTCTCAGTTTGCTGATCTTGAAATCTTCAACAAAAGACCGCAATGGAAGTCTCAGCTTGGCTGTTTTGCCGTAGAGAGCCACAGACGTCAATCCCGGAGGCAGACCCAACCATTGACGAGTAAAACGAGCTATCTTTCTTTCTAGTTTCTCCACAACTTGCAGACCAATTTCATAGACTGTCAAACAGGGAACGGATAACGACCGGAGCGGGAGTGTGTATGTATCTATGTATGTATGTATGTATGTATGTAGAATCGGATCTAGGGGGGTGAACTGAGAGCAAAAAAATGGGCGGGAAAGCGACAGGGAATGTATGTATGTATGTATGTATGTATGTATGTATGTATGTGTGTGTGTATGTATGTATGTATGTATGTATGTATGTATGTATGTATGTATGAATGTATGTTTGTATGTATGTATGTATGTATGTATGTATGTATGTATGTATGTATGTATGTATGTATGTATGTATGCATGTATGTATGTGCGTATGTATGTGTGTATGTATGTATGTATGTATGTGTATGTGCATGTATGTGTGTGTGTTTAGTGTTTATGTATGTATGTATGTATGTATGTATGTATGTATGTATGTATGTATGTATGTATGTATGTATGTATGTATGTATGTATGTATGTATGTGTTTTTTACAATATTTCTGCACTAAATGCTCATTCAAAGTATGTATGTGTGTGTATGTATCTATGTATGTATGTATGTATGTATGTATGTATGTATGTATGTATGTATGTATGTATCTATGTATGTATGTATGTATGTATGTATGTATGTAGAATCGGATCTAGGGGGGGCAACTGAGAGCGAAAGAATGAGCGGGAAAGCGACAGGGAACGGATAACGACCGGAGCGGGAGTGTGTATGTATCTATGTATGTATGTATGTATGTATGTAGAATCGGATCTAGGGGGGTGAACTGAGAGCAAAAAAATGGGCGGGAAAGCGACAGGGAACGGATAAAGACCGGGAGCGCAAGCGGGAAGGAAACGGGAGCGAAAAAGAATTGCATTAGGTAAACCTCTAAAAACCCCGGGCAACGCCAGGTGCCCCCGCTAGTATACACACAGACACACACACACACACACACACACATATATATATATATATATATATATATATATATGTGTGTGTGTGTGTGTTCATCTTTTCCTGTTGGTTGATCTCCAAGTTTGTTTTTACAAACCTTAGTGTAACTTATTTATTTGTCTATAAAATATGCAAATTTCTATTAAAGGTTTGCGTGTCTATAAAACGAATAAATAAGTATTTTTTAATTCTGCCGTGTGTCACTCATGCCAGTTACAAGCCTGTCAAAAGGAGCGAAAGAAAAACCTCTAAAAACCCCGGGTGCGGCAATACAAGCGGAAACGGGAAAACAAGTGGAAACGGGAGAGTAAACGGTAAGCATCTGCGTCCCGATATCGTTATCTCGAATTCAATCGAGATTTAAAAACGATACGGGATTCCCGTATCACCATTGAAACGATACAGCCTGCGGAAGAAGTCTCGTATCGATATTAATTGGCGATACTTAAAATTTCATTCTCGATTAAAATCTCGAAAAATATCGGGATTTTTTAAAAATATTTTCCAATAAATAACGAAAGTCATATATATTTAACTAACGATTGTCACAACTGTGAATATTTGCAATTGATTCATCAACATTGATTAATTAATCTACCTATTGACAGAAGTTTATAACTATTATCATCCCCACTTTAAATTCGGTTTTCCAGACAGTCTGTAGCCCCATTATTTACTATTTTTAGTCTGGGAACCGGCAGCAAAAAAGCCACGCTCCTCTTAGGCTGCTAGTCGAGCTCTGCATACTACTGATACTACAAGCCCTACAAGGCAATCGTACTCACTGACATCGATGACTATTATTATTAATGAGAATAATGAGTAATGTAATAGTAATGATCATTCTATGTTTATGTTTTGGTTTAGTCTGTTTCATAAACTTATTTTTTCAAATTTGTTACATAGAATTGGAATGATTATTTTAGTGTTTCGATATCCGTAATTGACCGTAATAGTAGCTCATCTAAGATATATCTTTATAATCTCGATGATATTCTTGGTTGTGTGTGAGTATGTGTGTGCCACCTGTAGTGTGCACGACAGTGCCGTAGCCCGTATCGTCTGCAGCTGGAATTCAAAACTTTCTCAGCTTCTTTCTTGCTATTGCTAACCGCATTCGCCATCGCCTATAAATAAACACGCTGGGTTTTTTCACTTTTTTAATTCTTGCATAGAGGCACTTTCTCGTGTTTGTCATCATTATCATGCCGCGTCACTAAATAAAGTAAATAAATACTTTCTATCGGCGGTAGCGTTTTATTTAGAGTCTAAATTTAGACAAATAGATGTACCGAAACTAAACAAATGAAACTTATTTCAAGTTGTAAAAAAAAATTAAATTTGGTAAATAGTTTAATATTTATATATTTTTTTCAATGAATTTCTTTAATGTAGCTATTAATATTGTCTGTCGCGTTTGCATTACGGCTAGGTCATTTTATCACGTGATCATAAACATTAAGGCTAGGTCATTTTATCACGTGATCATTTATGTTGTTAATTTTTCTAGCACTTCTTTTTTCATGCTAAGCTGGTGTTGGGATCATCGAAGATGTAAGTGAGATTTGTTTCTATTATAATCGTTTTATGATTTTTTCGGTTTAGTAAACAGAAAGAACGCCCTGATACGAAGGCATATGCAGCTGAACCTTCTCCAAAAAGAACGTGACCTCAAGAGAAGGTTTAACATGCTCAGCCTGGAGCTAAGGAGAGCTCGTCCAATCCATGGACTCGCAGAAAAAAGCCATAGAAGAAAATGAAAAAAACAGAGATGATCATTGGCCAGCAGCTATCCAATAAGAAAAAGAAGAAAAAAGTTGATAAATTTTCTTCAAAAACACCTAAGGGTCGTGTACTTGTCGGCAATGGTAGCGATGTCAATTCGCCAACGGAGGCGGATAACGGCTGCTCGGTGCAGTAACGAAGTCGACCTATCGAAATGAGTTATTCTCGTGGCATGAAATTCGTATTGCATGTTTTTAACTTTATCATCAATCGCACATGCATGCAGGTCTGTCCTGCTCTAGTTCTATCTAGTATGGATGCGTCTTTCGATCGTGCCTGTTCGGTTTGCTGATTTTTTTGTTTATATTTCTCTCTTTTAGTTAGATGCAATCTTTTTGCTGCTCCGCCGACCGGATCACTGCCGGACCGTTTTCACGCGTTTGTGACTTTTAGAGTTGATCGATGTTCTTTTTTGTTTGTTTTGACAACGTTCGAGAGAATCGTATGTAGTTTGGTTCTTCGTCGTCGTCTTATTATTACAATCGCTGTCTCCATTTTCTTCACTTGATTTTATTATGCAGATGCTATCGTTGTTTTTTTTTAGTTATTATGACATCTAGGAATTAATAACAATTGTACATTGAATTTGATTTTTTTATATATACGGTATAATCCAGTTGTATCGAAATTCGAGTACCGTCAAACTTATTTTGATAGATCAGAATTTCGATATGTCTGAGTTTTTTTAAATAAACATGTTGTATGGCGATAATGATCGATAAACCTCGATACAACTGAGTTTGATATAACGTGGTTATGCTGCATAGATATTCGCATAAAGTTCAGCCTTTCTAACAACAAGTATTACTTTTTCATGTCTGCTGCTTGTTTTTACTCTGTGTTTTGTTCCTGAGTTAGATCGTATTACTACATATATGACACGATATTAAGTCTTATTTGCATTTAATATTTTCCATTTCCGGCGAATTCTCGTTCTTTCATGTTTTTAATTGACCTATTTTTTTTTCATTTTATTTGTATGTATTTATTTATTAAAAAGAATTAATTAAATATTTCGCTTGTTTGTTTCGATAGGTTTCGGAGGATGACCATCTCGTGGAACGCTCTGCATATCTATCAACAATCTCTTTTAGCATCGTCGACGATCGATAACAACATGATGCGTTATCTCTTTTTATTTTGAAATGTCTGTGCATTTTTAAAAACACATGTGTATTATGCAATCAGGGGTATAAAAATGTTTCTTGTGCAGCTCATGTTCAAGCATTAAAATGTTCATGTGAAGTTATTGGTGGTGTTTGTACATGCTTTTTTGCTGCTAGGCTATTGTGGCTTGTTAGATTAGTGTTTATTAAAAAAAATTGCTGAAAATAAAATTTTTTTTTTATTAAATCTAATTATTTATTCATTTGTTTATAATATCACGAGGTCGCTGTGAGGCAGCGAATCAGAGAAAGCAATGCTAATTCAATGACAACAGATATAGTTCTTCGATTTGAATCTAAAGTGCTCTAAGAAGGTGGTGGAGCGAACCTAAAAGGGTATGCCATTCCAAAAGGTGCAATCGCTAATGCAGAAGGCGCGTCCACCGAAATGTTTTGTGGTGGTGCAGAAGAGAGAACCGGTAGGGTGGCTAGCACGCTGATTTAAAATTCCTAGCAGAATTTATTTTGGCACTTCTTTACAAGTTCGGAAGACAATGAGGATGCTCTACCTGCTCAGCAATATAAAAAGAATGTTCAATGCTTTGGATCGAACCTGATATATATATATATATTAGAGTCCGACCGAAAATGGTTTTTTCATTTTCGGCCAAAAACGAAAGTGGGGCCGAAAATCAAAAGTAATTTCAACCGAAAAAGAAAACGTAAACCGAAAAAGGTCAAGGTTTGCAACTTTTTCTTCAGTCAAACTGTCAAACTTTTTTAAATTGTTATATAGTGAATATAGTAAGGTCGAACACTATGTTAACCAATTAAGCAACTAATTTAAATTCATTGTCCAGAAGTAACATTAGTAGACTAAACAACGTCAATCGATTCAAATCTAAACAGTTTATTTAACAGAAAATCAGTAGTCAAAGTTGAATAAACGAATATCATATGCTAGAAATAACAGTTTGTCTACGTTCCCTCCTAGCAAATTGCTACGGCGATCACCATAAATTTGACCCGCAGCACTATACATCTGTTCACTGGCAACGCTGGTCGTAGGAGCAGACAGATATTTTCTCACTGTTGGCTCAAGAAGGTGAAACAGGCTGTTGTACCAATATCCATAGATATTGGTAGAACGTGGAACACGAGGTTGTGCAAGATAGATGGATAGCTGCTGCTCGACTGTATCCAGAGTCGATGAGTCCAACACTGTTTTCGTTAATTCGTCAGATGCGTCAAAGTTGTCATAGTCGTCCCACAGACTCGACAAAGCCGGTGCCTGACTATCTACTGCTGGTGCCGTGGGCTCGTCATTATAAACATCAGGTGCTCAGTGTAGGAATTTGATAATCGTGTTCTTGGCGGCATCTTTTTGTTCCCTGTCAAAATACCTATCTTTGAATCTAGGATCTAGCAACGCCACCACGATCAAATTGGGCATTGTCTTAATTTGCCCAAAACGCCGATTCATTGCTTCTCGTAATGCGGGCTTCATCTGCATTACTCTGGAATCTTCAGGTGTTGATTTATACTTAGCATTCAGTTGCATGACGATTGGTATGACAAGTGATATGCACGAGTCATCGTGGCATATTTCTAGAGTCGCATCGTAGAATGGCTTAAGAATGCGAACAATTCGATCTACGAGCTCCCACTCTGTTTATATATACATACTGATTTTCGGTTTTCGGCCGAAAATGTTGAAGATTTTTAGCCGAAAACCGAACATCTAATTTACTTTTATGGCCGAAACCGAAAATGCACCGAAAGTCCATTTTTGGTCATTTTCGGCCACAAAACCGAAAACGAAACCGAATTTTGGTCGGACTCTAATATATATATATATATAAGCAATGATATATATATATATATATAAGCAATGATATATATATATATATATAAGCAATGATATATATATATATATATATAAGCAATGATATATATATATATATATATATATATATAAGCAATGATATATATATATATATATATATATATATATATATATATATATATATATATATATATATATATATATATATATATATATATATATCATTGCTTATATATTGTTGGAAAACGAGTTCAGTGGGAATTGATTAAGTTTGACAATAAAAGTATACAACTTACAATATTGAATATTTATATTATATAAATATTTTTAATTTCAATATTTTCACAGGAAATATTATAACACTTTTTAAACATGAGTTGTTGTCTACATCACCCGCTATCATTAAAACTTGTATGCAATGATTTTGTTTTATTAAACATTGGAGAAATTTTTCTCAAACCGTCTTCTGAGTTTGTATGTCTTCCTTTCAAAGTTAAAGACGGCGTGGAACTGTCACCAAATATGTTTGAAGAAATCATTGTTAGAGGTCAAAATACAGGAATACCAATAGAACCTATGTATATAATTCCATTTTTTCTTAAATTTGACTCTTTCCATAAATTAATTCTTGAAGAATGTAGAATTTCGAAGTTTTTCCAGCCCTTAAAAACTATTTTCCAAAAAGAAAATTTAACTCATATTTTAATTAAAAAAAAAGAGCTTTATACTTTGAGTGAAATTCAGAAAGAAATGATTCCTCATAATTATGTTTATAAAGACACCTATTTTTTTATGAGTTTGGAAGATTTAGAATTAGATGTCGACTGCTTAATTTTACAAAGTTGTGAAAAAAATACATATTCAGAATATGCGTGGTCATGTCCTAAATTACTTAGGCTTGCCTTGTTTTGCGATTGTGGCCGTAATGAACTTGATTTCTTACCTAAAAAGGATCTGATTGATCTTCTTAGAATTGAGTTTCCTTATGAGAATTTAAAAATTTTATTGATATCTCATGTAAAGAACTTACCTCGTTTTGTAAATCTTCAAAAACTGACTATAGGTCCGGCAGTTGGTGAGTCGTTAGAAGAGTTAGTTAATTCAATATCATGTCTTTCTAATTTAACGTGGCTTGATATGAGTAGAAACAGATGCTTTACAGTGATTAATAAATACAATTTCCAGCTTATATATACATTGATAGACAAATTACCTAATTTAGTTTACTTAGATATAAGTAATTTAGACGTTGAGTTTGAAGAACCTGTTACGTGGACGCACACAAGAAGTTTAAAATTTTTGGGTCTGCGTTTCCGTTACGAACCAGGGACATTTTCGGAATGGTCTACTAACATAAGCTCTGAAGTTTTAAGTAACCTGCACACAGTTGATGGGATTGTAGTGTCAATGAAAAAATGTTTTTGGGCGTCTCCATATTTTAAACATTGTTTGAAATTATTAACAAATTTTGCAGCAAAGAAAGAACATTATTCAAAAATAAAAAGCAAGCTTCCAGTTATTAATGAATTATTACTTAAAGGACTTTATTTTTACAAACCTTGTAGAAAAGCCGAAGAATTCCCAGATTTTACGTACATTTTTCTTTATTTTTTCAACCTTTTAGTCGAAATTGATTCAAAAAACAGCACAATTGAAAAAATAGTAAAAGCGTTATTGAATTCTAGACACCGGCTTTTATGGATTAATTGTATTATCAACAAATCTAATATAATAGCTTTAAAAGATGCTATATGGAAATCTTTATTATCACCAAGACATTACTGGGTTTCAACCGTTATTTCATACAACTCGTTGACTATCGAACATCCAAGCTATTCTATCGAAAATTCAATTTTGATCGATCATCTAATAACAGTATATGAAAAGTATTGTGAAATTAACAAATGTATTATTCCAGAGGCAGATGAAATTTTAGAATTTGTTAAATTAAAGTCAGACAAGTTTACCAATCGTATAAAAACATTTATTTTTAAAAACAGTTATTATTAAACAGTTGATAACGCAACATATGTAGATAGTAAAGCTGAAGAAGATGAACACAAACTAGACAGCATTTTATATCAATTCATTAATTTTATTCTTTTATTTTCTTTTTACTTTTGCAAATTAATTTTTCTTCGTGTTTTTCAATAACTAATAAATAAAGTTTTTAAAAATATAAAAATGATGGAACATAAATTAACGAACAATGAATAGTTTTTTTTGTTTGTTCTTTTTCTACTTATTTTGTTTCTAGTAAATTAGTACTTTAGTCATAATTCTAAAGTTATTTATGGATAATTCTTAAGTAATTTATTGATACTTTTTTTTTATAATAGTTTATAGTCCTTTACATCTAGTGTTTTAAGACTGAAATAGCTGTATGTAGGAAGCACCTAAGTACTTCCTGTCGTGGATCAGAATTTGATCCTTTTAACTTTTCCCTCCTCCTTCCTCCAGGCTTGGGACTGGCTTGCAAATGCAAGGCAGAGTTATTGATACTTTAAAAGTAACCAATATATATCTATATATATAAAAATGAATGTTTGTATGTATGTATATATGTATATATGCATGTATGTTATTTATGCATTGCTAGACCATTCATCCGATCGTAATGAAATTTTCACACAACCTTGGGAGTCAAGGGGAATCAAATATAGAAAAAAATTTGAAATCCGTCACAAAATGAGCGGAGCGGGTGAGCAAGCGGGAACTATATATATATATATATATATATATAATTGGACGAAGATATCATTCGCGCTATAATAAACAACAATGTTGAAGTTACCGATTGCTCTAATTATCGAGTTAAGTTCAACATTTACTACACCAATAATAAATCGCATAACATGATAATGCGCAATAAAGTCTCACGACCTCGGTTTTTACAAGAAACCAACGTGGTATACCAGTTTACTTGTCCGTATCCACATGCTAATGTAGAGGCATATATTGGACATACACGGACCACCCTGTCACGACGTCTCAAAATGCACACTCAGGGTGGAAGTATTGCCGCACACTTTGCTAGTCAGCATAAAAGTGTGCTTAGTAAGAAAACACTTCAAGATAACACCAAAATTATCGATCATGATTCCGACGTTCGTCGACTTAAGATTCGTGAAGCCCTTCATATAATTCAAAATAAACCAAAAATTAACATCCAGGAAGATCATTTTGGACGATCGTTACGTCTTTTTGGAAATCGATGTCTCCAGACAAAGAATTTTCAGAGACTTCCCTTATTAGCCCGTTCCGTTGAAAAACTGCAATGTACAGTTAGCAAGCAAGAAACATTTTTGACTGGTGACAGTTCATCTAATGGTGCTGTTGTCGAGATTGCTTCTTTGAAAAATACATCTGTTCCCTGTGAAAAGGGTTCGATAAATGAGCAACCTAACACACTATCCCAGGAATGTTGTCTGCCGACTTCAAATCCTTTTCAGGTGCATCAAAATCGCCTTCACGATTCTCTTGAGTCTGTTTGGTCCTTAGATGATGCGACTATTATTGCTGGCGATGTACGATCGTGTATCATTACGTATGTGGATGGTGGACTGACTGATAAAGGCGTTGATTTTGAGATGGATGGCCTTAATTGTGATCATGGTGATACTGATGATGCGACTATTATTGCTGACGATGTACGATCGTATATCATTACGTATGATGCGTATGTGGATGGTGGAATAACTGATAAAGGCGTTGATTTTGAGATGGATGGCTGTAATTGTGATCATGGTGATACTGATAATGCTGATACTTGTAATTATGCGGAAAACAGTAAAGATGTTTGTGAGTGCAATGGCTTTGTCGTTGCTGACATCGTCGGCGGCGAGCAGATGTGTATTGGTATTGGAGAAGGTGATGCTGACGTCTGTGGTGCTGAGTGTGGTGGTGACACAGCCTTGGATGATGTGGAAGGTGAAGAGAATAGCAATTGTTATGTTGATGCTGAAGATATGTTGTGTGATGATGACCGTACAGATTTGTTTGTGCACTTAGATAATGTTGGTCACATTACAATACGCCGAAAAGAGCGATAATTTGCTGCGGATTTGATTTTATGCTTTGTTTTTAATGACTAATTGTATAATTTGAATTACATTTTACAAAGTATTTTAACTAATGTAGCTAATCCCTTCTGTCTACCTGTGTCATTACTGATTTGTAAACATCCGCTTTTATAATATTTACATTTTAACAAGTTTCGAGCCGCTTGCCGAAATCTCAAACCATTAGTAAGTAGTTATGTATATATCTACTGGTACTTATTTTATTTAAAGTGTATATACCTGACATTTTAGAATTCTAATTGTATTGCTGGTTCTTATATGTTTCTTTTATACAATTGATTTTAGGGGTTCTGACGATGGCAGATGCCGAAACCGGCCGGTCAACCCCAATAATAAATTATGTTCCAGAAAAGGTGTTGAGTACTGTTAAACCTCGCATACTCAAAACTCGCAGACTAGGAAAAGACAATGTCAAAATCTGTGTCACGCTAAACAGTCCTGATGATGTAAAAGATCTTCTCTCTTCTGCGGTCATACTTAGAAGCTCTTCTGAAGTCAAATTTCGCCAAGTTTACATAAACAGGGATTTAACTCGTATTCAAGCAGAGGAGGCCTACAAAAAGCGGTGTGCTAAAAGAGAATCTCGACAGCCTTTTCCATCTGCATCCTCCTGAAAAGTCTACAACTTTAACACCAACAAATATGACAAGTCTGCATAACGAGTTAGGAGAAATGAAGGAAGTCTTTTGTTTATTTGACAGACACATTGATCCAGATCAGCATTTTTTATATCAATTTTACGATCCAGTTACATATTTAACACCAGATAATCTTTCCAATTTAATTAAAAACTCAACCAATAAGAAATTATCATTCCTTCATGTAAATTGCAGAAGTCTCATACATAAAGTTCAAGATTTAATCTTACTAATGCACATGTCCTCAGCTAAAATTGTAGCTGTAACTGAAACCTGGCTAAATAAAGAAAACTCTGACAGTATATTCATCCCACACTACAATTTTTTTTCAAAACCTCGTGAGGGTAAAAAAGGTGGGGGTGTGGGTTTTTTCATCGATGCTTCTATCGCCTGCTCCATTTTGGTCCACCAGGACAAAAATTTACTAATCTCCTCATTCGAATCGTTACTGGTTTCCTTTAGTTGTAATAATAAAAAATTTATTGCTGGGGTGATATATCGACCACCAAACTCAAATTTACAAACTTTTCTTGACGAATTGAATCTTTTATTAACTTCCATTGATCACCATAACACTACTATTCTACTGCTGGGTGACTTTAACATAAATTTGTTAGATGAAGTTCATGCTTCTCTTGTTTCTGATTTTTTGAACACATTTGCATCTCATTTATTGTTTCCTGCTTTTATAAAACCAACACGGAAAAGTTCTACGACAGCAACAGCAATCGACAATATCTTCACAAACTTCCCTCTTCAAAATACGCTCTCAAAGATACTGATTGATGATTTGTCTGACCATTTTCCACTTTACCTTTCTCTTGATCTTGCTTTTCAAATAACCATTTCTAAAGATCAAAAAAACTTCAAAAGACAATTTAAAAACAGTAATTTGTTCCATGTTAAATTAACTAACAAAGATTGGACTGAAGTCATTCAACAAGGTGAAAATGGTAAAGTGACATCTGCTTATTCATTATTTGTGAAAGAATATCTCCTTGCATATAATTTCTGTTTTCCTCTAGAGAAACCCAGACAAAAAAAAGTAAAATTTGACCATGAATGGATGAACTTTACACTTTTCAGACACTGCCGTAAAAAGAACATTCTCTATCGTAATTTTTTAAAACACCCATCAGAAGAAAATAGAAGAAAATTCATAACTTGTCGCAATAAATTTAAATCCTTAAAAACAACCACAATCAAACAACACTACTCTTCTAAATTTGAATCTTATGAAGGTAATATTAATGCAATCTGGAAATTGATAAAGACTTTACTAGGCCAATTCAAATCAAAAGAGCATCAGGAAAATTTTCTCACAAATGATGGATCCGAAATAAGTTCACCTTCTCTGATTGCTGATATGTTTAACAAGTATTTCTCAAACATTGGGTCAAGCCTTGCAAAACAAATTCACTCTCAGGGTTCTTATTTCACTGACTTCCTCAAGAACCAAGTGGTCGATTCCATGAATGTCACACCAGTAACATCAACTGAAATCCTCAAAATTGCAAAAAGTTTAAAACCATCTAGAAGTTGTGGTCCAGATGGTATTGATCCTCTAATAGCAAGTCAATCTATCCAACTAATTGTCTCTCCTCTAACATCTCTGATCAATAGTTCCCTAACATTTGGAATATTTCCTGACCAATTGAAAATTGCTAAAGTTGTTCCACTTCATAAATCCGGTGAAAAAAATAATGTAACAAATTTTCGGCCCATTTCAATATTATCTTATTTCTCCAAATTCTTTGAAAAAGTTATGCACACAAGATTATACAGTTACCTATTAAAGTTTTCTCTCCTTTCACCATACCAATATGGATTTAGAAAAAACCACTCCACATACATGCCACTAGTTGTTCTTCAATCCAAAATCGCTGAAGCTCTAGATCAAGGAAACTTTGGCATTGGCCTATTCCTAGACCTTGCAAAAGCATTTGACACTGTAAATCATGAAATATTATTGAAGAAGCTTGAGTACTATGGAGTCCGGGGAGTTCCTCTTGACTGGTTTCGGGATTACATGAAGAACCGATCACAATATGTCTGCTACAACAATGTGTTATCACAATCTTTACCCATCAACTGTGGCGTACCACAGGGCTCTATATTGGGTCCACTCCTATTTATTATATATATCAATGACTTACCTTTAATTTCTAACCTGTTCAGTTTTTCTTTATTTGCTGATGACACTAGTCTGTTTGCTTCTGGTGACAATTTGAACATTTTATTTGACAGCGTTAATAATGGTCTCATATGTATTTATGATTGGTTTTGTGCCAATAAGCTTTCTTTAAATGTAAAAAAAACCAACTATATCATATTTCATCCAAAGAGTAAATCTATTATTACAAAGTCATGTCTCAGCATTTCTGGTGTTTCTATTACCCGTGTCACCTCATATAGATTTTTAGGTGTGTTTCTTGATCAACATTTAACATGGACTGATCACATTAAGCATGTTAAATCTAAAGTTTCTAAGTATATTGGAATTATGTATAGATTACGTCGTTTTATAGACACAAAAACTTGTATTATGTTGTATTATGCATTTGTCTTTCCCTATATTTCTTACTGCAATATTGTTTGGGCTTCTAATTACCCAACTCGTCTTCTTTCTTTACACATTTTGCTCAAACGACTCATCCGTATTATTTTTTTTTTACATCCTCTTTCTTCTTGTAAGTCAAAATTTACTGAAAATAAGCTTTTAAACATTTATCAAGTCAATCTGTTTCAAATTGGTTCTTTTATGTATAAATATTCTAATTCTACTCTACCTCAATCCTTTCATGATTTCTTCTTGAAGTCGTCCGATATTCATACCCATTTTTTGCGATCATCTAATCTTTTCCGTCCAGAATTTGCAAACACAAGACTAAAAACCTTTTCTATTAAATGTTTAGGTCCGCGTACATATTCAGTCATCCCTATTTCAATACAGTCCTCTGAGTCCTTTTCATTATTTAAATCTCGTCTTAAATCTCACTTATTAAAATTATAATATATTCTATCATCTCAGATTCGAACGTATATTGTATATTATTAAATGTTAAATTTTGTTATTTTGTTCATCTTAGTAATTTATTTCAGTTATTTTACCATTCTAAATTTATTGTATTGTATGTACCTGTATTATTATTATTCGTAAATGTTTCATCTGCACTGGTCATCCTCAAGCGAGATTCATCTCTTCGGATGTTCCTTTTGGGCACTACTCATTCATTTTTTGTTGCATGCTTTTATTTCAATTTTTATGTGTTTCTTTAATGTGTTTTTGTATGCCCAATAAACAATGATAAACAATGAGTATATTAGGTTTGAAATGGAGACGTTTGGAAGAGTTTGGCTCAAAAGTTAATTAATAGAAAATGGGCCGTAATATTTAATCGAGCTTGCTTAAATGAAAAACTTGTCCCAAAGTATTGCCTTAATATATATATATATATATATATATATATATATATATATATATATATATATATATTTATATATATATATATATATTTATATATATATATATATATATTTATATATATATATATATATATATATATTTATATATATATATATATATATATATATATATATATATATATATATATATGTTTCTTGCATATAGCGGTACTATATTTTCTTGTACGCAAACTCCATTGAATATAATTGCCCATTTTGTATTTGTTAATTTTTTTGCCAAAGACTCAAAAGTCGAAGGGAAGCCCGTTGTTGGGAAGATAGACTATTAACGAATTCCTTGTTTGCAGCCGTATTTACGTTTATTTGTAAAAAATTTTAAAAAGATACTTATGTTATAAAATAAATAAAATAAACTAAAAGGAGTAACTTATAAGTTTAAAGTAATAAACAGGGCTAACGCGTTTCGACAGTTAGTTTGTCATCATCAGAGCCCGAAAAGAAAAACAAAACATGGATAGAATAATGAAAAGTGAAATTAGTTAAAACCAATAATGAAACAAAATAATAATATTTATTTTTCGAGAATGACATGTTAATTTATTTTACTAAATAGGGAGATATTAAAAATAAATTATATATAAGAAAAATAAAATGGTTAATTCTAATTTTCTCAAGAGAACCAACGTAGTTTATCAGTTTCAATGCCCTTTCCAACACGATAATAAAACTAGTTACATTGGACAGACTCGAAAAACTCTGGCTAGAAGATTGACGATGCACGTTCGGGGCGGGGGTATCCGTGCTCATTTCCTGCGTGAACACAAAGCCATTCCTCTTACAAGATCAATATTGAATGAAAATACTACAATACTATCTTCTTCTAATGATATATTGCGGTTAAAAATACAGGAGGCCTTATATATATACATAGAGAAGCACCTATCATGAACATTCAGCGAGATGCCTTTAATCTCACATTACAACTATTTGGAGATTATAAAACTCTAACTTGTGAGGTCAAAAATATAAAGCCCAAACTTAACAATTCTTCGGTAAAATTAACTTCTACCTGTACCCAGGGTCCTGAGAATGTCGGTGGAGTTACAGGTGGTGCGACTGATTTTGAATTACACAGTGGCTACAGTGGTGAGCCCGTTTCCAGTCGTCCCGTTCCAAGTCCTGCCACCGATATCTTTTTTGATGCGGACACTTCATTTTCTTCTTTCGAGCCGTGCGAGGAGCGGTGTGGTGATCCTGTTGAAGATAACTTAGATATCGGCCCCTCGTCCATGTCGACATCTGCTATGGATCATATCGTGGACCCTGAAGTGGCGGCGGTGAGAGCAGTGACGGCTCTCGACACAAAAGCGTTGGCCAGCCGGTCCGCGACAACTCGTCATCTACGTGCGATCGGGTTTCGGTAGATGCGACATTGTGTGACGACTGTGCTGTTTCAGCTGTGCCTGATGAGATTGTTTCGATAAATGAAGCAGTTAATGATGAAAGTGTTCTTTTGGCAAGAATGGCGGCAGTTCTGCATTGTGAAAATATAACTATGCGACGTCGCCGATAACGTTTTGTGTAAAATTACGTGGCATTTTAATTAATTAATTTAATTTTGGCAATTCTTCAGAGATGGTTTCCGTTTCAACAATGTCATGGTTGCGCGAGATTTGACGTAGATCTGTCGTTTGACAATTAATAGATTTTGCTTTTCGACCGTATTTTTTAAATGTATAACAGTTTTATTATATAATTTATTTTTAATATCTCCCAATGAATTGCATCTACAACGAGAAACCAATGCTGCCTCGCAATGCCATCGAGTTGAACAAATGTCTCCCAATGAATTGCAACTACATCGAGAAACCAATGCTGCTTCGCAACGCCATCGAGTTCAACAAATGTCTCCCAATGAATTGCAACTACATCGAGAAACCAATGCTGCCTCGCAATGCCATCGAGTTCAACAAATGTCTCCCAATGAATTGCAACTACATCGAGAAACCAATGCTGCTTCGCAACGCCATCGAGTTCAACAAATGTCTCCCAATGAATTGCAACTACATCGAGAAACCAATGCTGCCTCGCAATGCCATCGAGTTGAACAAATGTCTCCCAATGAATTGCAACTACATCGAGAAACCAATGCTGCTTCGCAACGCCATCGAGTTCAACAAATGTCTCCCAATGAATTGCAACTACATCGAGAAACCAATGCTGCCTCGCAATGCCATCGAGTTGAACAAATGTCTCCCAATGAATTGCAGCTACATCGAGCTGCTAATGCGATCTCCCAACGTTTAGCACGAGATCGTGCGAGTGAGGCAGTTCGTAACGAAGCAATTAACTTCAACAAAACTCAATTCGATCAACATGATTGTGGTGAATTTGATGTTTTATGTACTTCATGTCGATCAAGAAATTTTGCTGCAGAGCAACCATCAGTTGGACTATTCACTTCATGTTGTCGAAAAGGCAAAGTAATGTTGCCAAAACCAATTGACATTCACAGTAATACACTTGAATATCCCGATTTTTATAGAGCTCATGGTAAAAACCACATTGACTCAATGCACGTGCAAAGCATGCAAGTCAAACGAAGGGCGTCTGGAAATGTTAATAGCCCTAGTTCATATGCAAGCACATACGGTTAGACAAAATGTCAGAAAACCATGTTGTGACTTATAATGGGAACAATTTTGTAAAAGCATTTGAAGAGTACGCTGAATCAAGCATATTAGAGTTGGAACCATCAGAGAGCAAATACAGTGATCCTGGGACATCGAATACGAGACTAGTCATCTACAGATATCCCGCTGTGTCACAACCATACTTTAAGGTTCGCTGGCTGCCATTGACACATTGTAAGATGGCTGAAAAACTGTTCGTAGTTGAAGTCAATCGTACGAATGAAACAAATACTTTTCCAGAAGCAGAGGTTGTGACAGCATCAATTGGCGATTTCTATGGGTTTTATGAACCAGGTTCAGAAAGTAATGATTCAACTCAAAAAGACATTTTGGTGATGTTTCTTAATAAATATTTGGTTTTATGCTGATCATTAAAAATTTTCAAGGTACTTGAGTACTTGTACTTATAAGTACAATTTAAAAAACTGTACTTGTACTTAAGTACAAGATAAATAATGTACTTGTAGTTGTACTTAAAGTACATTTAACAAAGAGTACTTAGTACTTATACTTAAGTACATTTTCTGAGTACTTACGTCAACACTGCAAATTAGAGAATTGTGCTTACAAATTAGAGAATTGTGCTTACAAATTCGAGAATTGTGCTTACAAATTAGAGAATTGTGCTTACAAATTAAAGAATTGTGCTTACAAATTAGAGAATTGTGCTTACAAATTAGAGAATTGTGCTCACAAATTAGAGAATTGTGCTCACAAATTAGAAATAAAAATAAATTGTGAACAAACAATAACACAACATTGAATTTTTAAATTTATCTTACAAAAAAAACATTTGTACTCCATAACTTTCATAAATTAGAGAATTGTGCTTACAAATTAGAGAATTGTGCTTACAAATTAGAGAATTGTGCTTACAAATTAGAGAATTGTGCTTACAAATTAGAGAATTGTGCTTACAAACAGATCAACTTGTACGAACCTTCTGGAGTGTGTACATGACTGGATTATGGGGTTACTGGATGGTAGTCGAGTGGACATTGTTTATTTTGATTTTCAAAAGGCTTTCGACTCGGTCTCCCACCCAAAGTTGAAGACTAAACTCATTAGCTACGGAATATCAGGTGATTTGTTGGCATGGATCTTGGATTTTTTGAGTGCTCGAAAACAGCTTGTTCGAATTGGTGAGTGCTTATCTGCTCCGAGAGATGTTACCAGTGGTGTTCCTCAAGGAAGTGTCCTGGGCCCCATACTCTTTCTAATTTTTATTAACGATATTACGGATGGTGATGCTTTTGGACCGGTCTCTGTCAAGATGTTTGCAGACGACATAAAAATTTACTCAGCAACTCAGCCCACATCTTCTTCGGCTCCAGAAATACAGAGAGCAATTGATGAACTAGTTCTCTGGAGTGAAACATGGCAACTGAATCTGGCACTATCAAAGTGTTTTGTATGTCCCATTCACAGGCGAAGAAACGACAAAGGCTTCGAAATACCTAGATATCGAATTGGGACATACGAGCTTGAACCGACCGAGCAAGCAAGAGATCTGGGTGTACTAATTGATAAAAACCTTAATTTCAAAAAACACATTGAGAACATTATCCACTCTGCGTCGGTGAAACTCAGATTAATAAAACTATGCCTCCTGTCTAAAGATCCGTATCTGATGAAAAAAGCATTCACTACATACGTGCGACCATTGCTCGAATACTGCTCTCCAGTTTGGAGCCCTCGGCACAAGTACCTAATCGACGGCCTGGAGAAGGTTCAGAAAAGATTCACCCGAATGGTTCCAAATATCAGCCATCTACCATACTCGACCCGTCTCAGCTTTTTGGGATTGAAAACTCTAGAAGAGCGCAGACTTATCGCAGACCTTTGTTTTTGCTACAGATCTTTAAATGGAATGGTGGATTATAGCCTGGTTGGACAATTTAAACGAGCAAATTATGAAAAAACAAGGGGCCATAGCTACAAACTGATGCCAGGTCAATATAGAACTGACGATGCCAGGTTTTTCATAACTGGACGCGTGGTCTCAGCATGGAATTCTTTGCCTCAGGATGTTGTTGGATCATCAAACTACAGTCGGTTCAGAAGCTTGATAAATCAGATGGATTTATCTAAGTTTTCAAGACTTTGAATTTTTCATGAAGCATTAGCAGATCTGGATGTCAAATGATCAGATTTTTGGAGGTGATTAGAGGAATTTTGAAGATTGCGGTGGAAGTTTCAACTTTACGGCATTATGTATAAGCGTTAAGAACAACAATTTGTCAGGTTTAACCGTTCCATAAATGCAAAATTTAAATATTTACAAGACTTAATATCTTATTCAATATGTTATACGCGAGCATACTTTGCTATTGTATGTTTCTAACATCTTAACAATTTACGATTTGCAACTGAGTATGTGTACATATTTCGTTTATTGGTTTTTTTTGTTTCGTTTGTACTGTCCGAACGGTATTAGAGGCCGATAGGCCCTTCTGTTTGAGAATAAATAAATAAATAAATAAATAAATTAGAGAATTGTGCTTACAAATTAGAGAATTGTGCTTACAAATTAGAGAATTGTGCTTACAAATTAGAGAATTGTGCTTACAAATTAGAGAATTGTGCTTACAAATTAGAGAATTGTGCTTACAAATTAGAGAATTGTGCTTACAAATTAGAGAATTGTGCTTACAAATTAGAGAATTGTGCTTACAAATTAGAGAATTGTGCTTACAAATTAGAGAATTGTGCTTACAAATTAGAGAATTGTGCTTACAAATTAGAGAATTGTGCTTACAAATTAGAGAATTGTGCTTACAAATTAGAGAATTGTGCTTACAAATTAGAGAATTGTGCTTACAAATTAGAGAATTGTGCTTACAAATTAGAGAATTGTGCTTACAAATTAGAGAATTGTGCTTACAAATTAGAGAATTGTGCTTACAAATTAGAGAATTGTGCTTACAAATTAGAGAATTGTGCTTACAAATTAGAGAATTGTGCTTACAAATTAGAGAATTGTGCTTACAAATTAGAGAATTGTGCTTACAAATTAGAGAATTGTGCTTACAAATTAGAGAATTGTGCTCACAAATTATAAATAAAAATAAATTGTGAACAAACAATAACACAACATTGAATTTTTAAATTTTTTATCCTACAAAAAAAACATCTGTACTCCATAACTTTCAGTAACAAAAACCTTGAATCGAGCTAGATGCTGAATTATTTCAACATCATTTAGTCATATTTAAAAAAAAGTAATCTTAATCTCCAGGGAGTCAAATTAAAATAAATCACATTAAAATGTAGTTTTTAAGCACATAATTAAAACGTGTTTATGTTTTTAAACAGATAAATGCTGTTTATTGATATATTGCTACTTTGAGAGGATGTCTGTCAAAGCTCAACAACAATACATAAAGTTATTAACACACTGGAATTTAAGGACAAGATGAAAAGTTAAAAAGGTAAAACATTAAAAGTGATGCTAAGAAAAAACTAAAACCTAATAACTTGGTAATCTACAGTTTCAGTCAAAGCAATTTTATTGAATATATATTTTTAACTCTCAATTCATGCGTTTTGGTTCTATAGCTAAGTACATCTTCGTTTTAATCTACTTAGCTCTGACATTTAACTGCAGCAGGTTTTAAATGTTGTTAATCCGTTTTAAAGAATTTCATAATAAAATATTACTAAAAATTTCATCTATTGAAGCATAAGCGTACGAGCCGGGGGCGGGGAGGGTGGCAGCCTCCCCAGTTTCTCGCAAAATTATTTAAAAATTTGGGCAAAGTGCACCGAAAATTTGAACAAAACAGTCTAGAAATTTTAGAAAAACTAGGTAAAACATTTTGAAGAAAGTTCATTAAAATTCTAATAAATTCAAGAACAATTCTTTAGAAGCACATTGGATCAAATTCGATCACCTAAACAAAAGTTTTTTGATAAATGTTTGGTTGTCTGGATCAAAATACCAATTAATTATAATTAGTAATTTGGACCAGGCAACTAGAGTTAATTTTGTAGTAAATGATTAGCTTAAAGTACAAACTTAATGAAATATTGTTATCAATAAATTTGAAGTGATTGCTAGACTTAACACTAACAGATATAATGACTGAAAAGAGTTAAATATTTAGGGATGTCACGGGTAGTACTTTTTGGAGTTTTCGGGTTCGGGTTTGTGAAACTAGAGTTTTCGGGTTCGGGTTTGTAAAACTCGAGTTTTCGGGTTCGGGTTTGTGAAACTCAGGTTTTCGGGTTCGGGTTTGTAGTTTTCAAAAAACCGGGTTCGGGTTCGGGTACTGGCTTATGATTTCAAATTCCTGGATTGATTTTAAATTTACCTAGTGTATATACATATACAAACGAGAGCGATCAATTCATCCATTGGACATTACACGTATTGAATAAACTCTAACAAGTTATTATTTAGCTTTCCAAATAATGTGATTTCTTTGGCCGAAAGGGCTTAACTGTTTTAGTTCGTTCGCGGCTCGGTCCGGCCAGATAATCAGGCGGATTAGTGGTCTAGCTTACACACTCACCAATAAAATGACCTATTTGTGTTATTTGTTACGCAAAGGTGATAATACAAAACTTGTATGGCTTGCGATTAGTATAATACGTTACCTCTTAATTTATTCTAATTTATCAATTTTTTCACGGCTCGGTCCGGCCAGATAATCAGGTGGATTAGTGGTCTAGCTTACACACTCACCAATAAAATGACCTATTTGTGTTATTTGTTACGCAAAGGTGATAATACAAAACTTGTATGGCTTGCGATTAGTATAATACGTTATAATACGTTACCTCTTAAATTATTCTAATTTATTAATTTTTTTCACGGCTCGGTCCGGTCGGGTAATCAGGCGGATTAGTGGTCTAGCTTACACACTCACCAATAAAATGACCTATTTGTGTTATTTGTTACGCAAAGGTGATAATACAAAACTTGTATGGCTTGCGATTATTATAATACGTTACCTCTTAAATTATTCTATTTTATTAATTTTTTTCGCGGCTCGGTCCGATCGGGTAATCAGGCGGATTAGTGTTCTAGCTTACACATTTGCCAATAAAATGACTGGGACGCATAGATCATTTATAGACTTTGCCAGTTAAAGTTTAGGATTATGCAAGATTATCTTTATAACAAATTGTCTTTGTTATATCAGAAAAACTTTGAGTATATGAATGAATAAATATAAGTTTATATAACTGAAGTAAAAAGTTTAGAATCATGGCTATCCGCGATTTCTTCGACCGAAGGAGGCTTAATTATTTTAGTTCGTTCGCGGCTCGGTCCGCCTGATAATCAAACGGATTAGTGGTCTAGCTTACACAATCACTAATAAATCGGTTCCTAATACTATTTCATATTTTTAATAAAATAGAAAAGTTATGAAAACTCTGTTTGTGTTGCTATTTTTAAAACTGGAATAAATATTTATTTACTAAAAAAATTTATTTGTTCACAACTCCGAGTTCGGGTATTAAGCTTATGAATTTTCGGGTTCGGGTTCGGGTATCAAGTTTTCACATTTTCGGGTTCGAGTTCGGGTATCAAGTTTTCTCATTTTCGGGTTCGGGTATCAAGTTTTCACATTTTCGGGTTCGGGTATCAAATTTTCACACTTTCGGGTTCGAGTTCGGGTATCAGAAAAAGACCGGGTAGTACCGAACTCGGGTTCGAGTACCCGTGACATCCCTATAAATATTCATATTAAAAAACTTCTTATGCACAAGAAATAAGAAAATACTTATTTCTTTGGCTAAATAAATTATGTGAGCCAAAACATAGTAACAAATGTTATAAAAAAAACTATTGATTTGTCTCGAACGAATTACCAAGTTGATGAAATGCCTTGTACTGATTACAAATAGACAGAACTCTCCATAGAAAACACGCAAACAGGGATATCGGCAGCATATCAAATGTGTTACTTGTGGGAAAGAAATACACTTTGACTCGGAGCGTCATTTCAGCAATTCCTTAGAAAGGCCAAACTTTTTTAAATGCCCAAAAAATATTTTTACTAAATGCTTCACTATTGCCTAAAAAAATAGTTTATGACCCTGAGGGAAGGCTGGGTTGCACATTTTCTGAAATTTTTCTAAAACTTCCTCCTTATTTATTTTTTATACATTTTTTTTCAAAAAATCTTGGGGGAGGGCAACCGACTCCTGCCTCCAAATGAGGCTCCTGAACTCTGACTATAAAATAAAACATATAGAAATAATTTATATTAAGGCTGGACAAACTGTCACTTTTGCACCAGTGCTGAAATATTTTTAGCAGACATTGATCCATTATTTCAATAAATTCCTAGAATTTAAAGAGGACTTGTTGGAGTACGACGTTGGAATCAGATGAGGATGTCGATAATGTTTTTTTAACTCTTTACAACATTGACCTTCATGTTATTCTGCCAGACTTCAATCAAGTCGCTAATAATTTGGCCACAATTCCGACCATATCTTGTTCTGTCGAACGTTTTTCAAGCACGTTGAGAGGATGTGTGTGAAGTTAGCCTGAGGCTAGTCTGTGCTAATTCAAATTTTAAAAAAATTGCTTGCACTGGGGCTGTGCTATACATTGTTGGATGGGGTTTAAAAAATGAAATCGAATGGTATAGTTGGGTTTTCTTTGGTTCAACGAATAAAAAAGTTATAAGCCAAAAACGACGATTTTCCGACGAAAATTGCATAAAATCAGCCTTGGCTCTTCTTTGAGAAATTCGATCTTTTTTTAGCTGCTGCACTGGGGAATATCCGAGACGCTTGTTTTTAGATAATTCAATATTCCAACAGTGTAACTTTCGCTTCTATAAGTTAATAAATAAAAACGTTATCGAATAAAACGTTGGACCGTATACCAATTTCTTCGTGCAAACTGAAACATAAACAAACGCTGCGATTGGACAATCGAGTCTAGCTCACTGTGGCTAATTATGCAAAATATACAAAGTGGCTAGTCAATAACATCTTTTGCCGTATTCTAACGAACTTAGGGAAATTTTTTATTATTGAGAAAATACTATTGAATTTTACAAAAAAAATTTTATTAATAAAAAGATGTGTTTAAAAGGTAACTAGGTAACTATTTAATAAAATTTAAGCAATGCACGCAAGTGAAATGTTTTGTTTGAAACTCTTCCTTAGAAAGCATTAAGAGTGTGCATTTTTGGTGAATCCACCTTCTACATTTTTCGCATGAAAACGTTTTTGTACTTTGGAGGTATTTTTATGAACAAACAAACAAAAAAATATTTGATCAAAAAGTGATTTATTATAACTTTCCGTACATAGGATCACCTTTTAGCATATTACTTTGTTAGATCGTAATTTTATTATTCAATTGGTTATACAGAGTTTCAATGAACCTGTTCTTCTATCCCCAATTTTTTGAAAAACTTAAATAATTTTGGAAATGATTTTTTTTATTTCAAGTGCTCCTTCAATATACCCCTTGACGGCATGGAAAGAAGACTAACACTCCCCCTGGTATTCATCTACCTACCAGCCATTCAGGCAATAATTATTTCAGTCCCCCAATCCGATTAACCCTCATACGCCTATGTATTTAAGCATACTATCTATCAATTCAATAAGAAATTTTTCTGTTTTATAGCTGAGATAATTCATTTCCATAAAGTGAAACATAGCCAAAATCAGCATATAGTATAAATCATCTCTAATTCTTACTTACGATTTCATCGATAACCAAATGTTCGTGTAGTAAGGCCCATTGAGCAGAAGATGAAGAGATGCTCAATACATTATTTCCTGGTAATTTCTTTGGGGCACGAAAACAACAAAGCAGCTGGTCCAAAAAGCGTTTGCTCTGAACTTTTACATGCACTAAAATTTAAAAAAATTGAGATGTTCAAAAACAAAATAAGCAAAAACTAGTGGTGAAGCTTACGTCATTTATGAATGACTTATTGCAATGAACATGATTACAATGATCACATGATGCTTGAATTGCTTGATGGATAAGAGACGTCACGAAAATGTCAAGCAAATAATATATTCATAACTTGATACTCTAATTAATTTAGTCTGTTAAATGCGCAAACTGATTACTCTCTAAACTAGTTATTAGTCACTAGCTGTCGCGCCATGGCTGAAAAACGTTGTTACCTTTTGGCTTTGGCGCATTCGCGGTGGAAGGAGATGGAGAAGTTATCTCAGTTTCACTACATCTATTAACCTGAGTAATTATAGCTTGTGCAGCCATTTAACAATCAACACGACGATCGAAGATAATTTCTAATCAATCGATCGAACCAATTTAAAACATGAAACGGAGTAATCAGAGGCCGCCAAACCCGCTGATGCCCGACGGCTACAAATTCGTAAAAATCCCAAAAACATCTAAAAATAGCATCAATGCTGCCGTTCAAATCGAAAAACAACTAAAAACCTGTTGATGGTCAATCATGGAAAATAAAAAAAAGTAAAAACTCCACATTAAAATAACTAGTAAATAACATTTCAAAATCTTGAAAAACGAACTAATTTTTTTGAGTTTGTTCAATCAGCCAGTCAGTCGCACTCATACAATTTTTAGAGATTCAATCAGATATTCTGAACTTTGAACTGAAATTCCAGACAATTCCTACGAAATCGTTGTTTGAAACCGACAAAAATGTTCTTCGTAAGCTTGCCAATAAGTTTGCCCATGTTCATAGGCGTAGATAAACCTCCTAGCCGCCGCCATTTAGTCGAAACGCAGAAAATGTAATTGCGCTGAAAATCCGCCAAACAATTTTTGGCTAGAGTCTAGAGTCAAATCGCCACCACAAAGTGCGATTAAATCCAGCCGCCAAATAAATTCAAATTGAATTTAGGATTTTTTTTTAAAAAAGCAGTGCTTTCCTTCCTGCTTTCGTCGCATAGTTAGCTAGATTACAGTTATCGAGCGTCAGCAACATCAGTTCAAGCTCAAGGGCGTCATTTCAGCAAAACCTTGGGGAGGATTTTTTTTATAAAACCCTTGACATTTCAAAATTTTATCTCCCTACCCCTAATCCAAAACCTTTTTTCACACCGGGGTTGGTAGTCAAGGTTATTTTTCAAAAAAATCGGAACCATTTTATCATGCTCCTTTTGTGTGGGTGGGGTTTAGGAATTTTGCAGCTGGAGAGAACGTGGGCTCTAATTATCAGAATACAAAGACTTAAAATCTGCTAATTCAAGCTAAAATAAGCAACAATTGTATTCAGTGGCGCAGCCAGAAATTTTTTCGGGGGGGCACGATGGGAGAAACTGATTAGTAAGGAGTTTTCTGACAAATTTACCACCCACAAAAGTCAAGGGTTAACGACAGTTTCAGTAATAATTAGTAACAAAAAACTATAAGACATTTAAATTGAAACAGTTTATTACCATATAAAACCTAGGACCTTTAGATCTCCCAACTGAGCTATTTAGGTCGACATGGTTCATAGTTCACGCGCGCTACTTTATATATAACTAGCCTGAACGGGAAAATTAAGTAACAATGGAAAGAAAGAGCAAAACGATTGAGGAATAAGTGGCGAGCTGGTGTGAGCTTATTTGTAAGTTTGATTTGGTAAGTAACGACTGCTAAGTTGATATCTTATGAAAAATTCCTATTTTGTGTATATATATATATATATATATATATATATATATATATTTATATTTATAATAGTTTATAGTCGTTTACACCAGGTGTTTTAAGACTCTAATGGCTGCATGTAGGAAGCACTTAAGTACTTCCTGTCATGGATCAGAATTTGATCTTTTTTACTTTTCCCTCCTCCTTTCCCCAGGCTTGGGACTGGCTCACGATTAGCGAGGCGGAGTTCCCTATTTTGTATATGAATTATTTTACTAAGCTATTTTAAAAGGAAATGGTTGAATTGTAACAAAGAAAAAAAATGACATTTAAGCGGAGAAAATTAAAAAGAAAATTGCTGGAGGAAGAAGGACAACAAGCGAGAGAAAACATGGCAGCACAGGGGAAGACAGGAAAAGGAATGATTCTTGGCCACGAAAACAAAGTAGCAGCAGCCGGTACAACTGTTGAGAGTTTGGTTGCAGGGTTGGCTGAGGCAGTGGTGGACACGGTTCTGGACCAGCGGGTTGCTGGTGATGTGGGTTGCTGCGACGAAACCCAATTTGAACTGGAGTCAACCAGCTATGTCTCAGAGCATGTGACGGATGACGGCCGATGATGAGCCTGTCAAAGACGGTCTTGATAAGGAACCTTGCAAAGATGTTCAAGATGAACCATGCAAAAATGGTGATGACGAGCCTGGCAAAGATGGTGACAATGATACAGTCGGTTTGGACGTCGACAACAAATCTAAAGAAGATGAAAAGAATGTTTAAAACGAAATGCAAAACGATGAGGATGAAAGTGACGATGATGATTATAATAATGGCAATAACAACGATGGCTTTTACCCATACAGCGACGGTTCTAAAACGGAAGCCTCCATAACAGACGACAGCACCGAATATTCAGGGTCAGATTTTGGTGACGAATCTGACTCGGATGAAGCAACCGAGGATTTAAAAACGGACAAAACTCCAATGGAGAAATACGTCGAAGCTAACTTGAAAAAAAAGACACTGATTTGAGAGACGATGGCGATGATTTGAAGAAAGATCCGCTGGACGATACGAAAGTTGACACCGACGAAAGAGCCGAGTTGGAATGTGAAAAGAAAACGTTCGATTGTAGCTTGGAAGAAAACAAAGATGACAAAAACAACAATAGCAATGGAGCCAGAAAAATCTCTGAAAAAGATCAGCCAAGAACATAGAACGGTACCGAGGATTTTGAATCAGATGAATCCACAGAGGATTCTGAATCAGATAAACTAAGAGTCATTTTAAAATCAAATAGCAGTTTGATGAAGGGATTTATCGAATATATGGAACGTGTTTTCGAAAAACCTTTTGAAGAGTTTCTTGAGAAAGATCTTGAGGGGTGGAGAAAAAAAAGACCAGCCATGGAATATTCGATAGAAAGATATCTCAGATATTTTCATGAAAAAAATATGGCGGATATTCGATGGCGGGATTGTGTTATGAAAAACAATGTGCTGAATATTCGATGGAGAGATACCTCAGATCGTGTAATGAAAAAAAGATGGTTCCGATAAATAGTGCAAAGATGTTCAGGACGAGGCATGCAAAAAAGGCTGTGATGAACCTTGCAGAAATGGCGACGATGAGCCAGAGAAAAACTCTGTTGATGAGCCAAAGAAGGACTGGAAGAAACTGCGTCAAACGGTCAAGAAACTTGACCATGTTGTTTGCGAATTGCGGTCAAGGCCACGAGTAAAGATCAAGGTATTTTGTGTTTGTGGCCGAGTCGCATTTCCCAAAAGCGACTATGCTGTTCGAGACGAACAGGATTAAGAAGGGGGTAGTGTTATATCTATGGTACCGATTTCACTTTTCCCATCTATTGATATCCCGACAAGTATTTTTATTAACATGGACTATATTAGAAGGCATAAGTAGCATTAACCAAGCTTTATTTATTATCACCCAATAAACTAGAAAACCATTCTTCTGGACCTGTAATACGATTTGACGATTATACAAATATATATATATATATATATATATATATATATATATATATATATATATATATATATATATATATATATATATATATATATATATATATATATATATATATATATATATATATATATATATAATAAAACGTAATATTCCAGCAATACTCCCCCACCAGAGAGCACTGGCGAAAAATTAAGTTAGGTAATCCGCCAATTTGCTGGGCTAATGAACTCTTCTACCTGATCTTGTCTGGATAGGAGGTAGTTTAGGCTGGCTGGTAACTGTTCTGGATGTGTTTGGTGAGTTCAAAGTTGGTGTGCCGGGTGCTGTTGATGTAGTGGTAGCGGCGGAGCTAGGAGCACTTGGAATGAATGCTGGTTTGAGTCGTTCTATCGAGATCGTGTCCTTGCGTCTATTCTTGTTGACTACAAAATACTTCTCATGTCGTTCTAGTACTTCATACGGTCCGCTATACTGAGGCTGTAACGGCTGTTTGTGAGAGTCCACACGAATTAAGACTTGCGGTGTCGTGGGGAGGTCTTTCGGGATATAAGACTTTGTTTGTAGCTGTATTGGCGGTTCTGCCTTGATACTTGTCATGTGGTCCTTGAGACGTGAGACGTAGTTTGAAACATCGAGTGTGTTGTCGCCGGAAATTGATAAAGAAAATTCTACTGGCAGTCTCAAAGTTGTTCTGTAGACAAGTTCTGCTGGTGAACATTGGAGATCATCTTTGACGGATGAACGAATTCCTAATAAAACTAGCGGTAAGGATTCTGTCCATCCTGTAGATGAAGTGTGTGAAGCGAGAGATGATTTGAGTTGTCGATGAAAACGTTCGACCATCCCATTGGCTGCGGGATGATGTGATGGATGCCTAATAGTTTGTTCATTTGATAAGAGATGAGATGAAAACTGGCTACCTCTATCGGTTGTAATTGTCTCAGGGACGCCAAAGTTGGATACCCAACCGATCATGAAATGTTTCATTATTGTTTCGGTTAAAGTGTCACTGAGGGGAATGGCTACGGGTCATCTTGTGAAACGATCGATGCAGGTCAAAATGTGTGTGTAACCTTCAGAGAAAGGAAGTGGTCCTACAAGGTCGATATGCACATGCTGGAAACGGCTTTTGGGTAACTGAAAGCTGGATGGTCTTGTTTTGGTATGGCGGTGTATTTTGTTCTTTTGACAAGGGAGACATTCTCGGCACCATGCCCTTATGTCCTTGTCCATGTTGGGCCATACAAAACGTTGACGAATTAGTTTTGATGCTGCTCTTGCGCCGGGATGAGATAACTCATGGAGACTAGAATATACTTTGCGTCGTAATTGTTGTGGTACTAGAGGTCTTGGAGACCCTGTTGAGATGTCTACCAAAATGTTGCCTTGGTTAAATGGAAGAGGCATTTCTTCGATCTTTAATGAGTTTGAGTTGAATTGAAGTGAAGTGAAATATCGGATGATTGATGCTTGGAAATTCCTTGTAAGTCTAAGGCTGTAACAGAATTAATTTCGCTGCGAGAAAGTGCATCTGCCACTATGTTCTCCGTCCCTTTGAAATGTCTAATTTCAGTTGAAAATTGAAAAATGTAATCCAACTGTCGAGCTTCTCTTGGCGAGTGTCGGCTAGAGTTGATCTTGAGAGCAAAAGTGAGTGGCTTGTGGTCGGTGAAAATGGTGAATCTGCGACCTTCAAGGAAATTCTGGAAATGTTTGACAACCAGGTAGATATCGCCAGTAGCTCTCGGCCAAACGTACTATATCGGGTTTGTGCCGGGCTGAATTTGTAGGAAAAAAAAGCTACTGGCTGTCGGCCACCATCTTGTATTTGTTCCAGAACCGCTCCTGCTGCTACATCTGAGGCATCAGTTACAAGCAGCAGTTCACTTTTGTCATCTACGAAAGCTAATCGTGCGGCACTTCGAAGAATTTCTTTTGTTTGTTGAAATGCTCTGACTTGAACATCTTCCAAGACCAGAGGTCCAGATGTCGACTTCTGTTTGAGCATGTCAGTCAATGGTGCCAGTAACCCAGAACAATGAGGAATAAAACGTCTGTAAAAATTCACTACTCTTATGAATCGTTTGAGTTGGGTGATTGTTTCGGGTAATTTGTATTCTATGATTGCCTGGACTCTGTCAGAAAGAGGTTTGATGCCATCTGCATCTATGTGATGTCCTAGAAAGCTGGTGGATGGCACGGCAAACTCAGATTTGTCAATGTTAACTGTCAGCTTAAACTTTTCAAATCAGCTAAAAACTTCATCTAAATGAACTAAATGCTCCTCCGGTGATGCAAAAGCAATGAGCACGTCGTCGATGTAAGCGAATGTGTATGTCAAACCTCGGAGTACTTCATCCATGAACCGTTAGAAAGTTTGAGCTGCGTTCCTCAGTCCAAATGGCAGGCGTACAAATTCATACAGTCCAAAAGGTGTCGTGATGCCTGTTTTCGGTATGTCTTCGTTTGCAATCGGAATGTGGTGGAAAGCTCTTACTAAATCGATTCGCGAGAAAATTTTGCAGTTGGTGAGGTTGTTGGAGAAGTCGTGTAGGTGAGGAACTGGATATCGGCCCGGAATTGTGTTGGTGTTAACCGCGCGGTAGTCCCCACACGGTCTCCAATCTCCATAAGCTTTTGGGACCATGTGGAGAGGTGAAGACCATGGACTCGATGAGGGTCTGATGATGCCAAGCTGGAGCATGTGATCAAATTCTGCTTTTGCGAGCTTCAGCTTTTCTGAGGGGAAGACGACGGGGTTTTGAGAATGCTGGTGGTCCTTTGGTGATTTATTTTTAATAGTTAAATATTTTCGGGGGTGCATAATAAAATTCTAATTGGTAATTGTGTAATAAAATTAAAATTTAGTTTACGTAAAAACGTTTGAAGGCTTCAAGCAAGATTTAGCCAGTTTAAGCAAATCTATTTTGCGTTTTATAGGCTAAAAAAGTTAGGAAGGAGTGGAAAAGAGAAAATGAGCGTGAGCAAGAACGGGAATGGGAGAGCAAGCATGAGCGAGAACGGGAGAGCGAGCGGGAACGGGAAAGCAACCGGGAACAGAAAAGCGACCGGGAACGGGAAAACGACCGGGAACGGGAAAGCGACCGGGAACGGTAGAGCAAACGGGAGCGGAAAAATTTGGTTTTCAGGACCTCAAATGTGGGGTGAAAAATAAGGTTATTTGTTTTTTAGAATAACTGCTACTCAAAAACTGTAAGTGCTACACATGTAAAAATTAGTATTTAGTATCTACTCAAAAATAGAGATATACGTATTTTATAATTTGATTTCCAGGACCTCAAATGTGGGGTGGAAATAAGAATTTGACTAAAAACTCCAAAAACTAAAAATGTTAGAGTTTTGCAATTTAGTACCGAGTTTATTTTTACAAAATAACAAATTACATGTTTTATTAATTTTGGAAAATTTGGTTTCCATGACTTCAAATGTGGAGGGGAAATAGGGTTATATATTTGTAAAATAACTGCGACTCTGAAACTAAAAATACTACAGATACACAAATTAGTAACTAGATACTACTTAGAAGATAAAGTTACAAATGTTTTATCAATTTTTTTGTTCTGGCTTCCAGGCCTACAAATGTAAAGCGGAGAAAAGGATTATATTGGCCTTAAAACTCAATAACTGAAAATGTAAAAACATTAAAATTCAATATTAAGGTTTTTTTTTACAAAATTATAGGATACCTGTTTCCTTATTTTTTCGAAAAATTAGTTTCCAAGTAACGGTTTTGTGCCCGTTAAAACTGGTTGAGTGCAGGCCTTGACTTTTATGCTTATGCAGTTCGGGCCTGAAGTTTTCTGTCTATGAAATAAGCAGGATCAGGTCTAAAAAATCCGCGTAGGACACAGTGGATTAGAGTGCTGCACGGACCGGGCCAGGTCATGATTTTAGGGTCTTCAGACCGGTTGGGACAAACCTGAAGTCCGTGCCGAGCCTGAAATTTTGGCTTATAAAGCGGACCGGGTCAAGTTGTCGACGGACCAGATCGAGTCGGGCCGTAATATATCGCCCCGTGCAGTACGCTACTGTGGATGCGTATTCTCCTTTTCAAGCGAGCGAAGCCGCGACGGGAATGCTAGTAGTGAATATACATCGAGGACAAAATTGAAAAACAAACCAATGCACGGGCACGCGCGTCACTTCAAAATCAATTTCAGCAAGTTTTATGCCCGGACCCGGGATTGAACCGGGAACCTGCGCCACTGATTGTATTTCCGCTTCCGCAAGATATGCTGAGAGAAAATTGGAGCTGCACACGGCTGTGAAATTATGTAAATCTGTGGAGGGTTATGGACTGAAATCCTTTTCAACGGAGATCGGTTTGAGCGATTGGATAGTCGATGGAGCGGACAGGGTGCCTTCGTATGTCTTCTTGAAATGTAATAATATAATTCGTGCAGGGGTCTTTTATAATAAACTTAGAGCACCGCGGGTACGACCGATGACTACTCATGTGATATATATATATATATATATATATATATATATATATATATATATATATATACTAGCAGTGCCCGTAGCGGCTTCGCTCGCATGAAATTAGAGAATTTGAACCGTGCATACATAGTAGAGTACTGCACGGATCAACTTTTAAGGTCTCGGCTTGGCCCGTCGACAACTTGGCCCAGCCCGTTTCAAAAACCGAATTTCCTGGCCCGGCACGGCCCGTCTAATATGGGCCCGGCCCGTTTTTACAGGCCGAGAAGTACTATATACTTGATGAAAAACTTCGGCCCGTCCCACCTTGACTTCAGGTTTAGCCCGGCCCGTCTGAACACTCTAAACTCACTAAAATGTCTATATACTTGGTTAAAAATTTCGGCCCGTCCCACCTTGATTTGAGGTTTGGGCAGGGCCGTATGAAGACCATAAAATAACGGCTTGGCCCGTCCGTCCGGTGATAAACTGAACTCATCTACTTTTAACCGGCACAAAACCTCAAAATACTAATTTTCACATCTGTAGCACTTACGGTTTTTGAGTTGCAGTTATTTTAAAATCAAATAACTCTTTTTCCACTTCACATTTGAGGTCCTGGAAACCAAATTTTCAAAAAATGGTGAAACACGTATATTATTATTTTTAGAGTAGAAACTAAATACTAATTTTACTTTGGTAGCATTTACAGTTTTCGAGTAGCAGTTACATTAAAAACCAAATAACCTTATTTTCCACCCCACATTTGAAGTCCTGGAAACCAAATTTTCAAAAAATGGTAAAACACGTATATCATTATTTCTGGAGTAGAAACCAAATACTAATTTTTACTCCTGTGGCATCTACAGTTTTCGAGTGGCAGGTACATTGAAAAATAATAACCTTATTTTCCACCCCACATTTGAGGTCCTGGAAACCAAATTTTAAAAAAATGGTAAAACTCGTATATCTTTATTTTTAGAATAGAAACTAAATACTTATTTTTACATCTGTGGTATTTACAGTTTTTGAGCAGCAGTTACTTTAAAATACAAATAACCCTATTTTTCACCCCACATTTGAAGTCCTGGAAACCAAATTTTCAAAAAATGCTAAAACACGTATTTTATTATTTTTGGAGTAGAAACTAAATACTAATTTTTACTCCAGTAGCATTCACAATTTTTGAATAGCAGCTACTTTAAAAACCAAATAACCCAATTTTCCAACCCACATTTGAGGTCCGGGAAACGGAATTTTCAAAAAATGGTGAAACACGTATTTCATTATTTTTGGAGTAGAAATTAAATACTAATTTTTGCTCCTGTAGCATTCAGTTTTTGAGTAGCAGCTACTTTAAAAACCAAATAACCCAATTTTCCAACCCACATTGAGGTCCGGGAAACCGAATTTTCAAAAAATGGTGAAACACATATCTTTTTATTTTTCAAGAAAAATCCATATACCAAATTTCAAAATCTCCTCATTTTTGATTTTCGAGATATACATTGTTTTAGAAAAAAGTTTGTTTTCCAGTTTCTTCCCCTCAGGAGTAAAATTTTCAAAAATCCTTTCTTAGTGGATGCTTACGCAATAAAAGTAATATAAGTTCCAAATTTCACGTTCCTAGGATGAGGCGTTTGAGCTCGGCGTTGATTAATCAACGCCGAGCTCAAACGCCTCATCCTAGGAACGTGAAATTTGGAACTTATATTACTGATAATTATCAGTCAGTCAGTCAGTCAGGACATGTTCTTTTATATATATATATATATATATATATATATATATATATATATATATATATATATATATATATATATATATATATATATATATATATATATATATATATATATATATATATATATATATATATATATATATATATATATATATATATATATATATATTCACACAACTTTGAGAGTCAAGGGGAATCAAATATAGAAAAAAAAATTGAAATCCATCATAAAATTAGCGGAGCGGAGCGGGTGAGTGAGTGGGAACTATATACATATATATATACATACATAAATGGGCAAAAACGGGAAGCCAATTGAGAGCAAAAGATAAAGCGGGAAAGGGAAAGCGACCGGGAACGGGAAAGCGACCGGGAGCTGGGAAACGACCGAGAGCGGGTTAAGCGACCGGGAGCGGAAAAGCAACCGGGGGCGGGAAAGCGGAGAAGGAAACGGGAGCGAGAGAGACAAACATTAGAAAAACTTCTAAAAACCCCGGGCAACGCCGGGTGTCCTCGCTAGTATATATATATATTTATTTAGATATATATTATATATATATAATATATATATATATATATATATATATATATATATATATATATATATATATATATATATATATATATATATATATATATATATATATATATATCACAATCGATTATATAAAAGTGTGTTTTTAAAAAACTTAGTTTTTTTGATTCACTTGTTTTTTTCTTTGCTTCTTCTCTCAAATTCTTTCTCCCGTTTTTCCCCAAAGTTGTGTGGGCTCTTGGAAAAAATTTTGAAATTTCTGTTTAAAATTGGATATATAGAGTACAATTTTCAGTCAACTTTATTTTATTTTACACCATAACAAAAAATCCGACACAGCCAAAACTGTCATTGTTAGATAGAAATTTGGTACCATTAAGGCTTTGAAGAATAAGTTTAGAAAGTTTAATGAAGATGAGAGGGGAAATCAAGCAAAAGTAGAGCATCCGGATTGCATCCCCAAAGATAATGATGATGATGATGATATCGATATGACAATGGAAGGAGTCACAGTTGTTACAATCAACTATCAATGTTTTAGTTATAAATTTTTTGTCTATTTTTGTCTAAAAAATTTGGTAATCAATCAATCCAGGAAGGGGCAAGTGCCCCCCTTGCCCCCTTGTGGGCGCCTATGTCCATGGGATTCAGCACAAAAATAATAAAAAGATAATTCGTGGCAATACGCATTCGTCGTACGACGCGAACTAAATCACAATGTGCGTTTTTATCATTTTTTTCGACTAATGGTGACATTCGCACTGTTAACGGGAAATTGAAAAGTTAATGGGCGATCAGGTGGGCGTCCGGTATTGTGGTCGGCGAGAGAGTCACCAGTAAGTTGGACCTCAGCAACAGACTGGGTGGGAGAATCAGATACTGTTATTCCCTCAGGAACGGAGTCCACGCCAAGAGGATCGAGGTTAGTTGGCACCACAGTTTGAACGGGCATCGCGTTGTCTGGAGGTAGTACCTTTGGCTGAGCAGGACTTGGTTCAGGTTCTCCTAATCTGGAACCATGCTTTAAAGAAACCGTAGTCTGCGTTGTACTATGACTTGGGCATTGACCTTTACGATCGGCATACATACATACATTTTATAAAAAATAGTCAACAAAAACAAAATGACATTTGATAACCATAAACAATTTTTTTTTATATATAAGCAAATTTAATGAAATTTTTTATTGCGTTTAAATTTTCAATTTACTAAAGTATTTCATATAAATTCAAAGGATTTATCTATATATATAAAAGAACATGTCCAGACTGACTGACTGATAATAAACGCAGAGCTCAAACGCCTCATCCTAGGAGAGTGAAATTTGGAACTTATATTACTTTTATATCACAAGCACCCGCTAAGAAAGGATTTTTGAAAATTTTGCTCCTAAGAGGATGAAACTGGAAAACAAACCTTTTTCTAAAACAACGCATATCTCGAAAATCAAAAATGAGGGGCTTTTGTAATTTGGTATCTAGATTCTTCCTAAAAATTAGAAAATACAATTTTTTAGGTCTCGGCTCGACCCGTCGACAACTTGACCCAGCCCGTTTCAAAAACCAAAATTCCTGGACCGGCACGGCCCCTCACATATGGGCCCGGTCCGTCTAATATGGGCCCGGCCCGTTTTTACAGGCTTAGAAGTTCTATATACTTGATGAAAAACTTCGGCCCGTCCCACCTTGACTTCAGGTTTAGCCCGGCCTGTCTGAACACCCTAAATTCACTAAAATGTCTATATACTTGGTTAAAAATCTTGGCCCGTTCCACCTTGATTTAAGGTTTGGGCAGGGCCGTATGAAGACCCTAAAATAACGGCTTGGCCCGTCCGTCCGGTGATAAACTGAACTCATCTACGTTTAACCGGCACAAAACCTCAAAATACTAATTTTCACATTTGTAGCACTTACAGTTTTTGAGTAGCAGTTATTTAAAATCAAATAACCCTTTTTCCACTTCACATTTTAGGTCCTGGAAACCAAATTTTCAAAAAATGGTGAAACACGTATATCATTATTTTTAGAGTAGAAACTAAATACTAATTTTACTTTGGTAGCATTTCAGTTTTTGAGCAGCAGTTACTTTAAAAACCAAGTAACATTATTTTCCACCCCATATTTGAAGTCCTGGAAACCAAATTTTCAAAAAATGCTAAAACACGTATTTCATTATTTTTGGAGTAGAAACTAAATACTAATTTTTACTTCTGTAGCATTAACAGTTTTTGAGTAGAAGCTACTTTAAAAACCAAATAACCCAAAAAATGATGAAACACGTATATCTTTATTTTTGAGTAGATACTAAGTATTAATTTTTACATCTGTGGCAATTACAGTTGTTGAGTAGCAGTTACTTTAAAAACCAAATAACCCTATTTTCCACCCCACATTTGAAGTCCTGGAAACCAAATTTTCAATAAATTGTGAAACCCGTATATCATTATTTTTAGAGTAGAAACTAAATACTAATTTTTACTTTTGTAACATTACCAGTTTTTGAGTAGAAGCTACTTTAAAAACCAAATAACCCAATTTTCCAACCCACATTTGAGGTCCGGGAAACCAAATTTGTAAAAAATGGTGAAACACGTATATCTTTATTTTTAGAAAATAAACTAAATAATAATTTTTACATCTGTGGTATTTACAGTTTTTGAGTAGCAGTTACTATAAAAGACAATTAGCCCTATTTTCCACCCCACATTTGAAGTCCTGGAAACCAAATTTTCAAAAAATGCTAAAACACGTGTTTCATTATTTTTGGAGTAGAAACTAAATACTAATTTTTACTCCTGTAGCATTAACAGTTTTTGAGTAGAAGCTACTTTAAAAACCAAATAACCCAATTTTCCAACCCACATTTGAGGTCCGGGAAACCGAATTTTCAAAAAATGGTGAAACACGTATCTTTTTATTTTTTAAAAAGAATCTATATACCAAATTTCAGAAAAAAATTTTAGAAAAATTTTTTAGAAAAAAGTTTGTTTTCCAGTTTTTTCCCCTCAGGAGCAAAATTTTCAAAAATCCTTTCTTAGCGGATGTTTACGCTATAAAGGTAATATAAGTTCCAAATTTCACGTTCCTAGGATGAGGCGTTTGAGCTCGGCGTTGATTATGAGTCAGTCATCTGTCAGTCAGGACATGTTCTTTTATATATATAGATTTCAAAATCTCCTCATTTTTGGTTTTCGAGATATACATTGTTTTAGAAAAAAGTTTGTTTTCCAGTTTCTTCCCCTCAGGAGCAAAGTTTTCAAAAATCCTTACTTAGTGGATGCTTACGCAATAAAAGTAATATAAGTTCCAAATTTCACGTTCCTATGCGTTTGAGCTCGGCGTTGATTATCAGTCAGTCAGTCAGTCAGTCAGTCAGTCAGTCAGTCAGTCAGTCAGTCAGTCAGTCAGTCAGTCAGTCAGTCAGTCAGGACATGTTCTTTTATATATATATATATAGATGTAGCATCCCCCAGTTTTAAAAAGGGAAGAAAGCCGGCCGCGGGGAAATATTTTTTTTGACTATATCTAACTATCTCTAGTCTGCAGTCCTTTTTTGGTATCTTTAAAAATTTATTAATGATAGAAAATAAAGACTACAAACTGAAGATAATCAAAATCAGTCTCAAACCAGTTAAAGCAATTGTAAAAAAATAACTTTATGAATAAATGAATAAATGTAGCACACCCACACCCCACCTAAAAAACCCTCATATTTGTTAATATTGCAGGGCCTTTCGATTTGGCCTCAGGGGGGGGGGCTTGCTGAAGTTTTAAAAAAAAGAAGAAAGCTCACCGCCGGCGAAAATTTTTGTGAGTATCTTCAGTCTGTAGTCTTTTTTTGGTATCTTTAATAACTTAAAATGTAATTTTATCCTAAAGTGGGGGGTGGGGCGATCGCCTTTACGCCACCCCTGGATCCGTCAATGCTCTACCCTTCATCCTCTTTCTAAAGTGACTGAGTGATCGACTGATCGACTGATCGATTGATCGACTGATCGACTGATCGACTGATCGATTGATCGATTGATCGATTGATCGATTGATCGATTGATCGATTGATCGATTGATCGATTGATCGATTGATCGATTGATCGATTGATCGATTGATCGATTGATCGATTGATCGAATGATCGAATGATCGATGGATCGATTGATCGATTGATGGATTGATCGATTGATCGATTGATCGATTGATCGATTGATCGATTGATCGATTGATCGATTGATCGAATAATCGAATGATTGATGCATTGATTGATTGATTGACTGATTGATTGACTGATTGATTGATTGATTGATTGATTGATTGATTGATTGATTGATTGATTGATTGATTGATTGATTGATTGATTGATTGATTGATTGATTGATTGATTGATTGATTGATTGATTGATTGATTGATTGATTGATTGATTGATTGATTGATTGATTGATTGATTGATTGATTGATTGATTGATTGATTGATTGATTGATTGATTGATTGATTGATTGATTGATTGATTGATTGATTGATTGATTGATTGATTGATTGATTGATTGATTGATTGATTGATTGATTGATTGATTGATTGATTGATTGATTGATTGATTGATTGATTGATTGATTGATTGATTGATTGATTGATTGATTGATTGATTGATTGATTGATTGATTGATTGATTGATTGATTGATTGATTGATTGATTGATTGATTGATTGATTGATTGATTGATTGATTGATTGATTGATTGATTGATTGATTGATTGATTGATTGATTGATTGATTGATTGATTGATTGATTGATTGATTGATTGATTGATTGATTGATTGATTGATTGATTGATTGATTGATTGATTGATTGATTGATTGATTGATTGATTGATTGATTGATTGATTGATTGATTGATTGATTGATTGATTGATTGATTGATTGATTGATTGATTGATTGATTGATTGATTGATTGATTGATTGATTGATTGATTGATTGATTGATTGATTGATTGATTGATTGATTGATTGATTGATTGATTGATTGATTGATTGATTGATTGATTGATTGATTGATTGATTGATTGATTGATTGATTGATTGATTGATTGATTGATTGATTGATTGATTGATTGATTGATTGATTGATTGATTGATTGATTGATTGATTGATTGATTGATTGATTGATTGATTGATTGATTGATTGATTGATTGATTGATTGATTGATTGATTGATTGATTGATTGATTGATTGATTGATTGATTGATTGATTGATTGATTGATTGATTGATTGATTGATTGATTGATTGATTGATTGATTGATTGATTGATTGATTGATTGATTGATTGATTGATTGATTGATTGATTGATTGATTGATTGATTGATTGATTGATTGATTGATTGATTGATTGATTGATTGATTGATTGATTGATTGATTGATTGATTGATTGATTGATTGATTGATTAATTGATTGATTGATTGATTGACTGATTGAAGCTAACAACCTAAAGCCTGTATTCACAGCATTCGTGAGCAATTGAAAAATGGTGATGGCAAAAAAGTCATACAAGTTCTGGACTGATATCGGCGTTGGAAAAAGATTGTTAACTTTCTATATATTATCTATCTATATTATAGTAGCCCACCTCACTCACTCACTGATTCTGTCACGCTTACGCACATAGTGGTATAGACGATTTCGATGTGCACGTAAGAATTTATTGCGCTCAGGCGTGTAATAAAAGTTATTATGCAATTGTACCTATATACACTCTTAGTCCTAGAGATCAAAAGAAGTGGCGCTACAATCGAAAAATATTATATTATGAGATTTAAACAAATCACAGACGCAAGGACCACTTCTCAACGATGGCAGTCAATTCACAAGTAAATTCGTGTGTACTAAAGACTAAAATTAATTCTTTAACAACTACTTATTGCACTCTTTAATTTTTACATTCTTTAAATTTATATGAAATTCTTTAGTAAATTGAAAATTTAAACACAATAAAAAATTTCATTAAATTTGCTTATATAAACAAAACAATTGTATGGTTATCAAATGTCATTTTGGTTTTGTTGACTATTTTTTATCAAATGTATCCAAAATACATCGTAATTTTAAAACACCCGTCTTGACACCAAACCTCATAGTTTGGAAAAATATTTTTTCAAAAAATTATGACACATGTATTTTAATGTTTAAAAAAACCTAAATATTGAATTTTAATGTTTTTACATTCCCAGCTATTGAATTTTTGAGCAAATAATCTTTTTCTCCACCTTACATTTGTAGTCGTGGAAGCCAAAACATAAGAAATTGGTAAAACATGTGTAACTTTATTTTCTAAGTATAGTATCTAAATACTAATTTCCATATCTGTAGTATTTTCAGTTTCAGAGTGGCAGTTATTCCAAAAAAAATAATATAACCATATTTTCCACCCAGCATTTGAAGTCCTGGAAACCAAATGATCAAAAATTGGTAAAACACGTATATTTTCATTTCTTGAATAAATACTAAATACTATTTTTTGCCCCTATAGCACTTACAGTTTTTGAGTAGTAGTTATTCTGAAAAACCACATTTGAGGTCCTGGAAACCAAATTTTCAAAAAATGGTAAAACACGTATTATTTTATTTTTCAAGAAAAATCTAGATGCAAAATTTCAAAACCTACCTACTCATTTTTGGTTTTCGAGATATGCGTTATTGTTTTATAAAAAAGTTTGTTTTCCTGTTTCATCCCCTCAGGAGCAAAATTTTTAAAAAATATTTCTTAGTGGGGGCTTACACTATAAAAGTAATATAAGTTCCAAATTTCACTTTTCTAGGATGAGGCGTATCAGTCAGTTAGTCAGTCAGCAGGACATGTTTTTTTATATAGATGGAAATGTTTTTAATGTAGTACGTGGAGGGTTTGGAAAAGAAGACGGCACAAAACCCTTGTTACATGATTTGGAATAATTGTATGTTATGATGCAATTGTCATTTCCATGGTCTAAACTTTGATATCTGTCTCTTAGATGTTGAGGTTTCGAGGACATTTTAATTTTGTCTTGATCGCGAATGAGATTTTATAAATCTGAGAAAATAAATGTTTTAAACAGTAGTAGAGAATTTGTAAGGCGCACTCTGGTGCTGTAAAACCTCCGAGGCACCGGGAACGGCTTGTGCATATGGGATCACACAGTTTCCTGCCACTCGCACGTGTATCCGAAATCGGGATGTGCCGAACCCAATTAGCGCCAGTCGTAAAACTGGTACTCATTTATCGACCAGTGAAGGATGAAAGGCTGAGTTAGCCTGAGCAGTGTGAGTTAATTTTTGCTTTAGGAAACTACGCGCCCGAACCTGGAATCGAACCCGGGTACTTTGACGCCCCTGGATGCAGCTAACCAACCACTATGGGGTCATCCATAAAAGACGACCACACAAAAGGGGAGAAGGGGTTCAGCAAAAAGTGGACTAAAGTGGACAAAGGGAGAAGGAGTTTAGGTCAAAATGGATGTCCACATGTTTTTTGAGTGCAGCAGTTTTGCATAAATTTACTGCAAAAGAACTTCTAGTCTACCGACAAAAGAGTTTGGATGCAAACCCCAACAATTTTTCTCAAACTGGATCCCACTTGGACTCAGATGGTAAAATAATGGACCAAAACTTGGAAAAGGCAAACTTTGAAAAGGCAGGGGAAATACTCGCAGAAGTTTGAGGTCAGGCTGTAATTGAACTATTTCCCAAACGCTTCATTCCAGCTCCGGTACCTTTTATTAGTCATGAGGCAGGGGTCATGGCTGCAGCTATTGGTAGTATTAGGGAATTTATTAAAGTTATTTCTGTCAAAAACAATGAAAGCATGAGCTGAAGAAAGAAAGAATTTTTTTTAGAAAGTCGTAAATTAATCTATGATAAACATAAATTGTAAGAATTAAAACATAAACAAATATTGTAAGAATAACGCGTTGTCATTGTTTTACAGTGTTAACTGCAAAATTGTAACGAATTGCTTATCGAAGTAAGGCAAGCCGCCGGTGTAGACAAATGTAAACAAATCTCATGTCTATGGTCAGTCAGGATGAACAAATCAAAAAACCCACTTCACTAACAGCTAATAAGCTACGATAGCCTATCTAGATATCTATGGTCACACTCAATAACTTCTTTCAATCAATATTATTATATAGCGCTATTTGCGTGGCGTTCCATAGCACTCGGACATGAACTGATCAAACAGAAATGTTTTAAGTGCACGACGGAAAACAGTGAGTGAGTAGAGTAGAGTTTGTAAGAAATGTAGGAAGCAGCCCCGCAACTACGGGGGCGAGGGGGGGCAAAGCCCCCCTATAAGATATTTCGCCCCCCCCCCCCTGGAAAATTTTAAGATATGTAGTTTTTTGAAATTTACAAACCTGTTAACCGTTACACAAGTAAATAGCTGGATAAAACAGCGTATTTCGCCCCCCCCCCAATTCTAAGATATGTACTTACTTTTTCGAACTTTATAAACCTGTTAACCGTTATACAAGCTCGTAACTGGATAAAGCAGCAGATTTCGCCCCTCCTGAAAAATTCTAAGACATGTAATGTTTTGAACTTTATAAGCCTGTAAACCGTTATAAAAGTTCATAACTGGATAAGGCAGCGGATTTCGCCCCTTCAAATTCAAGATATGTACCTATTTTTTCGAACCTGTATACAAGTTCATAGTTCGATAAGGCAGCGAATTTCGCCCCCCCCCCCCCCTTGAAAAATTCTAAGACATGTACTTTTTTGAACTTTATAAACCTGTTATGTAGCTGGATAAAACAGCGTATTTTGCCCCTCCCCCATTCTAAGATATGTACCTACTTTTTCGAACTTTACAAACCTGTAAACTGTTATAGAAGTTCATAACTGGATAAGGCAGCAGATTTCGCTCCCCCCCAAATTCTAAGATACGTACCTATTTTTTCTAACCTGTATACAAGTTCATAGCTCGATAAGGCAGCGAATTTCGCCCCCCCTGAAAAATTCTAAGACATGTACTTTTTTGAACTTTATAAACCTGTTATGTAGTGTTTAGCTAGATAAGGCAGCGTATTTTGCCCTCCTCCTTACTGAAAAATTCTAAGTGATGTACCTTTTTGAACTTTATAAGCCTGTAAACCGTTATTCTGGTACATGGCTGGCTAAAGCAGCTTATTCAGGAATAGTCACAAAATTGGGAATGTTGGGTATCTATCAACACACCTGCAATATAGTGTACTTTGTATCCAATGCGGTTAACTTATTAACGCATCACTGCAAACATCTCAGCAAAACCTTGGGATGCAACTTTTTCTCACGGCCCACTTATATTTGAAAAAAATCTAAAACTTTTTAAAGCCTTTCTTTAATTTTTCCTCCAAAAAACTGATGACCGGGGGTTAGTCGGAGCTGCTTTTTTAAAATATTTTCCAAACCACTTTTTTATTTTTTCTGTATAAAAACTGATAGCTGATGACCGGGAGAGGGGGCTATCCGGAAGTAGTTTATCCATACATGTTAAACCACTTCAGGGGGCCCACTAGTTGGCCTATCCAACCTCAAAAACCTAAAATATCAGAATAGAAGCTTGAAGTGTACCTATATAAAATTACAGATTGTGTTTAAATTAAAAAAACAAAACAGAAAATTAATTCTGTAATGCAAAGATTTACGATAAATATTGATTATTTTTTATTTATCGCACTTTTTGTCATTTTATTTTTATAAACTATTCCAGCAAATCCAAAATGAAGTCATAAAAATAATAAACAATATGGGTGTTGCTGATGCACCTTGGTTTTACATATATTATTTACATTGTCTTTTCAACTCCCGATATAATTTTAGTGGTTTTTTGGCCATTTTTATTTCGCCCCCCTTTAGAGATAGCTCGCCCCCCCCCCCCCAGAGCACGACGTCTAGTTGCGGGGCTGGTAGGAAGAGAGTTCCAGAGAAAAGGACCAGAGTAGGAAAAAGAGCGTTTAGCAAAAAAATTCTTAACAGTAAAGATACGAAAGTGACTAAACGAGGAAGATCGAAGACCAGACTTAGGAGAGGGATTTGTATTAAGTTAGTTAGGCAGAGTGGAGGACAATTTTTAATCTTAAACATTAGTAGGCAAATTTTAAAAATCACCCTATATTTAAGAGCAAGCCAATGGAGAAGAACAAGAGATGGAGAGATATGAGAAGTTGTAGAGAAGGATCATCTTTGAAGAGTGTTTATCATTATTTTTCGCAAGTAGTTTCACGTTGGAATAAGAAAGTTATTTTCTTTATTTTCAGATGTAGCAGCAAAACATGCATCGGTAATAATGATTGCATCGACTTTTTATAACTTATCAATGTGTAACCACTCAGCTGGCTATGAGAAAGTATCCCAGTAAACATTGTAACCACTTTGTAACGTTTCTTAACCGTTCTTTTTCGGTTACGAGAAACGCGTTTCTTTTCGGTTGTTTTGCTCATCGGCTGTGCGTTAAAGAAACGTTTCATGAGTAACGTTTTAGAAACGTTTCCTGAGTAACGTTTTAGAAACGTTTCCTGAGTAACGTTTTAGAAACGTTTCCTGAGTAACGTTTTAGAAACGTTTCCTGAGTAACGTTTTAGAAACGTTTCCTGAGTAACGTTTTAGAAACGTTTCCCGTGTAACGTTTTAGAAACGTTTACAATGTAACGCTTTAGAAACATCCTCTATTATTTGCTCATGCAAATTATTATCACTTCAAATACGTTCATCAATAGACAAAACTGAAACAATATTTGCAAATTTATAAAAAAATTTATTTAAAAAAAGTCTTTTGAGCTCTATATAAATGTCATTTCTTCTCCTTGCGGTTCAGCTTCTCATGTGCAAACTTTATCCACTTCTTTGTCACAACCTCAATTTCCTTGGCTGACGAATCGTGGAAGCGTCTATTGGTTTGGAGAGTTTCTGAGAAATAGTTTTAAAAAAAATAGTTGTTAGATATTTAATATTTTTAAAATGACTTTGCTAATAGTTTAGTTAAGCTAACTAATGATAAGTTCTTTGAAAAAGGTGCTTTCCATTTTTCTTTTACCACCACTCCCTTTCCAATTGAACTTTTCAGCCAGCCCATCATCCATGGTGTACCGGAGCAGCCTACGACACGCCTCTTCCATTGTGTCTCCCCCAAGCTTTTGTAAGTCAATCACCTATACAAATGTTTGAATTTATGATAGTGATAACCTAATAAATTTTTTTTAGATATCTAAGTACATGCTGTAATTGACTTACCAGAGCATCAAATAATTCTTTAGATTCTAATTTTGAATCCAACTGGTCAAATTGTACCTTGGAGTGCATGGGGAAATGAACGTTTTCCGGAACTGCCGTATTAACTGCTGTCGTTGGCGGACTGACAAGGAGAGCCAGATTACTTTTAATTTCTTTCAAAACTTCCCATATATTAGTAAACTGTCCAACCACATATCTGCTAAATTATCGGCTCTAATTTTATCTAACTGCTCTTCTATTTTACGCTTCAACATTCTACGCTGGGACCAATACGATGACATATTGTAACAAAGTTTCGATCAAAAAATCTAACTGATTATTATAACACAACGAATTTAACTGATTATTATAACACAACGAATTTAACTGATTATTATAACACAATGAGAATGAACTAAACTCGTTAGATGTTAGCAAATGCAGACAAAACACGATAGATTTACTGAAACAATAACGGCGTGACCTTACAAGAAACAGATTTTTTGCGCACTTTCAGACTATAAATAAGTTGTACGTAATTGGCATGGAGGCGGAGCTTACCAACTTGCCAGCCAATGTCAAAGAGCCTCAACTTTGGCTTATTTACATTACCTCATTCTTTTAACAAAAAGATTATGTTTCTTGTCAAGATTTAGCAAGAATGAACATTAGGAACAAGAAACAAACAATATTAGTTCTGTGAAAGGCATTAAACAAGAGCCAGATTTAGTTCCTGGTTTCTTTCCAAAGTCTTATACCGGCAGAAATTGCACCTCCTGGTAAAGGGTTCGAAGTTAAAACTCAAACAGTTTATGAAAAAACTGCTGATGGGAAAGAGTGAAAGGTGTCTATGACTACCCACGGGTTGGTAGACACTTGTGACATCAAGCAATTTGCTGGTCAAGCAAGAAGAATGTCTCACCTGAGAATATGGCCATTTAGATTATGTCAGTGTGAATGAAAATGAAATGTTTACAAATGAGTATGACCACGCAATGATAAATCATGGTAAGAGATGTAGGAAGAGAGTTCCAGAGAAAGTGATCAGAGTAGAAAAAAAGAGTGTTTAGCCTTCATAAAATCTCTAGGCTTGCCACAACAACCTCAATGCCTTAATAAAAATTTTCATCCTCCTTTTTTCTCTCCTGATGTTTATCTTAGCTTTTTAATTACTGAAATTAATAATATAAGATCTACTTCTAATAATAATCAACCTCCCATTTTTTCTAAGTTTGCAACTTAAAATTTTTCTTCAGTTAATCCTATCACACAAGAGTATCTGACTAAAACTATCAACTTATTTATGTCTTCTACTCTTCTACTAGTTCTACTTGCTTCTAAGATCTTATTCCTACTCCTATTTTCAAAGAACTATCTCTCATTTTGTATCCAATTTAGCTTCATTAATTAATCTATCTCTACCTATTAATGAGACTGACCTTCAATACAAAATTTAAAACTATTCAAGCATCCACTGTTCTTTCAGTTATCTGAAAATATGGATGGCGCTTTTTGGGGATACTCTGCACAGCCAGTATTAGACAGAGATGTTGCGAGTACTTATGGTCCGAGTACCATGGTATCGAGTACGAGTACCATGGTATCAAGTTATCGAGTACGAGTACGAGTACTGAGGTCTCGAGTACAAGTACGAGTACAAGAAATTTTTAGCGAGTACTTTTTAAAGTCAACAAAATAATAGTTTATTCTACATCAAAAAACTATTACATTTCAGAAAAATTAGCGACGACAGTTTAGAGTCCGACATCTTAGCCCTATGGGGTCTTAAAATTATTCCGCCGTGGCTGAACACAGTGAACACACGTTCTACTGGTGAACTTGAAGCTGGAATACTTAATGCACGAAGTGCTGGGTGATACAGTTTGTCAAGGTCACTGGAATGATTCCGCCAAAACGTTAGTGCATCATCCACATCACTAGCGATCCTCATCTCAAGATATCTGGTCAACTGTGCATCGACATCAAGGCAGGTGTCATCTAACGCCGATGAATACTTGTGAAACAACTTTGACTTTTTGGCTGGTGGGGGTGACACAGATGAACGGTACGAGTACGAGTACCAAGTACTACATCTCTGTATACCAGAATTCAGCAAGTATAAACGAAATATTATCCCAAACAACTGTTTAGTAAACAAGCAAACTTTTTTTAGAGAAAGTGTCGCATAAGCGAGTACGAGTACTTAGTGGAATAGCGAGTACGAGTACTGAGTGGAATAACGAGTACGAGTACCAAGGTTCCGAGTACAAGTACGAGTACGAGTACTTGAAAACGGTACTCGAGTACGAGTACCAAGTACTACATCTCTGGTATTAGATATCAGAAGTTTGATAACATTGTCTGAAACCATTTAAGTCCGTGATGACAGGTTATAGTTGGGTTTTAAATACTTTAACCTGTCTCATCATTAACTCCCACTCACTGCCTAGTAGCCCATGTTCGACTCCCACTCACTGCCCATGTCAACGAAAACTTAGCGGGTAAAATCGTTTATATTCGTGGGGCATGTAAAAGAACGGCGCCTCTGAACTCTGGAAGAGACGCTCTTTTTTTACAACTTCAACTGTTTTAAACAATTTCAAAAGCTAATTTAATGCTAATCTAACTTGGAGAATTCTATAGAAAATAAAAAATATCTTAGCCCATCTCTGCTCTGATTTTTGAGATAATGACAGAAATGAGTTATAAAAAATTCTGATTTAAACGAGGCCCTACTCAAAATTCCTAGAAAGTAGACAAATAGAAACTTTGCTGTCATTGCAAGATAGATTCTTGTCTAAAAAACTGATTCCAGATGTGACCAAGTGAAAAATTACAGAAAATCAAGGACTGTTTTATGAAGCTCTTGCTTAAGTAAGTAAATGCCTCCACAAAGACTAAAGTTACCAAGAAATAGAAAGTCACAACCTTGTCCCTGGGATATTTCGTCATGAAATTACATTCCATTTTTATAAGCTTTGTGGACACAACTGAAAAATATAACAAACCAAATACATATATCAAGCATTAAAAAGTTATCATAATTCCCCCAAGTTATCAGCATGACTTCTGGCATATACTTCTGTTGTTCAAGTAGAGAAACAAATTTAAAAATAATCAGCACATCCATGCAAAACTAATTTCTCAGGGAAATAACTTTAAATATGTCTCTTTATACACAAATTTTATATATATATATATATATATATATATTATAGTGAGGAGGATGGTGGATGAGTCACACCTAATACATCAGTCTCAGCCACTTGCATAACATCATGTTGAGGTTTGACATATTTGAAAATACTTTGGTGGAAACCTTGAAAAAAAACGCAAAGAAATTTTTTTTAGTATAAAATGCAATATTATTTCGTGGAAAAATTTTATATAAAATGAAATATTAATTCATCATACAATTTAAAGAAAAACGATATTATTGAATCGTACAATTTTATATAAAGTGCATTATTCCATCGTACAATTTTAAATAAATACAATATTATTCTATCTAAGATTTTTTTTATAAAATCAAACCAATTCAAGCAACCTTTGGGCCGGTTATACAATTGAATATCTGCAAGATGATGGCATTCACTAAAACCAACTGAAGACAGAAGAAACTCTTTGAATTGAGGAGGAAAAAATTTGATGCTTTTATACGTCTTGAATATTTCTTCCTTTAAAATTTAAATAATGATTAATTATTTAGAATGAAATCAACATTTAAAAAACATGTGACACTATTTTCATTTGCTGCTTTTCAATGTTTTATTCATCTTATCCATCTTATTTGAGCGTACATTCAGTAATTAATTAAGTATGTAAAAACACTCTAATTAAAAAAAATTCCAAGTAGAAACATAGCAAATGTTTCTATAAAAATATAAAAATTCAGTTATTTTACAAATTGTAGAGCTATGTTACTTACTAACAGGGATGTCGAAAAACATTAAAAATTGTATTTAAATATTGATCAACTTCTTACTGCTTATATAAGTTGCTTAAAGAAATTTAACTGAGAATTTTCTTTTATGAGGAGTAAAATGAAAAATGTTCTCTGATTTGCTATAGGTAAATATATAACATCAAACATCACTTAAAAATTCCATAATCTAATGACACGAAACCGGGATATAATACAAAAGCATTAAAGGAAACAAGAGGCTTAAAACAACACTGAATATAAAATCAAATATACTTGCCAAAAATACAAATGCAGTAAATATCAAAAAAAATAAATATGTTACAACTTACTGAAAGCCTTTTTTTCCCTTTGTAACAACTCCATTGCTGGGTCTGCAATATAAGTTTGCCACCAGGTCTAAGATGTTGATACATTTTTATGAATGTCCGCTTTAAACCTTCATCTCCATAATTCAAATGAATGTATTTCGTGACCCCAAAAGCTATAATGACATCAAACTCTGCTTTCTGTTCGCGAGCTTCAAATTCACTTAGCGGCACATAATTCCCCTTGATTGAAATATGGTAAACTTTTAAAGATAAAACATAAAAATTTAGTTAAAAGACGTAAGAAAAACTAACCACTCCGAAATCGATATTAAAAGGGAAATTGTTCAAAGTTGATTCTAATTCAAGATCCATCAGTGGATGAGACAGTAAAGGGCCATATAATGTTTTCATGGAGCGTGGCTGCTGGGGATCCACATTTTTCAAGTTACAATAAAACTCAAGATTTTTCTTGGCAGCTCTGATCAAGTGGGGATCAATGTCAACACCAAGAACTTTTGTTGGTTTCAACTCTTTAGCAATTCTTATAGCAACATGTCCAACATTGCATCCAATGTCAAGGATACACTTATTTTCCAACATTTCTGTTACCAGGAGATCAACTCGGGCATCACAGTTGTTCGGATTACAATAACCAACGTAACAACTGCAATTCCCAAATCTATACGTTATGTTTTTAGATTTAAGTTTAATATTAGCAGACTTAGAGGATCGTTTTGATTTTGATTTAAACTTTGCCGAGACTAGGCTGTGTGCATCGGATGGAATATGCTTAGTTGCAGACATGCTTGAGTTCACTGGTTCTAAACTTATTTTTACAGACTGAGAAACAATTGTTTTATAATTTTCTTTTGGACATTCTTTATTGGCACTACTTTCGCAACTCTGATCAGAATCACTTATTATAGCGTTGGTGCATTTCTTTGTTAATTCAGCATCCTGTGACACTGTGCCAACATCTTGAAGTTTTTCTCCACAACTCTCTGTTTCTTTGACTTTTTGCAGTTTTTTGTTAGAGTATCTTCTTTTTCTTGTGCGATGTTTTGGCTTGTTCAAAATATTATCAGGATATTCACCACACAGATTAAGAGGATCATGGATATTAGCATAACGATATATTGGTAATAAAACATCACCTTTTGGCACTATCATCGGTGAAGCTGCAGGAGTAACTGAGTTGCTAAGCTCTCCACGATTAATCAATCCATTTAAATTGAGTGGGTCATCAATGGAGCCACCATGAAAAAATTTAAAAGGAAGAGATATTTTTCCTTGACCATTGGTCAAATATTTTTTTCTTCTTAATGACACTGACTGAGACCTCATTCTTTTCAAACTTCTTTCTTTATTAAATTTTGCATGCTCAACTCGTGGCATTTTGTATGCATGAGAATTTTCAATAGATGAACCTCTGTAGCTGTCACTCCTTTTTCTTTTTCCAAACATATTTTTGGCGTCCACATTTTGACAATTCATTATTTCAAGTCTAGAATTATAAAAAAAAATTATAAAATTTATAAGAAATTTTTTGACAAGGTATAGTAATAGTGCAGATACACTGCCACCTAGGAACCAAAAATAAAATTGTCATCCCATTATATCAAAATATAAAAAAAGATTGCAAAACATTCGATAAGACGCACCTCACTTTACACGTGATTCCCAAATTTAAGTAAAATAAACAAATAACAGAAAGCAATTCGGGAGCGAGAGCTCCGATCTCAATCCAAATACGACCGATATGGCGGCTTGTATTACTAGCCAGCTTTTATGTAAACAACAGCCTGCCAGTCACTCGCTAGGACGTCCCCTCTTTAATATTCATCATCTCAAAATACACTAGCGATGCGCCTGCACCACGGTTTGTGCACAGCAGGCGGAGATTAATTTGACCTGACCCTAAAAAAATCGACACGAACCTTTTTCAAACTGGCTGGCGTTTGAGTGACTGTTTCTCTTGGAGCACGATTGGAGTGACAAATGTTAAGTTGATTATGTGTTTTTATCATACAGCTCGCTTGTTTACCCTCTTTCTCACCACCCACCCGATATGCGACTTGACTTCACGATCTTATTCCTGTGACCTATTTTCTAGTCTAGCTAGCCCTAGCCGAAGATACGACTACAATTAGTACAATTGCATGTACTGCTAAGTAAGCCACTGTAATTCAACAAGATGCGATACATACGCAGCGCGATAAGCCGAGCAGCCTCTGTCTAATGAGGGGGACCATCTCCAATTTAACCAACATTTAATTTTCCCAGTTGGATCTTACTTCCAAAAATAAACTTGAAGTGTTTCACTTCACTATTTATAATTATCTGCATATTCTTCATCTATATTAAAACAATAATTTATATATATAGTTTAGTAATACAAACAATATAAAATTAAAACAAAAATTCCAAGGTTTTCTCAACAAAGCTTAAACAAGTATTCAACTATAAAAAAGTGGTTGACCCGACTGTCCCCGACATCTGATATACAACTTTTATTGAACTGATTTTTATCCAGACAAGTGTGAAAAGTTATGCCTAAGATTCAACATGATCGAAACATAATTTTTTTTAATATCACCTGGCCATTGCGACTAGGCATTACTGAATACTTCTGGTAAAAATCAAGACTCAAACACATCATAAAAATTACTGAATTAGAGAATACTGTCATGCAACACTTCAGATGATCAGAATTTACTATTCTGAAGGTAAAATATTGAGCATAGTCATATTTGATCGTTCAATTTGACGAGATCTCCTGCATACTTTATGCCTACCATGCTTATGTGTCTGATGTCTGAGTAAATTTTGTTTGTTGCTAAATGATGTTTCACATCCAGGAAAATCGCAGATAAATCTGGCTACCATGTCCCATCCAGGTTGTTTTATGGCACTACAAAACCCCTGCATTTGTAACTCGCTAAATGTGCGTAGATCAAACTGTCCTGCACTAAATCTTTGATCAACATGGGATACTGATGAAGGAGATATACAACTTTGGATATCCTTATCAGGAGGCATAGCATCTTGCTGAAAAAGATAATTACAATCAATAATGATCGAACACTAAAACCTAATTTGAAAATTTACATACTTCTGAAACATAAACAGAATAAGTATCTTTTCCACAAACATTGCTTTGGACGAGATGATCGAAGCTACAACTAGAATGAGTGCAATCACAATTTTCAGATGAATCCTCAGCCTCAATTTTTATAAAATGTTCATGATTTGTAGATGACTGGAAACGCTTTGTGGAATCAGACACTTTTAGATTTTCATCAAGAACATTCATTTGAGCCACCTCCATTTCACAATCGTTTTCTATGACATCTGTTTTTTGTTTAACGTCTTCTAATGAATCTTCTAAACAAGATTGTTGAACATATTTATCACCTATAAGTTCATTTATTTGTACCAGGAAAACATCTTTGTCATCTATTGTAATACCAATTAAACCTTGTATTACTAATGACTTCTCGTACTTTAGACTGTTTTTACATAACATTGAAATAGTATCGCTAATCAGCAGCCGAACTCTATTCTGATCCTCTTTCATTATAAATTATTGCGATAAAAATGACTATGTATCCAACAACGCGAACACCCAATATTTCCTAATCGAGAAGAATCGTACAATTCATAAAATAAACAAACATTATCGATCTGGCCAAGATAAATAATTTTACTAAAAATAATTTCAAATTTCTCGGACTGATGTCGATAATCCGACCTCTACAACTTACTTAGTTTCTCTTTTTAAATAAAATCAGTTACACACAGTTACACATTTAAACAAAAAATGTAGGCAGGGGCGTCATTTCAGCAAAACCTTAGGAGGGGCAAAAAAACCCACAGATTCCAAAAAAATTTTTTTTAATGCTATACTTTTCTTCCAAACATAGCGGATGGTCGGGGAGGGGTTAGTCGTAGATACTTTTCTAAAAAAAATATTAAAACTTCACACACTTTTTTGCCAAAAACTGTGACTGGAGAAAAAGTAAGTAAGATTTATGGAAGGACCCACATTGTGTGCTCCCGTTCATCAGCTAATTTTGGAAGCAAAAGTGTTTAAGGTTTTCACACAAATTTTGAAAAAGTACCTCATACAATTGCTTTCCCCAATCATCAGCTCTGTTTGGTGGAAAAATTTATAGATAAGATTTTTTATGGGTTTATTCTTTAGATTTAGCCTAGGGTGCCAAAAACTCTAGCTACGCCACTGCAGTAACTGGATTGTCTTGACTTATTTTTACACACTTTGATTTAACTTGACTTTTCTGTCTGTCTGTCGTCAAATTTTGCAATCGATTCTAAACTAACATTGTATCATTATTGGTAATGAAAATGAGGTTACTTGAAAGGGAATACTTGATAGAAATTACTTGACACACACACACACACACACACACACACACACACACACACACACACACACACACACACACACACACACACACACACACACACACACACACACACACACACACACACACACACACACACACACACACACACACACACACACACACACACACACACATACATACACACACACACACACACACACACACACATACACACACACACACATACATATATATATATATATATATATATATATATATATATATATATATATATATATATATATATATATATATATATATATATATATATATATATATATATATATATATATATATATATATATATATATATATATATATATATATATATATATATATATATATATATATATATATATATATATATATATATATATATGTGTGTGTGTGTGTGTGTGTGTGTGTGTTTTTAAAAAACTTAGTTTTTTGATTCACTTGTTTAAACTTGTGTTAGTATTGGTGTAAGCAGCCTTACCAAATGTGCTTATTTATTTCTCAAATCACTGCACAGGCCAAATTTTTTTAACCTGACCCGTTATATAGATACAAAATCCCATGCCAGGTTCTGTTCATTTTCATTACCACAAAAACCTATGGCTCAGCCAAATAGCCTTGATCCATGCAAATTTTGGTCTGGCCCCATCCGTCAGGACATGTTCTTTTATATATATAGATATAGACTAATTTGCTTACATATTATTACCTAACTTATGTGATTGCAGCACCAACTAGCAGCGTTACACGAAGTTATAACTTTTATCATACACTAGCGGGGTACCCGGCACTGCCCAGGGTTTTCAGAGGTTTTCTATCGTTTTTTTCTCTCGCTATCGTTTCTTTCCCCGCTTGCTCTCCCGTTCCCGGTCGCTTTCCCTTTCCCGGTCGTTCTTTCGCTCTCGCGGTTGCTTTTCCGTTCCCGCTTGCTTTTCCGTTCCCGCTTGCTTTTCCGTTCCCGCTTGCTTTCCCGTTTCCGCTCATTCTCCAGTTCTCGTTTCCACTTGCTCTCCCGCTTCAGCTCCGCTCGTTTTGTGACCGATTTCATTTTTTTTACAAAAACTTTTTCCCATTGCCTCTCAAGCTTGTGTAAAAATTGCTTTACGATCGGATGAATGGTGTAGCAATGCATAAAGGACATCAGGACATCTATACTTACATGCATAATCTCATTTATATATATATAGATAAAGTTAATATAAAAATTGTATTTATAGCAACTCGTGCACTAATATAAATTGGGCATACAGAATTAAAGAAAAACCAAACAGAGACGTTTTTCAATCGGATGACTTCTAGAACAAGTCGAAGAGCTTTATTAGAGAAGGTTGGCAGATTTTTTTCGCCACTATTTTTATCTTTCGCAAGTGTCCTCGCTCGTTTTGAACTCATGCTTATATTACGTCAGCGTGTTGGTGGCGCTCTTGGCTAAAACATTAACAGTTTTCATGGTGCAAAAAATGCGCCGTGTGAAAAGGGGGCATCGCAAGATGGCTTAGGTAAATATGCCACTGCTGATGTATGAGTTTATACTATGGTATAGGTGGTGTATTTGAAACAATTTTTAAAACAATTTTTAGGATGCATCCATCACCAGAGTATCAATTAAATTTTTTTTTGAATAGAATACCCGGTTTTTGGAAAGTTACTATAAATAGAAGTAAAATTTGGGTAAAAATGCTAAAAATTGGGAAGAGAAAGTAGGATTCTTAAGGGTATAAAATAACCGTCGACCTTAGCAGTTGGATGCAGGTGTGAAAAGAATAATTTGAATTGCAATGTTTGGATATAGGTATGTCCTGAAGAAAGTTTGATTTTATAATTTTGGAAAGTTCGAAAACAAAAATAGCTTTACTATTGCTTTGGTTTTCCAATTCTGGTTCAATATGAATAAATTCCTCTATAAATGAGTTTTTTTTGCAACAAAAAAAACTGAACATTTATTCACAAAGGGACGTAGTCACAAGCAAAAAAACACAAAATAAATGAAAAAAAACGCAAATTCAAATCAAATACAGCGAGCGTTCATCGCAATTGCAAGTGACAGTAAATAATTAATAGTAAGTTCCAAGGTCAGACCCAAGGAAATTATTTCCCACTATAGGGGGCTACCTACGTATGATTGTGTAATAAGTGAAACTTATATGATGTGTTGACGTGGCATGGTATTTTAGAATAAACACGAGGTCCAAGGCATTTCCAGGACAACAGTTTCAAGGTAGTTCGGGCAGAGGCGTGGATTCAGCAAAACGTTGAGGGGGGCGAAGATTTTTTAACTTTAACCCAGAAAATCTTCAAACAAAAATGACCATCCCAATATATATTTGTATGCTGTATTTTCATGTAAATCATCATATTAGTTAAAAAAACATTTAAAAAAGTTAACTTTTATTTAATGCTAGAGCGGTACCCGGCGTTGCCCGGGATTTTTAGAGGTTTTTCTAATGTTTGTCTTTCTCGCTCCCGTTTCCTTCCCCGCTTCCTCTCCCACTCTCGGTCGCTTTTCCGCTCCCGGTTGTTTTCCTGATCCCGGTCGCTTTCCCGCTTTTGGTCGCTTTACCCTTCCCGCTCGCTTTTCCGCTCTCAGTTGCTTTTTCGTTCCCTTTTGCTTTTCCCTTTCCGCTCATTTTCTAATTCCCGTTTCCGCTCGCTCTCCAGCTCCCGCTCCGCTCATTTTTTGACCGATTTCAATTTTTTTCACTATAATTGTCTCCCATTGCCTTTTAAGCTTGTGTGAAAATTGCATTACGACCGGGTGAATGGTGTAGCAATGCATAAAGGACTTATATACTTACATAATCTTATTTTTATGCATATAGATTGAATGCAGACAAAAAGCGTTTAAATTATGAATGTAACAAAGGGTATTTATCTACGTTCTTTCATTTTTACAAAATTGTCCACTGAATCATCAAGATCAAATAGATTAGAAAATAATAGCAGAGATTTAACTTATTGGATATTAATCAACAAGTATGTTAATACTGCTTTCATCAACTAATCAAATACTCAATCGTGTGTAGCCTAATAAAAATAATTGAAAATGAATGGGAAAAATCTTGGTGAGAGAGCTCAAGCAACTGGTTAGAATAAAAATTTGATAATTTTTCGTCAAGCTAGGACATATACACGAGGCTAAATCGGATGGACCGAAAGCAAGCAATCAATTCATTAAATTTCTATAGCGCTATTTCCTTGGCGTTCAATACCGCTCGGACACGAGCTTATTAAACAGATAAGTTTTAAGCCCCCGACGGAAAACAGTGAGAGAAGTAGATCCAGTAAGAGAAGCAGGAAGAGAGTTCCGGAGAAAGGACCGAGTAGGAAAAAATCGTTTAGCAAAAGAATGCTTAACAGGAAAGATACAAAATTGACTAAGAGAGGAATATCGAAAACCAGACTTAGGAGGGATTTTTATTAAGTTAGGTAAGCAGAGTGGAAATTTTAAAAATCACCCTATATTTAGGAGGAAGCCAGTGAAGAAAAACAAAAGATGGAGAGATATGAGAAAAGTAAGAGGTGCGAGAAGCTAAGCACGAAAAAATTGAAAAATATTAGCAGTAGATTATAAGTTGATATAACCCAAAAAGTATGATAAATACTGTTTGTATCAACTAATCTAAATACTCATTCATGGGAGAGCTAGAAAAGATATTTTTTCTATTTATCCCCCCCAATCCACGCCTCTGAGTTCGGGCTTGTTCAGAACGAAATCGGTCCCTATGGCGAAGAAAGTAATCGTGAATGTCAGATGATCATACCATGTAATTTAAAAACGTAGGTGGTAACAAACCATTATCAAGTCTATACATAAAGATGGCAACCTGTAAGAGATTAAGTTGGAAAACATTTAAAATATTGTTTTCAGTAAATAACAATTGAGTATGAGACATTGGATGCAAGTGTAGGAGAGTGCGTATGGAATGCTTTTGAAGCATAAATATTAAATAATGGTTTCAATCGTGAAGATGCCCACACTATATTACAATAAGATAGATATGGAAATATAAAAGAATAATAGAGCATGAGGGCGGTTTTAGAATCAATAAAGTTACTGACGCGTGATAAAATTCCGATGTTTCTTGCTGTTTTGCATTTAATATTAGTTATATGATCAGATCAGTTGAGGCATTCATCAATCCATACACCCATGAATTTACTACATGCAACACGGCTTATAATGAGGCTCTTAATTAGTCTTCATACGAATGTGAACATCACAATTGACGTTACGTGTTGGGTTATGAAACATGATGTAATTGGATTTATTTACGTTTAATGAGTTTTCAAGATTATCTGTGTATATTTCTATTAGGTTTTGTGCATATCATGTAATTTCAAAAACTTCCAACTGTGCAAGAACTGTCAGAAAACGAAATTTGTCATTTAGGACCTCGTACGATTCACACCTTTTATTTAACTCCATTTTCAATCTGTCAATAATGGAATAATATGTGTTTATCTTGAAACTACAGCTTTGGAGGCCAGGACCCAGGGGGTGCCACAAGAAAAAAATAAAGTCATAAAAAACTAGATGACTTTTTTTCTTCTTTTTACAAATTTTTATTTAGGTTACAATCTCTGTTTGTGCGTGTGTTTGTGTATGTCTGTCTGTGTGTGTGTCATTCTCTGTACGCAAATCTTGCATTTGCAAGTAAAATTTAACCAGCTTTTTGACTAGCTAGGAAGCTGAAACTTTCAGCATAGCTTTATATTGGATGACAATACATGATTCAATTTAAAAAAATACTTAATTTGAACATCTTTCGTATTTCTAAATCGAGTGTATTTGAAATCAAAGTTTGTGTTGACAAACTCGTTTTTCCTATACTTGTTTCTTGTTTTTCACGGTGCTCCTGATCTATTGGTGTCCTTAAACTGCAGCCTTTGCTTAAATCCGCCCATGCGTAAATGAGGACATATGCTGAGAATGTAAAAGATAAAGATGGTGGATGAAAAAATTTGGAAGATAGCTGTTTAAGCTTATGGAAAAAACCTGTCAACTTTCCTCCCCTTCATCCCTCAAAATATGCAAAAATTCATCCGTCCGCCATACCCCTCGAATTGATTCCTAATAATTTTTGTCTACATTTGCTAGGTACTGTGCCACCATCATTAAAATGATTAATTTTAACCTCTTTTCTTCTTGATTTTTTTTAATAAAAATTTCATTTAATTGCAGCATAAACATGTTAGATAAATTCAGTTGGATTTTGGCCAGCAACTAAATCAGCCTCATCATTCTTGGAAACTATCGACTGAATCTTTATTGGAAATCTCATCTTTTTACAAACTTTTATTACAAACTTTTATTTAGGTTACAACCTCTGATGTGTGTGTGTGTGTGTGTGGCTTTCTCTGTACGCAAATCTTGCAAGTAAAATTTAACCAGCTTTTTGACTAGCTAGGAAGCTGAAACTTTTAGCGACATCTGTTGAGGTGATACCTGTTGATTCACTGGCTTCTTCTTTTGACGCATCCTGGACATCCTCGTACGATCCCTCTGGTAACTCGAATGAGTCACACAGCACATCCCAAGCTTCATTCGTTTCACGATGTCTCAGTTGATTGGTGTGTCTACGAACAACCTTCTGATCAACTTGCACATCATAGACGGTTTGGCCAAGCTTCTTCCGTATGGTTCCAGGTTACCACGTAGGATGATTTGGTTCTTCATAACATCTCACAAAGACGGGTTTGTCTTCAGTGAAAATCATCCTGCGTGCTCCATGTTTCCTATTAAAATCCACTTCCATCTTCTTGTTTTTTTCCTGGAAATGAATTCCTTGTTTATCCAATAGCTGTAGGTCACTTAATGGAGTTCGTAACTGCCGCTGCATAAAGTTCTCTGCAGGCGACCTTTGACCTGGTGATGACGGACACGGTGTTGTTCGATACATCAACAGGAACTTTTCTAGCACTTCTGTTGTTGCTCCTTCTCCTCTTAGCTTTTGGCATGACCTTTTAAAGGTATCCACGAAACGCTCGGCTTGCCCATTGCTCTGGGGATGGCATGGTGGCGTTCGAACATGCTGAATTCCATTCTTCTGACAGTATCCTGCAAACTCCTTTGACGTGAACTGCGTTCCATTGTCCGACACGAGCATCCTGGAAAATCCATATCGGCTGAAAATCCTGTTTAGCTCTCTTATTGTCGCAGTGGCCATTGTTGTCTTCATTTGCACAACCTCTGGCCACTTGGAATAGGCATCCACAACGATCATGAACATGCAACCTTCCATTGGTCCAGCAAAATCTATGTGAATCCTTTCCATAGGACAATTCGGCATCGGCCATGATGCAAGTTCGTTCTTCACAGGCATCTTCGCAGCACTTTAACACGCACTGCAACTTTTGACCCTGTCTTCTATAACCCGATCTATTTTTAACCAGTAGACACTTCTCCAAGCAGGCATTTTCATTCTTGTTGAACCAGGATGACTTTCATGAAGCATCCTCAGTAACCTGGCTTGAAGCGCACGTGGGATTACAGCACGAGATCCCATGAAAATCACTCCATCACAGACTGGTAAATCTGTTTAACGGCTGTGGAAGGCATGCAAGGTTGATCCAGCCTGGAAACTTGGCCATCTTCCTGATGCAATGGCTTCCATGACCACTTGTAGCTCGGTATCCTGTTCGGTCATACTCCGAATGTCTCTTTTTGTTACTGGCAACTCACGTATGACGTCGCGTTGAACCCCTGTTACGTCTTCTTCGATCTTGGCGATCACGATATCTTCTTCATCAGCAAGTTTCTTTGACGCGATGAGACGGGATAAGACATCGGCCTGTCCAAAGTCTATACTCTATGGTGAAATCATAGGCCAGCAAGACCAGTTCCCATCGTTGGAGGCGATTTGCTGAATGAGCGGACACTTCTGTCTTCGATCCAAAAACAGTAAGCAACGGCTTGTGGTTCGTCAACAGCTTGAAGCGTCGTCCATAAACGTACCTGTGGAACTTCCTCACTGCAAATACGAGGGCCGAGGGCGAGTGCTTCTTTCTCGATTTGCCCATAGTTTTGGTTAACACTCTTTCGGCATGAGCAATCGCTTTCTCTGTTCCATTGGGAAAACGATGTGAAATTACGGCACCAATTCCATAGTCGCACGCATCTGCAGCCACGACTATTTCCAGTGTTGGGTCGTAATGTGTCAACAGCAGATCCGACTGTAACACCGAACGTAACCTCTCAAAGGCTTCCTGATGTTGAACAGTCCATTCATATTTTTCTTTCCTCTCCAGGTTGTCCAACGGGCCCCTCTTTGATTTCAAATACACTCGATTTAACTCGATTTAGAAATACGAAAGATGTTCAAATTAAGTTTTTTTTTAATTGAATCATGTATTGTCGTCCAATATAAAGCTATGCTGAAAGTTTCAGCATCCTAGCTAGTTAAAAAGCTGGTTAAATTTCACTTGCAAGATTTGTGTTCAGAGAAAGCCACACACACACACACACACACACACACACGCACACACAAACAGAGATTGTAACCTAAATAAAAGTTTTTAAAAAGAAACGTAGGTGAAAATTGTAATTTTTTATATCCCCGTTACCTGGACATGATCAGCTAGAATTAATACTTCAGCAGCCGTAGCCATAGCCTGCCGAGAGTATAAGAATTTTAAGCTTTATCATTAAGCAAATAGTTGATTTTTCACTTGTCTGGGGAGCTTAGCGGCGGGTTAAGTGGGGGGCTAACTATAATTTTCAGTGGAGGGGCACTCAATGTTCGTAAGTGGGCTTATACCCCACGCCACCGCTGGCTACAGGCCTGAGCGTTTTTAAAACGTTACGTAGGAAACGTTTCTGAAACGTTACTTAGGAAAAGTTTCTTTAACGTACAGCGCATGAGCAAATCAACGAAAAAGAAACGGTTTCTGTTTTTTGTAACCGGAAGCGGAAAGTAACGAAAAAGAAACATTACAACAGCTTTACCATGTTTATTGGGCTGTGATGTGGGCCACATAAAGATGCAGTGTTGGGTTTGTTACTTTACTTTTGTAATTTGTTACTGTTACTTGTTACATGATAAAAAAGTAATTTGTTACTGTTACTTGTTACATTTTTTCAAAAGTAATTTGTTACTGTTACTTTTTGGTTTTGAAAGTAACTTATTACATTTTTGTTACTTTACAAAAAGTTGTTTACAAACAGATGCAACACCCCATAACTCAATACTATGATTTTGTTTTTAAAATAAGAACACAACTTTATTATAAAAATCAAAGAGTTATAAAGTTATAACAAATCAGTCAAATGGTAAAGATCTTTGATTGAGCTACAAAAAGCTTTATTAGCTCTGAGCAGCAGTTGCCGTTGAAAATGACTATCAGTCAAACGATTTCTTCTTGGAGTCAAAATTTGACCACCCAAGCTAAACAGCCGTTCAACAGGAGCACTTGATGGAAGAGAAGTATTATACCTTTTGAACAATTTCAAGATACATGGAAATTTGAGCAATGATTCAATATCACGAGAAGTATCGCTAAGATACATATCCACCTCCGCAGTTTCATCAGTTTGCTTAAATGTATCTGTAACAAATATAAAAAAAATGATCATCTGGCTGAGACATCTCAGCTGAACCATTTTGTTGTTCAGCCTGCATTTCAACCTGCTGTACAGCAAGCACTTGCTCATACAACAAATTGCGGGCGTAATTTCTTCTATCGTTATCATCGAGCCACCTTAGCCGAAATTGTGGCAAGGTAAGGCTGGCAATAATCAGATCATCTCTGAGATCATAACCTTCAAACCGTCTTTTGAGACTTGTTAGAATTGCCTCAACCAAAGGAGCCGCCATTTTCAGTGTTGGTTTTATTGCTTGCAACTTTGTTCGCAATGAAGCTAGTGTGGGCAACAAATACCCTATAAAGCACTTAGATTCAGCTTGAAGTATATCCAGGGCAGAAGCAAGGGGTTGTAACACACAACAATATTCTTTCAAGAACATTCTTTCATTAGGTCGAAATGCTGGTACCTCAAGAGCCTGAAAAACATCAATGATCTTATCTTCTGAATGTTTATCAATAACTTGTCTTATTTTATCAACGGCATTGAAATAAGAGTTCCAGCGTGTTGCATTTGGGAAAATGAAGCATGTTTGCAACTTGTCGTGCACAATGTCAGCAAAGTTTGTGCTTCGTGAAGTTTTATTCCATAAAGTGGTGCATTTGGCCATTGTGGAGCGAAAAATCTTCTTATAATTTGCATCGTTATTTGCCATATCTATATCATGGCTAGCAATCAAATTCAGTGTATGCGCAGCACAACGCTGATGCGGTGGTAAATAGAATTCACTGTCTTCAGGCCCGGAGCTTTTCATCAGTGCATCAACATCTTCAAAGGTTATGCTTTCATCATCATCAGAATCAGTAGTGTAATTGGTTTGAGCATCAAGTTTATACTCTTTAAAGGCTTTAACAAAATTTGACCCATTGTCGGTAACGGTCATCACTACTTTGCTACGTATGCGGTAGGCATTATGCACAGAATTTAATCTATCAGCAATACTGTCATATGTGTGAGGACCCTTCAAACGCTCACAGCACAATGCTGCAAAACGTCTTTGTAGCGAGGCAGAGTCTATCCAATGTGCAGTGATTCCAAGAAAGCTCTTGTTGTTAGCGCTCCATATATCGGCTGTGGTACAAACATGATCCACTCTGCTAAGTGCTTCTATTACGTTGTTTTTCATCTGAGCTTCAAGAAAATCCAAGCTTCCTTTGAAAATAAATATAAAACTATTTCAAGCAACTCTAGTATTAAAAATTAAGAAAAATCACTTCTAATTCTTAAATACTAACCATCAAGCGTTTTTCTTGTCATCACCTTTCGGGTTGGCTGGAGTCCTTGATGAGATTAACAAAAGATTGCGCCTCCACAATGCTTAATGGCTCCATGTATTCAATAATGAAACTTATGATCAGCTGATCCACAGTCGCTAACAATTGTTGTTTAAACTTTGCAGCATGCTTGATTGAGTCATCATCTTTTTTGCGGGAGCCTCATTTATTTCGCATGTGGCTTTTCGCTTACGAGTTAACTTGACTTTATCAGAAATTGCAGGATGTTTTCTCTAGTGAAAAAACATTAAAATTTGTATTTTTTAAACATAATCTATTAGTTTTGCAGTAATTGCTTAAAGTACTTTAAACAAACTCAATGTGAGCATACATACAACTTTCTAATAACTAATAACTTATTACAAATTTAAAATTCAGACGCTATTTTCTAAAAGTAAAAACATAAAACTAATAAAACTCACTTCCACATGTTTTAGAAGGTTGGCTGGACTAATCTTTGACGTGCTTACATACACTTTCTTAGGCAGACACTGTAGACTGTAGACACAACACCTTGACGTTCTTTCCGTCATTTTCAGTTATTTTAAAATATGTTTCTAGCTGATGCACCCATCCGATTTCATTACCAGTTTCTTCATAATTTAACTCTTTATTAACTTCCATGATCCCAAAACACGATCTGTGAACTCGCAAACGTTTCCGAAAGAGTAAACTATAATAAAATGTAAGTTTGTTTACCCTGATATGGCGCGTTGTTAAAATGAACGAGATCATGAATCCAGTGACACACTTTGCTCCTATTGGTCCAGACTCACGCCATCTTAACGCTTGATCCAATGCTCGAAAATAAAAAGTAACAAGTAACAATTTTAAAAAATCCGTTACTGTTACTTTAAAAAAGTAATTTGTTACTGTTACTTTGTTACAATTTTGAAAAGTAATCTGTTACGTTACTTGTTACTGAAAAAAGTAATTTGTTACTGTAATTTCGTTACTTGTAATTTGTTACTACCCATCACTGTAAAGATGTGAGTTGGTTATTAAAATTTTTTGGAAAAGTAGCTCCGACTACACCTCTTTGGCTGGTTATCAGTTTGTTTTTTGGGAGCAAAAATGAAAAGAGGGTTTCCAACAAGTTTTGGAAAAGTAGCTCCGGTCATCAGCTTTTTTCGGGAGCAAAAATGAGGGTTATTTTTGTTAAAATTTGGTGGGCTCTGAAAAGAAGTTCCCCCCAAGGATTTGCTGAAATGACGTTCCTGTGGTTTAAGTATTGAAACGCACTAAACGCGGTGCTTATATTTTTTTTACAACTCTGAGTTTTGAGCATTTCACTCGCGGTCAGACTTGGCAAAGGGTCGAAGGCTTTCAATCAACTTTTGATAATAAAACCTTTCCTTAGTTAACTCTTCTGGAAATAATCACGATTTTCGTTTTATGATATGAAATTTTGAAATCTGTATTAACAAGTAGCATTTCTAAGCAATAGAAGCGTAGATTATAATATTATAATGATGCATGCCGCTCCAATTTCGTCGGACAACATAGCTTACATTTACTATTACATTGATGTTCTCTAGTTCGGTATTGCCCGACAGCTGATGTCGTGATGGTCCTTCAGGAGTCTGTCGCAATGTTTATCAATAATTCACCTTGAATTCTTTTAATATATACGTGACCTGTTGTAGCTGTCTCATCTGCCTTTCTAGTTGACGATGTCAAACCCTCGGAAATTCAGCGAAAAAATCGCCATGCATGCCCAGAAACAAGCAGAGGGTACTGCGGCATTCGAGGCCATTCTCAAGGAAGTCTCTGCCACTACGAGAGTGCGATCTTTAAAATATTTTCTTGATCTTATTGACTCATTAAGTCTTGTATTGGTTTCAGAAGCCAAGAACTTTATTTCTTAGATGGTGTTTGCATTCGGGGTTTGATTACAAATCATTACGTCGTTTTAGTAAGATGGTGATACCCACAATTATGAATATGCTTATTTTTATGCCACATTATTATTTTAAAATAAAGTTCAACTAATTTAGGAAATCTCCTAGTGTCATTACTTGTCTTGACTTGGATTCTGATAGAAAATAACATTACTTTTATGTATGGATAGTCACATTATGAACCTTTCCCTAACCCAATCTTTGGTAGAAATAAAGGAGCAGAGGCCTAAGCAAATTAATTTCTGCAGAATATTGGTATAAATCACAATAACTCGTGATACTATATGCCCTAATTTAAATATTTGTGTTGTGTTCAAGAAGTAGGATAGATTTCCAAGGAAATTTGGATTTTTATTATTTGCAAATGTAAAAATTAAGCTCAAATTTATTACAGTTTTACTCATGAAATCTTTTTAGGCAGCAATGGCGAAAAGAAATGCAACTTTTCAGCCGCCGGCTTCAAGCCAGCAATTTAATTCTGTACCAAACTCTGTCACACAACAGATCTGCAGACTTCCTATTGCTACAAGTCATCCTTTGGTTGAACACCAACCCTTAGCTGTGTACAGGGGTCGCAGTTTACCAAACGTTAACCAAATAACAACACATAAATCTATTGATCTTCAAGTAAGTAGAGAAAGTTTCTTCTGCTTTATCTTTCGAAAAAGTTTAAGTTGTATTGCATTGTAAGCACAATTATGTGGATTGAGCACAAGTTTAACTTGCTAAATTTTTACATAATGCAAAGAAAGCATTGTCAAGTTTGGAAAACATGAAACACGAAGCGATGGGAAGATCGACTTCAACAAGCAGCAGGTGCATCGAGAAACTCTTCCCTCGTGGGCAGATCGAAAGAAGTAACAGTCATCCGAGGAAGCATTTCTCTCTGACGAGACATGTTCGTGTCATTTGTAGGTTTTTTTAAGAGAGAGAGAGAGGGGGGTGGTCTCAATACTTTTTACTTGTATAGTATGATTGTTATAATTATTTTAAATATATAGGAGTTTTACTTAGTCAAGATAAGTTTTTGTATTCTATGTCTAGCTCATTCGGATAAGTTTCATAGGGCAGAATGTTTGTTTGTTTAAAGTTATAAAAATGTTTATTGGTAAATTTAACTGTGATGGCCATTAGAAAGTTGATATGATGAAACTTATTTTTATATATATTTAAATATAAATAACAGAGGGACTGTTCTCCATATGGATCAGTTTATCTTTCTCCACCAAGTGATTCAAGCTGGAGAAGGTAATTTGTTATCATCCAACTGTTGTGTTGAATTTGTTATCATCCAAATGTTGTGTTGAATTTGTTATCATCCAAATGTTGTGTTGAATTTGTTTTCATCCAACTGTTGTGTTGAATTTTGACTTTACATATCAAAACCCACTTGTTATTTAATAAAGGAGCAAATATTTTCTGCTTACAAACTTTTTTTAAGTACGTTATCTCAGAACTTGTAAAACTTCTAATAATATAGTTTAAAATGTGGCAATTAAGCATTTTTAGTTTAATGATTTTTTTAGAAACAAACATTAAATTGTTCTACTGTAACACAAGTGTAAACTCAAATTTTTGGAGTGTTGAATTGATATCTATAATTCTCATTCTTTTGGCTTATATTTGAATGAATACAACTTATATATAAGAAATGATTGATACAATACAACTGTCATTTAGCAACACACCTAATCTTGCTCGATAACTTTTGAAATAATTTTGCTTGAACATAAGGCAAATAAATACAATTTGATGTTGTTGTAGGATCTTATTCATTTATTGGTTTTGTATTTTAAACAGGGTTAGTTCAGATTCAGCAATTCACAGTAACGTTTCTGGAAACCAATCTCGCTGTGGGTCCAAACTCATTGTGAATACTGATCACGGTGAGGACTTTTAGCACGATATTATTTAAAGATTCCAATTGCTTAGCAATGCTTCTTGTGTTGCAGAAGTATCATAGTTCAGAAAAAATGTTATGCCTCAAACTAATAAAATGCTGGCAAGATTTAAGTCTTGATGGGATCTTGTAACACCTCCAATTTTTTTCCTAAGATTTTTATATTTTCAAACAAGGTGGGGTTAAAGTTGTTTGAAGTTCCATAAAAAATGAGCAATGTGGTATTTAGAGGTTTTATTCCTGGTTGGTTCTCCTTCTACAATTCATCTTCAGATTTTTCATGTAGCAGACAGTTCATATCAGAAAGTTTATTCCTAGATATTTTATGTATAAAACTGCTTATTCCTAGATATTTTATATATAAAACTGCTTATTCCTAGATATTTTATGTATAAGACTGCTTATTCCTAGAAAGTTTAGAATGATATGCTTTTTTTTATTGTATGTTAATTAATAAAAATTGTTATGATTTCATGGTATGATGCACTTTGATACAATATTCTTTGTTTATTGTGCATTCTTGAATTCTCCATTCAATGATATTTGTTAAGTTTTTAGAGTTTTATTAGATCGAAAAGAACACGAAATAATAGATATCGAACATACACAACTACTTCAACTCGTACATCGGAAAAGAAGGGAAGTAGATTATACACCTAACATGCACCATAGACAACATAGACGTAAAAGTCAAATATAACATAGTTTCTTAATAAAAATCTCAACACCTCATTTTATAAAGAAACACAACATAAAACATAAATGTTACATAAGTCCCATCATAAAACATAAATGTTTCAGTCTTGGTCCCAACAACGGTTTTGTTAAGGCATCGGCAACTTGGAGTTCTGTCGTGACGCGCTCCACTGAAACTTCTCCTTCTGAGACCTTTTCTCTGACGAAGAAATGCCTGATAAGTATGTGCTTTGTTCGCCTGTGTAGTTCTGGATTATGTGCTAAACGAATTGCTGCTTCATTGTCAACTAAAATTTCTGGTTTCTCCTTTAGTTCAACAATGTCGTTCAATAATCGTTTGAGCCATACTACTTCACGAGTTGCTTCACTTGCTGCAACAATCTCTGCTTCAGTAGTGGAAATGGCGACTGAGGCTTGACGCTGACTAGACCAACTGACCACTCCTCCGGCAAACATGCATAAAACTCCTGATGTTGATCTTCCACTTGTCTTGTCTCCTCCATGATCAGCATCACTGTAGGCTGTCAATGCATTGCTCTGTCCAGATTTATAAATGATACCAATATCAACTGTACCTTGCAAATAACGGAAGATTTGTTTAACCTGAACTACATTTGACTTGCTGGGATTTTCCAAACTTCTGGATGCTACACCAACTGCATAGGCTATGTCTGGTCTTGTTCCCGTCATCACAGTACATCAATGCACCTACCGCCGATCTGTAAGGAAATTTCACATCTTCAGTTTCAGCTTCATTTCCACTTAAATCCTTCTCAGATTTTGTAATAGGAGTTGAACAGGGTCGACATCGACTCATTCCAAACTTTTCAAGGATCTTCCTTGTGTAAGATGACTGACTGACTTTAACATTTCCTTCTTTATCTTTATTTATCTCTAATCCAAGGAAATACGATGCAGGTTTTGCTGTTATCTTGAACTCTGACTTCAGTTCTTCCTCAAACTCCTGCAACTCTCTCCCGTCCGTACCTGCAACCAGCCCATCATCCACGTACAGTGCAAGCATGAGTTTCCTTGCTCCTTGCTTTCGGATGAACAGACATGGATCTGCATCGCTTTGTTTGAAGCCTCTGTGGATCAGGAATTCAGCAAAACGTTTATTCCAACATCTTGGCGCTTGTTTAAGCCCATAGAGACCACGTTTGAGCTTGCAAACTCTTCCTGAATCATCTTTGAAACCTTCTGGTTGCTCCATATAAATTTCTTCATCTAATTTGCTGTACAAAAATGCAGTGGATACATCAAACTGCATGAGTGACATTTTCTCACTTGCAGCAACACTCAACAATGTTCTAATTGTCGCACTTCTAACCACAGGACTAAAAGTTTCTTCATAGTCAATGCCCTTTTTCTGAGAGAAACCTTTTACAACAAGCCTGGCTTTAAAACGTTCGACAGAACCATCTGGATTGTTCTTTATCTTGTAGACCCATTTGCATCGTATTATCTTACGATCTTTTGGAGAATACACCAAGTCCCATGTTTGATTTTCTTTTAATGACTGCATTTCACTGTTCATGGCCTTCAACCATTCATCTTTATTCTTACTGTGAACGGCATCATCATAATTCTCTGGTTCACATACATCAATGTTCAGTTCTCTTTTAATAACCACTTTAACATGTTTCTTATTCTGATGTCCCATTCGTTCATGATATAACTGTAATGCATCTTTATCATTGACAAAATTTACTTCGGCATCAGAATTGAGTGGTTGAACGGTTTTGGCTGTGAGTTTAAATAAACCTCCATTATTTTCTCTTGTTCCAACAACTACTTTCTTGTTATTTACAATTAGATAACAATCTCTTGATGTAGAAACAAAAGAACTATTTTTGTTTTTATCTTGCGTTGCAATTACTGAAAATAGATTTCTTTTAACTGTTGGCACATACCAAACATCAGTTAATTCTACTGTCTTCCATCTATTATTCACTTTCACTTGAAGTAGAACAGTACCTTTTCCAACAGCTTCTATAAAATCTCCATTTGCAACATACAGTTTTTTCGGTTGAGAAAATCTGTCAAAACTCTGGAATCTATCTTTTCTGAATGTCAGATGACACGTTGCACCATTGTCGAAAAACCATTCATCAGCATGTTCTGACTCATCAACAACAAAAACACTTGATTCCATTACAACCATTGATTCCTTCTTGACTTCACTTTGATTGCTATTTCTTGGTTTAGGTGGTTTGCCATCAGAATGCCATTTTTCACAATTTCTAACTATGTGTCCTGGTGGTTTACAGTAATGACATAAAACTTTAGTTGAATTACTAAGCATCTTATTCTGTTTCTGATATTTCAGTTTCTGCAATGGCTTTTGACTTGAAGCTTTTGCAAATAACACCTCTTGGTTTTTACTGGAATCATTTTTATTCGCCAACGCTCTTTCATAACTACACAATTGATTTGTGAGAGCTTCCACCGTTCTTTCATTCTTGTTCAGCAATCTCCAACTTGCAGAAAATGAGAAAAACCTATCTGTCAAAGTTTCTATGATTCTACACATAAGCAATAAATCTTTGTTCTCATCTTTTTCTAAGTCAACTTTTAACTCTTTCCAAATATTCTTTAATTTTGTAATATGAGTAACTACATCATCATTATCATCAATTTTATAACTGAAAAATTTCATGCACATGTTGTACGCTCGATCTTCATGCACATCATCATACAACCGATGAAGTTCTAGCCAAACGTCTCTTGAGTTAACCAGCGAACGGACTTGTTCGTATATTTCATCGGTCATATTTGATGTTAGAATTATCATGGCATTACAATCTGCTTTATTAAATTTATTCAAAGCAATTTGATAACCTTCTATTTGGATTCTAGTTGCACTTTCATCTAGTTCATCTGGCTTTTCAAGTTTTCCATCTACCACATCCATTGCATCAGAAATGCCGCGTAGTAATATGCAAACTCTTGACTTCCAATTCAGCCAATTACTTCTGCCTTCCAAGTGCTTGAGTTGAACTTTAGTGAAATCCATTACTTGTGCTACTTTTCTTTTCTTTGATTGACCTGAAGACACAAACAAAAGCAAAATATCTCTAATAAGAATAAACGTGCTAGACTAACAATTCTTCGATGTCAGATCACGAGACACGCTAACTTAAAACTTATCGATATTTCTTTAATTCGTTTAATCTTAATCTTCGTCAACTGATCTAAACTTCTAAACGCAGAAAACGCTATCTGGTCCCATAACCTGTTAAGTTTTTAGAGTTTTATTAGATCGAAAAGAACACGAAATAATAGATATCGAACATACACAACTACTTCAACTCGTACATCGGAAAAGAAGGGAAGTAGATTATACACCTAACATGCACCATAGACAACATAGACGTAAAAGTCAAATATAACATAGTTTCTTAATAAAAATCTCAACAATATTGAAGAAGCTTTTCTTTTCTTGTGTCATCATCATAAAATGTGTTTTGTCATGGAAGGTCTTGAGAAAGACTATCAGAAACAAAATCTGCAAGAAATTAAGAGATTCCAAGAAGTTGAGATGAAGAAATATTTTGACTTGATTACAGTAGTCTAACATCAGGTAGAAGCATCCTGGAAGGAGATGTAATATCTAAGAATAAAGCTATTGATATTTTTATTTTTCAATGGATTAGGAGCCAATATGTTGGCTTGCATAAAAAAATAACTTTACACTTTACTATAAAAATAAGATATCCGAAAGTAAAAATCGAATAAATAATCAGTTAATAAATTTTTTTGCAGTCAGCTCAAGTGATAGCATCACTGTCAATTTTGGTGGTCTTCCAAAGCAACCAGACAACACACAATATTGGCAGGTGCCTGGTGGCTCAGTATGTTACTCTTTTATATCAATAGATGTTTTGATCTTTTCTTCGACATTTGTTTTTATTCTAAAATATCTTTTGTCATAATTATTTAAGATTGTTGGCCGTCCAAAATCGTGTGATGTTCCTGGAATAAAGTCAGTCTTCAATTACTTTATAAAAAATATCTTCTCTTTTGTTTAACTTTGTGAAATTTTCTACTCACTAGCATTTACCCATCACCGGAACAAGCCAGTGCCAGCGGAGTGACGATAGCAGTTGCGATGCATCAGACGGCACCTACCACAAGCTCCGGTTCTCTACCGAATTTGAACACGGGATCTGTTCAGCTGGGAATCTGCAGTCCAATAACATTAGGAGAAGACCCAGGAGGAGGGGGTGGTTTAACCCAATGTGGTTCTTTTTACTTGCAACAGTCTACAAGTGGTGGAAGGTTGCAGAGGCAAATGATTCCAGCTCCTCTTGTGCTCAATGATAGCAACTTTATTGTTATGGATGCCAATTCTCTTGTATATGAAAACGTTAGATTTGTAATAAATTCAATGTATCTAATTAAAGTAATTGTATCAGAGGTGCTTTGTTAGCAGGCGATGATTGTAAGTGGACAATCTCAACAAAATTCTCCAATGCCGTCTGCTACTCAATGTTCGTTTTCTGCTAATTCACCAAGTTGCATGGTAACAAATGAAGTTTCTCCATCTTTTTCTAGTAACATCATGGCAGATTATTTGCAATTCCAGGTTATCCATTTTATAAAATTTTCAATTGTCAAGTTTTTTTCAAATATTTGATATTCCTTATTTAGGCCTCGCCTAATCAACTGGTGCCTGGTTTAACTAGTCAGCAAATGTTGCAGTATCAGCAGCAGCAAGTTCTCTTACAGCATTGTCAGCTACTGCAACAGCAAGGCCTTCTTTATTCTCAGAAGCAAGGAAACTCGAGTGGGTCTCCTCCATCTGTAAGTTCGATGAGCCAGTCATCTTCTTTATCGCTTTCTTCACCTCCGCTCAGCTCTCAACCATTCCTTCAAGCAGTCCTTGCACAGAGTCAAAGACTGATCAATCATCAACAGCATTCAAATCAACAACAACTCCAAAACTGTGCTCCACGTGCCCAAGTGTTTCCTGAAATGGATTATAGTACTGTTTCTCTCAACTTTTCTCCTGGCTCAGCACCTAAACTCGATACCCAACAGCCTATTCAAGGACATTTTTTTCCAATGGTATGTTTGCCCAAAATATTTTTTTTAATCATTATATTAGTAATTTCTATGGTTATTATCTACAATTTGGTTTTTTCTAAATAATTGGTAAACATTTGCATAAAGAAGAGCAGGCTTATGATGTAGGATTGTTACGAGGTTCAGGACTGGATAGCCATAAGAGTCAACATAGGAATTTTATTTTAAAAAATCAATATTACAGGTAAAAAAATTAAATAAAAAATCCACTGAAAATCATGTCCATCAGAGGTGGCCATGTTAATAATAATTAATTTTTTTAAATTGGCATGATACAACTAATGTCCATTTTTGCTTTAAACAATTAATTGTCTGTTGTAATCAAATAAAAAACATTAAAAAAATTAATTTTTCATAATTGTTATGTTATCCTACAGAAGAATAATGGTAATGATCAATGTATTGAAATAAAATGTTATACTGATGGATATACCATGAAATAAAATTTTATAATGATGAATATATTATGAAATAAAATGACATACTGATGAATATATCATGAACATTCATGAAGTAAAATGTCGTATTGATGAATATATTATGAAATAAAATGTCATATTGATTAATATGTAATATTTATCATGAAATATTTATAACTTGAGATAGATCGTCACAAATGTCAGATTTTCAAAAATATTATTATGTCATTTTGTGATTGCAGCACCATTTAACAGCGTTATACGAAGCTATAACATACATACAGACATTATTTATGTATGTATGCATGTTATAAATTATGTATGTCGATATGTTGTAATGAGGGACCTGAATGAGATAAATTTTCATTTGAACTTTTTCTATTTGTTGCAAATCTATTCTAATTTAAATATTTACAAGCTTTATTTTTGATGAATTTGAAGTTAAAATGTGATTTTTTAAAATTAATTTGTCGGATTTTGTTTTTTCAGCAAAATTTGAGTCCAAAAGCATCCGTCAATTCTCAAAACCCTGTCATGCATTCTTCAAATGTACTTGCCGAGGCAGCTGCCAAACAGCAAGCAGCAGTGGCAGCAGCAGTAGCTAGGAATAACAGCCTTTCTTCTGCAAAGGGTTTTGTGGCAAACATTATGCCTTTTGTGAACAATGTTGAACCTCAGAAGATAGTGAATGAGAGCGGGGAACAACAACTGTTTCATACAAATACTCTCCAACAGAAATTCCAACAAATTTCTGTTGTTAGCATGTTCTTTTATTATCTATTAGATGTTTGAGGATGAATATATTTTTTTATTTGTATTTTTAATATTTCAGGGTAAAAATATGTCAATAGATTGCAGTCTTGATGGAATAACTCTACAACCTCTTTCACCTCCTCTGGCAAATTTTGTTATTCTTCAAAATCCAGAAACATCGACATGGAATTCTCATTCATTTTCCACATCCCCAAATAACAACAGCGTACATAACAATAACATCGTCCTTGATACCATTCAGAGGCACTGCGGACTTCTCTCGACAGATAATTCGCAACAATCTTTTGTTCAGTCCCAGCAGCAGACTCGCAACAGCCTGAGCATCATTCCAGACATTATCTTCACAGGTATGTTAGTTGGGTCGTGCTTGTTTCCAGATAATATTGCAATAAGTAATAAGTTTAAGTAATATTGCTCAGTGATGAACTTTATTTGACACAATTTAATCTGATTCAGTCAACTTCCAGGAAAATAAACTTAAGTTTAATACGGTAGCAATGAAATGATCAAAGATTGACATTTATAAAACCATGTCACAATTGAATGCTGATATAGATATCTTCTTTCTCATTTCTAACTCTCTCACAATTAGGTACAGTGGGATGTTGACTATCATAAACAAAAACTATATAATATAATATGTTTAGTACAAAAAAGCTATAAACTGAAATATAAAATGTCAGTTTTGCTCTATCTGTACAATGTTTTTGCAGATAATCTTTTGATGATAAATGTATAAAATAGACAAACACCAGGGTTGTTAACGCTACCTTTTCAAAATAGCGCCGCTCTTCGCTACCGCTACCAGTCTTATTAGTAGCGGCGCTACCGCTACCGCTACTGAAATTTATAAGCAGCGTCGCTACCGCTACCGCTACCGTTACCGCTACTCTGATAAGGACTCGCAAAAAGTTACAAAGTAGCATTAACAACCCGTATATGATTTTTATATGACGTCAACATCATTTCGTTGCATTCAATAATAACACAAATTTTTGTTGACTTCAGAGTTAATAAACTGACTTATTTTCTATATCATCATCATCAACATCGTTATCCATCGTTTGTTTTCTTTTAATTAAATGGCTTAAAATAACAATGAAAAAATGTCTTCGAAGAAATAAAACCATTTAAAAAAGTTTGAAAATACACTAAAGTTTAAAACATTAAAATCTCTTCCCTTCTAGTTTCTTTGTACGACTAAAACTTTGCCATGCGCAAAAACATCATCATTTCAAACCGTCATGTGTTTCTTCAAATTGAATCTCGACTTGTTGCCAGACGAAATTTTCTTTCCTTGTGTACCGGTTGGACAATGCAGACAACGATACAGAGAACTTCCTTCCGTTTCGCCTTCGCCGGTGTAGACAAAATAATCCGGTGGTACGCAAATCCGCCCTACACGATCGATTTCACTAGACTTTTTAGCATTATCCCCACTTGGTTTTTTGGTTTTTGACATATTGTACGTTCTATGTGGTAAGATAACGACTGTTTTTCCCACAAAAGATAAAATTAAACAACTAGTCAAGAAATAACGTATATATTTTAAGTTCGAGCAAGCATGCGATAACGAAGGAAAAGTTGAAACAGCACCAGAAAAACTAAATTCAGTTTTCGTAAACCGTATATGTACTCATTCACCAAAGGCCACAAACACTTCAAAGCATCACGCATGGCAGTGGTCATCTAACACCAAGGGGTCACGTTTCAAAGACACTCATGCCTCGAGCAATCAACAAGCTTGTAGAAGACATTGCTGTAATATACAGCAATTTTATTCGTCACATACAGTGAATAAAACTAGACAAGAAATAACGTCAAGATTTTGAGATCAAACGAGCAAAAGACAATTGAATAAAAAGTTTAAAAAAAAAACTGCCTTCAACTGTTCGTACAAACTGTAGGTTTATACACACTCAAACAGACAGCCAGATACCATACACCTCAAAACATCACTAAGTGTCACTAACACCCGATACCACTTCTGCTAAGCTTCAAAGAGATGCACACGCTCGCTTTAGCAAGGTCAGGAAGGATTCCTCATTTCAAAGAGATGCTCACGCTCGTCGATCAATCAACCAGATTCCGATTTCATGCATGCTTCAAATAAAAACTAAATACATTGAAAATCACTTAATTAATAAAAAAAAACATATTTTGTTTTTGAAAAAAAGTAGCGGTAGCGAATAGCGCTGAGAACAGCCAAAAAATGTAGCGGCGCTACCATCAACGATCTTCTCAGCCAATAGTAGCGCCGCTACCGCTACCGCTACCTTAAAATTAGCGCCGCTACAGTAGCGGTAGCGCGGCGCTACCGCTCTTAACAACCCTGACAAACACTGCCTTCTAAATACTTGATATGTGAAGTATGAAAATTATAAGACATTTTTGAATCACTATGAAACAAGATTTTTATTCACAATCCTTGATTAGATTAGTTTGTTTTCTTTATACGAACTTAAAACATATGGTTTTATTTCTCTAAAGAAAATTTTTAATTTTTTTCAATTTTAATTCATTTAAATTTCATCCAATCAATCTGAAAATTTATTAGAATTGCATTGTCATTGAAAAACATTTAATGGCACCATAAATAAAACTACATCAATTTCTTTAGTTTTGTTCAGTTATGTTTATTAATTGTAACGTCATTATGTAACATGAACAAAATTTAATTTTACTCAAAATAACAGCACATTTCAAATTCTATGCTGTCTATCGATAACACCTCTTTGATTTGTGGTCCCTTTAGCAGCCTCATGGCTATGTCATTTTGCATTATGCAAATTCACAGTAAGGGCCTATAGAATTATTTTATAAACATGACCCAGCCAGGCATCAAACATGTTTATAATAATAAAAATTAATGTTAGCTTCAGGTTTGATTTGAATACATATTGATGAAAGAATTTTTTGACAGATTTTGTTGGCTCATCCCAGCAAGACAAACAAGATCATCAAGGCAACAGTCAGCAGCTCCAAGCATCTGACGAATGTAGGGAAGCTTTAAATGCTCTGTCTTATCTTAGCGACGCCTTCGAAGGAGAAATATTCGTATCCGAAGATGCACTCAAACTTGCCTTGGATCCTCTTGAGATGGAGGAGCTTCAAATGCTAGCTGATTCTACAGTATTTACTGATCCTGCTACAGAAGATTCATTTAGGCTTGACAGACCATGAATACTGCCAGTAGTCGTTGATACGATTGGGATTGTTTCAAATGAGACAGAGATAACTAGTTTCATTTCCTTTTAATCAATGCTTGTTTTGCATATTCCTTTATTGTAATCCACTATTCTTTTATGCAGCAGTTTCTCAGCTGTACTGAAATTATCCAGTCTTCTTACGAGTAATGCCGAGAGGTATACGGGTCAACCCCCATATGGCGAATGTCCTAACTTAGTGGCTTTGTTCTTTTTTAATCTAGTCGAATATCTCGGTCATCAATTTTACGTTTGAACCATTACATTTCTAGTCATTGTCTAGTGATGTGGATAAATCCTTGTTTTATATTTTCTTAGGGGACTGTATTTCTGTTTTTCCGACTTATTTATTTTTGAATAAAACCTATACAACTAAATGTCTTCTGGCAACAATTTTGTCCTTAAGTCAACAATTAGTTTGTTAGACATTTGCAGTACAGCTAATTTATTCTGTTAAAATAAATTAAACTTCAAATTTTCTTGCAACAACCACCAACATAAACAGAAATTAACTTCAGACACTGCAAAATTTAAAAAAAAAACAAGTGTGCATCAGATGTCAACATTTAGAATTTAGGAGATGTCAGAGAAAGCTTTATTTAAGTAGATGGATGTACAAAATACCTACAACATGTACTTCTAAATAATTAAATTGTCCTTGAAGGGCAAAGAGAACATTCCAGCCCTGTGACAGTTGTAGCGAGATGTCAGAGCTCATCACTGTTTTGGTATGCCTTCGGAATTGTAACCAAGCATGATCTTCTTCATTTCTCCTATGGCTGCACCTGGATTCAAGCCCTGAAAAGGGATATGCCACAGTGTTGCATCAAATATTTAATTCAAACAGAGATCAAATAAACTAAATATTTTTGTATGTAGATGACAGTGGAGTGGCTATTGACTAGCATTGATCACCCAATTATAAGTAATACTAGCACGGTAACACAAGATTTTGCTCTGCGTTTCAGATGCGATAAGTGAACTCAAACCCACATCGCCTTTTATATGTTTATTCAGGCTCTCCATGAAAGCTCAGCTTTGATTTAACAAGAACAAGATTGACTACCTGCTTAGATAAGTGGGGGAATAGAATAACTATAAAAGCCTAAAGTAGAACTGTAGAAAAGTTGCAGTTAGTTAAATTCTATATTTGATCCGAGCTACTTACCAGTAACTGACCCTTCACTGCAAAAAATGTCAGCATAAATAAGTCAAACCTTAGGACATGTCTTGGTGCAGTTCATGATCGTATGGCAACGATACAAGGACCACTCGTCTCTCATCTGCGACAGTCGCTCCTGCTTGAAGTCATCTCTGCTATCCATGATCCATCTGGAGAAGACAAATTTACAGGTCATTCCTCACTTGTTTAATACTTTTAAATAATAAAGAGAATGATAAACCTGTACGCTTGCATAATAACAGCTGGTCCGAGATATTTGTCTCCATTCCACCAGTAGCTAGGACATGAGGTCGTGCAGCAAGCACACAGAATGCAATCAATCATGCCATCCTGCACAACACAATCAAAAATGTTTATAATTATTTTGAAATACCATAAGAACTGTATTCTTCTAAAGGCTAATATTTTTGTTCTACCGATCAGCCACTAGTAACAAATGACAACTTACCAGTTTAGCTCTGTCCACGGGACTTTGCAAGAAAGATTTTTTACCAAGATCTTCCTCATTGAAGTTTTTTTTCTTCAAGTAAGGTTCAATGTATTTGTACTGAGCATAGAAGTTGTTCATATCCTAAACAAGTAAAGTAATTTCTCAAAAATAGATATTTAACTTATCTTTTATTGCTTCTGACCCTTAACTTTTTAATTATGGTACATAATTATATTATTATTATTATTATTGACCTACAATTATATAAACAGAAAGTAAAAAAAGTAAGATAACTCACAGGAACAAGATCTTTAATGACCCACATGTGAGGAAGAGGATAGACCTTGGTTGTCTTGCTCACATTGTCATCAATCTTGCTATATGAATTACCAATAACATTTTTAGTAACAATGAATTTTTAAACACTCTTTAAAATGTATACCCAAAACATTACAAATTAACCAAGATCTTCCTCTAAATTCTAAACGATCATTTAGCCAAATTATTTAACGAAACCAAATATAACCAACCACAAGCAAGCCAAAGTGTTAGCTCCATTGATATTCATGGAACAAGATCCACATATGCCTTCACGGCATGATCTTCTAAAAGCCAGAGTCGGATCAATCTCATTCTTAATCTTTATCAAAGCATCAAGAATCATTGGACCACACTCATTTAAATCAATTTCATAAGTTTGCATGTGGGGTTTATCTCCAGGCTTATCAGGGTCCTGTTAGAAAATATTCACCATACAAACTGCTACAAATGAAAAACCATTGGAAAATAAATTTAAGATACTGACATATCTGTAGACTTTAAACTTTTTCAGCTTTGGTGAAGCACTAGTGGCCGCCGCTGCATAAAACCTGGTCTAAAATACATGGAAGATTTTGGTTAGCAATTGTGATAGAATTTATGAATGTTTCACTGAAATCAATACAAAGCTAAAAAATCCATTCCCTTTCGAGAATTAAAACTTTATTTTTTAATGTTCCTCATTTCCATTAACTCAATATAAAATTGGAAGGACAAGTAGAATCGTAATTCTATGTACTTCAGCTCCGATTTCAAGGGCAACCCAAATCAGGAAGAACATCAAAGCGACAGAAAATAATTAAACGTTAAAAAACGTCATAGAACCTGAACTGCCGAAAACAAAAGCCTTTGGCGAAACAGAGAGCGGAGAGTAAGAGTTGCAACTTCCATTTTGTTCTGAAACAGCAAACTACGGTCACCGTCTTACAAATTTATGCTGCTAAATTAAGGGCGAGGGCGCGTTTGGTAGTTACCCACTTTTTTGCAACCTTCTTGCACTGCGAAAAACTTGATTAAACCTTTTTGAATTATTAAAAGTGTTTATTATACGCACTAATAATATTTAAATAATATTTTATATCGCAGCAACAGTCAACTACCTACACATTACCACCGCTTATATGCGACCTGGTTATAAGGTAGGTAGGCGCTTTACATTATTCACGCGTTTTCTGCTACGTCCCTTGCAACGTAAAGTATAGTCTGACTTAAATGCGATATTATCTAATATTATCAGACCTTTTTATATAACTTTTGTTTTGTTTTACACCTGTAGACGATTTGAGGAGAGATGCAGAGACGTAAATTGGGGGGGGGGGCAGGGTGGGGCATTTGCCCCTATTGATTTTCACAAATTAAAATTTTTTACCTAAAGTATACTATATATTTTTAAAATTTTAACTTTACATAACCTAGTGATGATTCAATGCGTATTGGAATCCTTTTGCGTGAGTGGACAATTTGCCCCCTTGATTTACAAAACAAATTTTTTACGTAGAATTTACGTAATTTTAACTTTACTTAACCTCGTGATAATTCAATGCGTATTGAAATCTTTTTTGCGTATATAGACAATTTTATATCTGTGCTTGATGCTAGATTTACCAATAACTGGAGAGTAATAAAGTGTGCATCATTGTAGGACCAAAGTTTAGTTGTTTTCTGTGCCAAAATATAATCAGGAAACTCGTGAAACTTTTTTGATACAATGTTGATTCCATCACCAGGCCCGTCGAGAGGATAAAAGGGACCTGGGTCAATTTTTCTGGTGGGCCTCTTAGTTGCATAATTATCAGGCACGGCGCTGGGTGGGGGTCCAGGGGTCCGGACCCCCCAGCTCGGGCAGGTAGCGCCCATGGTATTTTTGCAAATACAGAAACTTTTTTTTTACTAGGGTGGGTACCTGAATTTTATTGGGTTAGTTAATCTAAGTAAAAAACTCTGTCCACGTGTTCAAAGCTGATGTGGGCTAGTCTAGCTAAAAATTATCCAAAAAGAGAAAAAGAGAAGAAGTAAGGCGGTATTAAAAAATTTATAAAACTAGGCCGTCCACAACAACATTATCCTCAACAAGATGTTCAGCTAAATATGTAAATTTGAGAATAGTTCACAGCTGCCTCCGGTCATCATTACTTTACTCAAAATCCAAATGATGTAGACTTTGGGTTTACTGTCAGCTGTGAAAACTTGTGTTGGGACTGAATTTTTAATGCACTTATTTAAATATGTCATCTAATGCTGTGTCAGAGGCACTGCAAATCAGAGCTATTGACTTGACTGCTGACAATGCTGTTGAAACTTTGGTGAAACGCATGAAAACAGGTGAAGATTTTGAAAAGATATATACTGATGTTTCAAAGATCTTCGTAAAGCTAGAAATATCGCTTTTGGGTGGCCGTGACAGAAAAAAAATGACGAAACTATCAGCATTGCAAGATTTTGCTATAGATTTATTTGTTTGTACTAAATCATCGTATGCACTTATTTTAAGTTTGACAAAAGATATTAAAAACAAAATGAGAGTCAATATTTTTATTCTCAAATTGGATTCATTTGCTTCATCCCTAAAATTGAGGTTCAACTCTGAATTGCAACAGTGTTGAAGCTTATTTCTTCAGTCGTGCAATTTGAAAACAAAATTGAAAATGCTGTCATAGAGAAGCTGTTTGGCTTTCGTAGCTCAACTGGATACAAATATCTGTGTGGCAGAGGGCCAATTGATAATGCTACATAAGTCAAGCTACAAGGAGGTAGCTGAAACTCGCTATTAACTTGTTGTTTCGGGTCTAAAACTTTGAGGTTTTGTCGATTTTGTGTTTAAACATTGATTAATTAATAGTCTAAACAAGATATGTCGAAAGCTATAACTCTCGAAAGTCTAGAAGTAGTTCTCAGCCGTATCGTCGACAGAATGAGCGACAATATGACGCGCTTACTGGAGACCATGAATAAAAACTATGAGGCTCTTCTTGATAGAATAGCCAAAACAACAACTGACTCGTTAAAAGAAATGTCGACCAAACTCGAGGACATTTCTATAAGATTGGGTGCTTTGGAGTATGGGACTGAGTCTTCTAAATTAGTGACTGACGAGCGAAATCTATTAGGCAATCCAACTAGTATTGCCGAAGTACTGACTACCACTCTCTGGAGGTTGGAACAAGAAAAAGATGACAAAAAGCGAAGAGCAAATAACATTGTCATTTCTGGGTTGAAATTTGATGAGAAAAAAATCAGATGCAGATTGTGTGGTAGACCTCTGTAAAAACAACCTTGCTGTGGTGCCCAGGATTGTCGCGACAAGGCGGTTAGGAAAAGACCTTAGAAATTCCAGAGCAAAAATATGTGTTACTCTAGAAAACCCTGCGGCAGCTGAAGAACTACTGATGTCGTCTCGGATCTTGCGCTCGTCCAAGAATGAGGATGTACGAAAAATCTTCATGAACAGAGACCTGACAAAACAACAGGCTGAACTCAACTACAAAAGAGATGCGAAAGAAGAAAAGTTACTGATGGTCATCCTCCTGCCCCGGCTGGGTTAAGTGGCGAGGGTCAACTTTTTCGGAAGTAACGGTAGCACCCTAGCTTTCACAAACCTCAGAAGTATATCTAACAAGATTGAAGATTTTCGTTTTTTTCTAGAAGACTGCAGACCAGATATGTTTTGTATTACTGAAACTTGGCTATTAGAAGAGACTCCAAGTAGTTTATTTCTGACTAAAGATTATGATTCAGTTCGACACGATAGAAAAACTCGTGGAGGGGGTGTAGCGATGGTAGTAAAAACAAGTATTCCTCACAGAACCGTATTAGTACCTGATAACTTCCGGCATATTGAACTTGTTTGTGTAGATATTGAATTAAACCATAAATCATACAGAATTGTCACATACTATCGTCCTGGAGGTTTTGGTGCTGAGGCGGAGATCTATATGGTGGACAGTATTAATTCTTTTAAAGCGTTATATTCTCCGATACGTACAATGTGCCTGGTTGGAGACTTTAATTTGCCGGAGGTGGATTGGACCTGTTACTCATATCCAAACAACAGAGTCTACGGAGTGTTCATGGAATTTGTAAATGAATTTGGACTTCAACAGTTTATTCAAGAGCCGACTCGAGGAAACAACATTCTAGATTTGGTGCTCTCTGGGGACTCAATGTTGATCTCAAATGTGGAGTTTAGATGCCAGATCGCTACCAGTGACCACAATGTAATGATTCTCCATTTAAATGATACAGATCCAAGAGACAAAAGCGATGTTCGAAACTCATATATGTTTGATAAAGCAAACTTTGCAGCAATAATCAACTTTCTGAAACTTGTGAAATGGGACGACATCTTCCAATATTGTTTCGACGTAGAAAACTGCTGGAATGCTCTTCAGCCGTGTATGAGTTATGTGATACAAACCTTCGTTCTAGTTCGTACTGTATTGAGCTCACGAGGACGACCAAGGAAAATCTCCAATAGAATAAAACGTCTATATAAATCCAAATTATTCTTCTGGAAAATCTGGAAGAATACTAAAGAGAATAAAGATAAAATCAAATACATGGAGTTTTCAAAATTATGTACTAAAGCAGTAAAAAAAAGAACAATATGACATTGAGAAGGGTCTTGTTTTATCTGGTAACGTTGGTGCTTTCTACAAATATATTCACAACAAACTCTCCTTGAATTCTAAAATTACTGGGATAGAAACAAGTGATGGCACGATTGTTACAGATCCGGCTAAAATGTCAAATGTCTTCAACGACTATTTTGCAACCGTTTTTACAAAAGACGATGGAAGTAATCCACCTCTGGTGCAGAGGTCTCCCAATCTCCTGGAAGAAGTTACGTTCACTCCTGATGTAGTTTTTTCAACCCTCAGAAGTCTTCGAATGACAAAATCTTGTGGCCCAGATGGTATACCGAATATATTGCTTAAACGCTGCGCCCAAAACTTGACTATTCCACTCTGTCATATTTTTGAAATGTCTCTCAAAACACGAAGATTGCCTGAAATATGGAGAACTGCATACATCACACCAATTCACAAAAAAGGACCTACAAGTGTTGTCTCAAACTACAGACCAATCTCTCTCACGTGTACATGCTGCCGCGTTATGGAAAAGATTGTTAGCAAAAGCATCTTGGCCCACCTCTCTACTCATGGTCTTATTTCTCCACATCAGCACGGTTTCCTGAGACAGAGATCAACTTGTACGAACCTTCTGGAGTGTGTACATGACTGGATTGTGGGGTTACTGGATGGTAGTCGAGTGGACATTGTTTATTTTGATTTTCAAAAGGCTTTCGACTCGGTCTCCCACCCAAAGTTGAAGACTAAACTCATTAGCTAAGGAATATCAGGTGATTCGTTGGCATGGATCTTGGATTTTTTGAGTGCTCGAAAACAGCTTGTTCGAATTGGTGAGTGCTTATCTGCTCCGAGAGATGTTACCAGTGGTGTTCCTCAAGGAAGTGTCCTGGACCCCATACTCTTTCTAATTTTTATTAACGATATTACGGATGGTGATGCTTTTGGACCGGTCTCTGTCAAGATGTTTGCAGACGACATAAAAATTTACTCAGCAACTCAGCCCACATCTTCTTCGGCTCCAGAAATACAGAGAGCAATTGATGAACTAGTTCTCTGGAGTGAAACATGGCAACTTAATCTGGCACTATCAAAGTGTTTTGTATGTCCCATTCACAGGCGAAGAAACGACAAAAGCTTCGAACTACCTAGATATCGAATTGGGACATACGAGCTTGAACCGACCGAGCAAGCAAGAGATCTGGGTGTACTAATTGATAAAAACCTTAATTTTAAAAAACACATTGAGAACATTATCCACTCTGCGTCGGTGAAACTCAGATTAATAAAACTATGCCTCCTGTCTAAAGATCCGTATCTGATGAAAAAAGCATTCACTACATACGGGCGACCATTGCTCGAATACTGCTCTCCAGTTTGGAGCCCTCGGCACAAGTACCTAATCGACGGCCTGGAGAAGGTTCAGAAAAGATTCACCCGAATGGTTCCAAATATCAGCCATCTACCATACTCGACCCGTCTCAGCTTTTTGGGATCGAAAACTCTAGAAGAGCGCAGACTTATCGCAGACCTTTGTTTCTGCTACAGATCTTAAAATGGAATGGTGGATTATAGCCTGGTTGGACAATTTAAACGAGCAAATTATGAAAAAACAAGGGCCATAGCTACAAACTGATGCCAGGTCAATATAGAACTGACGATGCCAGGTTTTTCATAACTGGCCGTGTGGTCTCAGCATGGAATTCTTTGCCTCAGGATGTTGTTGGATCATCAAACTACAGTCGGTTCAGAAGCTTGATAAATTAGATGGATTTATCTAAGTTTTCAAGACTTTGAATTTTTCATGAAGCATTAGCAGATCTGGATGTCAAATGAACAGATTTTTGGAAGTATTTAGAGGGATTTTGAAGATTGCGGTGGAAGTTTCAACTTCACGGCATTATGTATAAGCGTTAAGAACAACAATTTGTCAGGTTTAACCGTTCCATAAATGCAAAATTTAAATATTTACAAGACTTAATATCTTATTCAATATGTTATACGCGAGCATACCTTGCTATTGTATGTTTCTAACATCTTAACAATTTACGATTTGCAACTGAGTATGTGTACATATTTCGTTTATTGGTCTTTTTTGTTTCGTTTGTACTGTCCGAACGGTATTAGAAGCCGATAGGCCCTTCTGTTTGAGAATAAATAAATAAATAAATAAATAAATAAATAAATAAATAAATAAATAAATAAATAACTGCTATCCTGCCAAGCCTTCAGAACCTAGTAACTTAAATAGGGAAACTGAAATACAGTTTAGTTTACAAATCTCTTCGTGCTTTAATATTTCTATTAATTTCACTGGTAACTAATTACAACGACCTCAAGTTGAATTTTTCTGTTTACTAAATAACAATTTTTTAATAGTCAAAACTCGAAACTGACGCGAAGTGAAGAAAATGAAGATGTCGATGCTTCTGAAGTTTTAAAGTTGTATGTGTGAGAGAGAGAGAGAGAACAAACGCGAAGAAGATGAAAAGTAATGATCTAATCTAAACTGGAAAAATGTCTGGCATTGTCTGGCTTGATGAAAATTTCAATTCAATTTGTAGACGACAAAGTTAATGCAAAGATTAATCAATTTTTCATGTTTAATATTTGTTTTTCACACTTCGGCAAGAAAGAATATTAAGTTGACAAATAACGGTTGTATACTGGGGTAAATTTAAAATATTGCCATGTACTATCTATTAAGGGGGCATTATTTTAGACTCATCAAAGGCCCCGCAACTGGCTTACTATTCCGATCTATGCTCAATTCCCTGCTGTGGTGGGCCCTAAAACCAACAGGGGCCCAGGACGGCAGCCCCGCCAGCCCCCTTCTCGACGGCCCTGCTGTCTACATCAAAGTTATTATTATTTATTACACAAAAATAAAACAAAATTGTACACACCCCATTTTAGACATCGTTTTGCCCTAGCAATATGATTAAATCATATATTCCCCTTATTCTCAGTGGCGGATCCAGAAATTCCTGATGGTGGGATGCATTTCACACATTTTTCATATTCTTCACAAAAAAGCTGATAACCGGTGAGGGGTAGTCATAAATATTATTCCAATTATTTTTCAAAGACTTCTACTTCATCCTCCTAAAAGACCAAGGTCATTTTCCAAAAACCAGGTGTTATACCCAAAAAAATCAATGGATACTCTGTTAGGGGATACATCTTCTGATATAAAAGGTAATGTGTGTGTGCGAGAGCATTCGCTTATCACATGCAAGCCACAGAAGCAATTGAAACAACATTTGGCATGCAGGTAAACTTCATTGAAAAAAAAATTTCAAAAAATTAAAAAAAAATTTGTTATTTATTTGACGTTTCATTGGTAAAAAAAGAGAAAAAACGAAACAAAGAAAACCCGGGCAACACCGGGTAACCATGTCAGTAAGCTATATAATGGCGGGAAAATTTTGCCCCCCTCTGGATAATGCTGAATTTACGTCCCTGGAGAGAGGACGAAGTGGGCTTAAGATCTTAGAAGAGGATATTACGTAACTGTAGAAGACTAGACAGTTTAATACAGTTTTAAACTTTTATTAAAACAAATCGAGCAGAAGTTAAAATCTAAAGAGACCGCAATGATAGTAGACTGTCTAATACAGGATTTTTTAAATGCTTATAGTCCATTACACCAGGTGTTTTAAGACTGTAATAGCTGTATGTAGAAAGCATCTAAGTACCTCCTGTCGTGGATCATAATTTGATCTTTTTAAATTTTCCCTCCACCTTTCTCCAGGCTTGGGACTGGCTTGCAAAAGCAAAACGGAGTTTCTGTCTAATAAGCAAGGGCTTCACTATTTATAGCCAAAAGTCACGTGATCGCACAGCCCTCCAGAGATAATCGCGCACGCTAAATTAGAATAAAAGTTATAACATTGGGTCAAAGGGCTGTGACTGAACTATTCTCCAACAGAAATCGAGCAGCAAACTCAAACAAAACGCGCTCACAACAATTTCCACGTCAGCAATTTTCTTCTGATTTGTCCATATACATTCAAACTGGGTTCGCTAACTGGCTTCTGCCATAACTAAGTTTAAATTCAAACATTAACTGTCACGCCACTTATGCACACCGAAAACTCAAAATTCAGAATAAATTAGTCACCTTTATACAATTTTTTGATATTCTTTTTTTTATTTAGTTTCCAAATCAAACCATAAACTCTCAACATTACATATTCTTGCAACTCCTGTGCTCAGCATAAACTCATGTGTAGAAACGTGGCACATCCCTGATGACGGGAACGAATCTTTTGCTATCGGCCTTGTCCTGGTTTTTCTTTTCATTTGCTACTGCAAAGTTGACAAAAAGAAAAGAAAAGGAAAGCAAAAACTGTGTGTGCAGTGTTTATTTTCATTTCTATTAGTGCAACATACATAAAAACGATCAAATTTGATACTAGACTAGATCCTTGCAAGGTCCGGGTTTGAGGTTGGATTTTATATTAAGGTTATCAAAACGGGTCGAGCCAAAGTCAGCATGGAGCAAGGCTATTGTGCCGAGCCTTAGAATTTTGTGCTTTAAAAAACGAGCAGGACTAGGCCTGAAATTGTGTTTCAATAAAACAGGCCAAATCTAGTTGCTAATAAGCAATAAATGAGCTCAAAAACAATAATAAGTTTAATAAGTGAGTTTAGTGAAACATTTAAAAAAATCACAATGTAGCTGTATGACAACAAATCAGAGAGTGCCGTGCTACAACAGCAAATAATTTTCAATTTAAATTTGAAAAGTTCTAGGGATGTGGTAGAGCGAACCTTTAGAGGCATTCCATTTCAAGTGGTGGAATCGCCAATGCTCAAAGCGAGTCCACCAACATTGGTTATGTGCATGAGATTGCCTGAGAAGCACAAAGAAGTGCATTGTCAGTTGAACGGAGCAATCGAGGCGGGTGGTGCTGGTGCATACGAAATGACAGACTGGCACGTGTAGCGTGTCTTATACACGACAGAAATGAGTTTGTAGTTGATTTGATGTTTTGCCGAGAGCCAACGAAACTCAGAGTGCAAGGAAGTGTAAGTATGAGCGGTTGACAGTGACTATGGCTAGCATATTTTTGTATTTTTTGAAGCTTCTTTAAGTTAGAAATAGATAAACCTGAAAAAAAATTTTACGGCTAAACGGGCAAAGCAGTATCCGTAACACAAAATAAAAAGGTCATTAAATGATAATTAAAGAATCTTGGGTTAATGTTGAAAAGCCACACATTGATCAGTTTTACTTCATTTTTAATCCATATTTATGAAAATTTATGTAAGTTGGGTTTTTATTTTTTTCTTACCCAGCCCCGTTTTTGTCTTTCTTCCCCTTGCTTTTTCCGGGAGAAGCTGCTCTCGCCTGTATAGGGATAAAAGTCCCTGGTGAGCTTATCATAGTCTCTAGTAGAATCATAAGGCTATCTCCCTATTCCTAACAAAGCTAATGGTTTTTTAAATTGCACAAATTGTGTTGTTTTCTGCCATCCAAGGAGCTTTTATAGATTTAACGTTCCTGTTCGCTCTTTGCACCAAACCCTGTGATTGACTGTGTCGAGTTTTTCCATGGACTATTTTTTACTGAAAATCGCATTTCATACAATATGCTATTATAGAATTTACAACCATAAAAACTACAATAACAAAGGAATGTTAACTATATATTTAACACGTTAACATATTGCACAACAAACTATATGCATTCTACAAAATGCCCAGGTATTCAATAAAATGTCCAGGCATTTAATAGAATGCCCACTAAAGGCCTGTTTTCTGCACATTGTTCGTAATATCAATTAATTTAGTTAATTACATTTCAGCTAAATTAGCAGTAGGGGCTTTTTTTATTTATAACGAAATACATGCATTCAAAAATATCAAACAACAAAAAATAATACAAAAAATAATATAGGAAGGATCCCGCTAGACAGATAACCTTGTGAAAACAAAAATGTGTTCTATTAAAGGGGCAAATGTCACAAACAAGTACTCTGTATGAGTAGCTGCTTGGTTAATCTTTTAAAGAGTTCAATTCCCACATCTTCCAGTCTTTGTGAAAGGAAAGGAAGGGTCCCATAAAGCCAACCGAGAACATTTTGAGAGATGAATTCACTATACAAGATCCTAGTGTTATGAGAATGATTTGTAGAAGTATGATAAAAATAATAAATAAATAAAGAAAAACCACGAGAAAGCAAATTGTGACAATACCTCCTATACACAAACAACAGTGACTTGAGAATAGAAATTTAGTTAACAGAGAGAATATTGTGTTGCAAACGATAAGGTTCAACAGATGTAGTAGAAGAAAGATGAAAAATAAAATGGTAAACTATTAAGTAAATTGGAATGAGATTTGTAGTTTAGACACTATAAGAAATTCCAATAAATCAAATAAGGATTAATTATAGATACTGGTTTGTACCCGAAAAAAGATTGAAGTTTGCGCCTCCTCGGTCAAGGACTATTTCAGATTTTTGCTCGTCATTATAAGGTTCCACGACAAAACGTTCACAGACAAAATGTTCAACGACAAAATGTTCAACGACAAAATGTTCACGACAAAACGTTCACGACAAAACGTTCACGAAAAATGTTCACGTACAAAATGTTCACGACAAAACGTTCACGACACAACGTTAACGACAAAATGTTCACGATTGCAACTTTTAATTTTAGTTTAGTTTTTAAATGATCAAATGAAGTTTACAATTTATTTATTTATTTATTAATTTTCACAAACGAGTGGAAGGATTCAATGAATCGCTAACTCCATCCCGAAAAAAAAATATGTACAATAACATTTACAGTCAGAATGACAAAATAAGTAACATTCTAATGTTCACGACAAATATTTTGTGTTTCACGAAATGAGCACAAATAAGACGTTAATTAACAATAACAATAGTAAATGCAATGCTAATTTTCTCTTTGATACCCCTAACTCAAATGGCAACCAGATGAGTATGGATCGGAGTACAGTAAACTGTTTCAGTAAGAAGACAAGAAAATGACAGATGAGGTGAGATAGCTGAAATAGGAAAATACAATTGGTTACGAATTTGAGATCACTTGAATCTTCAATTTCTAATAAGCATACGACGTAAAGAAGGCTTGATGGCTGTATTCTAAAGATTAAAAAGTTAAGGGTATCCAAGAGAAAATTAACCAAGCCGCATTAACTAGTTAATAAATGGAACGATGATAAAAAGGGTCAAAATATGAAATCTTTATATACTCCGATCGAAAAGAAAAAGAAATGCAATTAGTTATTAATTGAGATTTATTTGATGTTTCAATTTTAATTAAATGAACGACAGAAATAAGCTTTGATCGTTGTAGCCTAGCGATCAAGAAGTTATCGGCTTCCAAGAGCAATATAGCCGGCTTTAATTACCTAATTAACGTAGCGATGACTTGGGTAAAGACTCAATAAGCAGCAAATTGAAGATCATTTGATGTTTCAATTTTAATTAAGTAAACGTTTGCAGTACAATTACAGTAGTTTGTCGTATCGAGGATGCATGCAGTCAAACAGATATCAATCCAGAATTTTAAATCTCTTACGTTGTTTTTTGTTAGATCATTGGGAGTTGGTAATTTTAATTGATGATATAGAAGCTTTGTATGTATAAGCCACTTATGGTGCCACGAAACAGCCTTGCTGCACTTCAAAATCAGTTTGGATCGAATCGCCCTTTAACTATTGGAATTATTGGCATAGTTTTGTACTTAATTCAAAACTAACCAATAATTTGTTCAGACTAACAATAATGGCGAGGGAACCACATTGATGACTGCAACATATCGAGCTTTACTGGATATGTTTGTTACATCTGCAAAAGACTCCAGAATTTCAAACAATTTCAACAGCTGTTTGAATTCCCGGGTTGATAAAATAAGATTTTTGTCAGTTAGAAGTTATATGGGCCATTTGATGACTCATTTAATTTAACCTTATCTAATTTTAATACGTTTGAAAGATGGCGATAAAATCATTTCTAAAAAATTTATTTAAAATTCGATATTTTGAATGTCTTGACCACTATTCAGCAGTGCAAGACCAAAACCTTGACTTCTAGCCCAAAACGAGATCAAGACAAAACAGTGAAGTGCGAAATTTTAAACCATGACAGAAACACCAAGAATGAGTTTCGAGACTGTCTCGAGACGAAACAATGTCTCGAGACTTCCATCTTTGACAGAAATTTTTTGAAAATGCTGCATTAAATATATTAAGTACCTCCTCCACTCAGTTATCAAAAAGTTGACTAGCATCTAGCCCCCGTGCCCCAGTCATCGACTTTTTTGTGGCACCATTTAGTAGTACTTTGTCCACGGGCACCAAACCCCCTCGTTATGCATCTGCGTGGGTTCGAGGGAAAATATCAAAAGTAAAAAAGTAAAAACAAATTTAATGTATTTTAAACGTTAAACCAGAAATGCAGGCAAAGATAATTTATTGATTTGTTTGTCCAAGCTGAGCAGAATAAAATGAATAAACATGTATAAAAAAGAAAGTAGATGCATGTCATGTCGGCCTGTAATTCTCATTCGTTTTATTCGGTCTGACGCGGTGGTCTTCATTAGTCGGAAGTCATTCGTTGGCTTGTTCTTTCTCATTTCCTCAACATTCAACTAGACCACATTAACAAGGTTTTGGTGAATTTTAATGGTTTTTTTACGTAATTTTTTTTAAAACTTTGGATAGGTTTTGAAAACACCATTTTAGAGAGATGATTTGTCGGAACGATTCTATAATAAATATAGTAGTAACAAATTAAAATAATTTTAGCTGTAACTTAATGAAAACGTGGGGTGTTTCCTCTGAGAAAATGAGGTATAATATAATGGGGTATGATATAATGAGGTATAATAAATGGGGTATAATATAATGGGTTATGATATAATTTTATAGTATAATGCGTTATAATATAATGGGGCATAATATAATGGAGTATAATATAATGGGGTATAATATAATTGGGTATGATATGTTGGCGTATAATAGGGTGAGAAGCAGTGATGGGCACTTTAACTACTGTAGTTGTAACTACTGTAGTTATAACTACATTTATAGTAGTTACATGGTAGTTATAACTACTTTTGTTTTTGAGTAGTTGCCATGTAGTTATAACTACTTTTATAATCTAGTTTGGTAGTTATAACTAGTCTAACTACTTTGACTTAGCGCTGTAACAAAATTATTAAAAAGCCAGATAATTTAAAAATATAATCTAAAGCATCGAATGTTCAATCACTGAAGGATTATCCATTTGTAGAATGAGCTTTCATAAAAGCCAATTCTACTCTTCCAAGCATGGCTGGTATGATTTTGACACCTCGAAGGTGCAAAATGAGTGACACTTTATTTGACCGTATGGTTTTTCTGAAAAGCCGTTCCAGTTTTAACAAATTTTGAACTTTGTCATTCAACCTTTATGTATCAATAAACACTTTGTTTTTCTAAAATTTGCTTAAAAATACTTTGTTTTTATTATATTTGCTTAAAAATACTTTGTTTTTATTATATTTGTTTAAAAATACTTTGTTTTTATTATATTTGCTTAAAAATACTTTGTTTTTATTACCAATGCTTTTATTAACTCGTCGGCTCTGTTTCTCTGTCTGTTTCTCTGTCTGTTTCTCTGTCTGTTTCAAATCTTGCAATCAATTTTTGAGTCACTTCCTGATGGTAGATTTTTTTCAAATTTTGCATACATGCTCAAGATAGAAGACAATGCAATATTCAATTATTAGTTTTACAATAAGTCAATTAATTTAGTTAATTTTCTTGAGGATTTTATCGAGGGGTTTCTTGAGGGTTTTCTTGAGGGTTTTCTTGAAGGTTTTCTTGAGGGTTTTCTTGAGGGTTTTCTTGACCACAAAACGCTAACCGACTGGCAGACTATTTTACCAAGTTAACACGAACCACACTCACTGACCGCGATTCTCAAGCGTGTACGAAATTTTCATGAAAATAGTTGAGATATTTAAATTTTATGCTTTTTGATGATATTTTTATTATTATTACCAATGTTTTTATTAACTCGTCGTCTCTGTTTCTCTGTCTGTCTGTTTGTTTCTCTGTCTGTTTCAAATCTTGCAATCAATTTTTGAGTCACTTCCTGATGATAGATTTTTTCAAATTTTGCATACATGCTTAAAATAGAAGACAATGCAATATTCAATTATTAGTTTTACAATAAGTCAATTAATTTAGATAATTTTAATTAATTTCGATATTTCGATATAATTAAGATATTTCGACTTTAACATAAAATAAAAGAGTAATATAAGAAAAAATTGATTGCAAAATTTGTGTTTTAATTACATATAAGAGCATTGGTTTTAAAAATTCGTTTTTAATTTACTTGTTATTATATTTAGTTAACAATCATTATTATTCTTTAAAAAAAAATTATTAAATGCAAATTTATTTTTTGTTGTTGTGTTTTTATATCTTACAGTACATGTTTTATAAATATACGAGTAGTTAAAAAGTAGTTGGAAAGTAGTTAACTACTTTAGTAGTAGTTAACAAACTAGTTATAACTACCTCTCTTCTGAAGTAGTTAACATGTAGTTATAACTACTTCTGTCATGAGGTAGTTGGCATGTAGTTGTAACTACAATTGAAGTAGTTGGTGCCCATCACTGGTGAGAAGAAATAAAAATGGTGATCAAAAACAACGCAACAGCAGCAGGTTTATTTGAAACTCACGCAAACGCCAAGCAAATTTCAAAGGAAAATCCGGTGGCGACAGATGTCCATTTAATATCCGGTCTTTTGGATGGAAAACGTTTCGCTTGGATTTCTTTCTGTGGAAATGAAAAGACGCATGTCTGCAGATTATTCATTTGCCATTTGACATGTTTGTAATTCTCTTGCAAACTTAATTCACAGATGTTCCTGACAACATGCAAGCAAGCATGCAAGGAGAATACTCAGAAAAACAAGCCAGAAAGGTGCAGAAACGGAGGCAGATCGTGCGAGAGACTCGCAAGAAAGTTCTCATCTTTAGAAACGTCGATACTCGCTTGTCGAAACATGGCGTGGTTTCCATTGTAGCGTATGCATTTTATATTAATATTCATGTCACATCTTCTATCTATCTCTTTTTTTGGTTTTTATTGAATTTTATTTACATTATCGAATTCTGTTTTTAATTCAAGAAAATCACGACATTTGCAACTTCTGGCTGACGTTACAGTTAAACTTTCTCGGCCTTTCCACGTGACAAGACAGAAGAGAAAGAATTTAAGAAATAAAACTTCATTGTATTCGCATTCATCTTTGTTGGCAGAACGACATTGATTAATTGGTGCGATTCATCATAAAAAGTCGTCCTTGAAGATTGCTTGCAAATTTCTCTGAACAAACGAATCTCCATGCAAGCACGTCAACAAAATCTCGATAGAATTTTACGGCGAAATTCCTCACTGAAGTCACCTTAATAAAAAATATATTTAAACTTGCAGCTTTCTGTCCATAATTTATTCAAATGAAATCAAGCAGACAAGTCGAAAGTTGCAAATTTTGAAAAATAAAGATTTATGAGCTCTTTTTTTAGATGGAGAATTTGTTTGAGCGCACGTGAAGAGTTTGTGACTGCTGAATAGTTTGTGACTGCTGAATAGTTTGTGACTGCTGAATAGTTTGTGACTGCTGAATAGTTTGTGACTGCTGAATAGTTTGTGACTGCTGAATAGTTTGTGACTGCTGAATAGTTTGTGACTGCTGAATAGTTTGTGACTGCTGAATAGTTTGTGACTGCTGAATAGTTTGTGACTGCTGAATAGTTTGTGACTGCTGAATAGTTTGTGACTGCTGAATAGTTTGTGACTGCTGAATAGTTTGTGACTGCTGAATAGTTTGTGACTGCTGAATAGTTTGTGACTGCTGAATAGTTTGTGACTGCTGAATAGTTTGTGACTGCTGAATAGTTTGTGACTGCTGAATAGTTTGTGACTGCTGAATAGTTTGTGACTGCTGAATAGTTTGTGACTGCTGAATAGTTTGTGACTGCTGAATAGTTTGTGACTGCTGAATAGTTTGTGACTGCTGAATAGTTTGTGACTGCTGAATAGTTTGTGACTGCTGAATAGTTTGTGACTGCTGAATAGTTTGTGACTGCTGAATAGTTTGTGACTGCTGAATAGTTTGTGACTGCTGAATAGTTTGTGACTGCTGAATAGTTTGTGACTGCTGAATAGTTTGTGACTGCTGAATAGTTTGTGACTGCTGAATAGTTTGTGACTGCTGAATAGTTTGTGACTGCTGAATAGTTTGTGACTGCTGAATAGTTTGTGACTGCTGAATAGTTTGTGACTGCTGAATAGTTTGTGACTGCTGAATAGTTTGTGACTGCTGAATAGTTTGTGACTGCTGAATAGTTTGTGACTGCTGAATAGTTTGTGACTGCTGAATAGTTTGTGACTGCTGAATAGTTTGTGACTGCTGAATAGTTTGTGACTGCTGAATAGTTTGTGACTGCTGAATAGTTTGTGACTGCTGAATAGTTTGTGACTGCTGAATAGTTTGTGACTGCTGAATAGTTTGTGACTGCTGAATAGTTTGTGACTGCTGAATAGTTTGTGACTGCTGAATAGTTTGTGACTGCTGAATAGTTTGTGACTGCTGAATAGTTTGTGACTGCTGAATAGTTTGTGACTGCTGAATAGTTTGTGACGTTTGAGTTTGAGGAATATGTGACGATAGAGAGAGTCTCAACTGCAACGTGGCTTCTACGGGAAAAGAATGAAGAAAAATCTGCGCTCGATGTCGCATTTAATCATATTCAAGATGAACAACAATTTTATTTATTAGTAATAAATAAGTTTAAAAAATCCATTTTACATAAATTATTTTAATCGCTCAAATTTATTGAAATAATTAAAAAAAAAATTCTTAATGCGCGTGGCAGCATTTCGACGTGACGCAGCAAAAAAGAAGAAATGACACGTGACATCAAAGAAGCAGAAGAAGAAAAATTTGATTTTATGCCAATAATTTATTTTAATAACATTTTATTTTATGCCAATAATTTATTTTAATAACATTTTATTTTATGCCAATAATTTATTTTAATAACATTTTATTTTATGCCAATAATTTATTTTAATAAAATATTATTTTATGTCTTTATTTGAGATGTATTAAATATTCTACTTGTCAAAGATTTAAATGACTAAATTGAATAATTAAAATAGAAGAATCTCGAAAGATCAACAAACACGTCGATAACAACAGAACGGAAGTTGACGAGAACGTGTTTCGACGTCATCAAACCAAACAACTCTCCGAACACACCAGGTTTCCATGGAAACACAAACATGCTTTTAGTCACGTGATTGTCCGGCGAGCGACTGGGAGTGCAGGAGTGCAGAGGACACTTGTGATGTGCCTGCAAATTGAGTGAGCTTGCAAACTGAACAGGAAGCGGACGACTTTCTGAAGTGCTTGCATGGAAAAACTAATGACTGGCCCTGCAAGCCGTCATTTTGTGTATCGTAAAATTCCAATTTATTTGATGCTTAATTCGCAACGAATGGCCAATTTCTACTTAATAAACGACCAACGGAAAATTCCCGGCCAGCAAAGAGGAAGGGAAATTTCAAATTCTCGTCTTGCACGTGTTTGTGTGGATCGCCATCAAATTCAGAAGCTGCACATCAACTTTGCCGAACAAACGAAAGTAAAATTTTTCTTCATTTGAAACTTTTATCTCATAAAATTTAGAAAAAAAAACCCAGCATATTTTTTCATTACATTATTCTTAGTCTTCAAGCAGGTCGAGGCACGTTCTCCACCATAGAACCTCAAACAAGACAGTGCACTGGTTGGTTCTTGCCTTAAATAACCAGGATTTATGTTGCTGCTTCAAACACAGTTCACATTTTATTGGATCTCTTTCATTCCTAACTCTGCTACACTCCACGCCAAGGTTTTTATTCGCATTTCCTTCCAGATTACTTCCTACTTTTCACTTCATAAATCTCTAACATGCAAGCGAGAGAGTGAGTGAGGGATGGAGGTAGGGAGAGTGTGCCTGTGTTTGTGTTTGTTTGTGTGTGCGTGCGTGCGTATGTGTAGATAACTTATTATTTTTCAAATATGGAAATATCTGTTGATTTCAGTTTTTTAGCTGCTCTCGGAATCTTGAACTATTTCAACTTACGCGTCCTTTCGCTTGCACGTGAGCCAAGAAAACAATAAGAAGCCACACTAACAAGCCAACTGTCATCGGCACAACTACAACCCCAAAATCTCTCGTAGTACATAGGCAGCAGCATTTCCAGCCATCTCATCGAATGAAAAAAGTGAACGTTTTCTCTCCTCCACCTTATGCGGCTTAGAAACGCTGGTGCATTGCCTCTCATTGAATTTATCAAATTAGCTTTCTAATCCTTGTAGCACAAGCAGATCGACTCCGTGTAGGACATGAATAAGAAAGGCACCCATTCAACACGGGCACTGACAAATTGGATTAAATTTCATTTCAGAACTGACACAAAAGAACTTTGTCAGATTATTTGAGCGTGCAGATTTCTTTCAAGTTCAACCGCGTTGGATTTTTATCGGATGGCATTCACTTGGGCTGCTTTTTTTGCTGCTTTCTTCGCCACGTATAAAAATAAAAACTTCGAATATGCTTTTTTCATTTTTTCATAGATTTCATCAAATTTCAGACGTTAAAATAAAATTGACCATCCTTTAAAACCGTTGATCTAAACTTAGAACTTGAAACCATCCAAGTTCAAGTGATCTCAAAACAAACACACAGAGCTTTGCTGAAGAAAAGAAAAACTTCAAAGATTGAATTCATCTGTTTCAAAAAGATTGTGAATTTTTTACATGAATTTTCTTACTCGCAATTCTATTCTTTAACATGTAAATTGTATTAAAATTAAAAGTTCCATTTTTTCCTAAATACATGGCTAATATTGGAAATTATAAAAACATAGAGGCATATAAATCATAAGCACAATTTCATATTGGTTGCGTCGTGTTGGACTCGAACCGACGACTTGGTGGCTGCAAAGTCGGGCGCGCCAACAGCTCGGCTGAAATTGAAGCGTGGTGGTTTCGGTCGACGATGGTGGTTTTCCCATTATAGAGGCGAATGATGCAACTCGATTGATTGACCTCAAAACTTGATACTCGATCGTACTGACTGACTCCTCAGATAAACAGTTGAGCAAAGTTTCAGCACAGATTGAAGAAGGTTAAATAAAAATCATTTCAAGATTTCAAGATTCGTGATCATTTTGAAAAATTTTAAGTTGACGTTAAACTGTGTTGCATATCTTTAAACCAAAAAAGAACAAACGAACAAAAAACACACTCATAAAAACAATGATACACAGACATACATACAATGATACACAGACATACAAACAATGATACACAGACATACAAACAATGATACACAGGCATACAAACAATGATACACAGACATACAAACAATGATACACAGACATACAAACAATGATACACAGGCATACAAACAATGATACACAGGCATACAAACAATGATACACAAACATACAAACAATGATACACAGACATACAAACAATGAAACACAGGCATACAAACAATGATACACAGGCATACAAACAATGATACACAAACATACAAACAATGATACACAGACATACAAACAATGATACACAGGCATACAAACAATGATACACAGGCATACAAACAATGATACACAAACATACAAACAATGATACACAGACATACAAACAATGATACACAGGCATACAAACAATGATACACAGACATACAAACAATGATACACAAACATACAAACAATGATACACAGGCATACAAACAATGATACACAAACATACAAACAATGATACACAGACATACAAACAATGATACACAGGCAAACAAACAATGATACACAGACATACAAACAATGATACACAGGCATACAAACAATGATACACAGACATACAAACAATGATACACAGGCATACAAACAATGATACACAGGCATACAAACAATGATACACAAACATACAAACAATGATACACAGGCATACAAACAATGATACACAAACATACAAACAATGATACACAGACATACAAACAATGATACACAAACATACAAACAATGATACACAGGCATACAAACAATGATACACAAACATACAAACAATGATACACAGACATACAAACAATGATACACAGGCATACAAACAATGATACACAGACATACAAACAATGATACACAGGCATACAAACAATGATACACAGACATACAAACAATGATACACAGGCATACAAACAATGATACACAGACATACAAACAATGATACACAGACATACAAACAATGATACACAGGCATACAAATAATGATGCAAAAACAAACGACCAAATCAAACAAGAAATTTAAAAAAACAAAACCTCAGCGTTAATGATGAAAATGAAGATTTAAATATCCACGTAGTTTCCATGCAAGCAGGGACCTGCGAATTCATTTGCGGATCTTCATTCAGAAATCGATGCTTCGAACGCTTCCTTCTCCTCTCATTACAATATGGCGTCCGTGGCGAGGGACGACCTCAACATTATATATCTTTATATATCAACACACATACACATATATATATATCTATATCTATAAACACAAACAGACATGTTTCAGATTGTGAGCTCACCAATGAGAGAAATTATTTTATGTTTAAATTATTTTAAATGAAAAAAACATTTCCACGCATTATTTTAATTATTATTTAACTTGCAAGCCTGCGTATAATTATATTATTTAACTTACAAGCCTGCGTATAATTATATTATTTAACTTACAAGCCTGCGTATAATTATATTATTTAACTTACAAGCCTGCGTATAATTATATTATTTAACTTACAAGCCTGCGTATAATTATATTATTTAACTTACAAGCCTGCGTATAATTATATTATTTAACTTACAAGCCTGCGTATAATTATATTATTTAACTTACAAGCCTGCGTATAATTATATTATTTAACTTACAAGCCTGCGTATAATTATATTATTTAACTTACAAGCCTGCGTATAATTATATTATTTAACTTACAAGCCTCCGTATAATTATATTACTTAACTTACAAGCCTGCGTATAATTATATTATTTAACTTACAAGCCTGCGTATAATTATATTATTTAACTTACAAGCCTGCGTATAATTATATTATTTAACTTACAAGCCTGCGTATAATTATATTATTTAACTTACAAGCCTGCGTATAATTATATTATTTAACTTACAAGCCTGCATATAATTATATTATTTAACTTACAAGCCTGCGTATAATTATATTATTTAACTTACAAGCCTGCGTATAATTATATTATTTAACTTACAAGCCTGCGTATAATTATATTATTTAACTTACAAGCCTGCATATAATTATATTATTTAACTTACAAGCCTGCGTATAATTATATTATTTAACTTACAAGCCTGCGTATAATTATATTATTTAACTTACAAGCCTGCGTATAATTATATTATTTAACTTACAAGTCTGCGTATAATTATATTATTTAACTTACAAGCCTGCGTATAATAAAGTAAAATAAAGTATAATAAAGGAGCCATCGTTAGTCATGCGATGAAATTATTAGATAGAAAATTGTATCTTCCTTGGTGATGTGTGGACGGCGTATGCTGGCATTGTATGCGACGGTCTATTTAAGAAGGCCACTACGAAGTTTGTCTTGCAAGAAGTGAAGAACTGTTGCTGATCTTGTTGGTCTTGTTGTTGTTGTTGTTATTAATGTTGTTGCTGATGCTGATTGTCATGGATTGAAAGGCAAGTTTGAAGTTATTTTTTTAATTTATAACTTATTATATAGTACTGTCGTTGATGATGATGATGATGGTGATGATGATGATGGTGATGATGATGATGATGATGGTGATGATGATGATGGTGATGATGATGGTGATGGTGATGGTGATGGTGATGTGACCAGGACGATACTGAATGTGACAGTAAACACGATGATGACAATTGAACTCGTGACAACGACGACAAATCGGACAGTATGTTTATTCAATATAAAATAATGACGACGACGACGAAAAACTCAACTGAGACGTTTAAAATCACGTGTCCGTGAATGGAAAAGGAAGTGATCGGCACGTTTGAATGATCCGGGATGATCCGGGATGATGAGACATGATGTTGCATTAAGATGTTCTTGCGTGGCATCGATGTGACTTGCAGGTTGATGGATACACGGTCTTCTTTGATTAATTGGACAGGATTTATAACTAGCACGAGTTTCTTGCGGATGAGCAATCGATTCTACGTCTTTTGTTTGACTGATGGGCGCTGCCGATCGATCCTGAGTCCTTTCTTCGTACCACTTCAATTTTCTCAATTTAATGACCTCCGAAAAGTCGCAGATGTTGCTGAGACGTGTTTTGGTTGTTGAGATGTTGAATGTTTCTGTTGGAGTGTTGAGATGTTGCAATGTTTCTGTTGGAGTGTTGAGATGTTGCAATGTTTCTGTTGGAGTGTTGAGATGTTGCAGGATTTCTGTTTGAGTGTTGAGATGTTGCAGGATTTCTGTTGGAGTGTTGAGAATTTTGTTGAAAACTTGCCGGAATGCCGGTATATGGAACGAATCGGGTAGAGTTCAGAGGTCACGCCATGTCAACTTTGTGAGGAGAAACAAGAGCAGTAGTGATTACCATTTTAAATATTTAATTAAAATAAAAATGACTATTAATTACAGTAATTCATTAAAGATTATAAAGGCTGATATGAGACAGTTTCGTTGCGATGGAATGTCAAGAAATGCAAAAAAAATCGAGATTTGATCTCGTGAAATCAATATTTGAAGGATGGCTGATGCCACGTGACATTTTTGACGTTGATGAGTGCGTGTGTGTATGTGTTTGTGTGTGTGTATGTTTATGTGTTTGTGTGTGTTTATGTATGTGTTTATGTATGTGTGTTTGTGTGTGTGAGTGCGCGCGTGTTTATTGTAAATATTTTCAATGTGATCATTTCAATAAATGTTATTAGTAGCCTTAAATACATTTCTAAAAATTATTTTCAAACTCAAATCCGAACAACAGTTGAACTGTTTGCTATTTATTTATTTAGTAATCAACAAATAATGGAATTGAAAATTATAAGAGAGCAATAATAAATCGAAATATTTCAATTTATCTGATAAAATGCGAAAACACCACAACAACAACAACAACAACAAGACTTCCTCTGCATAAAAATTCCTTCGAAGGAAACGAGTGACGTCACAAGAGAAGCAACCGGAAGTGAGGTCGAATTTTGGCAGAGTGCCAAAGAAACTGGAGAGTACAAGCTGGTTTCCATAACAATAAGATGTAAACTTTTCTGTGTTACTCCTCGGATAAATTTTTAAGGTATTTCTTTGACGATGATGATGATGATGGTGGTGGTGGTGAAGATGATGATGATGAAAATGATGGTGATGATGATGATGATGATTAAGAGAACTAATTTTCACAACAACAGTGTCAACAGATTTTATAGCGCTAACTGGAATTTCCAATCAAAATGAACTTTTAGGTGGAAATTCGTTGAAATGAAATGAAATGAATTTAAATAAAAATCTTTGTTTCCAGCACGCCATTTTAGAGAGCAATTATTTTTAAAGAAGAGAAAAATTTGAATTTTTATTAAATCAAATTAATTTTGTACTAACAAGAGAATAAAAACGCAAGTTTCAAATTTGATTGGTCATGTGACTGGAAGTGGTAATCTTATTGTTGTCTTAAATGTGGTGATGATGATGATGGTGGTGGTGATGATGGTGATGGTGAAGATGATGAAAGTGATGATGATTGTAATGATGATACTGATGATGATGGTGATGATTGGTGATAGTGACCATCATCATCATGGTTGTAGTGGGTTTGATGATTATGAAAATGTTACTTAGCATATAATAAAAACAATAATAGATGTAATATTCATTGTACAACTAGCTATAAGCAAAAAATATAAACAAATAAGCAGTCAGGTGACTGCAAGAGAAGAAGTTGAAAGTAAAAATGTCTTTGACGTGGCGTCAAGGAACAGGAAGTAACATTTGACTGTGCTTTAATTGGAAACAAAAGTCGATTTTCTTGGCGATGCATGCAGATAATTTTCTTCTCCATTGCATTTTATTTAATGTTGCATGTATGCATGTGATCTTTCCATGTATGCATGTGATCTTTCCATGTATGCATGTGATCTTTCCATGTATGCATGTGATCTTTCCATGTATGCATGTGATCTTTCCATGTATGCATGTGATCTTTCCATGTATGCATGTGATCTTTCCATGTATGCATGTGATCTTTCCATGTATGCATGTGATCTTTCCATGTATGCATGTGATCTTTCCATGAATGCATGTGATCTTTCCATGTATGCATGTGATCTTTCCATGTATGCATGTGATCTTTCCATGTATGCATGTGATCTTTCCATGTATGAATGTGATCTTTCCATGTATGCATGTGATCTTTCCATGTATGCATGTGATCTTTCCATGTATGCATGTGATCTTACCATGTATGCATGTGATTGTTTTCTGTTCGCATATGGTCTATTCAGGTCTTGTGATTTTCCTTCAATGAAGTTTGTGGCCTAGAAGTCTGCGACTAAAGATCGTCAAATTGGAATGAAAAATTAGTTTAAAAAACACCGCGTTAGCTGGTTGGTTGGTTGGTTGGTTGGTTGGTTGGTTGGTTGGTTTTCTAGCTGATGAAAATAAAAAAATTGATAGAGTCATCTTCAGAATTTAACGGCTCATTCTCGCAAGTCTTCAACTGTTGAATATCTCCATTCCGTCAATCGAAGCGCAGAATAGGTCAGCAGTGCGTTGTATTATTGGATGTTGATTGCCTTGTCGTCGTACAACAACAAATGCAAGGTCGTTCAAAGGCAGCAGGAAGTCGACTCAATTAAGCTTTCTATTTTTTCTATTTTTTCTTTTTTTCCTGCCTTCGTTTGACATGAACCATTGTGCTTTTGAAAGGCTGCATTAACCTCGAAAGCATGTTCGCAGTGAACTTTCACGCAAGACGTGGCTGGATTTTTTCCAGAAAGAAATTGAAGCAAAGAAGTCGTTTGATCAATTTATTATTTCATTGGAGTGTTTTTTTGTCTTGTTTTGTAATTTATAATATTTATTCAGCGTAATTATTTTACGCTTTTAAAATTATAATTCTTGTTGTTGTATTTAAGGAGCATATAAATCAGTGAAAAATAATGTTTGTAATAGGTTGTTTACTATTACATATTCTACATTGTTACCATCAAAGGCGTCACTATTATCATCATGGTCATCGTCATCGTCGTTATTATCATCATCATCATCGTCGTCGTCTTCGTCGTCGTCGTCGTCGTCGTCATCATCATCATCATCATCATCATCATCATCATCATCATCATCATCATCATCATCATCATCATCATCATCATCGCCATCATCGCCATCATCGCCATCGTCGTCGTCATCGTCATCACCAAAAGAGTCATCGTCATCATCACCTACCAACAGAATCATCATCAGGAGACACGAACGTGCACATCCATCCATCATTGTGAGAAGAAGTTGTGGGATTATAATTGATCCGTTGAGATGTTTCATTAACAAAACATGCATGTATATTTGTATAATATTTATTTTAATATTTATTCTCTTTTTTTATTAGCAAAACAAATTGCCGATGAGATGAAATATGTGGAATAAAAAGAATATCATTAAAAATAAATTTCTGTTAATGATGTCAGATTTACATCTCATTCCACAAATTATTCCACATATTCCATATACTCCACATAAACCATATATTCCATATATTCCACTTATATTCCACATATATAGAGATATATAGTTTTCTGCCCCTGCTACTGAGTGGTGTAGCAAGAGGGCTGTGTAGTTGTGTATACAAATATGTATTAAGTCAACCTTTTGAACAAAAGAGTCGTTAATTAAATTAAATGTATTGTTAAAAATCATTGATTTTATTAAAAATATGGTAAACATTTTAATATTATTTAGTTGGCATCACAACTTTGTAGTTTTACTTGTTTAGAAAATTAACACCACAGTAAAGCCGCACACTAATTTCTGTTTCGATGTTGATACGATAGCATTCATAGATATATTATATCTATGATAGCATATTATATCTATGATAGCATATTATATCTATGATAGCATATTATATCTATGATAGCATATTATATCTATGATAGCATATTATATCTATGATAGCATATTATATCTATGATAGCATATTATATCTATGATAGCATATTATATCTATGATAGCATATTATATCTATGATAGCATATTATATCTATGATAGCATATTATATCTATGATAGCATATTATATCTATGATAGCATATTATATCTATGATAGCATATTATATCTATGATAGCATATTATATCTATGATAGCATATTATATCTATGATAGCATATTATATCTATGATAGCATATTATATCTATGATAGCATATTATATCTATGATAGCATATTATATCTATGATAGCATATTATATCTATGATAGCATATTATATCTATGATAGCATATTATATCTATGATAGCATTAGATATATTAAAGTGAAAGTTTGGTAGGGTGCATAATTACACACTCACACAGATGAATAGGTCAGGTACATGAAGGTGCATGCAGGTACATGAATGTATAAGCAAATTTTATCGGTTCACGGAATGTACCACGGCTGGTTAATACCACTGGCCATTGGCGTTCTAATCTTTAAAAAATAAAACTGTTGGAATATATAGCCATGTTTTTGAAGCACTGATGAGATTATTACTTCGTTTGACTGGACAGATCATTTCAAACACAGATTAATGCAGGGTGTTAAAGGAGGATAAGAATTGAAAGTTGTTTCTTCCATTTCACATCAAATCAAGTGCAGTTGGTAGCAGACTATAAACCAAATAATCGTTAAAAAATTATTAGAAATCATTATGGGAATAGCGCATTTCCCATTACCCATTGTCCACCCACATTAAATTCCTTCGCCTTACGTAGCATTCAAAGAGTTAGACTTCTGGTCCTCATTTCTCCACAAATGGACAATTGGCTTTTCAGAATTAAAAAAGGTAAATTAATAACTAAGATAGATGTATTTCGCACAACGAAACAAACAATTTGAAATGTCCGACAGCGCCTGGTTAGCAGTAAAAAATCGTAAAGTAACATGATTTTCAAAATTTTAATTTTTTTGGTAATTTTTTTCATAGCTGGTCTTTGTCCTATCGGGAAGTCACCAATCAATTTCCCTTCAATTTTCAGGTCCTATGAATGAAAGAATTAAGGTTGAAGAATGACCGTTGTGTTACAGATGAAATTAAAAGAAATCGCTATGTACTAAAATAGTAGATGCGTTTTGGTTAAAAAATAGCGTGGGGTGCTTTTTCAGACCTGACATGGGTGTGGGGTACCGGGTCACCAAATCATAGAATATTTTGCATTTTGGTGTCACCCCATCTGATGGTGTCACCCGGTGCGGACCGCACCCCACCCCCTAGTGCCGCTACTGTTACACATATTATACGAATAAGTGGACATGGGTCAATTTTTGGCGATTTAACCCACCTGAAAAATTAAATTTTCTTACCAGCAGTTAAAATTTATTTTCAAGGTTAAAAAAGTTGAAATGTTTTCAACCCAACCTAACCCAACCCACCCATGTTTAAAAAAATGCACCCAACCCAACCTGAACCGACCCATGGGTCAACCCAACCCCCTCTGATTCCACATGTTCCACATGTTCCAAATATTCCATATATTCTACATATTTCATATATTTCATACTAGCAGTGCCCGTAGCGGCTTCGCTCGCATGAAATTAGAGAATTTGGACCGTGCATCCATAGGTGTCGGCTCAGCCCGTCGACAACTTGGTCCAGTCCGTTTCAAAACCAAAATTCCTGGCCCGGCACGGCCCGTCTAATTTGGGCCCGGCCCGTTTTTACAGGCCTAGAAATTCTACATATTTGATGAAAAACTTCGGCCCGTCCCACCTTGACTTCAGGTTTGGCCCGGCCCGTCTGAAGACCCTAAAATCACTAAAATGGCTATATGCTTAATGAAAAACCTGGGCCCGTACCACCTTGATTTAAGGTTTAGCCTGGCCCGTAAAAAACCCTAAAATAACGGCTTGGCCCGACCGGTGATAAACTGGACTCAGCTACTTTTAACCGGCACAAAACCTCAAAATACTAAGTTTTACATCTGTAATGCTTGCAGTTGTTGAGTAGCAGTTATTTTAAAATCAAATAACCCTTAATTTGACCCCACATTTGAAATCATGGAAACCAAAGTTTTAAAAAATGGTGAAACACGTATATCTTCTTTTTTTGAGTAGATACTAAGTATTAATTTTTACATCTGTAGCAATTACAGTTGTTGAGTAGCAGTTACTTTAAAAACCAAATAACCCTATTTTTCACCCCACATTTGAAGTCCTGGAAACCAAATTTTCAAAAAATTGTGAAACACGTATATCATTATTTTTAGAGTAGAAACTAAATACTAATTTTTGCTTTTGTAGCATTCACAGTTTTTTAGTAGCAGCTACTTTAAAAACCAAGTAATCCTATTGTCCACCCCACATTTAAGGTCCTGAAAACCAAATTTGTAAAAAATGGTGAAACACGTATATCTTTAGTTTTAGAATAGAAACTAAATACTTATTTTTACATCTGTGGTATTTACAGTTTTTGAGTAGCAGTTACTTTAAAAAACAAATAACCCTATTTTCCACCCCACATTTGAAGTCCGGAAAACCGAATTTTCAAATAATTGTTAAACACGTATATTATTATTTTTAGAGTAGAAACTAAATACTAATTTTTACTTTTGTAGCACTAACAGTTTTTGAGTAGAAGCTACTTTAAAAACCAAATAACCCAATTTTCCAACCCACATTTGAGGTCCGGGAAACCAAATTTTCAAAAAATGGTGTAACACGTATCTTTTTATTTTTCAAAAAAAAATCTATATACCAAATTTCAAAATCTCCTCATTTTTGGTTTTCGAGTAATACATTGTTTTAGAAAAAAGTTTGTTTTCCAGTTTTTTCCCCACAGGAGCAAAATTTTCAAAAATCCTTTCTTAGCGGATGTTTACGCTATAAAAGTAATATAAGTTCCAAATTTCACGTTCCTAGGATGAGGCGTTTGAGCTCGGCGTTGATTATCAGTCAGTCATCAGTCAGTCAGTCAGAGTCAGTCAGTCAGTCAGTCAGTCAGGACATGTTCTTTTATATATATAGATATATATATATATATATATATATATATATATATATATATATATATATATATATATATATATATATATATATATATATATATATATATATATATATATATATATATATATATATATATATATATATATATATATTAGCAGTGCCAGTAGCGGCTTCGCTCGCATGAAGTTAAAAAATTTGAACCGTGCATCCATAGGTGTCGGCTCGGCCCGTCGACAAATTGGCCCAGCCCGTCGACAAATTGGCCCAGCCCGTTTCAAAACTAAAATTCCTGGCCCGGCACGGCCCGTCTAATTTGGGCTCGGCCCGTTTTTACAGGCCTAGAAATACTATATACTTGATGAAAAATTTCGGCCCGTCCCACCTTGACTTCAGGTTTGGCCCGGCCCGTCTGAAGACCCTAAAATCACTAATGTGTCTATATGCTTAGTGAAAAACCTCGGCCCGTACCACCTCGATTTAAGGTTTAGCCTGGCCGTTAAAAGACCCTAAAATAACGGCTTGGCCCAACCGGTGATAAACTGGACTCAGCTAATTTTAACCGACACAAAACCTCAAAATACTAAGTTTTACATCTGTAATGCTTGCAGTTGTTGAGTAGCAGTTATTTTAAAATCAAATAACCCGTTTTTTGACCCCACATTTGTAGTCATGGAAACCAAAGTTTTAAAAAATGCTGAAACACGTATATCTTTTTTTTTGAGTAGATACTAAGTATAAATTTTTACCTCTGTAGTAATTACAGTTGTTGAGTAGCAGTTACTTTAAAAACCAAATAACCCTATTTTCCACCCCACATTCCTGGAAACCGAATTTGTAAAAAATGGTGAAACACGTATATTTTTATTTTAGAATAGAAACTAATTACTAATTTTTACATCTGTGGTATTTACAGTTTTTGAGTAGCAGTTACTTTAAAAAACAAATAACCCTATTTTCTACCCCACATTCGAAGTCCTAGAAATCAAATTTTCAAAAAATTATAAAACACGTATTTCATTATTTTTGGGGTAGAAACTAAATACTAATTTTTACTCCTGTAGCATTCACAGTTTTTGAGTAGCAGCTACTTTAAAAACCAAATAACCCAATTTTCCAACCCACATTTGAGGTCCGGGAAACCGAATTTTCAAAAAATGGTGAAACACATATCTTTTTATTTTTCAAGAAGAATCCATATATCAAATTTCAAAATCTTCTCATTTTTGGTTTTCGAGATATACATTGTTTTAGAAAAAAGTTTGTTTTCCAGTTTCTTCACCTCAGGAGCAAAATTTTTAAAAATCCTATCTTAGTGGATGCTTCCGCAATAAAAATAATATAAGTTCCAAATTTCACGTTTCTAGGATGAGGCGTTTGAGCTCGGCGTTGATTATCAGTCAGTCAGTCAGTCAGTCAGTCAGTCAGCAGTCAGTCAGTCAGTCAGTCAGTCAGTCAGTCAGTCAGTCAGTCAGTCAGTCAGTCAGTCAGTCAGTCAGTCAGTCAGTCAGTCAGTCAGTCAGTCAGTCAGTCAGTCAGTCAGTCAGTCAGTCAGTCAGTCAGTCAGTCAGTCAGTCAGTCAGTCAGTCAGTCAGTCAGTCAGTCAGTCAGTCAGTCAGTCAGTCAGTCAGTCAGTCAGTCAGTCAGTCAGTCAGTCAGTCAGTCAGTCAGTCAGTCAGTCAGTCAGTCAGTCAGTCAGTCAGTCAGTCAGTCAGTCAGTCAGTCAGTCAGTCAGTCAGTCAGTCAGTCAGTCAGTCAGTTAGTCAGTCAGTCAGTCAGTCAGTCAGTCAGTCAGGACATGTTCTTTTATATATATAGATTTATACATATATATGTTTATACATATATATGTATATATGTTTTGTAAACAACCAGTTTTTTCCCCTCAGGAGCAAAATTTTCAAAAATCCTTTCTTAGCGGATGTTTACGCTATTAAAGTAATATAAGTTCCAAATTTCACGTTCCTAGGATGAGGCGTTTGAGCTCGGCGTTGATTATCAGTCAGTCATCTGTCAGTCAGTCAGTCAGTCAGTCAGTCAGTCAGTCAGTCAGTCAGGACATGTTCTTTTATATATATAGATATTATATATATTCTATATATTTCATATATTATATATTCTACATATTTCATATATTATATATTCTACATATTTCATATATTATATATTCTACATATTTCACTTATTCAACATATTCCATATATTCCAATTTCCCCATAGTTTTCCCACGGATAGCACAAATGGACTGCAATTAAACAATGACAGCAAGAAAATAAAGAATTATTTCACATAGAAAGCTTCACCTGACAATTCATTATATCCCCACATCACCGACAATCATACAATCATGCACAATTCATTAAATCCACAATTAATTCATCAAGCAATCACATCGTGAACATTCTAACAAACAGATCACCTGGATCTCCAGGAATTTCGAAAGTGTGAGAAGTTGATGAAAACTGACTGTTCAGCTTGATATGAAAACCAAATCACTCTATTGTTGATCTGAACGTCTTATTTGGTCTCGTATATGTCAATTTTTGTTCACAATAATTACAACACAAAAGTATACACAGAAACACATGCAGTCACATGTACAGACATGCATAAACATACACTAACAAACACATGCAGTGACATGCACACACACACACTCATAGATACACACGATCTCATCACTATGAAAAAGTTATGTAATTCGTTACAAGTTCTTATCAAGTAAAGAACAACTCAAGAGTACCATCTGAATGGAGTGGCACATTTTTAGACCGGTCGCCAATCATTGCTGTGAAATGTCAGTGTCACACAGTCACACACACATGCATGAATGTATATAAGTATATATATATATATATATATATATATATATATATATATATATATATATATGTGTGTGTGTGTGTGTGTGTGTGTGTGTGTGTGTGTGTGTGTGTGTGTGTGTGTGTGTGTGTGTGTGTGTGTGTGTGTGTGTGTGTGTGTGTGTGTGTGTGTGTGTGTGTGTGTGTGTGTGTGTGTGTGTGTGTGTGTGTGTGTGTGTGTGTGTGTGTGTGTGTGTGTGTGTGTGTGTGTGTGTGTGTGTGTGTGTGTGTGTGTGTGTGTGTGTGTGTGTGTGTGTGTGTGTGTGTGTGTGTGTGTATGTATGTATGTATGTGTGTGTGTTTTCTAGCAAGCGTGGTGTGTGGCTGTTTTAACAGCGAACAAGTGTAAAATCTCTGCACGAGAGAAATAGTAGGAACATGCCATGTAGTTATGCAGTTTTAAAGACTACACGACAATGCTTAGAGGTAAATAACTCCAGTTAGACATCAGTCGAAAAGAAGAAATATCAGAATGTTGGTGTGAGGAGATAGTTTGCTTTGCCATTTGGCACCAGTTGTGCACCGATTGAAAGTGTTTCTTAATGGGTTGCCAAGCTGTTTCAGTCATCCAAGCCAGGTTTCTGCGCCAGAAAGAAATGCGTGAAAATGTCACTAAAAACATTGAACTTAACATACACAAGTATACGATCGCATAAATAAATATTCTTACAATCACTTATTCAACCATAATTACACGTATACAATCACATTCATAACCATACAAACACATTCACAACCATACAATCACATTCACAACCATACAATCACATTCACAACCATAAAAACATTCATACCATCACATTCATAACCATACAAACATTTATACAATCACTTATACAACTATATAAACATTTATAAAAATAACTTATACAACCATACACAATTTATACAACATTCATACAACCATATAAGATGTCGTTAGATATAATAGATGTCTAAAAATGTCTTTATATCTCTTTCTGCCGGTTTTTTTAAACAGGTTAGTATTTTATCATTCTTTCGTATTCTCATGAGTGGTCACTTGATCACACAAATGCACACTCACAGAACCACAAAACTTAACGACTCTTGGTCACATAATACTAAACTTCGATTCGACGCCATAAATGCGTGATACAAAATCCACCAAAGAAGCACATTTTGAAATCTTCCAGACAGCTTTTTTTGTGCTGTGGAAATAAAATTAAGTCGAAAATTGAAATTTAATAGCGCCATTCCTTAATGAAAAAATGCTAGAATAAATCAAAAGATAATTGGGAGGCCACTCCCGCTTGTGTGGTTATCTAAATATTAGATGGATGCAATCTAGCATCGAAATAATGGAGAGAGAGAGAAAGAGAGAGAGAGAGAGAGAGAGAGAGAGAGAGAGAGAGAGAGAGAGAGAGAGAGAGAGAGAGAGAGAGAGAGAGAGAGAGAGAGAGAGAGAGAGAGAGAGAGAGAGAGAGAGAGAGATAAAGAGCTTTTTTATATAATTTTTCTATTAGTTTTACGCACGTGGTCATCAGCACATCACCATGACAACCCCACTAATCCAGTCTTCTTGTTTGTTATAAAACAACCTCCTTGCATTTTCGTGTCTTCCAAGCTCTTCTTTTTCTTCTTGAGGTAAATAATTCTGGATCATCTCTTCAATTCATGAAACATATCCACAACAAATTGATCAAACTCAAACTCCTTCAAACACAACGAATTCTTCCGTCCAGCAAATCAGCTCATTAATTATTCAACAAAGTTCCGCTGTTGTTGTTGATTTGGTTCGAGTCACGTGTCCCCGATGTTTGCCCGGGAAACATATTTGCATACTTTTAAAGCACTTCAGAGCTTACCAGCGGAAGTCGCGTTTTATCGGTTTTTCAATTTCGTCTCTTACGGCGCATAAAAAGTGATGTGACGTAATGTAGAGGTCTCCGAACACTAAAGATCATTGAAACCAAGAGATGGCAGATGCTACCAGGTCCAGCGTTCCATCTCAGGAGGGTTTCTCCTTGATTACGTTTGGGCTTTTTTTCAAAGCATTCGAAACAGCGTCAGAATCATGCGCATTGTTTCCTCTTAAAGGACCGCCATGTTTTAAATTATTTCCTTTATTTATGCTTTCAGTTATTTCATTTTTCTTTCGGAAGAAAAATGACTTTCAGCTGACTGTTGATCGGATGACTCTGGTCGATAAAAATATCAACAAATAACATTTTTTGTTTTTTTTTCATCTTTTTTTTATACAACCATCTACTCATTCGTTACATTTTTTTTTAATTTTGAGTTTTCAAGTATCTTAGCAACAATTTTATTTAGTTTCTCCTCTCATAATTTCTTCAACGAGATTTTACGTTTTGATTTCAATGAAACAAAATTTTTTTTTAAATTTATAGAAAAACTTTTCTTTTAAAAATGTTCAGCATAAAAATTGCGGGAAAAGGTTTGTTTTTGTTATGGAGAAATGGAATGAAGAGATATTTAAGAAATGATTGCAATCGGGTTGGGTTGAAATGAAACAAAAAAATGAGAGACAAGCAAGCAGCTTGATGTTTCCATGCTCCGAAGTGAAAGAAAGTCATCGATGAAATATTCAAGTTGATTTGTTCTGCGAAATTTCCATGATAGTCAAATTTGTCAAAAAAATGAGAAAATATTTGCATCTAAGACGATCAGAATGTAAACGTTGAATGAATTGCCGCTCTTGAAACATTTTAAATTGGTTTAAATTTAAGAATATCTATTAAATTGATTTAAATTTAAGAATATCTATTAAATTGGTTTAAATTTAAGAATATCTATTAAATTGGTTTACATTTAAGAATATCTATTAAGTTTTTTTAATTTAAGAATATCTATTAAATTGGTTTTAATTTAAGAATATCTATTAAATTGGTTTTATGAACGTCTTATCGGATATTATAGAAGAGCGGATGCTAAATTATGTTCACTTGAAGCAAATTAAAGTGAAGAGATCTGCATAGGAATAACTTTTTAATAAATGTATAATTCATTTTATATTCCATCGTTATCTATTTTTTTAATTACTTTCGTTCAAACTTGCATCGAATTCATTACAGTTTGTTTTTTATTTTTATCTTCAAAACTGCAGATCGACTTCAACAAATCAGCATTTTTATATAAAAAAATTCACAACCAAAACTAAACTTTGAAGGGCTCTTGATTCCGAGATAAATTTCTGATTCGTTTCAGTTCAATTAAATAATTGTCCAAAAAGGTTCAACCGGGTTGAGGGGGTTGAAAGGGTTGAGAGGGTTGCATGCCCTGAATAATTTTTTCGCTTTTTCAAGACAGCCATCATTATGCAAGCGTTGAAACGCCAAACATTTTTTCTGTTCTTCCCATTCCAAGAATGTTTCAGGATAACTTAGTTATTCAAAAATATCAAACAACAAACGAATTGTTGATGTTGTTAGTAAACGCATGTCACGAGGTATATGTATGTGTCTTGTTTGTACTGTGTATGTGTGTCTTGTTTGTTTGTACTGTGTATGTGTGTCTTGTTTGTTTGTACTGTTTATGTGTGTCTTGTTTGTTTGTACTGTGTGTGTGTCTTGTTTGTTTGTACTGTGTATGTGTGTCTTGTTTGTTTGTACTGTGTGTGTGTCTTGTTTGTTTGTACTGTGTGTGTGTCTTGTTTGTTTGTACTGTGTATGTGTGTCTTGTTTGTTTGTACTGTGTATGTGTGTCTTGTTTGTTTGTACTGTGTGTTTGTGGCATGTTGAAAAAATTTCGTTTAAAAGAAGAATTGAAATTGAATTCAGCTTTTCTTTCCTAATGAACACGAATTGAATTTGTATAAATGAGACAGCACATGCTCTTTTTCCAGTGGAGAAGCACAATTTTGTGTTTTTCCCATATATATATATATATATATATATATATATATATATATATATATATATATATATATATATATATATATATATATATATATATATATATATATATTATATTTATTTATATATATATAATTATATATATAAATAATTATATATAAATAAATATATATATATACAATGTGTGTATATAGGTGGGTGAGTGGGTGGTTCCGTGCGTTTGCGGGAGTGTAGTAGTAAGCAATGAAAAACAATGAAGAATCATTTGTAAAGAAGCCAACAAATGGTCTTCTCAGATCTCCTGCACTTTGTATTCATTAGAGACATTGAATGTTTTTGCAGGCCGGTTCAATAAATTCGTCTTTTGTATGAAAGTTTGTATCGTTTCTTTCTTTCTCTCAATTACCAAGCATGCGATGAACTCGTTTTGCACTTAGTTTAAATGTTTCTCTGAAACAAATTCAAGACACGATGTACAGAAGTGTGAATTATTATTTTATAAAATACATAAAAAATTTATTTTTAATATAAAACTTTGAAAATAACGCTTAAAAAGAAATGTACGGTGATATCGTATGGACAAGAAATTGTGATGGAAAAGTCATTATTTTGCCAGGCAACCTAATTATATGAGGCTTGATAGAAGATGTTTTTTCGTTGTTTTAAAAAATCCCGAGTCTCATCATCTCTGAGCTTGCTTGTGGCTTACATTTCAATACTCTTGCCATATCTAAAACTGTACGTTATGTGTGTGTGTGTGTGTGTCTGTGGGCGGGCGTGCATGTGTGCGTGCGTGTGTGTGTGTGTGTGTGTGTGTGTGTGTGTGTGTGTGATGGCTACAGTGCGTGCGTTTTAGTGTTTATTAATTAGCAAACATATTTATCAATAAACACATCGCGTATAATTATGTGAGCATGTATTTGTATTTTCACCAGCGGGAAAACAAGATTTATCCCGAAAATCACTTTTTGCAGTTTTCTTGATTGCTTTGACCTTAGGCGTGTAACAGTTCCGTTCATTGTCAGGAAGCGATATATATATATATATATATATTTTTATAAACTTATAAGACTAAAAAATGTTTTTAGTTATTTGACGGGGCACCCTTTCAAATGGTTAACATTTATGAGAAAATAAATGTACCAAAAAATTTGCTAAATAAATTACGTTCTAACGGCCGAAAGCTTATACGCTCAGTTTTCTACAATATGAATATTTAAGAGACAAATAACTACAAAAACAACATTGATTTATTGAAACACATTTAAACAGCCGTAATATATTGTAATACTTGTTATCATTCTGCTTTTAAACTATCAAAGTGGCAAAAATCGTCTAATTCACTCTATCCAGAAATCTCTGGGAGTACATCTTTACAATTAAGAGCAGACATTGTTTCGGTTCTTTGTCGTTTGTCTGCAGCTTGTGCTTCTCCATCAAGACTAAGTCACGTTCTGGAATGTCTTACACCCATAGATATATACTTACACCACTCTCATAATACTGATAATTCTGCAATGTCTTACACCCATAGATATATACTTACACCACTCTCATAATACTGATAATTCTGCAATGTCTTACACCCATAGATATATACTTACACCACTCTCATAATACTGATAATTCTGCAATGTCTTACACCCATAGATATATACTTACACCACTCTCATAATACTGATAATTCTGCAATGTCTTACACCCATAGATATATACTTACACCACTCTCATAATTCTGATATTGCTCATCGCTGAATGGTAATTATTTTCTGCAGATAGAAACTTCACATCTCTGTTGAGGAAAGTTGATGGTAGGCCTGTGATGGTAAAAATTCTTAATTGCTCTTGTTGACAAGATTTATTTTAAAGTAAGAAAAGGTATAATACATTTACTTGAATGGTGTCTCTATATATATTAGATGTCAAGGATTGGTGATGAGCACCATATGATACAACCACACAGCCAAGAAGAGTCTCAGATCGCAATAAAAAATCTAAGATATTTGAAATACTTTTTAGAAAAATTGACACAACAGGTTTTGTGGTCAATAACATGCGAACACCGGGTCCAAAACATCTTTTCAGGAGGATAACTGTTAATCCTACGCTATGAAGCTTACAGAACTTGAAAAACGTTATTTTATTGTCTTGGTAAGGTTTTGAAGATCAGTTTTTGTGTGTCCACCAAACAACCTGAGAACCGACGGAAAGGTGTCAAATTGCTTGTTGATTCCCGGTCATAGACCCAAAAGTGCCTCCATAATTTTTAAACGATAGTGATCCATTTTTTTGTTAAAACTAGTGGTATTATCTTCGAGAATCTTGAAAATGTTGAGATGCTGTCGCGAGGATTCAATGGTCAGACGTATGATGACCTCAAAGCGTTTCATGAGGTTGTTCCGGTGACAATGAGGTTTATTGAAGAGCTTGTGAGCATCGCTTGCTGTGATCAGGAATCAAATGAGAAAACAATTGGAACAAACGATTTGGCATGGTTTTACAATCCACAACAAGGAATAGGAAAATCACACAATTCCTAATATAGGAAGAATTGAACATGTTGTTCGAAGACTGCTGTCAAAGCCACGAGTGAAAATGATGGCTCCCTGTATTTATTACCCTGTCGAGTATTTCGAAGGTGACAAAGCTGTTCAGGATGAACAGGATTAAGGAGAGAGTAGTGATATATTTTTATCAATGATTTATTTATCGATTACCCGCATGCCAACCTGACAAAATAAAAAAGTTGTTTTAAAGGAAAAAATATAAAGGCTTCATTTCATTATCTTTTAATAAATTACAAAACCATTCCAAAAACGCCGTATACGATTGGCGATATCGTAATATATATATATATATATATATACATATGATAATGATACAACCATTCTCTACCGTGTTTCAGATCCACGTCGATTAAAAATAGCAGAGGCTTTACTTATACAAGAATATCGACCAGCAATAAATACTCAGGATACACACTTTGATAGAACTTTACGACTGTTCAATCTTGACTTTAATGATTTTGCTGATGATAATGTGCTTCGGTCTCAGACGGTAGGCGCTATGCTGGGTGGTAACAAAGCTACGAGCTCTGGTCCTTTATTAATCTGTGGTCACGGTACTAGTCGACCCCCTTATTCGGCCGTTGCTTCTGGTTTGGTACAGCCTGACAAAACTAATGAGGTAAACACTTCCTGTGGATCGGTTTATTTGACTCCTGTCATAGATGTTGGCGATCGTCTCGGTATATCTCCCCGTGGTCTACTAAGTGATGAGGTTAACTACCTTTCCAACTCATCTCTTCAACCAGCTCCCATCGTGCAACTACCCACGCCTATCCTACATGAGCCTCCACCTGAGCCTCCATCTGAGCCTCCACCTGAACCTCCACCTGAACCTCCACCTGAGCCTCCACCTGAACCTCCACCTGAGCCTCCACCTGAGGCTCAGGCTCCAGCGGTGTCATTTCAACATTTGTTTGAGTCTTCAAATATAACTACAAGACGTCGGCGTTAATTGAATCATCTATATGTATCCCATTTGCACAGTCATGCGTTTATTTTAATTTTTCATATAAGTTTACTTTTATTTTAATTCATCACATGGTTTTATTTAAATTTTTCACCTTTTATTATTCTATTTCATACTTTTTTATTTCAATATACTGTCACTAGATACCTATAGTTTAATTTCATTAATCTTCTAATAATTTTAAGTGTTTTAATTTCTATTATTAGTATTATAGACTTCATTCAATTCGTCCTATCTATTTATATTTATTTATTTTATTTTATTAATAATAATTATTATTTAATTTATCTTTATACTTCTTTTCATTTATCAATTTTATAAGCTCTCGTAATTTACTTATATCGTCATACTCTGGTTTTAAATACTTTAATTTAAATATTTATTTAATATAGGCACAACACTATTTCTATGTTGATGTTTACTATATATTCTTTAGCTGTTTACGTAATACGACATTTTAGGTTACGGACTCTGAAGATGACTGTAGTCGAAACTGGCCAGTCAGTCCTAATTATTATTATTTGTATTATATAAATTTTCAAAATGGACTCTAGTTTACGTCGTAAAATTAAATATTTCGAACAGTTTATTAAAAAAGTCATTAATGCAAAGTGGTCGTTTGTTTTTAACGGAGTGTGTTTACGAGAGGGGATTTTGCCAAAGTATATTACTCATATATATATATATATATATAAATCAGTGTTGGGTAATATTTCAAATACATTATATTTGAAATTCGTATTTAAAATATTTTTAAGTATTTTTGTATTTTGATTTGAAATACTTTTAGAAAATTTATTTAGTATTTTTATTTTAAATAATTTTGAAAAGTAATTTGAATATTTTGAACAAAAAATAAAATACAAAATAGATTATTGACATTTCCAAAAATATAAAGATCGGGAAACTTTAAAATTAATAAATAAGTGTTATGTTTATGTTATGTTATGTTTTTATCATGGTTTTATACCATAATCGATGTTTGCTTAATGTACTTCCTTTTGTTTCGATAGCTTAGCGCGAGGTTGGTTTTTAGAGTTTGTAGTAAAAATAGGTCGTTGTCGTTAGAATTAAAGTTTAAAGTTTTTTAATACTAAGATGGCAGAAAATTCAGGCAGTGGTGGTCGAAAAACCAAAATTTAAAGAAATGATTAAAGGTTTGAATCCATCAATCAGTTTGATGAGTCGCCAAACTCTCGCAAAAAATATAAATAATGATTTAATGCAATTAAAAAATCTTATAAAGAAGAAGTGCTCGTCAATTGAATATCTGTGTACAACAGCTGATATTTGGTCATGTCAGAAAAAGAGCTACTTTGGTGTGACGTGCCATTGGATAAATGATGATCTAACACGGAGTTCCTGCATTCTAGCATGCAGGCGTTTCAAGGGCACTCACTAATACGACCGCATTGCCGAATTCTTGCAAGATGTGTTTAATGACTATGGATTTCGACAACAGCAGCTAGTTGCAACTGTTACTGACAACGGTTCAAATTTCGTTAAAGCTTTCAAGGTCTATTCTGATTTGAACACTGATGCACAAGGCATGTTTGCAAGCAAAGAATGATAGTAACAGTAACATTGACAGCGAAAGTGAGTGTGAAGAAAAACAATTTGATGGTGATTTTGAAGTAGTCGAAGTGTCCGGTGTGTTGGATGCAGAAAATGAAGAACCCGGAATATTTCTCCCTCCTCACTACCGATGTGCTGCACACACTTTAAACTTAGTGGCCAGTCATGATGCGATTGAGTCGTTGAAAGACAATCAGACATACAGGAGATTGTACAACTCTGCCATGGGAAAATGTAGCACATTATGGAATGCTTCTGGCCGTCCACAAGCTGCTGAGATTGTCAAAAATATTTGTGGGAAGCAATTGCTTCAGCCATGTGCAACTAGATGGAACTCACTCTACAAAGAGTTGTGCAGCGTGTAATTGAAGTTAAAGACAATCTAAAAGTTGTATTTTCGAGTTTGAAGATACCAAATTTGAACATTGTTGAATTAGATTTTTTGGATGAATTTATACTTGTTATGAAACCATTGGCCACAGCTTTAGAAAAGCTCCAAGGTGAAAAGGAATCTTCTTTGGCTTATCTGATGCCGTCTGTCTTGCGTGTTGAGCAGTCTATTGTAAATATTTCATCAACACTCCGACATGCACAACCACATGCGAAATCGATTTTGAAAGGCTTACGAGCGCGATATGCTAAACATTTGCAGTTTGACTCTGAAGTTAACAATTTCATTTTAGCATCAGTTACACACCCATTCTTCAAAATGAGATGGGTTCCAGAAAACCGCAGAAGTCGTGTTCACAAACTGTTTATGGACACATTTCGAACTTTTATTCCTAAAACAGATGTGGTGATAGATTCCCATTCAAAGAAACATGATGAAGAAGACGATTTTTTCTCCTTTGAATCAGCTACATCCGTGACAGTCAATGATTCAGAAGCCACAGCATTTTTGGAAAACATGTGTAAAAACTTGAACACATTAAAATTATACCCTGTGGTTTTAAACATGTTTAAGCGGTACAACACTGTCATCCCATCTTCGGCTCCAGTGGAACGCCTGTTCAGCACCGGGCGGCAAATAATGACCCCTCACCGCAATCGTTTAACTGATGAAACTTTTGAACAATTAATAATTTTAAAAGCAAATTCTCATTTTAAAAGTTGACTCTGTTTATCTGTTTATTTTATTACAATAAAAGATTTACCCTGTTGACTTGTTTTTGTTAAAAATGTTTGAGATGCGTGTTGATGATGGTGAGGTATCGGCATCAAGTGTTATCCAACGTATTTTAGTATTTTGCAGTAAAATACTCTAATGCATTTTGTATTTCCTATTTGAAATATTTTCAAAAAAAAACTATTTGTATTTTGTACTGAAAATACTTCTAAACAAAGTATTTGTATTTTGTATTCAAATTACATTTGGACAGTATTTTACTCAACACTGATATAAATGAATGTTTGTATGTATGTATGTCCTTTATGCATTGCTACACCATTCATCCGATCGTAATGAAATTTTCAAACAACTTTGAGAGTCAAGGGGAATCATATATAGAAAATTTTTTTTTGAAATCCGTCACAAAATGAGTGGAGCGGGTGAGCGAGCGGGAACTATATATATATATATTCGGGGATGAGTAACAAAATTCAAAATCGGTAATTGCGTAATAAAATTCAAATTTAGGTTACGTAACAACGTTTGAAAGCTTCAAGCAAGATTTAGCCAAATCTATTTTATGTTTTATGGGCTAAAAGAAGTTAGGAAAGAATGAAAAAGAGAAAATGATCACGTGCGAGGACGGGAATGAGAGAGCAAGCATGAGCGAGAACGGGAGAGCAAGCGGGAGCGGGAACGGGAAATCGACCGGGAACGGGAAAGCAAACAGCAAACACTAGAAGAACCTCTAAAACCTGGGCAACGCCGGGCACTCCGCTAGTATATATATATATATATATATATATATAAATAAGCATATATTAGTTTATAGGTATGTTTGTGTGTGTGTGTGTGTGCATGCATATAAACTAGCAGCATGTGTGTTTATATGACCACACAAGTAATGCTTAATTTTTAAAATATTTATTGGCGAGATTGTATTCGTTGTTTACAATTAATTTGTAATTGAAAATGTCACAAACCCTGATGTGCTCATTTATCAAAATCGACTCCAATCAAAAAAGATTTAGCTTCGTAAATGGCAGAGGAAGGGAGCCAGCACAGATAGGAATGTCTCGCTTAATGGCGTCCTTCCATCAAACCCTTTCAACAACTCCTGCTCCTTTATTTGATTTTTAGAATCGACGCAGTACTTTTTGATAAAAATACCTTGACATGTTCTAGTTGATTCGTACAGGCGTTTGTTTGTGTGTATCTCAGGCTTGTAGTTCATGCGTTTGTGTATCTCAGGTTTGTAGTTCATGTGTTTGTGTGTTTCATGTTTGTAGTTCATGTGTTTGTGTATCTCAGGTTTGTAGTTCATGTGTTTGTGTGTTTCATGTTTGTGTGCTCCATGTCTGTATACTTTATGGTTGTGTGTTTCACAATTCACAAGTCCCAGTAGAGGAGGATTTAGTCTGTCATGTCACATGCGGCTCACATTGGTGCATAAATCTAAACATAAATGTATTCGCTTGTGTCTCTCTACGAATCTTTAAATAACGAAGAGAACGTCCATTGAAAAAAACTTGTGTTTCTTTGCTGAAAATTTAAACCTGTTTCATGAAATAAATGAACGAAACAATCGGTTTATAGAACAAATATTTGGATTAAATAAATTAATAACTATTTAAAAATTTATTAAGAGAAAAATTTTGTGATTTTTCGTGGAAGTGATTTTTTAATTTTGAAAGTAAAAAATTTGAATCATTCAGTCATGTTTGCATAAGAAATTAAATGCGTTGTGTTTACTTCTCATTAGGAGTGCCCAAAGCGTTCAATTTTCATTTTAAAAGCAAACTTTGAGGTAAAAATTTCGTTTCTTACTTTGAAGAAACGTTTTTATTAATTTATTTTTATCTGCACATTACTGATTGGTTGTAATTATTGCATTTATAAGCTTTATTTATAAAATAATAGAAAGTCTCATTTATATACTAGAATTTAATACTCTGACTATAATAGAACTTAAAAGACAGGTTTTTTGCAAATCTTTTTTATTTTGAATTTTTTATGACAGAGATAAGGCAAATTTTTATATGAAAATTTAAAACAAAGTTATTGATAATTTTCAAATTTTAATAAAACTCATTGTCATAAAAACAGGGCCGTAGCCAGGTGGGGTGCAGGCGCATGCACCCTTTGTATTGATGTTGACAAAATAACATTTGCACCATAACTTTACCCTAACCCAAATCTACATTGGATATCATTGGATTTTTTTTATTTAAAGAGCTAGTTGTCCCTAAACTCAAGTATATGAGAATTGAAAATATAAGAAACTTTGGAATCAGTATGGAATAAACATATTTTTTATTATAAATTAAAAAATTAAATATAATTTTTTTAATAAACTAAAAATTGATAGTTTGTTTCTCTACATGAAATTTATATATTTTTTAATTTTTTTAATTTTTATTGATTTTATTTTACAATTCACTCAAATTTTGTCCAATCGATCTGAAAATTTAATAGAATGTAAAATCCGTTGCGACAAATAAACCCACTAAATTTCAACGTAATTAGATAACAGGAAGTTAATTTTTTAAGTAGTAAAGGGCTCAACGTATGGCTGAAGCAAGCAAGCAAGCAGACACGCTGAAGTTAATATGAAAGATTTAAACTATGGCTGGTTTCGAGTAATCAGAAAAAAAGCACAAATATTTTGAATGCACTAACTGCTTGAGACATATTGCAGTCTTTAGCTTGTAGAAACTTGCTCGCAACATTGATAAATTGATAACATAAATTTAAAATCATATATTTTTTTCTTTAAAGTATCTTTTTTAAACGTCTTGGGAGTACTTGGGACCCCAGGCGACCGCAGAGTACCGTTTTCAAATCAGGGTTGCACCATTTGTTTAAAAATCCTGGCTACGAGCCTTCATAATAAGCAAGTATATATTCCAAGTTTCAGATTTATTAGATGATGCAAATGTTCACTTCCAAGATTTTTTAAAATGAAATTAACATGGTTTAGAGTTGTATACAAAACTAAAAATTGGTTGTAGTCACTACAAGAACTAGAGGCAGCGTTTATGGAGCCTTCTTCCCCGGAGACCACACCCCCCTACGGTCACTGGTGACGCCATCGAACCGCTATGTTAACAAGCGAACACTTTACCGCAGTACCCCCAACTCCCACAAGCAAGACCGGCAGTGAAGTTAATATAATGGATTAAAATGGTAGAATTTGTTTAGAAAGAATGGCTTATGTTAAAAGAATTGTTTATGATGATTAAAGTTTAATGTTTTTAAAAGAAGTAAATTTTTTATGTGCTGAAAGTTATAAATAATTTAGATTCGTGAAATGAAAAGAACATTTTCTAATTTTTAACAACTTTGTGTCACACACCTGCACTGTGGAAATCCTTGTATCAATCATAAACAAAAGAGGGAAAGAAAGAAATAAAGTAAAAAAAAAGAGAGAGAGAAAGGCAGAAAGTGAAAACTAAAACAAAGAGTGAGAGAGAGAAAGAAAAAATGAAACGAAAAAATGGCGTAGACTTCCCATTTTCAAGGAGTGAACAAGGAGTGGACAAGACGCAAAGCAGATTTTCTACTTAACAGTCGCTAACCCAGAGAATAAAAGTGAAAATATCAACAAAAAACAGCTCAAACAATATTTTTATCAATTTGAAATTATTAATTTAACGACGTTTCAATGTTTACTTTATAAAATAGCATCGTTTACCATGTTAATAGCTACATTTTTTTAGCAAAGGCATTTTTAACATATACTTATGGAATATAATTATTCAATTTTTTTCAAAGGGGCAAGCAAGACATGGTTTGTGGGAAAAGACTTGGTAGACTTGGTAGAGACGTGCGTTATATCTCTGTAGGTAATAAATGTCATTCATCTGTATAAATGGTCTATTAATTCACCTATAATAGTTTATCAATTCACCTGTAATAGTTTATCAATTCACCTGTAATAGTTTATCAATTCACCTGTAATAGTTTATTAATTCATCTGTAATAGCTTATTAATTCACTTCCATTTACAACTTTCTTTATCACAACTGAGGGCGCTCTTCTGATCTTAATGAAATCTTATGGAAAAGCTCTTTTAAGCCTTCCTCGTTATCTGAAAACTTGCACTGCGCAACAACCGCTGGTCTGTTAAACGTTCGATAAGGTTTGTCAGATTTGAAATGCTTCGATTGTTTAAGCCAACGTAGAAGGTCTTCGTGGCATTCAAATTGAATCCATCAACAACAAACGTTCGTTTCTAAAGTTGACTTCGTGAAATTTCATTTTAGTTGAAAGCAAATAATTTAACGTATTTTAAGAACAAATAGTTTACTTATTTTGAATTTTCTTTTCTAACACGATTTAATAGATAAAACTACACAAACATAACATCACCAGCAGCTACTACCTAGATGACCAATCACATCGAAGATTGCATTTTAAAAAATCAGATCAACCGCTGCAACGTATAAACGAACAATTGAGTTTTTGAATTTACAATTTGAATTTTGACGTTGAAGATAAGCAGAAAGTAGAAGGATGAAGAAGAAAAAGAAAAGAGGATTGAGGAAGAGAGAAAGAGAAGGAGGAAGAAGAGGAGGAATTATGAAAGAAATGATGATAATCTTCTCTTACAGTGTTTTATCGTCATTTTTCCAACACTAACCAAGCTGAAGATTTTTTTTTTCATTTTTCGCGATTAATAATTTTTTGCAAAAATTAAATAAATATGTTTGAAATTTATCTTATTTTTCTTTCTTAAATTTATTTCTTTTAAAATTCAGATTCAGCTGCATAGAGAAAATAACGAAATGCGAGACACTCTCAAACTTCTTCGTATCATCTTCTTGGAAACTCTTCTTCGTCTTGCATTCTGTTGATTTTACAACAGCAATGTCTTTATTTAGCACATACTCACCGTTATCATCACTTCCATACTCATCTTCCCGTTCATCATCATCATCACCATCATCACCAACACCATCATCAGTATCAGCAACAGAACCGCCATCGTTATCAGCACCATCGTCATCATTATCAGCGTCAGCGACATCATCATCACCATCGCCATCATCATCAGCACCATCGTCATCATCATCAGCACCACCGTACCCTCGGAGACTCGGGCTGGCGACAGATGTCAAGGCAGCGTTTTTCATCTTCTGGTTAATTTTTTCCCCCTTATTAGGTGAGTGATGATATATTATTCAATCATAAAACTCACATGAAATTTCATTCCCTCTCTTTTTCAAAGCTTCCAAGATTCTCTGAAACAAAATCGGTCGAGTTTTGTGCGTCTTTTGAACTTTTAAGTAATTACTTTCAGTTATAAATTTTAAACTTTTTTTACTTGAAATACACACGATTTGATATTTCTAAAATAAAATTACTTTAAATAACAACAGTCTGGAATTTATGGAAAATGTGGAAACATGTCATTTTATTTTATTACATTATTGGTGGTTGCTGGTAGAATGAATGTCATGACGATGGGAATGATGATGATGATGATGAAGATGATGGTGATGATGATTGTGATGATAACTATAATGACGATAAAGATGATGGTTGTAATGATTATTATTATTATTAACGATAATAAAACCGGATGTGATTTAAGCGACCCATGATCAGTGAAACTTCAAGATGACTATGACGATGGTGATGGTATGAATGTGGTGGGTGGTGCTGATGATTATCGTGGTGAGTGGTGACTACGATGATGATGGTAGTGGTGATGATGATGATCGTGGTGGTGTTTGGGATGGAAAGGTCGGCAAGCATTGAAGCATGGAAATGATGCAATTCTGTCAATCAGAAGCAACAGATGCTGAACAAACGAACATTGGGACGTGTTTTTAAAAGCTGAATAAATCAGAATATTGAACATTTCCTCTCTAGGCCTCTCCATGTCAAGCAATGTTTTATGACGCAACCATGGAAAAAGTATTTTACTTGGAATTATTCAAACATTTTCCATCTAAAAACAGCTTTTTCCATCTCAACAGCGGCAACAAGTCATGGTGGTGACGTCACTTATCTGTGTGTGGCAGGAAGTCAATTCATCAACGTCATCTGGAAATGTGTCAAAAGTCACGTGTAGGCGATATATCACGTGGGATGCTCTATTAACATGAATAATACACACGCCAGTGTCAAGATTTCAGCCATTATCGCCATCCACAACTCGATATGACGAATTTCTTCGGCGACATAAGCACGCCCCGTCATCGGAGTTGTCGTTTGTGCTCAAGTTATGGAATTATGGAATATTTATGTGCGAAATAATCGTTCATTCTAATAAAAAAAATTCATTTTTACAAAATCATTAAATGCAGTTACGTGGTTACCAGACCTGTTCGGAGGTGGCCCGTTCTTTAAATGGTCTCTAGGTCTCAAATTGGGAGGACTTCATTTCTAATGAAGATTTAAATTAATAACTGCTATTCTACAACAATGTTTACAGAAAAATTTTAGTACCTTTAAGAAATTATTTTTGAAAACAAGGTGTCTCCTCTGTCATAAACGGGCCCATAAATGTTTTTTGGAGGGGGAGGGCACTCACACCATTGCCCCGGCATTGATTCAGAGGATTAAACATTATTAAATTTTCAAATCTCTAGAATGAATAACTTTATGAATTTTTATTGAATGAATTAAAGGTTGTTTTAATGTGTCGAATGGAAGTCGTTCCTTTCCATTAAATATTTCTCCACTCTCAATAAATTCCTGAATTAACGACAGAGTCATTCCTGCATGATTTCCTGGCCATTAAATATTATTTACAGCTAATTAAATATGCATATATATAATACTAGCAGTGCCCGTAGCGGCTTCGCTCGCATGAAATTAGAGAGTTTGAACCGTGCATCCATAGTAGAGATCAATTTTTTAGGTCTCGGCTCGGCCCGTCGACAACTTAGCCCAGCCCGTTTTAAAAACCCAAACTCCTGGCCCGGCACAGCCCGTCTGAATTAGGCCCGGCGCATTCTTACAGGCTTAGAAGTTCTATATACTTGATGAAAAACTTCGGCCCGTCCCACCTTGACTTCAGGTTTGGCCCGGCCCAACTGAAGACCCTAAAATCACTAAAATATCTATATACTTGGTGAAAAACCTCGGCCCGTTCCACTTTGATTTAAGGTTTGGCCTGGCCCATGTGAAGACTCTAAAATAACGGCTTGGCCCGGCCGGTGATAAACTGAACTTAGCTACTTTTAACCGGCACAAAACTTCAAAATACTAATTTTTACATTTGTAGCACTTACAGTTTGTGAGTAGCAGTTATTTTGAAATCAAATAACCCTTATTTCCACCCCACATTTGAGGTCCTGGAAACCAAATTTTTAAAAAATGTTGAAACACTTATATCATTATTTTTTGAGTAAATACTAAATACTAATTTTGACATCTATAGCATTCACAGTTTTTGAGTAGCAGTTACTTTAAAAACCAAAGAAACCTTTTTCCACCCCACATTTGAGATCATGAAAACCAAAATTTCATATATCCTTATTTTTAGAGTAGAAACTAAATACTAATTTTTACTTTTGTAGCATTTACAGTTTTTGAGTAGCAGTTACTTTAAACACCAAGTAACCCAATTTTCCACCCCACATTTGAGGTCCTGAAAACCAAATTTTCAAAAAATAGTGAAACACGTATATCATTATTTTTAGAGTAGAAACTAAATACTAATTTTTACTTTTGTAGCATTTACAGTTTTTGAGTATCAGTTACTTTAAAAACCAAGTAATCCTATTGTCCAGCCCAAATTTAAGGTCCTGGAAACCAAATTTATAAAAAAAATGGTGAAACACGTATATCTTTATTTTTAGAATAGAAACTAAATACTAATTTTTAAATCTGTGGTATTTACAGATTTTGAGTAGCAGTTACTTTAAAAAACAAATAACCCTATTTTCCACCCCACATTTGAAGTCCTGGAAATCAAATTTTCAAAAAATGCTAAAACACGTATTTCATTATTTTTGGAGTAGAAACTAAATACTAATTTTTACTCCTGTAGCATTAACAGTTTTTGAGTAGAAGCTACTTTAAATACCAAATAACCCAATTTTCCAAGCCACATTTGGGGTCCGGGAAACCGAATTTTTAAAAAATGGTGAAACACGTATCTTTTTATTTTTCAAAAAGAATCTATATACCAAATTTCAAAATCTCCTCATTTTTGGTTTTCGAGATATTCATTGTTTTAGAAAAAAGTTTGTTTTCCAGTTTTTTCCCCTCAGGAGCAACATTTTCAAAAATCCTTTCTTAGCGGATGTTTACGCTATAAAAGTAATATAAGTTCCAAATTTCACGTTTCTAGGATGAGGCGTTTGAGCTCGGCGTTGATTATCAGTCAGTCAGGACATGTTCTTTTATATATATAGATTAATACATTTTAAATACATTATAATAAGAATACTTATAACTTCAAAATATATAGTTTATCTATTATTCAATATACAATTATTTATTGTTACTAAATTAAATATTATTTACAGCTAATTAAATATGCATATATATAATATTAATACATTTTAAATACATTATAATAAGAATACTTATAACTTCAAAATATATAGTTTATCTATTATTCAATATACAATTATTTATTGTTACTAAATTATATTAGCCGTTTAATATTTGTTAATATTGAATTTTATAGGAGTGTATTATAATGTATAATATAATAGACCAGCATGACTCTGTATAAGACGTTTTGCGCTAGACGATTTCGTATATGTGGCAAATAAGTAAATTATATAAATAAGATATACAAATAAATAAATAACTCAAGACAATTCAACTAACTAAAAATTAGTAATATTCTAATCCATCTTTTTTCCTATCGAAAAAATATTATTTGCTCTTTCATTTGATTTGGAGAGCATTTGAACGGCAAAACAATATTTTTTGATTTTATCTGTTTTTAAAAATATAATAAATTCTTTTTATTTTATTGCTTACTAGCAGTGCCCGTCACGGCTTCGCTTGCTTGAAATAAAAGAATTTGAACTCTGCATTCGTAGATGATTTTTTGAGACCTAGTCTGGCTTGTTATTTATTTAGGCACAAAATTTCAGGCCCGATCACATGTCCAGTTTTTGAATTTCCAAGCAAATAATCTTTTATAAATTTTTTATATTAGCTTCACCGCCACTCTTGCTTGCTTGATTGAATGTTTGCAAACCTCGAAAAAGAAAATTACCTGACTTCCCGTCATTCAATCGGCTAAAATTTGAAATATAGGCTCGCTTTTTATGACAATACATTCTGTTAAAATTTAAAAATGTTTTGAAAAAAAAAAGTTTTTAATTAAAATAATAATCTATGTTTTAAAACGAACAAATCAAATACAATTAGTTAATTGTATTTGATTTATATATGTAAACATTTATTTAAATTTTTACATATATAATTAAAAAATCGTTTCAAAAATTGCAATAAATGAAAAGTCGGCCAAATACTGAAATATAGTAAGTAGTATCTAAATACTAATTGTCATATCTGCAGTATTTTTAGTTTCTGAGTAGCGATTATTCTATAAAAAAACATATAGCCCTTTTTCAAAAAGTTATGAAACACGTATCATTTTATTTCAAAAATCCAGATACTAAATTTCAACACTTAGAGATATTTATTTTTTAAGTTTTTAAACAAGCAATCCTTTTTTCACCCGTCATTTGAGGACTGGTTGCAAAATTATCTAAAAATAGCTAAGCAGGTTTATCTTTAATTGTTAATTAGAATCTAAATACTAAGTTTCACATTTGTAGCAATTTTAATTTTTTGAGTAGCCGTAATTTAAAAAAAAAACCATCTAACCACATTTTCCACCCCACATGTGTAAAGCCATTTCTTTCAGATCCTACTTCGTACACCAATTTACCATATTGACAGTCGTATTTGGATTCTTGTAGAATGGCTTTACAATATATTGAAAGTAATAATAAGTGAGGAATTTATATATATATATATATATATATATATATATATATATATATATATATATATATATATATATATATATATATATATATAAATATATTTATATATATATATATATAAATACTAGCAGTGCCCGTAGCGGCTTCGCTCGCATGAAATTAGAGAGTTTGAACCGTGCATCCATAGTAGAGATCAATTTTTTAGGTCTCGGCTCGGCCCGTCGACAACTTAGCCCAGCCCGTTTTAAAAACCCAAACTCCTGGCCCGGCACAGCCCGTCTGAATTAGGCCCGGCCCATTCTTACAGGCTTAGAAGTTCTATATACTTGATGAAAAACTTCGGCCCGTCCCACCTTGACTTCAGGTTTGGCCCGGCCCAACTGAACACCCTAAAATCACTAAAATATCTATATACTTGGTGAAAAACCTCGGCCCGTTCCACTTTGATTTAAGGTTTGGCCTGGCCCGTGTGAAGACTCTAAAATAACGGCTTGGCCCGACCGGTGATAAACTGAACTTAGCTACTTTTAACCGGCACAAAACTTCAAAAGACTAATTTTTACATTTGTAGCACTTACAGTTTTTGAGTAGCAGTTATTTTGAAATCAAATAACCCTTTTTTCCACCCCACATTTGATGTCCTGGAAACCAAATTTTTAAAAAAATGTTGAAACACTTATATCATAATTTTTTGAGTAAATACTAAATACTAATTTTGACATCTGTAGCATTCACAGTTTTTGAGTAGCAGTTACTTTAAAAACCAAAGAAAACCTTTTTCCACCCCACATTTGAGGTCCTGAAAACCAAAATTTCAAAAAATGGTGAAACACATATATCCTTATTTTTAGAGTAGAAACTAAATACTAATTTTTACTTTTGTAGCATTAACAGTTTTTGAGTAGAAGCTACTTAAAAAACCAAATAACCCAATTTTCCAACCCACATTTGAGGTCCGGGAAACCAAATTTGTAAAAAATGGTGAAACACGTATATCTTTATTTTTAGAAAAGAAACTAAATAATAATTTGTACATCTGTGGTATTTACTGTTTTTGAGTAGCAGTTACTATAAAAGACAATTAGCCCTATTTTCCACCCCACATTTGAAGTCCTGGAAACCAAATTTTCAAAAAATGCTAAAACACGTATTTCATTATTTTTGGAATAGAAACTAAATACTAATTTTTACTCCTGTAGCATTAACAGTTTTTGAGTAGAAGCTACTTTAAAAACCAAATAACCCAATTTTCCAACCCACATTTGAGGTCCGGGAAACCGAATTTTCAAAAAATGGTGAAACACGTATCTTTTTATTTTTCAAAAAGAATCTATATACCAAATTTCAAAAAAAAATTTTAGAAAAAATTTTTAGAAAAAAGTTTGTTTTCCAGTTTTTTCCCCTCAGGAGCAAAATTTTCAAAAATCCTTTCTTAGCGGATGTTTACGCTATAAAAGTAATATAAGTTCCAAATTTCACGTTCCTAGGATGAGGCGTTTGAGCTCGGCGTTGATTATCAGTCAGGACATGTTCTTTTATATATATAGATATAAATATATATATATATATATATATATATATATAAATATATATATATATATATATATATATATATATATATATATATATATATATATATATATATATATATATATATATATATATATATATATATATATATATATATATATATATATATATATATAAACTGCCCTTACAAGCAGGTGGAATTGAACTTTTTAAATATAAAAAATTCTGATAGAATCCAGGAGTGACAATCCAATCATGCAAGAGATGTGTGTGTTGCGTGTATTATGTGTGTGTTGCATGTGAGTAGATGATAAATGTATGTGTATATCTGTGTATTTATGTATGTGTATGTATGCGTATGTATGTGTAATTATGCGTATGTATGTGTATTTATGAGTATGTAGGTGTATGCACGTCAGTGTGCCTTTGATTTTTTAATTCTTGTTCTTTTGCACACAATGTACTAAAAAAATATAAAAAAACATTGAACCTGACATCGTCGAGTTGAAAAGTAAAATTGAGATGATTTCCTTGACGTGAATTTCATGACTTCGTCGTCATGGAGATAAGAAACGCACTTTGAGAATTTATTTGTGGACGGAGGAGAACATATTAAGATCAATAGACGGAAGGACGGATGAATGAATGAATGAATGAACGGATGAACATGAGGACGGACGGGATGTATAAATGAATGGATGCCTGATCATCTGGATGTAGGGATGGATGGACTGGTGAATAGATGGATAGGTGAATGGATGGGTGAATAGATGGATGGGGGATGGACTGACGGATGAATGGGCTGATAGACAGGTGGAGGGATGGTTTTGTAATGGAATGGAAAGGATTGCATGAGAAGAATTTGTTCTAAGGACAAGGTCGGTCGGTTGGCTTCGTGTTCTCTCGAGAAACAATCAATGTGCTTGAGTTCGGATTTGGCAGTGAGCTAACAAAAAGTCTTTTTGAAGGTGTGGAAGGAAAGAGAATGAATCGTTCATTCATTCATTCATTCATTCATTCATTCATTCATTCATTCATTCATTCATTCATTCATTCATTCATTCATTCATTCATTCATTCATTCGTTCCTTCGTTCAGGCAATTCGTCTATTAATTAATTCACTCATTTGTTCGTAAATACATACATTCATCCATTAATTCGTAAGTTCGTTCACTTACTCATTCCATGAAATATTCAGTTCTTCATTCACACCTACACTCAGTCAGTCATTGAATGATTGAGTGCCAGCATGAATAAATTCATTAGGTGAAATCGAAAATAATTATTTGTTGGACTAATTGCTTCGCAGGGCCTCAATCATTGTAACGTGAGCGAATGACTACCTACCTACCTAGATTGGCCGATCCAGGGGGAGTGGGAGAAGTGATCGCTCCTGGGGCGGCGCGGGTAAGACAAAATCCATACCTAACCCAAATTGTCAATTTTTTTTCTACCCTTACCCGCACCCGACGCACAAGTAAATGGTGTAACCGTGAATTTTTTTACCCACGGGTATATCCGTTACCCATGGACTCTTTGCCCGTAAATTATTTAGCTTCACCATAATACAATGAAAATTTTTCGTTTTATTTCCCCAGTTAAAAAAAAACAATAACCAACAAAATATCTAACAAAAAATTGTTTCATCAAGTTTTTTTCTAATAACTTTAAACTTCTATATCTTGTTATAGAATAAAATACTGACGTTAAAGTTCAAAACCTCAATCGCAGTCGCTGTACTCAATTTCTGTTACATATATAATAGGCACTCACATCTCTGTGTCCAAGTGTGTTTGTTTATATTGAGATGTGACCATCGACATGCTCGGAATCCAAGCTGGAACACAAGTTTATCGAAATATAACTTGCATTACTGAAAGGCCGCTCGCTTCTGTACTGAGTTACTGAGTTGCTGAAATAGAAATAGACTGCGAGAGATCTTTACAAGGTTAGGAAATTTATTACTTGGAACCTGCGTTCTCCAAAATTGTAATGGAGTCAGTTCGTAACTGTCAACCGTCAGATTAAATTTCTGTCACCAGTATCGATATTGCTCTTGTCGTCATATTCTTCGTCATCTTCTGATTTTTCGAAATCTAAATCTGGCATACCACCTTGCACTGTTCTAAGGACAATGACAATTTACATACAGAAAATAACTTGTCAATAGACATCTGATGACTCAAAATGACCAATCCGTTCAACATCACATGTTGTTGAAGAAAAGATTGTGCCACTTTTCGGTTCCATTAAAGAAGCTATCGTGAAATTTTTACAACAACAACAAGACTTTGACAAGAAGCATTTTATGACAGTTTATGAGGTCCCCTGAGTGACTGCCAAGTAAATCATGACAGTTGAAAGTAAGCACATGGGACTGCCAGTTTTTAACAAATGACAACCGAATTCTAAGATACGATCTACCATGATATCTATCTAGGACTGATAGCAAAAAACTCAAAACGTTTTGGTATGCAACATTATTTTCTTAATTTTGAATGTTAATTGCAGATTATAACACTAAATGGCTTGGAGCTTAGCCAGAATTTTATTGACGGTTTGGCCGAATTATTTTTCCGGCTCGGCTGATGGCTGATCGCAACTGACTCGGTGGCTTGGCTGCATTTATTTTTCTACTAGCAACAGGCGGCTATTTCGGCGGCTCGGGAATCTACTATTAGTTAATTCATCAATTAAAACTGATTAAAATCTGGTTGCTCTGAAACAGTTTTGTGTTTAATTTTTACATTTTTAATAGTTTGGTTTAAATAAAGCTAATAACTTTTTATTTTCACCGTAGCTTCATATCTTTTAAAATTTTTAAGTCGGACTGAAAATTGATGAAAATTTACTTGCAAGAATTGAACGTTTACCAATTTTCACGAATAAAAGAAATAAAAACCTGAAAGAAAATACGTAAATCTATTCTTATAAAAAAAAACCCACCTAACTTGAACTTCATCAATCCACCCACGCCTACCTGTCTACCTTGAGAAATCAGCAGGGACCACCGGGCTTGAGCACATGTTCAGTGTAGAGGTGTGCACGGTAATGGGAACAGCGGGAATACCGCGGATTCCGCAAATTCCGCGGAAATAGGGACGAGTGCTGCGGGAATACCGCGGTAATGGGGATGACGTTGCGGGGCTACCGCGGGGATGGGGACGAGTTTTTGTGGTATTACCGAAAAAGCAAATAAAGCTTTTTTTTTAGAAAATTAACTTTTTTTCAATTTCAATTCACCGAAAATGCATCAAGTACTAAAATTTTTTAGCTATTAATTTTATATCTTTGCAAAACGCTGTTTTTTTTATGAATGACGAATTGTTGATGAAGAAGGTGCGCAAGACAATTTGTTGAATTTTTAGGAGAACACTAAGAAATGGTCAAAAGTGTCTCAGTTAGCAAGAAATGTTTTTAATGTGTCTGCGGCAAGAAAGTATTCAGAGAGAACATTCTCCACGGGTGAATTAACTAATAACGATCGTAGAATGCAGCTAGTGGAAGCCGTACTTGTGGACTTCAATAAATAAATAAATAAATTATATTTTGTCAGTTTTTCATAATAATGCTTATATGTAATTTTGATAAAATAACACACTGAAAAATAATGACTACTACAGGATAGTTTGAAAATACAGATAAACAGTGCGGGGATGGATGGCGATGGGAATAAAAAACTGCGGGGATGGATGGTGATGGGGAAAATATTGGCCTCAGTGCAGTGCAGGGTTCTGTTACGCACCAACTTAAAGTACACACCTACATACTTAAATACCTAACATACTAACGAATAACAATTTTATTTATCGTGAAGGTAGAAGAACACAATTTCACTTGTTTCCTTGCCATGATTTTTTTTATTGATATTTGTGATTGTCAAAATGAATGATGAATATGGTGCAGAAATTCTGTTTAAAAAACGGAAATTGATTTCGAGGTGGCATGCAACAGACATTGCTGTTAGAAATGTGTGTGTGTGTATGTGCCTTTGTATATGTATGGATGTTAGAGTGTGGGGTGATGTGATATTACTAAATTTTGTATATTTACGAGTTTACGAGTGTTTAATGAACTGTGTACAACCAGTTGCGTACCGTAGGGAAGCAGGGGCTGCGATCAACCCCAGGCGGGACTTTTGAGGGGCAGCGAAAAAAGTTTTTTAATCTTTAATTTATGGTAACAAAAGTTTTTGCTATATGAAAACAACAAATTATAGAGAAATTATCGAAAAATAATTTAAAAAATAATCAAAAATAGTTTAATAAAAAATATTTTACAACAATTTTTAACATAGGTACTCGAAATAGTTTGATGTGAAGATCTATTCTTGCTCACGGAAAGAGTAAAACGTACACAGTAAAAGTTTAAAAACAGTTATTAACAATTTACTAAATTAAAACAACACCGTTTGAAAAAAGTAAAAAAAAACAGTTTTAATCATTGCTTTTACCATTTTTTGCTCACCAGCCACGTAGCCATGGGGCGAGAGGCCTGGAGATCGGTCGCTCAAAAAACTGTTGCGGGCTCCCACAGAATATTGAATTAAAAAATTTGAAATGAGGAAAATTACGTAGGACAGCGTGAAATTGCATGAAATTGCCTACAACTACTCCCACTCATCATCAGATTTTCTAAGAAAGAAAGTGTTTGAAAAATGTAAAATATTGGGTCCTTCTTGCAAGTACTAAGTCCTCCCTAGAAAGATTTTGGGCCCCTCTTACAAGAACTGAGCCCCTCAGGAAAATTTGGCTGGCTAAGCGGTTGAAGAATTTCTTTGGAAATGTTTAACCGCTCAAGTCTTAACAATATATATCTACATGCATAATTTGCTATGTCTGTATGTAGCATGCAAATTTCAAAAGCGGACGAAGTATTACAAAGTACAAAGCATCAGATAGTTTATGTATGTATACATATTATATACATACGTTTGCTGGTTTTGGAGGCGTCCTTTCTATTGCGTGGGGAGCTTTCCTTTGCACTCATACGATCCCAACGATTGCATCCCACGCTTTTGTGTTTACAACTTATTTTATTCTTTCAGTACATTTAAATAAAAACGTTCTTTTAATACAAAATTTTTAATAGTAGTTTGCTCAACTTTTTAGTCTTTGATTTTTGCAATCGATTATTAAGAAACAAATCTTTTAGTAAAAGAGAATGTGAAAAATACAGATTTCTTATACATTTTTCCAGATAATTAGGAAACCATATCAATTATAAATTTTAAAAGTTTGATATTTTTCAAAGTACATTTTATTTAATTTTTTATGTATGATTTTTGTACGTAAATGACACTGGATAATATTACCCATATTAAAGGTTGTGTTCTTAATTATGTTTTTATTAAACATTTTTGTAGCTCGAATTTAGTAACATATTGCATTGTTAACGATAATATATTTCTATTCCAAGTTTCCGTTCAATTGGATAAAGGCTTGTGATTTAAAATTCGTTTTGAAACTACGAACCATTAAACATACAACAAACAGATGAAGTTAAATAAAAGCGTATAAGATAAGATAAGATAAGATAAGATAAGATAAGATAAGATAACGTTTATTATAGTGGTTTAGAAGACTTTACGCCTATAGACAACCACTTCGAATAAAAAAAAAATAAATAATAATAAGAATAATAATAAATAGAATAAAATAAAATAAATGAAAAATGATAATAATATATAAATAAACTATTTAAAAATAAATAATTTGTATAAAAATCAGTATCCATGCCTGGATAGCGCTACTTTAAAAGATGTGGTAGTCTCAGATGCTACAGTGTTATCGTCAAACTCATTCCATATATTCTAGAACATATATACTCTAGAACTAAAAAAAGCCTTTTTTATAGTCTTTTCTCGTTTTTTAAAAAGCTTGAATCTATGTCCCCTAGTGCTTTGAATCGGTGGTTGTTCAAAAAACATTGCTGGTGTTAAATCCTCTTTTCCTGTTATTATCTTGTAGGCTTCGATCAAGTCACCCCTACTTCTCCTTTTCTCTAGAGTTGTTAAACCACATTGTTTTAATCTTTCTTCGTAAGGTAACTGACTTAAATGCTTAGCCAACTTTGTCGCCCTCCTTTGTACCTTCTCCAACACTACGATGTCCTTTTTTAAAACAGGGCTCCAAGCTTCTACACAATATTCTAGATGTGGTCTTACCAAACAATTGCATAGCCTAATTATTATTTCCTGGTTTCGACTTATTATTGTTCTTTTGACCAATCCTAAAATCTTATTGGCTCGCTTTGCTGCTTCCGCACACTGTCTTGATGGGATGCCGCTATTGTGTACTATATAGTACAAATAAAATGACTGTCTGTCTTCTATGCAAATCCAAACCACTGGACCTATTTTAACAAAATTTGACATGGGGGTGGATCTCAAAGAGTAGAAAAAGATAGGGTAGATTTTATTTGTAATTATTACGACCAAAACACTTTTCAGGCCAAAAGTGCCTATGTACGAACATCAAACGTTATTGAGTAATTAAATGTAAATTTAGTTTAATTATTTTATTTCATTTATATTTATATTTATATTTATATTTATATTTATATTTATATTTATATTTATATTTATATTTATATTTATATTTATATTTATATTTATATTTATATTTATATTTATATTTATATTTATATTTATATTTATATTTATATTTATATTTATATTTATATTTATATTTATATTTATATTTATATTTATATTTATATTTATATTTATATTTATATTTATATTTATATTTATATTTATATTTATATTTATATTTATATTTATATTTATATTTATATTTATATTTATATTTATATTTATATTTATATTTATATTTATATTTATATTTATATTTATATTTATATTTATATTTATATTTATATTTATATTTATATTTATATTTATATTTATATTTATATTTATATTTATATTTATATTTATATTTATATTTATATTTATATTTATATTTATATTTATATTTATATTTATATTTATATTTATATTTATATTTATATTTATATTTATATTTATATTTATATTTATATTTATATTTATATTTATATTTATATTTATATTTATATTTATATTTATATTTATATTTATATTTATATTTATATTTATATTTATATTTATATTTATATTTATATTTATATTTATATTTATATTTATATTTATATTTATATTTATATTTATATTTATATTTATATTTATATTTATATTTATATTTATATTTATATTTATATTTATATTTATATTTATATTTATATTTATATTTATATTTATATTTATATTTATATTTATATTTATATTTATATTTATATTTATATTTATATTTATATTTATATTTATATTTATATTTATATTTATATTTATATTTATATTTATATTTATATTTATATTTATATTTATATTTATATTTATATTTATATTTATATTTATATTTATATTTATATTTATATTTATATTTATATTTATATTTATATTTATATTTATATTTATATTTATATTTATATTTATATTTATATTTATATTTATATTTATATTTATATTTATATTTATATTTATATTTATATTTATATTTATATTTATATTTATATTTATATTTATATTTATATTTATATTTATATTTATATTTATATTTATATTTATATTTATATTTATATTTATATTTATATTTATATTTATATTTATATTTATATTTATATTTATATTTATATTTATATTTATATTTATATTTATATTTATATTTATATTTATATTTATATTTATATTTATATTTATATTTATATTTATATTTATATTTATATTTATATTTATATTTATATTTATATTTATATTTATATTTATATTTATATTTATATTTATATTTATATTTATATTTATATTTATATTTATATTTATATTTATATTTATATTTATATTTATATTTATATTTATATTTATATTTATATTTATATTTATATTTATATTTATATTTATATTTATATTTATATTTATATTTATATTTATATTTATATTTATATTTATATTTATATTTATATTTATATTTATATTTATATTTATATTTATATTTATATTTATATTTATATTTATATTTATATTTATATTTATATTTATATTTATATTTATATTTATATTTATATTTATATTTATATTTATATTTATATTTATATTTATATTTATATTTATATTTATATTTATATTTATATTTATATTTATATTTATATTTATATTTATATTTATATTTATATTTATATTTATATTTATATTTATATTTATATTTATATTTATATTTATATTTATATTTATATTTATATTTATATTTATATTTATATTTATATTTATATTTATATTTATATTTATATTTATATTTATATTTATATTTATATTTATATTTATATTTATATTTATATTTATATTTATATTTATATTTATATTTATATTTATATTTATATTTATATTTATATTTATATTTATATTTATATTTATATTTATATTTATATTTATATTTATATTTATATTTATATTTATATTTATATTTATATTTATATTTATATTTATATTTATATTTATATTTATATTTATATTTATATTTATATTTATATTTATATTTATATTTATATTTATATTTATATTTATATTTATATTTATATTTATATTTATATTTATATTTATATTTATATTTATATTTATATTTATATTTATATTTATATTTATATTTATATTTATATTTATATTTATATTTATATTTATATTTATATTTATATTTATATTTATATTTATATTTATATTTATATTTATATTTATATTTATATTTATATTTATATTTATATTTATATTTATATTTATATTTATATTTATATTTATATTTATATTTATATTTATATTTATATTTATATTTATATTTATATTTATATTTATATTTATATTTATATTTATATTTATATTTATATTTATATTTATATTTATATTTATATTTATATTTATATTTATATTTATATTTATATTTATATTTATATTTATATTTATATTTATATTTATATTTATATTTATATTTATATTTATATTTATATTTATATTTATATTTATATTTATATTTATATTTATATTTATATTTATATTTATATTTATATTTATATTTATATTTATATTTATATTTATATTTATATTTATATTTATATTTATATTTATATTTATATTTATATTTATATTTATATTTATATTTATATTTATATTTATATTTATATTTATATTTATATTTATATTTATATTTATATTTATATTTATATTTATATTTATATTTATATTTATATTTATATTTATATTTATATTTATATTTATATTTATATTTATATTTATATTTATATTTATATTTATATTTATATTTATATTTATATTTATATTTATATTTATATTTATATTTATATTTATATTTATATTTATATTTATATTTATATTTATATTTATATTTATATTTATATTTATATTTATATTTATATTTATATTTATATTTATATTTATATTTATATTTATATTTATATTTATATTTATATTTATATTTATATTTATATTTATATTTATATTTATATTTATATTTATATTTATATTTATATTTATATTTATATTTATATTTATATTTATATTTATATTTATATTTATATTTATATTTATATTTATATTTATATTTATATTTATATTTATATTTATATCATGAATGTGGATGAATAGAATCGCATGCAGAAATGTACTATTCCAATGTTGCCTATTTTATTCCTCCCACAACAATTTTTTTTAAAAGCTTAATTTCCATCTTGAATAACATGAAAGCATTTTTATTAGCAGACTTTTACGAGCAATTTCAATTAAATTGCTCATTCCAACTTCTGTTTGGAATAATTCTTAAGATTTCTTATAAAAGGTTTCAATAAATTACTTCAATAAATGCTATACATTTATAACTGTCTTTGTATTCTGCTCAAAGACACTGACAAATATATTTTCAATTGTTGATGCAATATTACAAATTGGTGGGACACATAGAAAAAAAAAGAGTTAAGAAGCGCATGAACAGTGATGAATTTATTGTTAATAAAAAGTTTTATGCTTGATGGTCCTGGCAAGATTTGAATCTTGGAATGTGTTTTGCATTCCTTCGATTTTTATAGTAAATAATTCTATCAACATTATTTTGTTAATTTATTAAATTTAAATGAAGTTATTTTTAAAAATTGCTTAACAAATTTTATTCTGAAATTTTTTATAATTTGTGGAAGTTTAATATATATTGCTGTTTTTATCAAGAAAATTGCATCTGTTTTTATTTGATTTGTATTGAATTGTAATGATCTATTCTGCTAATAAGACGAAAGAAATGAATTTTTGAACAGATTTGGAAATGTGACCTACTTATGAGATTTTTTAAATTTTTTTTGGTTAACAAATATTTCCCTAGTTTGAGTTTAAAAATTGAGACGAAAACAACAACAACGATATTATTAACTTTTCAATGTGCAGCGGTCACGCGGTGAAAAAGTAAATCTTTGCAATATTGGCTGGGCTGAAATTCTCAGATTGGCATTGCGAAAGAAACAAGAAGTTTCGTTTCATTTGTTAAATTCGAACATAATGTGCATTTTTTGTTCCATATGTGAAGATAAATAGTTTTTCTCAATATCAGCCAAACCACCTCGGTTTGTCAGTTTCGTTCAACCATTTCACAGAAGTCGATGAGTGGGAATTAGAGAAATCGAGCCACAAACCTCAAAAATGTTGTCTTTCTGGTAGCCTGCCTTCGTCATTTAAACCAGCTTTCAATCAAAAACAACACATGCACACTCGTTTCGCACCACACAAAAAACCTATCGTCATGAATTTCTACCAAAAAGACCCTCATTAAATAACTCTCAAACAGTGCGAACTTTACACAGTTGTCTTACATTATTGTATATATCACATCATCTGCAAGCCAACTACGACGTTAGTAATCCACCTTCTCTTTTCAGTGTCTGGAAACGAATATTGCCTGAGTGAACATTTCAATGCTTCGTGTGCAGATGACGAGATCATCATCATGACCTCCGCTGTTCATGGAAGGATGCGAAGTGGGAAGTGCATACGCATGGAATATGACAAGGAAAGATGTCAGAAAGATGTCATAAGATACCTGGATAGGTCTTGCTCAGGTAGGAGGTCGTGTACATTCGTGGTGGCATCATTGAGAGAAACAGCTCAAGTTTGTCACTCTGATCTGTCAACATATCTGGAGGCCAGCTACAGGTGTGTCAAAGGTGAGTTATTTTTAAGCTGCCGTTTTGAAAATTATTCAAACGAATAAATAAAATTTAAGAAATAAATTCATGAATGAATAATCCGATGGTTGAATAAATAAATAAAATCTAAGGTTTTAAAATCGAAATAAATTGTATTCAATTTCAGTATTTTCAGCGACATGCTTCACTAAGCAAGCAAGCAACGCACAAAACGAGAGAACAGACGAAGCTAAAACTCTGCGTGAACAATTCCTTGTAATTCCAACATCAGAGAAATCATTCCACCATCATCATACAAGAACTTCATCTCGTGCTGGATCTGAAATCTGTCCTTGGCAGATCGAAGTTGAACCACGCCAGCGACTGAGATTTACCCTGTACAACTTCCTACCCCCCGATATCCACCCATCCTCCTCCCGTTCACCGTCGTGCGTGGCTTCTCTGGTTTTTGAGGAGAACTCGCACGTGACAGACGAGAAATTGTGTAAAAGTTCTGCAGAGAGGAAATGGCTGGTTTTTACTTCTTCGTCAAATTTTGTTTCTGTGCACGTCAAGTTCAGTCTTCCCTTGGACGTTTCTGGAATATTTCTACTTCAATATGAAGGTCATACCTTGTTTATTGTCAACATCTGCTAACCCACACGCACGCAAGTACACACATACACACATAGATACCCACATACACGCACACAGACACTCACGCATTTCAATTGCGCAACAGCTGTCATCATATTATTTACTTTTCTACTATAAATTTTATATCCAAGTTCCAGAAACGCGATAAATACGTCATCAAAATTTCTTTGCGATTTTTAAATAGCTTTTAAGCTTTTCGTAAATGAAGATGTTCTGGAACAAATTAATTTGAAATTAAAACAATTTCTTAAATATATCATATATAATTTTTAATATTTTTGAATAATAAAATAATTTTAATGTGTCAAGTGAGTAAATAAATCTTTGCTTCGTAATTCAACTGCCACAACAATTTACTGAATTTGCTATTTGAGTTGAAAGAATACAAAGAGCTTGTATTTTTTTTCAATAAAAACTGCTTGGTTGTCTTCAGATTATTTCCGAACGAATAAGTTTATAGAAGCGAACAAAATTATAAAATAAAAATTTTAATTCTTTATAATTTAATATAAAATAAAAAAACCAATGAAGATAATTAAATGAAAAGAAATTATTTAATTAAAAAAATGTCTTCCAGCAATCGGATGTGGGAACATCAAAGCTCCCCTAGGATCATTCGTATCTTATGAGGAATTCTCAGCCACTGTTCGATGCAACAGGACTGGGGAGACGTGGTCCCTCTCTTGTGAAGCCAATCAGTGGATTGGTGATATTGGAAACTGTACTGACTCTGCCGCACCAGGTGATGTACTGATATGAAATTATATATATATATATATATATATATATATATATATATATATATATATATATATATATATATATATATATATATATATATATACCCTAATATATATATATATATATATATTAGGGTGTCCCAGAAATTTTTTTTTCGAATTTCAAAACGGCCACCCTCTATTTTTTTTCATTTCACTCCAAACACTTAAATATTAAATATTATTGATATCGGATAACGATAACCCGTGCCGACTTTACTTCAAAGTTTAAGTTGAAAGGTTAAAAAGTTTGTATTGAGCTATAGGGACATTGTAGACGGAAATTTCGCACTGTTTGCTTGTTATTACATGTTTATTTAATTAGTAATTGTTGAATATGGTTTTGTTTATAAATCGAAGTTTATTCATCTTTTATATGTCGACCCTTGTTTTCTATTCTATGGTATTTCCGTCTTTTGTCAATCTAAGGTTGCTGTGATACTTTTAGATGTATGTAATACATTCAAGTTTTACTGAAAACTTAACAGTAAACGCTGAAAATTCAACAATAAACGCATTAGTTTCAAGTAGTCAACATGTCAGTTGATTTACGAAGTTCTAAAAAGTCTTGTCGACCTGGTCACATAGCTAGAGTGGACGAAAAACTTACAGAAAAATAAGAAAAGGCACGCCTTAGAAACATTGAGAAAGAAAAGCAACAAGCTAAATATTTTTCATCGTTAGCTCCATCGACATCATCTTATGAACCACCACAGGGAAAATCATCTTCTGATTCTGAAATCATAGATTTACAAGAAAATAGACCCAGCCTTAGTGGTGCTTCCTCTCAGCGCGATAAAACTTGTTTGCCGAAAGATTTAATAACTCCCAAGTTGGTTGCCGCATTAGATAGATGTCAGTTAAGTATGAGAGATTTTGTATTTATAATTGAAGATACTATTGAGGCCCTAGGGCATAACAAGGATGACTTTTGTATAAGCAAGTCCTCAATCCATAGACTTCCTACAGAAATGCGAAGAGAGCGGCCTGAAACTATAAAAGTTAATTTTCAAAACAATATCCAGATACGGTAACTGTCCACTGGGATGGCAAACTATTGCCAGCCTTAGATTCACGTAAATCTAAAGAAGAACGCCTCCCGATAGTTATTTCATATAAAAATAACGAACAACTTATCGCTGTGCCAAAATTGGACAATTCGTCAGGAAGCGAACAGGCACAAGCGGTTTGGAATGCGATTATTGACTGGAATCTTAAGGACAGAGTTCAGATTTTCTGTTGTGATACTACTGCTTCAAATACAGGCCGTATTAGGTTTGCACTCATCATTTCCAAGTGCCTCAGAGAGATGGCCCCACAGTATCTTGCATCATCCCTTCAACGCCTACATGACATGACATGTCGAAACCGACTTCAATCCTCTCCGTTGTTGCTTCTCTTCGCTCCGGCAGGACGTCTCAAGAGTGCTGGAGATAGGTTATTTGAGGTTGCTGGCACCAACTCCCACCAGAAATTACATCCGCTTGCACCATTGAAGGCTTCAGAAAGGTCCTCAAAACACACCTTTTCGGTGGCCTTGAGGCCCAGGCCCATTAACATGTTTTTTTTATTATAGTTTATAGTCTTTTACACCATGTGTTTTAAGACGCATCCCATTAACATGAACTTACGCCACCTTAAATGTTGTCCAACATTCATTCATTAATGGTGCATGTGTGCTTCTCGAACAAAAACTGGATAGAGAAATTCTTATTTTTGCTTGCCGTCATCACGTCTACGAACTAGTATTAAAATGTGTGTTTGAAGCAAAAATCAGCCGAGTAACTACAAGCCCAGAATTCCGTTGTTTGAAAAGTTCCGAGAAAACTGGGAAAATGTCGACGCCGAAAAAATACAAATCTGTACTGAAAAGCTATTTTGTTTAAATCTTTCAGAAATTGATAAATTTCTAGAATTCTACCGATTTGAATTGACTAAAGAAATAGCTAGAGATGACAATCGTGAATTAATTGAGCTTTCAATAATATTTCTTGGTGGAGATACAGATAAAAAAGAACACAGACAAGTATATCCTGATTGTAAAAAGCAAACTTTGAAAAAGAAATTTGAAGATTAATGTGTCTTTTACTATAAATCCATAATAACTATTATAAATGTGTTTTATTTTACTGAATATGAATCATGAACTCTACAATGACCTTATAGCTCCATACTAACTTTTCAACTTAAACTTTAACGTCAAGTCGGCACGAGTTATCGGTATACTATATATAAGTATATATTTATATTTATAAATGATGATAATGTAATATTAACTTCCATATGACTTTATCTTTAAGTTACATATTTAATGGTTTTATTCGCGAAAATTCACGGTTTATTCACGGTTTATTGGTAGAAAAAATTATACTTATTGAGTGAGCATATTGAAGTTGTTTGCTTTCAGTTTTAATGCAAATTGAGTGAATTTTTTCCACAATTTTTGTTTTCTTGTTTTTTCATCGAGCGGACATTTCCGTTGACTTAAAAAAAACTTTTTTCTTTGAAACTGTGAAAAGACGAAGTAAATTTTACTAAACGAGTTGACATCTCGAAAGAATTAATTTAATTTTATCACAAAAAAATATAAAAAAATAGATTTGTTTCTTAAATTCAAAAAGGCTGCAAATTACAAACGGTCGTGCTCTTCTCGATGTGTGATTTTTCTCGGTCACTTGTGCAGAAAGATATCGTGTTGAGAGATGATGAGACCCGCATGACTCGAACCTTTCGATGCATTAAATCGAATAAGCAGGCAGGCACCTCGATGGCAAATCTTCTGAATTGTGACCGCGAATTCTCACGCAGAGTGAACAAGTGTGTTGCCACTCTTTTCTGACATGCATGCTCTGATAACATCTTTGCAGACGCCATGACCAGAGATGGAATGCCTCTACTGACGTTTTCCTATCTACCGTACGGTAACTTTTTCTTCGATTTTTTTCTTACGAAATATCAGATAACTTGCCATGTTTTCAAATGCTATCTCTCTGAAAAGTAGATCGATTTCAACATACGTTCATCCGACCGTTCTCAAATTTATTTTATTTTATTTTATTTATTTTTCTAATAATATATAAAACCAATAAAACTCGAAAATTGATTTTCATTTCAACCATCGGGTAAATTTCACGAACCATGCACAAGGGTTTCTTTCAATTATTTATTCCTTTTCTCCAAAACTCGTGACAGGACTTGCAACTGCAGTGACCATCGGAGTTCTACTCGGCATCATAGTTGGATCTGTGCCACTAGGATTGGCTTATGCTTTTCTGAAAAGGTTTGAGCTTTTGTTGGTTTCCGTTTTTTTATTTTTTTTATTTTCTCGCAGCGTACAAGACACGTCACACATCAGCAGCAAATTATTTGTTATCGTGACTTCGTGACCAAGAACAAATTGAAGCATATTGGACGATGACTAATACAGTTATGACATCAGCGAACCACTCAGAGATATAAATGACGAATTTCTTTCCTTTCCGAGGCAGAATAAACGACAGACGTGTTTTGTCATTTTTTGCATATGCGAAGCAGTGGCGTCGCCAGCTTTTTAATCCAGGGGGAGCAGCAATGTAGCAAATTAAAAATAAGCAATCAATGTACCAGATTTCGGGAAAATTTTAGACAATACCCGTGTAATCGGTTACAAAATTATTTAGAATTTCTGTGATTAATTGATTTACACAGTGATACAGTAGAATATATGTTTTGAAGTGTTCACAATGTTTTGAATTAATGAATATTGAATTTATTTCAGACAAATTTGAATTTCTATTTAATAATCAAATAATTACACAGCACATATTGATTGATTATTGATTGTTGATATTACTATGATGATTGGTGATATTGATATAACGTTACTAGCCTGCTACTAGTCTGTTGATTTTTGAACTGTTCACTGACACTGACACACTGTTGTACTAACTTGAACAATGTCAATGAAAACAAAACATTGAAAATTAAATCAAACGAATACGTCGATTTTCAGCGTGCGCGAATCTGTCAACGATATTGTCCAGTGATGCCTGTTTCAGAACATCCCGTTCTACACTGCACAATACTAAATACTGAAGACGATCTTGCGCCATGGTTGAACGCAGTTTATTTTTGATTAAAGCCAGCTTACTAAAAACACGTTCGCATACAGCACTTGTTACAGGAACTGCGATCAAAATGGAATACAAACGTCGAAGTTCTTCCATGCATGGCGGACAAGCTTTAGCACGATCCTGCAAAGAGGTGGCAGTTAGCCATGCTGATGTTTTACGGACTAAGTCATACTGTGCTACAACTACATCCGCATCAATTAGGTCTGGATACAAATTCGTCACATGAGCATGCAATTGATCTTTGTCAGCATCTGACTGCATAAGAGCACCAACTAACAGATACAACTCACTTGCATCATCCATGAAGCGAGATTTCAGTTTATTTAAACTTATGTCAACAATTTCCAACACCTGTCGCTTCAATTCATCCAGTGCGGATAAACTGACTTCATGTTCACCGCTATCGATACGACGGGATACTTTGCGTCTTCTGTGGTCTTTTGGTTCGGTTGAGATGTCGTTCGCCACAGCTAATTTAATTTTTCAGGGGGAGCACATGCTCCAAGTGCTCCCATGTGGCGACGCCACTGATGCGAAGAAGTCAGCGTGCTTATTGTCGGCACCTCATCAATAACTAATAAAAACCAATAAACAATCTGATAATCCGTGTGGCCCGCTTAAATAATTCAGACGACATTAACGGGATGGCAACATTATAGAGCTCGCAGGGCTTTCAAATGTCAAATCAATGCATTACGGATGCTTTTTTACTGGGGAAAATGCATTTAGCAGTCTAACAAACAAGGTATCGAAGTTTTCTTTATATAAATATTTAATTGAAAATGTGCCGCGTTTTAAAAAGAAATCTTCTTGTGTGTTGACGATCGTTCAATTGACATCAAACGTTCAATTGACATCAAACGTTCAATTGACATCAAACGTTCAATTGACATCAAACGTTCAATTGACATCAAACGTTCAATTCTAGCACGGAGATAGGGAGGTTGAGGGTTGTGTCGGATCAGTGTATATAGTAGAGTTGGAAAACGATTTTGAGCTAGGATTCAAATTATGACATGTCAGGGCAGGTCAAAAACTTAAACAGTCAAAAATTGTTCAGAATTTTTTTAGAAAGTCGAGTGCAGATATTTTTCAAAACAAGAAGATGTGAAGTTTGCCTCTGCTGTTGCCTGTTAGAAAAGAAATTGATTTATTCAACCGATGAAGCTATGACTTTTTAAATAAGCTGAGATTTGATTGGATAAAAGTGATCAGCAAGATTTTTTCAATTTTCATCAACTTCGTGAATTTCTGATGTGATATTCGTTACTATTTATACAATTTTGTAAGACAGGCTGTTTGTGCTTATTGATCAAAGGCTGGTTCAAATTATGTAAGGAATATTTCGTTCAGGGAGAAACCTCATTCATTCATTCATACGTTCATTCGTTCGTCCGTCCGTCCGTCCGTCCGTCCATCCATCCATTCATCCATCCATCCATCCATCCACCGCTACAAACATAATCTGTTTGGACTTGAAAAAGCTTATATGTGTACTGCAACATTATCCATCTTATGTTATAAGATTTATATAAAACATTTTAAATTCTTGATAGTTGAGTTTGATCTGTTGAAGTTTTTAGATGTCCCGGTCGGATCGGGTGGCTACTTAATAGACCCGCATTAAATTTTGGTCTTAAAAAACAAAAACAAAACATGTTGGTATAAATGCCGATGTATAAAAAGAGAAAATGAATGGGGAAAATATTTCATAAAATTAAAAATGTAAAAAAAATCGTTAGATTGAATTTGTTACTCTCCATTGCACATCCACAAATACACACAGACACAGACACACACACATATACTTTCTATATCACATTTGGAGTGGTGTACGCTGGTGTACGCCATACTAATTGCTTTCTATTAATTATTTATTCTACAGAACGAGCGACTGCATGAAAAACATGCTATGCAAAGCTCTAAGGTGTAAAATAGTCGTAAGATGACACTGTGGTTGCGTTCATGTTGTTTTCATTGCTTGTTTATGGTGTGCACTTGACCTTACATTGTATGGAAGAGACAGTAGTTATGCAATCAATGCACCCACCCGCCTATCAAATCCGCTATGGCGCTGCCAACAAATTGCATTTATTTTCATACCGAATAATATGAACAGAAATAATATTTAGAAAGCAGAATAGTATGCAGATTATATGTGTATAGAGAGTAAAATAATAAAAATTACCAAAAGCAATAATAATACTATTAATCTTACTATCATTGCAAAAAATACGATAACAGATACGTTGAAATATTTTTTGTACCTCGTGCGTGCTATGTTACGAACAAAAAGGTTATTTTTTGACGAAAACATTTTTTCTCAAATTACATTTTGAAAAATTAAATTGACTTTAATGTGCAATAATTCGCTTACAAAAAATTTCAAGCCATGAAAAATTATTATTTGAAATTCTCAGGTGTTTTTGTATTTACTTTGAATTTATGTTGACTTAATGTCTGTCCATACTAGATGATTTAAATGATTTAAACTTAGACGCAATGCTTTTTAGTGTTATTTGTAGTTCAGTTGTAGTATATTAGCTTTTGAGCTTAAACGGTCGATCTGTAGTTACTACAAGACTGCAAGACCGGTTCAACCCTTGAAGAGTCTGAGAGCTTAGACTCGATTTCACCAAACACCCCACTCGTGTGAAACTGACCTGTGAATAAATTGTTCACATTTTGTTTAGATACTTTATAGCAGTTTCTAATTCTTATAAACCAAAAATGCTGGGCGCATATAAAAAAAACATCGATTTGTATATGCGCCCAACGTTTTTCGTTTTATAAGAATTAAAAACTGTTATAAAGTATCTAAACAATTTATTCAGAAGTTCTGCTAGGCTCATAGAAATATTATTTTATACTTTATAGTGCACATAAAACGTTATTTTTCAATGTATTTTTTATTTTTAAAATTATTTGTTTGTTGGATTGATTAACGTCTTATCAGTCTTAAAAAATTCAGACGATATCTATGTTTAAGTGCTCTGTGATGTGTTTAATAATAATAATGTTTGACAGTTTTTTAAGTGGCGTAAATCCTAATGGAGTTCAAGGCCACTGAACAGGTGCGTCATGAGTTTCTTCCTGAAGCTTTCAACTGTCTCGTTGACGTCCGTGGGGTTTTGCTTATCCAGACGAACTCAGAACACTGGCCGTAGCCACCGACAAAAGATTGGAAATATTTTTTATATGGCGCGAAACGAGTGTCTGTGTATTCTTTTTGGGTCTGAGGCAGAGAGGCCACCGAAATCACAAGACATTCGTGGGCACACATTACCCCAGCCCGCCAACTACTACTGTGCAATAGGTTAGACAGGACCAGCATATCGACCTTTTCTTTTGCCAGCAATTTAACCAGCCTCAGATGAACCTCATGGACTATGGTATCGCTGATTTTCCTCTCCTCTAGCCTTTTTTGTTTTTTTTTTTAATATTTATTTATAGTCTTCCACACCAGGTGTTAAGACTGAATTAGCAATATGTAAGAAATACCGGAGTACTTCTTGTCGTGGATCATAAATTGATTCATTTAACTCTTCCCTCATCTGTTATCCAGGCTTTTGGGACTGACTTGAAAAAGCGAGACGGAGTTTTTGTTGTGTTTAACGGGTGGTGGCATTTAACGGGGCGATATTTAGCGGAAGATAGTTGTTTAACGGGTGCTTATTTAACAAAATGTAGTGTTTATTAATGGGCGGCGAATAATAGGGGTGATGATTAAGAGGGGGTGATGATTATTAATAATAGGAATTATTAAGGGTAGTGATTATTAAGAGTAGTGATTATTAAGAGCAGTGATTAATAGAGGATAGTAAATAATAAAGGGACGTGTAGTGATTGATAAGGGGTAGCCATTAATAGGGGATGGTGATTAATAGGGGTGATGTCTAAACTTTTCAACATTTTCAGAAGATTGTAAACCTTGAGTGTGCGTGAGATGTGGGATGAGGCTAGTTGTTCAAAAGATTTTTTTCACTTTTTAAGTAAGCATTCCTTAGCCGCAAATACCTTTTTCTTTAGAAAATAAAACTTGAGAAACGAATTTAAATAAAAAATACCATCATGGATTCCATTGTGAATAGATTATTTCATTTTATCAGTTCGAGAAGTTTTCGATGATCAAGCATTTTGTACCCGGTCATCTCCGCAGGTAGCTAGATAATTTGCATATGCATATCTAAAAGTAGTTTAATAATTTGCATATGCAAATTTACAGACTTGCATGCATAAATAAGAAACATTCACAATCGAGGTCGTGGATGCATGCAGGGAGAAATGTCTCAACAATTTCACGCTTGAGTAACGCTGCGTCGTAAACTTAGGCGATTAAAAAAATCTCTCCCTTGTTGTTCACTCTTTGTGCAACTTCCCTCTCTTTTTTGTCCACTTGGTCTTCATCCATGTTATCCATCTATCTTCAATGTTTTAGACCACTCATCCATGTTGTTCACCCCTCATCCATGTTGTCCACCCCTCATCCATATTGTCCACCCCTCATCCATGTTGTCCACCCCTCATCCGTGTTGTCCACCCCTCATCCATATTGTCCACCCCTCATCCATGTTGTCCACCCCTCATCCGTGTTGTCCACCCCTCATCCATGTTGTCCACCCCTCATCCATATTGTCCACCCCTCATCCATGTTGTCCTCCCCTCATCCGTGTTGTCTACCCCTCATCCATGTTGTCCACCCCTCATCCATGTTGTCCACCCCTCATCCATGTTGTCCACCCCTCATCCATGTTGTCCACCCCTCATCCATATTGTCCACCCCTCATCCATGTTGTCCTCCCCTCATCCATGTTGTTCACCCCTCATCCATGTTGTCCACCCCTCATCCATGTTGTCCACCCCTCATCCATGTTGTCCATCCCTCATCCATATTGTTCACCACTCATCCATGTTGTTCATCCCTCATCCATGTTGTCCACCCCTCATCCATGTTGTCCACCCCTCATCCATATTGTTCACCACTCATCCATGTTGTTCATCCCTCATCCATGTTGTCCACCCCTCATCCGTGTTGTCCACCCCTCATCCATGTTGTCCACCCCTCATCCATGTTGTCCACCTCTTATCCATGTTGTCCACCTCTTATCCATGTTGTCCACCCCTATTTCATGTTGTCTATTCATTCTCATTATTTTAGGTTGTAACCCGATGTTTTATGTCAGGTAAAATGAAATCCGAATTGCTGAAACAAGAACATTAAGCTGACAAACTCAGCACTGGCATGATTTTGACAAGAAATTTTGGCTACTTTGATTTAAGATTGCCACGGCTTTTCTGCACTGCTCAGTCAACTTCAAAAGTTATTGTGTGTTGTCTTGGCGCTACGAGAATAAGTGTGTGCAAGTTGATTTGTAAATAATAATTTACATAGCTCTGCTTGTGATTAAATATTTTCTTGAAATCAAACTACCACTGAATGAACTTCTTGATTCTGTAACGATTGAGTGGGTGAAAGTGAAAAAGTTGTTTAAGCTACTGAAATCAAATAAAATATTTCACAGATGTTGTGAACGCAATTCTATAATGTTGTAAAAAATGTTGTATCTACTTTTATTGATCGAAGTGGTCATTTTCAAAGCACTTTTTTTACTTTTTGTTAAATTTGTGTGACAATGGCTTGCTAGCATCTTGAATGGTATGGCATAACAGCAGCAATTTGTTTCCTAGTTACCTGGACGTTGTTGACAGCAGACGTGGATTTGTTAATAAAAAATCGGCACAGCGATTTATCAGAAAATTTGTCTCGAGTTTGTTACCATGCATATTACATAATGGAGGCATGTTATATAATGTATTAAGTATATTACTTAATGGATACATATTACACAATGCAGGCATGTTATACAAAGTATGAATATTACATAATGCATGCTCAAGCCTATGTTGGTTGAATTCAATTTTAACTGATTTAGCTCGATTAACTAGCATAAAAAATTTTTAAAATAAATTGCAAACATATATTAAAATAAACTAAATTTGCGTAAAGAACTGAAATAAAAAAACTAAAAATAAGTGGTTGAGTTTAATTTAAAACTGAAACTAAGCGAAAATCAGAATTTAAAAACACTACTTTGCTTTTGCCGTGGGAAATATCTTAAATCATACGCTTCGATCAGGTTTCATAAAATCTCTAAGCAGTCTGATTATTAATTACCTGTTCATCAAGAAATAAAGCTGTTGCCAGTTCTATAATTAAACTCATAACAATTTTAATAAACTTACTATGCTACTTTTTTTTATCTACGTTACAACAACATGATTTCATTAACATTCAAGGAAATGGCAGAAAACATCAACAACTTTGTTGCAAAGTGACACATACGACTTGCAACCACAGAAAATTGGAAGAGAGGAAGGCATCATCTCTGATCCGTCTTCTTATCCACCTCTTTTCTTTCATAGAAATCAACAACTTCCAGATGAAATAGACTGCGATTGTTTCCTACCACACTATCACCATCAAACATACAACTCTTCACAAACAGAAGTTTTCCAACATGAAATGAACATGTCAAACCCAGTGAAACCGGATTTCCCTGATATCGGTGTTCATCATCAGAGAATGGTCATTCCACCTGGTCAAACGGAAGTGACAGCGAAACATTTCTGTGAATCCGGCAAGCAAGCTCAACGTCGCTCTTCTTCGCCTTCTCGAAAGGAAACTGATAAAAATATTCATTCCGGCTTGCTCAACAAAGACATCAGAGGAGTCGTTTATTTCGACGTTCAGCCAACACAGCCAAACAACATCAACTCCGTCAGCGCCAATAAAGACCGACGTCATCCAGATTTTTAGTTGATCGCTAAAAAAGCGAATGAAAATGGTAGCAATAGTCCATTCTGTTGAAGTTCATTTTTTGTAAATTGTGCTTTTATTATTTAATTTAGAGTTTTATGTAAATGTTTTCCACAAATATCACGTTCTATTGTATTACTGAAAAAAAGTTTATAAAGTCAAATCACACAAAGTTTGGAATTTGATGCAAATATGGAACGGAAGAAATTTAAGGTTGAAGAATTTGTCGAGCATAAACTTCACTTGACAGAATTCAAGTTTTTTTTAAAATTATTTCAAGGAAAGAGGATTTGATTTAATGAAGAAATTGTAAGTAAAGAATATATAAACAATGAGCTGTTCTTTTTTATCATAAATCAATTACAATTACACAGACATAAACAGCGATACGGACGCACACACTCAAGCAAAATATTTTATTTTACTATGGTTCTCGAAGTTGAAACGTTTCTTAGCAAATAGGTAAATAAGGGATCTTAAAAATGCATTTTAAAAATAAAAAAAATTGTTCAACAAACTAAATTAACTAAAAATGATCTCTAATGAGGTGATTCCAATAAGTTTGTTTGTGGATGCATTTATAATTATTAAGGCTGCATTCATCATTTATGAAGATACATAATACATGATTCATTAAACATTTGCAAAAGTGCATTTACTACCATTTGTATGCATTTTCTATATTTTTAATCTCAATTTGTTAAATATTGAAAAACATTACAACCTGCATGCTCGTGCGAGTACATTTATAATTAAAAGCAACAAATATATATATTGACAATTTAAATGTTATTTAATTACAACAATTAATAAGTAACACACAAGCGTAAGTTTGAAAAATTTAATCAAAGTTTGATGTTATCGATATTTTAAGAGAACACGACCGCAAAAATTCGATACTCGAAAACGATTTCAAAGCTGTTTACCATCTCCTATATAAACCTTGGTAAATGGTTTTTGGGAGATACGTTAATTGTAAGTTTCTGAAATAGTTTCACAATGGCTCCAAGTCTGTGCTTCTGTTTTGGTCTTCTCTTGTTGTCTTTGTTCACGATTACTGGAGCGCAATCTTTGAGTTTGTCTTCTGATGAAGTCCAGAAAGCAGCGAATGTAGCTTTGTCTCTCTATAGAGAATATTATGTTCACGGTAGAGCTCTGAGATTGGTGGCTGTAATTGGAGCCAGTTCACAGGTTTGTGATTTATTTTTGAGAAATCTTAAATACTTCAGTAATGTCACATTAGGAAAATTTGGGGGAAAAAGTATATTTTATCTTTTTATACCAGTAGCTCGCCTCGAAGTATATTACAATTAGAAATGGGGTTTTGTAATAATAAAGCATTGATATGGAATTTCTGTTCAAAAACCCTTGTGTAACAAGATCCCTTAAATAAGATCTCTGCTTTAAATTTTCAGTAATTAAATATATGTTCTGAGGTTCCAGTAGTGAAACATGCGATCTTCGCATTATCGGTTTTGTTGTAATTCGTTACGTTTTATAAGATTCTTGTTATAAGTTTTCTGTAATGAAATCCTTGTAAAAGTCATCATTTTAAATCTGGTTGGCATATTCACTAATGTAATTATTGTAGCATTAATAATTTTTTTATGAAAATGTACATTCATCTTAATTTCATAAAATAAGCAGTATTTGTATACTTGTACTGTATCAAATTTTTCATACAATTTTAGTTCATTAAAAGTTATAAGTGTATTTATGATATACATAATTAATAAATTATAAATGTATTTATGACAGACATATTCAATAAATAAATAACTTAATAATTAATATATAAATAAGCACGCTGGTATAGCGAGCGGTAGAGTTTTCTATTTATATGATTGGGGTAGGTACCTGATTCAATTTCATGGGAGGAAAATTCCCTCATTAGTCAAATTAGTCTTTCATTCCCTTATAATAGTCAAATGGGTACCAGTTTCAGGACTGAATTTGTTCATTCCGAAATCAAAAACACATGTGGGACTGTTAGGTAACCCAAGGATATCTTGATATAACAAGATATCCTTGGTTAATCCCACGTGTCATCCTATATGTACGATCTTATCTTGGTTGATGGTTTCTGTTAATCTCTATCATAAAAATAAATGCTATTTCAAATCTTTCTCCTTTACATTATCATTATTTACTTATTTAATTTAATAACTATTACTTTAATTTATATAATTCTATAATATAATATAAATTAATCATTTTTATGTATTTTTCGGTTAAATAGAAAACTTCAACTATTCATCATGTTTTTAATATCAGAATGTCAAGCATGATTTACAGTACCGTCTTGTGGTTCAAATTGATGTTCTCAACTGTACTGAAGAGCAACTTGATTTGGCTAGACAATTCTGTCATATCGAAAAGGTTCTTAATACACACAAACATTTATATGTATAATACATAATTGCCAATTTTTATGGAATAAACATTTCAATTTTTACTGATAAAATCAAACAACAGACTGGCATCTGCATATTTGGAGTTAGAGTTTCAAGAAATGTTTTAATCGACTCAATCTGTGCTGGATTTGAAGAAATAGAAGAAGAAACACGAGCTCCATTGTTTAAAATTGGCGACGAAGTGAATATAGATCCTGAAAATGCAACTGCTGAATTGCTGGCTGTCAGAGCCATTTCCCTTCATGGTGTTACAGCTAGTAATGGACGTCTTGGTAGTGTAAAAGAAGTATCTTACAAAGTGGTATGATGATGATGATTAATATTTTATTTACTCCTTGTTTAAATATAAAAAAATTATCTTTGTTAAGTTAAGCAAATAGATTATAAAAGAAGTTAGGCTAGTAAAGCTACATGCAAGCTAGTAATGGACAGTGGCGCAGCCAGGAGGCTGGGGGTCTACCCCCCAGAAAGCTTGCCTATGTTGATGTTGAAGTAACGCGCGTGCCCGTGCACTTGTATATGTCTATTTGAGATAATTATTTTGCAAATTAAATCTTTATTAAGTTATCAAAAACGTTAGGATCAGAGTTGTCCATGGGTTCAATTTTTAAGACAGTGACGTAAATGCTGCATTTTCCAGATGGGCAAAATTTTTTCACCATTATATAGCTTACTATTTTTTGGGTATAATACCTGGTTTCTAGAAAATGACCGTAGCTTTTTTGGGAGAAGAAAGTGGAAATCTCTGAAAAAAATATCTACGCACCACAGTGGGCCAGATAAGACTTAATGGGTTTGCCCAGATGAGCATCAATTGCGACCTTAACATTAAGGAAAAAACCGTCATCGACGTTTTTCGCAGAAAAAAAGTTGGCTGAATTTTATATTATATTGTAATTTACTGTTCCTAATTAAATGTCTTGTGGTTTGTTATTACTAATTATTGCTGAAACAGTCGTTACGCTTTGATTTTCTCAGTAAAACTCTTTACTAATCAGTTTCTCCCCCCGCCCCCCAACCCCCCGAAAAAAATGTATCGCGGCGCTCCTGGTAATGGATGACTGGGTACTGTATAGAAAAGTAATTTGTTAAAATTCAATAGAATGCATTGTCATATGAAAAGTGAGTCTATAGCCTATTTCAAATTTCAGCTAGATTGGATAACGGGAAGTTGGTTAATTTTAACATCTAAGATTTGCCTGAAACCAAACCAACAAGCAATAAAAATACGTTTATTGCTAATAAATTGATATTTATTTTCTGAGTTTATCACTTAACTGACTTTTTAATCATTTATTAAACCAGGTTGAAGCGGGTCGAGAATACAACTTAACGGTTAATGTCAACCTTGTTGAATGCAAAGAAAAAACAAAGCCGCTCACCTGTGTAGTAATAAAGGTAAAATTATTTTACAAAAGTATTAGCTTTTTGCGATGAAAACAAAACTGAAATCAAACTTAACCATTTAAAAATCCAACTAATTTTTCAGATAAAATGTTTTTATTTTTCTGTTGTTTTTATTTTTAAATCTTGTCCGCTAGTTGTTGGGCTCTAAGACTGATATCCCCATTTGCATAACGTTAACTATATCGCTTTTTTGACGGTCATTGCAAGACGAAGTAAATCTAACTTTGCAAATACAAATGCCAATAGTTGATCAGTTGAAACTTAATGATAATAAAAGTTTTATTTAAAGGAAGAAAACAAATCGGTTGATAAATTTTAGTTGTATTACAAAATATGTAATAGAAGTTCACTAAGTTGGGTGAAATCATTAGTTAAAGTTTTTCAGATTAAAAATATTTTTCCAGCAACTAAACACTTTTTAAAAATTCGAAATTTTATTGGAAATTTTTTTTTATTTAAAAAATTTTATGTGAATTATTAAATTAATAGTGGAATTGAAAGAATGTGACCAGGTAAAAGAAGCTATGCATATGCGAAAAATAGGATGCAGTTCGAACTATTGACATTTCAATCTACAGTTTTACCGCTATGGCACCAGCGTTCTTAATTGTGTACAAGCTGCAATACAATTTTTTAATTTTCTGCAGTTTGCAATCACATCAGTAAATTCAATATTAAGCAAAATTACTGCCAGTAATTTACTGCGCATAAATTAAAAATAAATTTAATTTTTTTCTTTACAGGAAGGAACGTGTAAGTTTGTACTGACTTACTCAATGGAACCAAATCAACCAAAGTTGATATCTTCGTCATGCAGTCAGTTCACTAAAGTGCCAGCAAATCCAAAAGCTCCCGCTCCAAATTCAGTTGGTGGCTGGGTGAGTTTGAATAAAAGTCTTATGCAGTAGCAGATATGGAAGTTTTAAAACTTAAATAACCTTACGCAACAGTGGTTCAAACGAGTACGATGTTTTGCCGATGATATTCTAACTTCTCAAAAACTATTTCTGCGGTTTGAAAGTTAAAATCAACTGCTGTTTGATTTTTCTTTCACAGTTCCGTCTGGAGCCCGAAAATCCCGAGATTATAAAATTAGCACGCCTTGCTATAAGCTTGTATGCCGAGGACACCAATATGAATGTTGATCTGATCAGAGTCATCGCAGCTGAATCACAAGTTTGTTGTGTTTCCAATGTTTTTATTATGTCAGTTGGTTGAGTGTGTAGTGTGCGGTATAAAAGACACAATTATTTAGAGTCTGCAAGCAAATGAAACACAGAATAAACTAAGAAAAAATTGCTTATTATGATGACTTATTATAAAAGCAGCTCACGGTGATCTGTGATTAGTTGTGTTTTTTATACGGATTTTGGTGTACAATCATGATCCCTGGATTATCAAGTGTGATAGGAGTGATAGTACTGCAACTTGTTTTAGCGTCAATCTGATGACAAACATTTTTCATTTCAATAGTTATTTTTTTATTTGTCTTATTTAACCATGCTAATTTCTATTTTTTCAAGATGCTTTAGTGAGTGTGGATTGTGTGTGTGAGTGTGGATTGTGTGTGTGTATGTGAGTGTGTGAGTGTGGATTGTGTGTGTAATGTATCCCATTGTTTTTTTTTTGTAACTCTCCAGGTCGTAGCTGGCATGAACTACAGATTCACAAATCACGTTCAAGTCAATAAATGCAGTGGAACGGTTTTAGCTAAGAAATGTACACAATTAAAAGTAAATTTTATTTTATATCCAAAAAATTTTAGTATTTCTATTAAGTATTTGTATAAGATTCTTAATATACCTTTTGAAATATTCACAATAATTACCTGCTTGCAAGATTATTTTTTTCTTTTTTTTCTTCTTAGAACCAGGTCTGCCACTTCGCTCTTTTCGTCAGGGCGTGGACAAAAACTTACAGTTTGAAGGGATTTCAGTGCTACGATTATGTCGATTATTATGAATAGTTGCTTGATAGCTGCCGGCTTCTTCCTTCGAATGATAAAAAATATTACTTGATCCTTCGGCCTAAATTTGCATTGAAAAACTTGTTTGCAATATAAAATTCATAAACAAAATTCTTGTTTCAAAATAAAAATTTTTAAACTCATATGGTTCTGATCTGATCTGGTTCTAATAACCTATTAGTAGGTAACTAATTAATAGCAACCCATTAAACGAAGCATTCAGTGGCGCCCCAATAGTCGGTGTCACCCAGTGCGGTCACTCGTGGTGTCACTACGCACCTCTTGGGCTTCCTACTGGTCAACAGGGATTTTGGTGTCTAAAAAATAAACATCATTCCAAATAGGAATCAGTCTCCTGAATTCAAATAAAACCTTCATTTTGACCTATTAGGTCAAGTTTTAAAGATATTGAGCATGTTTGGTCTGCGTCTAAGGCCATACTTCTATAAGTCCATAGAATTTAGGTTTCTACTTATTTCAAAATCCCTATTTATTTTTCTGTGTGTGTGTACATCAACAACAGATGGTTTTTATTAACAGAATATTCCTGATTTTGTTGAAAGATCTTATTTGGCTGGTTTTTGGGTCAAACTGGGAGACCAAGCTTAATGTTGTGCGCCGCAAAAAATGTACAGAGCTTTTGCTATAGTGGTAACAGGTTTGATGTACCGATGGTATAACGGAAAACCAATAATCTCGTGGATGACTGCAATGTGTGTGCTCTAAATTTGAAAAGCATTAACCGTAAAAACGCAAGTCTATCTCAAATTCAAACCAACATTTTCTATTAGAATGGTTCAACACAGTGAGAAGTTTCTTGTTCCTATTCTCAGTGTCTTACCTGATCTGATTTTACCATCATCCAGCAAAAATTCATCAAAACCTTTCAACTGAAACCATACCTCAATTATTTTCATAAGTAATGATCATGATCGTTACTTGATTTCCAAAAAAAAACAAATTCTGCAGAACTTTTGGATTCCCGACGAAAGGGATTTGTGTCCAATTAAACCACTATGTTAAAAAAAGCTGTACACAATAAACAAATATTGCTTTATGTATAGTTGCAGAAATACTAAAAAACCATTATTTGATCTAGAGAAGGTGATTTTTTCATGTGCACATCAAATTGGGATTGATAAAGGAATTTTTCAAATCTCTTGAGAACAATTGGAAATGCTTAACATATATTTAAAACATGTCTTCAAATGTGCCAATTAACAAATGTAAAACAGAGATTTTTGATGAACCACATACCAGCAGAAGCATAATCAACTTTTCCGTTCCCGCTTGTTCTCCCGTTTCCGTTTGCTTTCCCGTTCCCGGTTGTTTTCCCGCGTCCGCTTGATCTCCTGCTTCATTTTCTTTCCCGTTTCTTCTCCCTTTCTCACCCGATCACCGATCAATTTTCAGTTCTCGCTTGCTCTCCCGTTCCCGTTCATTCTCCAGTTCCCGCTCTTGCTCGCTTTCCCGCTTTTTTTGGCTGAAAGCTAAAGAGACGCTGGTGGCAGAGCGGTAGAGCGTTCGCCTGTCGATCGTTAGGTCGGCAGTTCGAGCCTCACCGGCGTCACCAGAGTAACTCTCTTAAGCAAGGAGTTCACTCGCATTGCTAAAGGGGTAGGCGCCTATAAATGGCTGGCTTTGCAAAGACCCTTTCTTCGTGGCTTAGAGGTCTAAAGATTAACGCCACGTTAAACATTGGCAAAAAGGGGAAAGCAACCGAGAGCGGGAGAACAAGCGAGAGATGGAAAGCGACCGGGAACGGGAAAGCTACCGGGTGTGGGAGAGCAAGCGGGGAAGGAAATGGGGGCGAGAGAAAAACAATAGAAAAACCTTTAAAAAGCCCTAGTTTAGTAAATAAAAGTGTACTTGTCTCATTTAAACAAAAACAAACAAATTCAGCAATTATTCACTTCCTTACTTAATAATAAATTTAAACTGCTTCAATTTGATATTATTACTAGAGGTAAACCGAACAAAATTAGATTTTTTCTTATTTATAATAATAATAATAATAATAATAATAATAATAATAATAATAATAATAATAACTTAGATTGGGTATTAAACGTCAAAAAATGGCATTAAGCGCCGCCTCCGATGCAGCTGTGGCATTAGAGAAAAGAAAAATGGCATCAAGCGCCGAACGAATGGTATTAAACGCCAACAAGTGGGATGCCAGGCCAAGTCGAGTTATTGCGCGCAAAATTCAAAAAGTTCTTTTGATTTTAACTTTTAAAATAAAGTTCATATAAAATTGATAACAAAAAATCTGTTAACTATTGACTTAAAAGGAATTTTAATATAACATTTTAGATGAAAAATTTTAGATATTTGCCGCTATAACGTTACAGCACAAGCGGGGAATTTTCCGCTAGTCACAATAGTAAATAGTAACAATAACTAAAAGTTTAGTTAATCGGTTTGATAAAGCACTCATGATGTTAGTATTAAAAGTTATAATTATTCAAATATCCTGCTTTTTGGTTAATTTACACCAGTTCTTCAATCCGAGTCTCGTCAGATGGATTGAGAGACAACTTTCTTGTTAGTATATATTATATTATTATATTTGTATTTTACTTAAAGCAATTTATAAGTTTATATCTATTAATGTCTGCCATTTCTAATACTAATAATTATAGAATAAAGTAATTCCCTAATAGTGTTACTAGTTTAGCATGCTGGATTTGATTAACTAACTCAGACTGATATATTTTCAAAGTAGCAATACAAATAAAAAACCTATCTTTGTTAGAATTATTTTTTAAACCATTTATTTGTCATTTGAAAAAAAAAGATCCTATCTATTCAAGTGAAAAAATTAGCATTATTTCCTGGTAAGTGCTGTTAGTTCTACAGACTCCATATCATTTCTTTTCAGTTACAGTTACACATTGTTTCATAGCATATTTGAAACAAGTAATTTAGAAAACCAGATATAATAAACATATGAAAACATTCATATTAGGTAGATATTAATAATTATAATAATGAATTTTATTTTATTTAATTTAAAAAACTTATTCCCAGGTACTTTATACAGTATGGAAAAAATAACAGAGGAACTAAGCAGTGTTGTCAAACTCTTAATTGAATATATCTTTGAAGTTTTGCCATCAGAAGTATGAACTGTTCAACTTGAAATCAAGTGTCTCTTATTTATCTGGAACAACACAAAATTGCAACTTCAATGAATTTCTAAACATTTTTTATTTGGATTGTACTGTTTAAATAACATTACATGCTCTGAAGTGTTTGCATTTCAATTGATTCTATGTTTTGGTCTTGTATTTGTTGTCAAAATTTGTCAACAGGTTTCTATGGATACTATATTAATATTTTGACACTTTTGCTCATTGTTCTTGCTATTTATGTCATTTCTTCCAAAAGAATAAATAGTAGTAGCTCATGATATAGCTCATTTTTTTTAATAATTTAGCAGCAATAGATAAGAAATTTATACATTCTTAGTATTTAAAAAGATTGATCTTTTGTTTATTTTTTCATTTTTTTAGATGATTTTTTTTTGTTTTTTTGCTTTTAGCAGTTGAAATAAATACAAATTTGATTCATTTTGATTTGTCTGTTTTGTTTGGAGGTTGTCTTTTTCCTATTGTTTTACTAGTCTTCTCCAGCTGTAAGAGTATATATAACTATGCAGGCTCATAAAATCTTTATTTTTATTTTTACTGTTTTTCAATAAATCTTACTACTTTAGCTTTGATTGCGTATTCTAATTTATTTATATCTGCAATATTTTTTCTATCAATATGCTTTTTGTTACATAAATCTGTAAAACTTTTTTTATTTGTATCTAATACATCACGAAGTTGATTTAGAGTAGGAATTTTATGGAAATTAATGTATTCCGAATATATTTCTCTGATGGTGTATGCTTGATTTAAATCCCAGTGAACTCTTGGGGGCCTTTAGAGTTGTTTTTCAGGTGACGGTGGTTCGTTGTTTGAAGTAAAAGCGTGTATGTATGTATGAAATGAACTAGTTGATTGTATGTGTGTATTAATTAAACTAGTTGACATCTATGTCTGTATCAGATGGCATGTGTGCATGAAATGTACTAGCTGACTGTATGTCTGTATAAGATGGCATGTGTACATGAAATGAACTATTTGACTCTATGTCTGTATGAGATGTGTCTATGTGTTTATAAACATTATTGACGCTCTTTTCCATGAGAGCTGAACTTGTACTTTTAGAATGAACTGCATAATGCACTTCAGCGGTTTGTGTCGAAAGTCCCCAGGCGTGGTCCCAGGATCTTCTGGAGGAGGGAATGATTAAGTCATTGTTGATTGGGAGTCTTATATTATATATATTTCTTTTTTATAGATTTTAACGTTATCATCAAGTAATGAGTGTGTTGTAAGAAAATGGCGTTTTTGAACATAAGAAATGTGTATGTTCCTATTCAATCTCCGTAAAAATACAATACAAAATAACATTTATATCGTGCCCTTATGAAAAAAAACAATTATTTCGCAAAGGCGCGCAGTTCATCAGCATCTCCTAATCAAAAAACTTATTAAAAAGATGTCTGTAATCTAATTTTAACTTGTTTAATGTCTATAGAATGACGAACATGCACTTTCCTTCAACCTCAGTAAACGCAAATGCAATATTCAAATAGTGTTAGGTTTGAATGGTTTGAAACGAAAATTTGAGAGTTTTGTTGGTCAAGTTTGACTCAAATGTATTTTTGTTCGTCGAGAATTTGAAAAACGAGTAGATAAATGACAATCTTGTTGTTCAGAGTTAGAGGTTTGGCTAGAACTTTCGCATTCTCAATGCTCAGTGGGTGCCGATTTCAAGAATGACGTAATCTTAATGAAGTTGCTGATTTTTGCTTGACATCTTTTACACAATAATTAGAGTTTGTGCAATTGAATTAGTAAAACAAAAACTGATTTAAGAATTATAAAATTAAGTACTATACCACCTCTAGACTTCACAGAAAACAGTGGGTATTTTCCCTTTTTGATTAATATAGGTAATGGAAAAACTAGTGTTTTAAACTCGCACACACTCAATTTTGTAATAAAAATTTTTAACGATTAGCGCCAGCAAACAACGAAGAATAGAAAACCGAATTTATAAGCTGTTGGTTGGCAGGACATAATCGCTTTCGGTTGGTCATGCATATCTTACTTAGGTATAGTAATGAGATATTAATTGCGCTATTCTGATGCCCACAGATTTCTTCGCATTTTATAACTATCTAGGTTGGATAGATATTCGGTGTTTGACGGGGGGTTGTTTAGTAATACGTTTAACTTTATTTATTCATTGAAAAAATTGAGCTCTTAGGCTGGTGGGGGAGACGCATCCCCAGCATCCCCAATGGTGGGACCGCGCCTGAATACCCCATATGACGGGCTACCACATATCTTCGCTTCGTCTGAATTTCGGATATAGTCGTCGTCAACATGCGACATACAGTATTGCATGAGACGTTGTATTTAAAGCCCATAGCACGATATAATGGCCCAATTATGTTTGTAATATTTGTGGCATTCATTTAAAAGTTTTGGCGCGTTTCACCCTGTATGCGTGCATCGTTTAGCTCTGAAATTTCCCGCTACCATCCATCCTTCAGAACTTTTTATGTGATGTGCGCTGGTGTTCGCTTCGTTTCATAGTGTTTCAGCACATTTTTATGTGAGCGCGTGCAAGTGCGCGCTCACTGGTAACTTTATCAGCACTGGGCGTGCTGGGATGCACGCTAGTTCTACGATGTAACAGAAATCGCCACAATAATCATGTCAATTTTGGAATTTGCTAAACGCTGATCGACAGAACTACCTATAATCTCAAATATTTGTAAAAAAAATACTTATATTTTAACCATTTAAAGTTTAACCAGTGTAATACTGTAGTTTAAATTTAACATTGACGCTTAACTAAAACATTAAAACTAGGATAACTTTTTTAAACTGTTTAAATTTTTAAAATATCACGTTTAGTTAAAATAGTCTAATTGATTAAAGAGTTATTAAAAATAAATCAAATGTTTTTATATTACATAAACAAGTATACGATTAGCTAAAAAAATTTAATTTCTGATATCTACTAAACAATATGTTGGTTTTAATTTCCCCAAGTTTGGTTGAAAAATATCATTTGATTTAAAAATTATATGCAAAAAACGAATAGATTTAGCAAAAAAAAATACAAAATACTGTTGCTCAAATTTGACATTAAACCTCTAACTACAAAATTTGAATTTTTGATAATTATTTAGAAACGTAAATATTTTGCAAATAATGAGTTTGGTTTTAAAACATCAATTGGTTAAAAAGCTATTAACGAATTTTGAATTAAACGTTTTTATGAATGAAACAGCTAAACGTTGAGTTAGAAAACTAAAAATACAGATTATCATTAAAATTTATCTTCTTCAAAATTTGAAAAAATTTGGTTAAAAAATTTCGCTTGGTTGAAAAATTATTTCCAAAAAACCGAGCCACGAAATTGCTTAAATTTCAAGCATTAACTAAATACTTCTAAATTAATTGTAAACGTACAGCTACAAACTTCAATTTTAACACAATTTTTAAATCTTAGTTAGACATTTGACATGTAAAATTTTGGTTAATTTTTTTCAAGGGGTTGAAAAGTTATTTGAGAAAAACCAATAAAATGAAGCTATTGTGGACCTAACATCTATGAAGTATTGTTATTTGGACATTAAACGTTGAGCTACAAAATTGAAAATTTGGAATTATGTAGAAACATAGCAATATTTATTGCCTACAAAATTTCGTTGAAAAATCTTAATCGGTTAAAATATTATTAACAAAATACGAAGCAACAAAACCTAAGGCATGTTACGTCTGAAGTGAAATTGACTTCGAGCTTCAGGTCGAGTACATTACTTAGACGATCTAAGTGATTTTTTTTTCGAAGCTCAAAAATTAATAGAGTAATAAGAAACGAATTATGAATAATAGTTAATAATAAGTATTTTTAAGGAGTTACTAAAAGTTCCAGCTTTTAAAAGTATTTATTTCTTCTTATTATTCGAAAAATGTGAAATCGCACCAAAATCGTAAAAGTCTTTAAATTCAAATTTTATTGGCGTTTAAACTTTTTTTTTTTGAAAATCTCTTTCAATATTAATTTTTAACAGTTTTAGATCAAAAACCGCTTTTCATATTACTTTACGCGTTCAGAACTACGTCTTTCGCCGAATGCCATTTTGTAACTTTATCTAAGTTATAATAATAATAATAATAATAATAATAATAATAATAATAATAATAATAATAATAATAATAATAATAATAATAATAATAATAATAATAATAATAATAATAATAATAATAATAATAATAATAATAATAATAATAATAATAATAATAATAATAATAATAATAATAATAATAATAATAATAATAATAATAATAATAATAATAATAATAATAATAATAATAATAATAATAATAATAATAATAATAATAATAATAATAATAATAATAATAATAATAATAATAATAATAATAATAATAATAATAATAATAATAATAATAATAATAATAATAATAATAATAATAATAATAATAATAATAATAATAATAATAATAATAATAATAATAATAATAATAATAATAATAATAATAATAATAATAATAATAATAATAATAATTCAGAAGACTAAATAGCCTGTGTGAGAACCACTACTAGTTAAAATTGAAGTTAAAAACCAATTTGTCTAAGCATTATTTTAAAATGTTCAATTGATTCTACAGAAACTGCTTTTTCACTCAGCTGGTTCCAGGCATTGATGACTCTGCTGCTGAAGAATCTCTGCTTAAATTTCCCCTCCGATTGTTTGAAGATCTTGTGCCTGTGACCCCGTAGTCCTACTCTATTCGCTGTCTGGAAGTATCTTGATGCTGGAATATCTTCCTTGTTTTTCATCAGCTTGAATGTTTCAATGAGATCTCCTCTGCTTCTTCTTATTTCCAAGGTTGTTAAGCCACACATGGACAGCTTATCCGCGTACTTTAATGCTTGAAATCCCTTAATCATTTTTGTTGCTCTTCGCTGAACTTTTTCTAGAATTTCTTTGTCTTTTTTCAAGTGTGGGTTTCATGCTTGGACACAGTATTCTAGATGAGTCCGAACTAGAGTTTTGTACAGGTTCAAGATAATGTTTTTTTTCTCTGCTTACCACAGTTCTTTTGATAAATCCTAGCATTCTGTTTGCCTTGGCCGCAGTTGTCTGACATTGTCTTGATGGTTTCATGTCTTGATGGATGATGATTCCCAGGTCCCTTTCTTCTTCTGTTAATTTCAGTTGTTTTCCTCCAAGTTGGTAGTCAAATTTCTTATTTCTTCCTCCTATGTGCATTACTGCACATTTGTCAATGTTGAAGAGCATTTGCCAGTCTGTGGACCATTGGAATAATTTTGCTAGATCACTTTCTAATATTTTCGCTTCTTCCTTGTTGTTGACTTTTGCACATAGTTTTGTGTCTTCTGCAAACTTTAAAATTTTTGAAGCTATTCCATTTTCAATGTCATCTATGTAAATTATAAACAATAGTGGTACTAACACTGATCCTTGTGAACAGAGGTGTTATTATTGCGTCTCTCCAATCCCTCGGCACATCTCTTGACATGATGGAATCGTTGAATGAGCTGGTCAAAATTTCTGCAATCTCATGTCTCACTTCTTTTCCTGGTGATTTGTCTTCTCGTAGTTTTCCCAGCAAGTCCACAACCATTTTTTCGTGATAATAACGTCTGTCAATACTTGATCAAAATTCTCTTCGCACTTTCGTCCTGGCTCTGAAATGCAATTTAAGTTCTCTCTTGTAAGGACTGATCCAAAATAGTTATTGAGCATTTCTGCCGTAACTTCATCATCGGTTATAATCTTGCCTTGGATGTTTTTTAGTGGCCCCACTTTGTCTTTTCTTTTTTTGCTTGCTTCGCATATAATTGTAAAAACTTTTGCTGTCAATCTTTATGTTTCGACTTAATTTTTCTTCATATTTTCTAATCGCCCTTCGGTTTGTCGTTTTTGCTAAATTCCTTTTTTAACATATTTATTCTTTGCGAGTTCCAGTTCTTCTTCTGCATAGCCTTCCAAAAGACTAAGCTTTAGTTTTTGCATTTTTTCCATGCTTTAATTTTAGTTCTTCTAGCCCTCTGAACGTCTTTATTGACCCAAGGTCGCTTTTTGTTGAAACGCCTGTGGGTCGGCACTGTTTCTTCAATAACCTCTTTCATGTTCCACCTTTCGTCAATGTTCATGTCTCCCAGTTTATTTAGCATTTTGGACATCTCTTTTACAAACTTTTATTTAGGTTACAATCTCTGTTTGTTTGTTTGTGTTATAGAAAAAAATGAAAATAAGCTTTTTTTTTATGTCTACCTCATTAACAAAGACTTCCAATTTCTCTTCCCAAAAAAGCTACGGTATTATACCCAAAAAAATTCAATTGATACTCTGATGGGGGATGCATTTCCCCATCCCTCTCTGCTTGTACCTACGTATTTATATAAATGTTAAAGGTAATGTGTGTGTGAGAGCATTCGTTTATCACATCCAAGCCGCGTGGTCGTGCGAAAAGCAGATAAATCTAATGTTTATGTTCTAATCAACCACACCGAATATATTGAAAAACTGAATGTCATCACATCTGATGAAACAAAATTTAGAAAGATAAAAACAGATCCGACTGATACCATCAAGATCAAAGCAAACAAACTAATAGTACAAGCAAATAAAACTCTAAAAGGACAAAACAAGCTTATTCAGATAATGGGCGAATTCGATCCAGGTTATTTATATGGTAACGTTAAAATCCATAAGAAAGATAATCCGTTACGACCAATCATCTCTCAGATACCAACTCCGGTTTATCAATTAGCAAAATCACTGAATAAAATGATTTCTCCTTTCTGTCCTCGTCACCATAGCGTTCGATCTTCATTCGAGTTCATTAGTTTGGTTCGAAGCACTTCAGATGGGTCTGGTATAATCGCATCACTAGACGTTGAAAATCTTTTTACAAATATACCAGTCAAAGAAACCGTAGAAATAATTATAGATTGTGTTTTCAACCATCCTACAATTTCACCTCCAGATGTCGATGCAGCGTTGCTCTCTGAATTACTGAAATTATGCACATGCGAGGTTCCATTTAGACATCCTAACGGACAGTTGTATCTGCAAATTGATGGTGTAGCGATGGGCTCTCCATTGGGGCCAACGTTTGCAGATTTTTACATGGCAAACATAGAAAAGAAAGTATTTAATATTTGCAATAAACCTCGAATGTACGTGAGATACGTTGATGATATATTTGTTCTGTGTGATGACTGCTATCAACTTCAGGAATTGAAGAGCAAATTCGAGAGCAATTCTGTTTTGAAACTTACTGTTGAACTCAGTTATGAAAATAAATTGCCTTTTTTAGACTTACTTGTAACAACGGCAGATAAATGTTTAAAATTAAATCCATACAAAAAACCTACAAATCACGGAGAAACTTTGAACGCCGATGGTTTTTGCCCTGAGAGATACAAAGTTAGTGTTATTCTGAACATGCTACACAGAGCCCGTCAATCTACTGATTGTCTAGAGGAACTTCAAATAGAAATTCAAAAAATTAAAGAAATACTCATTAATAATAACTTCACAAACAGAATGGTTTATGATGTCACAAAAAGATTTCTTGATGCTAGTTTGAAAATGGACAAATTCAGTGATAATCCAAAGAAGGCCATAAACGTTTATTATAAAGCCCAAATGCACAGAAATTATATAGTTGACGAAAACATCATAAAAAATATATTCAAAACTCAAGTGAAAGTTATTGATCCGTTAAACTATAAAATTAAACTTAATGTATACTATAAACCAAAAACATCCCACTCCATGGTTATGCGTAACAATATTTCTAACTGTAAAAAGCATTTGCAACGGAAAAATGTTATCTACAGGTTCACATGTCCCTGTGATCATGCAACATATATTGGCTCTACCCGAACGTCTTTATCACGAAGGTTGACTATGCATTTGCAAGGTGGAGGTATCATGAGGCATTTCTGTGAAAAACACCATAAGCAGTTATCTAGACAAATCCTTGTGGATAACACTGAAATAATAGAAACTTTTAACAATCCGAGACGATTAAGGGTGGCAGAGGCTTTGTTGATCCAGGAACAAAAACCAGCAATTAACATTCAAGATAACAATTTCACTCACATTTTGAAGTTGTTTGATGGCCCAATTGTTCCAAAATTTGGAATTGCATCAAACGTCAATAAAGGAATGAATATTAATAGATTGATGGAAGGAGATAAACATAAAACAGAGATGACGAACAGGGATCCAAAAACGAAACTTCTTGAAACAAAGGTAAATAACTGTCAGCATTCATCTGACGTTTCAGTTGGAGAGGCTAGTAATAATTGTGACTCTAAAATTCTAGAGCCCAAACCACTCCTCTACGATAATCTCAACAAGAATAAAACGAGCGTGAAATTTGAAAATGATTTGTCCGAAAGAAGAGAACAAAGTGATTGCTGCGAGAAAGAAATTGATATGGTGACCGATGAAGATATACTCAACATCAAAGACATAGAGGATACCGTCATGGAAGATCTCACTAACCAGAAGGAAACTACACCTGTCAAGAATTATGAAAGGTCTGTGGATGCTGAGGGAGATCTAACTAGAGAAACGCCTGTTTGTTTTAAAAGCTGTGGCTCTAAAAATACGGAGTCAGAATCACTTTCTCTTGATAGTTTCCACACAGATGAAATGATTGAAGGAAAAGAAAATGACTTGGAAGAAAAGCATAAAAGAAGTAATAATGTCGACGATGAAGATGTTTTCTGTAACTGTGAAGGTAGTGAAGTCGAGGTTGACGGCGATGCGGCTAAAAATTGTGGAACTACACTAATCGGAGAAATTGAGAATGTTTTGATTATTAGTGCAGGTGAGGCTGAGACACCTGCGGTGTTTGAACATTTACTTTGCAATCCAAACATTAATATAAAAAGAAGAAAGTAGAAAACAAAAACTACGGGAAAAGTGAGCGTGAAATCAGCTGTGTGGCTTGCTGGTTGTGTACTTTTTGTATTTTAGTGAGACTTTGGCTGAACGCGTCGACACTTGTTTACTCACTGAAAGCGTGTTTATTTTTTTTTTTTTATTTTTTTTTTTTTTTTTTATAATAGTTTATAGTCCTTTACACCAGGTGTTTTAAGACTGAAATGGCTGTATGTAGGAAGCACCTAAGTACTTCCTGTCGTGGATCATAATTTGTTCTTTTTAACTTTTCCCTCCTTCTTTCTCCAGGCTTAAGACTGGCTTGCAAATGCAAGGCGGAGTTTTTTAAGCGTGTTTATTAATACTCGGCTGCTTTTATTGATTTTAGTCTAATTCTGCATGTATTGAAAACAAACTAACTGCTGTTTAATTAACTTTATTATTATAATTTGAGAAAGTGTTTTTCGATTTTAATATATACCGTTTTATTATTATAAATGAAGCTCTGAAGATGGTTAAATTAACCGAAACTGGCCAGTCAGCTGGAAAAAATAAAGATTTTAAAACGTTGCTTGGTGTAGTTTCAGAAAGGAAAGATATTGTTGTTTTGCAAGGTTTATACAAGAAACTGTTGAATGCAAAATGGGCGACAAAGTTCAATGAAACTTGCTTGCGGGAATATATATATATATATATATATATATATATATATATATATATATATATATATATATATATATATATATATATATATATATATATATATATATATATATATATATATATATATATATATATATATATATATTAGGGATGTCACGGGTAGTACTTTTTGGACTTTCGGGTTCTGGTTCGGGTTATTGAATTTTGAATTTTTGGGTTCGGGTTTTCATTTTTCCAAAAACCGGATTCGGGTTTGGGTTATTGAATTTTGAATTTTTGGGTTCGGGTTTTCATTTTTCCAAAAACCGGGTTCGGGTTTTCGATTTTCAAAATTTGGGGTTCGGGTCCGGGTTTTAAAACTAAAAACCTTCGGGTTCGGGTTTGTTTCGGGTCGAGTTTGGGTCGAATTTGAGAAGTACAATTTTCACAATTTTGGAAATGCACCGGAGAGTCATCTTAGCGCTAATATATTTTATTATTGGCTAAACGGATTAAGTGAAATATTTGGGAAATTCTGTATTACAATAATAATCAAAATAAGTACTGCAGCAAATACTTATGGTGTTCAATATTGTCTATAATTTTATTTAATTTCCTAAAATCTGTTAAATAATAGCTCTTTTTCTTAAATTGGTCTAGCATTACGTCGCGTTCTTATCATAACAAATTCTTTAACTTTAAAATAAAATAACCGGTTCTTAAGTGCCCTCAAAATGTTTATTTGAAATTTAAAATAATAGAACAACTATACATAAAAGACGCTTTTGTAAAAAAAATACTAATTAGATCCAGTCATTACACTTGCGGCGCCGCTACATGAAATATATACAACTCAGCACTTATTTATCGACCAGTTAAGAATGAAAAGCTGAGTGGACCTGATAAAATATGAGTTAGCTCCTTGCTAAAAAAAACAATTTGACTAAGCCTGGAATCGAACACGGGTACTAAGGATAGGCAAGCCGGTGTCTAAACCAGTAGACTAACTTGTGTCACAAGATTGGTTTTTGTTTGTGAAACAAAATGCCTAAAAATGACTTTTTAATACTAGATTTCATTAGATTTACCAAGTTTTGAAAGCTCATGGATTGTATTGAAATTTTTAAAGCTCGGGGGTTGGGTTTTATTTTTTAACCACCGGGTTCGGGTTTCTCATTTTCAAAATTTTGGGTTCGGGTTCGGGTTTCTCTTTTTCAAAAATTCGGGTTCGGGTTTTACATTTCAGAAAGTTCGGGTTTCACGTTTTCAAAAATTCGGGTTAGGGTAGCTAACTTCGGGGTTGGGTCGGGTACCCGTGACATCCCTAATATATATATACATATATATATATATATATATATATATATATATATATATATATATATATATATATATATATATATATATATATATATATATATATCTGTTTCCTATAAAAGAGTATTTTGAACTGTCTGATTGATTTGATTTGATTTATTTTAATTGATTTAAGGCCTAATTCGTGTCGGAAACATTAAATTCATGTATTGTCATCCAGAATAAAGCTTTCCTGAAAGTTTTAGAGCTCTAGGTGATCGAAAAGTGGTAAAGCGACGGGAGCGTGAGAGCAAGCGGGAAAGGAAACGGGAGCGTGAGAGAAAAACGATAGAAAAACCTCTAAAAAGCCAGGGCAACGGCGGGCATCCCGCTAGTATTAATATAATAGTAGACCACGTCCCTGTTTAATGATTCTGTAACGCTTATATATATATATATATATATATATATATATATATATATATATATATATATATATATATATATATATATATATATATATATATATATATATATATATATATATGTGTGTGTGTGTGTGTGTGTGTATGTATATATATATGTATATTTATTAGTTTTGTTTTTCCTATTATTTAAGTTCAGCTTTTAATAATAATTGAAAAACAAAACTCCGCCTTGCATTTGCAAGCCAGTCCCAAGCCTGGAGAAAGGAGGAGGGAAAAGTTAAAAAGAACAAATTATGATCCACGACAGGAAGTACTTAGGTGCTTTCTACATACAGCCATTTCAGTCTTAAAACACCTGGTGTAAAGGACTATAAACTATTATAAAAAAAAAATTGAAAAACAAAGTATATTTTTTTAAACAAAATGTCTCTTAATATGAATGACGACGAAGATCCTGTGTCGAGAAAACGGCGTCTAGCTAAAGAAAGGCAACAGAGATATCGCGCAAGACAAACTCCACAATCAAAAGCAAAAATTTGAGTTTTAGATGCAGAAGCTCATCAACAACGCACTACACAAATGTCTGTTGAGGAATTGTAAATTTTTCATGCTTTTCATGCCGCATCACAACAACGTTATGTCTATCGACTTACTCCTCAACATCTAGAAGCTTTTCACACTTCCATTGCTGCCTCACAACGTCATCGAATTGAGCAAATGTCTCCCCATGAATTGCAGTTACATCGAGAAACCAATGCTGCCAAGGAACGCCATCGAGTTTTTCAAATGTCTCCCAATGAATTGCAACTACATCGAGAAACCAATGCTGCCTCGCAACGCCATCGAGTTGAACAAATGTCTCCCAATTAATTGCAGCTACATCGAGCTGCTAATGCAATCTCCCAACTTTTAGCATGAAATCGTGTGAGTGAGGCAGTTCGTAACGAATCAATTAACTTCTACGAAACTCAATTCGATTAACATGATTGTGGTGAATTTGATGTTTTATGTACTTCATGTCGATCAAGAAATTTTGCTGCAGAGCAACCATCAGATGGACTATTCACTTCACGTTGTCGAAAAGGCAAAGTAATGTTGCCAAACCAATTGACATTCACGGTAATACACTTGGATATCCCGATTTTCTTAAAATCCTCATGTCAGACACGTCCAATCCAGATAGACAAAATTTTCGACAACATATTCGATCATACAACAGCGCAGTTTGTTTTGCTTCCATGGCCGCAAAAATTTTTGATTTGCTTATATATAGAATTTTTTTATGGTTATCAAATGTCATTTTGTTTTTGTTGACTATTTTTATAATAACGGGCGCCGTATTTTAAAACTTCCGTCATTTTTGACGGGCTATCTCTAGTATATATATAAATAAATAGCTTTTTTCTTTCTTTTTTTTAATTGAATCATGTATTTTCATCCAATATAAAGCTATGCTGAAAGTTTCAGCTTCCTAGCTAGTCAAAAAGCTGGTTAAATTTTACTTGCAAGATTTGTGTAATTCAGCCACACACACACACACACACACAAACAGAGATTGTAACCTAAATAAAAGTTTGTAAAAAGCACTATTAAGATAAAACTGTTATCAAAATAAAGAAAGCAAAACCAACTTATATTAGCTCAACTTTCAATTCAACAAAGTTTTGCTGCAATTGAAAACCTTTTACAAAAAATTTTCCAAGTCGAATTTTCGAGCGATAATATGTGTATGTACTTATCGTTGTTTTGTAACTGCATACAGCATTACCTGGAGCATTATAGTCTTTTTGCAAACTGTAACTCTCTAAAGTACAACACAAGTTTCAGTTGTTTTTTTTTTTTTGAGTACTGTAACATTCAGCTTGCAAATCAGAAATATTGAGTTGATAAAACTCAGCCATAAATTTCATACTATCTATTTCAAAAAATCCAACATGTTTAGGATCCAGAAATTGAAGACCCTTCTTCAATGAACAATTTTCTAATGAAAAACTACGTTTTAATTCCACTATGATAGGATCTAAACATGTGAAAAATATGTGTAGTTTAATATGATCAAAGCTATTGAATACTATTGGTATTAAGTTGATCACCTGTGGTTTTCATTATTACTGATTCCTGTAGTTTTTTTTAGCAACCTTCCTTTTTTTTAATTTAAGATTATACATATCTATTAAATACGATGCATCATTAATAATGATTTTTCACAATAATTTATCTAATTCGGGATTATCACGCTCTTTTAAGAAGTCGTTCAATACTACAGTTATCAAATTTTTAGCAGCTAATAAATCTAAATTAACAGACTGAAGAAGTTTTAGATAAGATAAGATAAGATAAGATAAGATAACGTTTATTATAGTGGTTTAGAAGACTTTACGCCTATAGACAACCACTTCGAATTAAAAATAAATAAATAAATAAATAATAATAAATAGAATAATAAATAGAATAAAATAAAATAAATGAAAAATGATAATAATAGATAGTAAACTAATAAAAATAAATAATTTGTATAAAAATCAGTATCCATGCCTGGATAGCGCTACTTTGAACAAGTCCCTATATCAAGGTCGTTAATGAACAGAACAAATTGTAAAGGTCCCAAAACGGAACCTTGCGGTACACCACTTTTTATGCTTTTCCACTCCGAGTATTTCCCTTTAATTTCCACTTTTTGTCTTCTGTCAGCTAGCCATTATTTGATCCATCCTCGAATATTACCTCCTATTCCAGGAGCTTCTATTTTTCTCATCAACCGTGTATGTGGTACTTTGTCGAAGGCTTTGGCAAAATCCAGATAGACCATGTCTACAGGGGATCTTTTGTCTAAGTGCGTATAAACATTTTCAAAACAATCTAGCAAATTTGTTAGACATGATCGCCTTTGTACGAATCCATGTTGGCGGTTTATCAAAATGCTGTGGTGTCTAATGTGAATCATTAATTCGAGCTGAATGATTTTTTCCATGACTTTGCAAATAATACACGTGAGATTTACTGGATATTAGTTACTTGCCTCAGATCTGCTACTTTTTTTAAAGAGTCGTACAATGATTTCATCTTTTGAAAATTTTGCTCCTGAGAGGATGAAACAGGAAAACAATCCTTTTTCTAAAACAACGCATATCTCGAAAACCAAAAATGAGGAGGTTTTGAAATTTGGTATTTAGATATTTCTTAAAAAATAATAAAATACGTGTTTCACTATTTTTTGAAAATTTGGTTTCCAGGACCTCAAATGTGGGGTGGAAAATAGGGTTATTTGTTTTTTTTTTAGAATAACTACTACTCAAAGACTGTAAGTGCTACTGATGTAAAAATTAGTATTTAGTATCTACTCGAAAAATAAAGATATACGTGTTTTACCAATTTTTGATAATTTGATTTCCAGGGCATCAAATGTGAAAAAACAATAATTGATTAAAAACTATAAAAAACTAAAATGTGAAAATTTTGCAATTTAGTACCAATTATATTCAAACAAAAAAAACCAAAATAAATGTTTTAATAATTTTTGAAACTTTGGTTTTCAGGACTTCAAATGTAGGATGAAAAATAGGATTATATTTTTTTCGAATACTCTGAAGATGAAAATACTACAGATATAAAAATTAGTAATTAGATATTACTTAGATAATAAAGTTACACATGTTTTACCATTTTTTTACGTTTTGGATTCAAGGACTACAAATGTAGGGGGGAGAAAAAAATTATTTGCTTGAAAACTCAATAACTGAAAATGTAAAAACATTAAAGTTCCGTATATAGGTTTTTTAAATAATAAGATACATGTTTCATTATTTTATTGAAAAATTAGTTTCCAAGCTTTGAGGTTTTGTGCCCTTTAAAACTGGCTGAGTCCAGTTTATTACGGACCGAGCCAGGCCTCGACTTTTTTGCTTATGAAACGGGCCAGTTCGGGTTTAAATAATAAGCCAGGCCTAGAATATTCTGCCTTTAAAATAAACCGGGAACGGGTCTAAAAAATCCGTGCCGGGCCAAACCGTAATTTTAGGCTCTTCAGACGGGTCGGGCCAAACCGGAAGTCAAGGTGGGACATGCCGAAGTTTTTTGCCAAGTATATAGAAATTTAAATGAAATTATGAAACAGGCCGGCCCTTAAAAAATTGGCTGGTGCAGTACTCTATTATAGATGCACAATTCCAATTTTCTAAATAATTTCAAGCGAGAGAAGCCGCGACGGGCACTCTAGTATATATATAAACAAGCGGGGGTGCCCGGCGTTGTCCGGAGTTTTTAGAGGTTTTTCTAATGTTTGTCTCTCTCGATCAGGTTTCCTTCCCCACTTGCTTTCCCGTTCCCGTTTGCTTTCCCGTTCTCGGCCACTTTCCCGTTCCCGGCCGCTTTCCAGCTTACGGTCGTTTTTCCGCTCCTGTTTGCTCTCCGTTCCCTTTCCCGTTCCCGGTCGCCTTTCCGTTCCCGGTCACTTTCCCGTTCCCGCTCACGCTTGCTCTCCCGTTCTCGCTCATGCTTGCTCTCCCATTCCCGTTCTCGATCGAAAGGGAAAGCGACCGAGAACGGAAAAGCTACCGGGATCGGTAAAGCAACCGGGAGCGGGAAAGCAACCGGGAACGGAAAAGCGGAGAAGGAAATGGGAGCGAGAGAGACAAACATTAGAAAAACCTTTAAAAACCACGGGCAACACCGGGTACCCCCGCTAGTATGTATATATATGTATATATATGTATATATATGTATATATATATATATATATATATATATATATATATATATATATATATATATATATATATATATATATATATATATATATATATATATATATATATATATATATATATATATATATATATATATATATATATATATATATATATATATATATATATATATATAGTCCCCGCTCGCTCACCCGCTCCGCTCCGCTCATTTTGTGAATGATTTCAAATTTTTTTCTCTATATTTGATTCCCCTTGACTCTCAAGGTTGTGTGAAAATTTCATTACGATACGATGAATGGTGTAGCAATGCATAAATAACATTCATGCAAATATACATATATACATACATACATACATACATACATACATACATACAGACATTCATCTATATATATAAAAGAACTGACTGACTGACTGACTGACTGACTGACTGATGACTGACTGATAATCAACGCCGAGCTCAAACGCCTCATCCTAGGAACGTGAAATTTGGAACTTATATTACTTTTATAGCGTAAACATCCGCTAAGAAAGGATTTTTGAAAATTTTGCTCCTGAGGGGAAAAAACTGGAAAACAAACTTTTTTCTAAAACAATGTATATCTCGAAAACCAAAAATGAGGAGATTTTGAAATTTGGTATATAGATTCTTTTTAAAAATAAATTCGGTTTCCCGGACCTCAAATGTGGGTTGGAAAATTGGGTTATTTGGTTTTTAAAGTAGCTTCTACTCAAAACTGGTAATGCTACAGGAGTAAAAATAAGTATTTAGTTTCTACTCCAAAAATAATAAAATACGTGTTTTAGCATTTTTTGAAAATTTGGTTTCCAGGACTTCAATTGTGGGGTGGAAAATAAGGCAAATTGTCTTTTATAGTAACTGCTACTCAAAAACAGTAAATACCACAGATGTAAAAATTATTATTTAGTTTCTTTTCTACGTGTTTTACCATTTTTTTACAAATTTGGTTTCCCGGACCTCAAATGTGGGTTGGAAAATTGGGTTATTTGGTTTTTAAAGTAGCTTCTACTCAAAATCTGTTAATGCTACAAAAGTAAAAATTAGTATTTAGTTTCTAGATGCTACAGGAGTAAAAATTAGTCTTTGGTTTCTACTCCAGAAATAATGATATACGTGTTTTACCATTTTTTGAAAACTTGGTTTCCAGGACTTCAAATATGGGGTGGAAAATAGAGTTACTTGGTTTTTAAAGTAACTGCTACTCAAAAACTGTAAATGCTACAAAAGTAAAATTAGTATTTAGTTTCTACTCTAAAAATAATGATATACGGGTTTCACAATTTTTTGAAAATTTGGTTTCCAGGACTTCAAATGTGGGGTGGAAAATAGGGTTATTTGGTTTTTAAAGTAACTGCTACTCAACAACTGTAATTGCCACAGATGTAAAAATTAATACTTAGTATCTACTCAAAAAAAAAAGATATACGTGTTTCATCATTTTTTGGGTTATTTGGTTTTTAAAGTAGCTGCTACTCAAAAACTGTTAATGCTACAGAAGTAAAAATTGGTATTTAGTTTCTACTCCAAAAATAATGAAATACGTGTTTTAGCATTTTTTGAAAATTTGGTTTCCAGGACCTAAAATGTGAGGTGGAAATAAGGGTTATTTGATTTCAAAATAACTGCTACTCACAAACTGTAAGTGCTACAAATGTAAAAATTAGTATTTTGAAGTTTTGTGCCGGTTAAAAGTCCAGTTTATCATCGGCCGGGCCAAGCCGTTATTTAAGAGTCTTCACACGGGCCAGGCCAAACCTTAAATCAAAGTGGGACGGGCCGAAGTTTTTCACCAAGTATATAGATATTTTAGTGATTTTAGGGTCTTCAGTTTGGCCGGGCCAAACCTGAGGTCAAGGTGGGACGGGCCGAAGTTTTTCATCAAGTATATAGAACTTCTAGGCCTGTAAAAATGGGCCGGGCCTAATTCAGACGGGCTGTGCCGGGCCAGGAGTTGGGGTTTTTAAAACGGGCTGGGCTAATTTGTCGATGGGCCGAGCCGAGACCTAAAAAGTTGATCTTTGCTATGGATGCACGGTTCAAACTCTCTAATTTCATGCGAGCGAAGCCGCTACGGGCACTGCTAGTTTATATATATATATATATAGATGACTGTGTGTTTTTTATGCATTGCTACACTTTTCATCCGATCATAATAAAGTTTTCATTCAACCTTGAGAGTCAATAGGGCAAGTTTTTGTGAAAAAAATGAAATCGGTCACAAAATGAGTGAAGCGAGAGAGCAAGCGGAAACGGGAACGGGAACTGGACAATGAGTGGAAACGGAAAAGCAAGTTGGAACGGAAAAGCAACCGAAAGCAAAAGATGGAGCGGGAAAGGGAGAGCAAGCGGGATTGGGAAAGTGACGAGGAACGGGAAAACGACCGAGAGCGAAAAAGCGACCTGGAGCGGGAAAGCGACCGGGAGAAGAAAAGCGATCGGGAACGGAAGAGCAAGCGGGAACGGGAAAGCGACCGGGAGCCAGGAACGTCGATTAGGAGGAGCAAAGGAGGCTATCGTCCCTCCCTGACTTTTCAGTGGGCCCCCGGCACTAAGATGGGCCCCCGGCACTAAAGTGGGCCCCCGGAGCTAAAGTGGGTCCCACGCACTTAAGTGGTCCCCCGCACATAAGTGGGCCCCCAGCACTTAAGGAGACCCCCGGCACTAAAATGAGTTCCACGCACTTAAGGGGACCCCCGGCACTAAAGTGGGTCCTACACACTAAAGTGGGCCCGGCACCTAAGTGGGCCTCTCCTGATTTTTAAGTCGCCCTTTCGGAATTTTCAGTGGGCCCCTGGCACTTAAAGGGGCCCCGGGCAATAAAGTGGGTCCTACGCATTTGAGGGGGCCCCCGGCACTGAAGTGGGCCCCACGCATTTAAAGGAACCCTCGGCACTAAAGTGGGCCCTACACATTTAAGTGTGCCTCGCTCTTACGTAAGCCTCTGCACTTAGGTGGGCCTCTCCTAACTTTTATGTGGGACTTCCCGGACTTTTTAGTAAGTTTCCAGGCATTAAAATGGCCCCCGTACTTAAGTGAGCTCCTCGCACTTGAGTGATCCCCTCACTTAAATGGCTCCCACTCCCGTTTTCACGTCAACCACTACACTAAATTGGGTCTCCTGCTCTTAAGTGGGCCCCTGCACTTAAGTGGGCCCGGCACTCAAGTGGGTCCCTCTTGACTTTTAACTGGCCTTTCCCTGACTTTTTACTGGCTTTCCCTGACTTTTTACTGGCTTTCCCTGACTGTTAAGTAGTTCTCCCTGACTTTTATGTAGGCTCCTGACTTTTAAGTAGACCTATGGTTAATATATGGACCCCTTTCAGACCGTTACTTTCAAAACTCAGGGACATTATTTAGGGGGCACCAAGTTCCCTGATTTTTATGTAAGCTAATGGTTATTATATATGGGCCTCTGTTGGGTGTTTTTTCTTTTTGGGTGTTTTTAGTGAAATTTGAGAAGAGAAAAGCAGCAGCTTTTGTAATTATAGGATGCGGCCGTATGTAAAAAACCCGTCCCAGTTATGAGGATGGTTAGCGTTATTCATAGCCTAGCCAAGTAGGCTGTACATAGAAAATAAAAGAAAGATGAGATGCTAACAATTAAAGGAAAAAACTAGTTTTTCAACACAAACTTTATCTCAATAGACTTGATTTAGAAATATGAAAGATCTATATTATAATAGCCCACGTCACTCACTCACTCACTCACTCACTAACTCACTCACTCACTCACTCACTCACTCACTCACTCACTCACTCACTCACTCACTCACTCACTCACTCACTCACTCACTCACTCACTCACTCACTCACTCACTCACTCACTCACTCACTCACTCACTCACTCACTCACTCACTCACTCACTCACTCACTCACTCACTCACTCACTCACTCACTCACTCACTCACTCACTCACTCACTCACTCACTCACTCACTCACTCACTCACTCACTCACTCACTCACTCACTCACTCACTCACTCACTCACTCACTCACTCACTCACTCACTCACTCACTCACTCACTCACTCACTCACTCACTCACTCACTCACTCACTCACTCACTCACTCACTCACTCACTCACTCACTCACTCACTCACTCACTCACTCACTCACTCACTCACTCACTCACTCACTCACTCACTCACTCACTCACTCACTCACTCACTCACTCACTCACTCACTCACTCACTCACTCACTCACTCACTCACTCACTCACTCACTCACTCACTCACTCACTCACTCACTCACTCACTCACTCACTCACTCACTCACTCACTCACTCACTCACTCACTCACTGATTCTGTCACGCTTACGTAATTAATCGTATAGACGATATCGATGTGCACGTAAAAATTTATTTTAGTTACTATGCCATTGTACGGTACAATGGCATAATAACTTTTATTACACACCTTCGCGCAATAAATTTTTACGTGTGTATATAGGTACAATTTGTACCTATACACTCTCAGTCCTAGAAATAAAAAGAAGTGGCGCTGCAATCGAAAAATATTATATAATGAGATTTTTAAAAAATCTCAGAAGCAAGGACCACTTCTCAACGATGGCCGTCAATTCACAAGAAATGTCGTGTATACTGAAATTCTTTAATAACTAATTAATTATTGCACTCTTTAATTTTCACATCCTTTGAATTTATATGAAATACGTTAGTAAATTGAAAATTTAAACACAATAAAAAATTTAATTAAATTTGCTTATATATAAAAAAAAATTTATGGTTATTAAATGTCATTTTGTTTTTGTTGACTATTTTTTTATAAAATGTATCCAAAACGCATCGTAATTTTTAAACATACGTCTTTGGGACGGGCAAAAATTTAAATAAAGGAAAACAAGTGAAGCAAAAACAAAGTTTTTTAAAAACACACTTTTATATTTTTACTGCATAAACAGTAAACATATTAGCATAGACAATAAATAGTTTGACAAAAATATCACATATGATTATTTAATTAAATTTTGTCCAATCGATCCGAAAATTTGATAGAATGCATTGTTAATTAGTTCGGGGGTATGTTTAAATTTTGGAATCTCTAGCTCATCGGGATGTTAGTTTAAGATCGATTGGACAATTTGACAACAGAAAGATAGACAGACAGAGAAGTCAAGTTAAGTAAAAGTATGTAAAAATTGCTAACGCATATGTATATGTATATGCAGTGATGTATAAAATTTGAAATCAAATGATTTTAAATCGTAATTTAAATCATATAATGTGAGTTTTTATTTTGATTTGAAATCATTTGAAAATGCCTGATTTTGATTTGAAATCAAATTTCCATAAGCAAAAATGATTTTACTCGATTTAAAATCAAATCAAATTATTGTTTTTACCATTGTTATATCAATGGTTTTTACTCATTACCCATCTGTTAAGGTTGTTTGAAAAATGGATGGATCTCATTTGCCTATTATTTTATATGGAACTTATTTCAAGATTATTAAAGAAGTGGATGAAAAAGTAATTGCTAAGAATTGTCATCAGTAGCAATTTTAATAAGCGCAAACTTTTTAGTAATGATTTCATGATTTTAAATCATCAAAATCATGATTTTCCATTTGAAATCATTTTTTGATGGAAAGAAAAAATTATTTTGATTTTGATTTCAACCAATGGATATTATATATGGGCCCCTTTGGATATCGACCCTATCGTAGTTGTTGAATCTGGTACTAGAAAATCGTACGGTTCTTCACTGAAAAATCATAGGTATTCTTAATTTGGAAAACTTGTGTTTTCACTAAGCAAAAATGTCAAATGCATTTTAAAATATGATACACCATGCAGATCTTGTTTTGACTTTGCCTCTCACTTTGGTAGAAAACGAACGAACGCTTAGCACTTTAGCTGCTTCAAAAAGAGTTAAAACATATCCGAACTCTCTGTGGCGATGAACGTTTGAAAGAGGATTCAGTGTACTTATATTGGACTAACTTGTTCAGAAAGAAACGACTATAACTATAGTTTCCTTCCTTCGTTCATCAATATTAAGTAGGTCTCGTTTACAGCAGATTTTGATAGCAATAGGCTTGTTCATAGAGTCACAGTAGACAGCTGAAATTGCTTTTATGCTCACTCAGATGCTATGGTAGGTGACCCCCCCGGTCATCAGGTTTTTTCGAAGGTAAAGTAAAACGAGGGGTTCGAAAAATGTTTGAAAAGTGGCTCAAACTACCCCCCCCCCTGGTCATCAGATTGTTTTGAGATTAAGAAGCCAAAGATGTTATGCAGGGGCGCAGATTTTGTGCTTTTTCCCCGGGCGCAGAAGACCCTAGCTACGTCCCTGAATGGGCCCCTAAAACATCTTGCTTCCTAAGGTTTTGCTGAAATGACGTCCCTGTCGGGAGCAGGACAGCAATCCGGGAAGGAAACGGGCGCGCGAGAGAGAAACGATAGAAAGACCTATAAAAACCCCGGGTAACGCCGGGTAATGCCGGGTACCCCGCTGGTACAGTTTATAAGTTGTTAAATAAAAAAATAATAATCTATCACCGTTCGGAACTAAGCTTAGAAAATTTAAACATGGACAAGCAGAAGATGATAAAACATTTACCTTTTGAATGTTGGCCTACTATAGGTACTTTTAAATAATTGGGCGGGCAATAAGGCGTCATGTATTTTCGTCTGTTGTTGGTGCTTTTGAATAATCAGGTTGAAGCCGAGATGTAGTAAACAAATTAGCATCGTTTTGTGCGTCGATTTTTTAAGATGATATTCATATTTGACAATATTTATTTATATTTAAACGTTGCAGTCAGGTCTGTAAAACCTACTACTAAAAAACAATGTTGTGAGGTCCTCCACTTTCCACAAGGAAATGCTGTCCTGAAAGTACGTGGTGTGAAGTGAAAGTGTAAATATTACTGTGTAATTGCTCAATATATTATCGTAAATTGTAAGCGTCAATTTTAAATCAAGTCAATAATTTGTACGGTAATTTTGTTTACAGTGCGCCCTGTCAAAATCCAAATTTCTTTATTCACAGTGCGATGCGGAAACTTTTTTAAAACTATCGGAAATGTTGAAAGTGTTTTTGAAACACAAGCATCTCACAGCTAGACGTGTGCATTTACACCCTGTCCCCGCAATTTACGTCTCTGCTCTAACTGCTTGAAGATTGACATTTTCAACGCTTTTGTCCAGTTTCACACTGTTATAAGTGTTGTTTCTGGGTAAAGAAGACGTCAAAGGGTCTTAACGCACGGTTCAAACAATCAAGCAACAAGTAAAGGAAAAAACGAGTTTTTTAACACAAACTTTAATTTCAAATACACCCGATTTAGAAATACGAAAGATGTTCAAATTAAGTGGGTTTTTTAATTGAATTATGTATTGTCATCCAATATAAAGCTATGCTGAAAGTTTCAGCTCTCTAGCTAGTCAAAAAGCTAGTTAAATTTTACTTGCAAGATTTGTGTACAGAAAAAGCCACATACACACACACATACAGAGATTGTAACCTAAATAAAAATTTGTAAAAACGGTTAAGTTAATAAAACTTCACCGTTTAGAAAAATATAATATAAAACTTAATTTTACAGATATACATCTATTTATATAATACGTGCATATTTGGAAAGTTAAATAACTTAGAAAAAAGTTTAATTTTTCAAATTTTGGGGCTGTCCTAAGCTCCCATTGTAAGACGCCTCTGTCGGGGTTCTATCAGCCAGTAATAGTGGAACGTGAGGCTAAGTTTTGAAAATTAAGATAGTTCTATAAATATGCATGGTGTTTAATAGCTAACTATTTTATTAATTCTAGCTATTATTAACTACATATATATTAACGTAATAAGCATATATATCTATGGTGATAAATCATAGATATATATATGATAAATTAAAACCGTAATTTATGGAAACCAAGGCTTTTTTCTAGTTTCATGTTTTATCTATGCTCGAACTTAAATACGAAGCTGAGGTTGTTTTTAGAGAATTCGGTTTTTGTGGGAAATAATTTAGAGAAAAGCATTGAGGTTATTATTTCTCTTAATTTTTTAATGTTTTTATTTTGCAAAGTTTTAGTTACCGCTAAGCTGTTTGGTGCATTTTGCAAACAATTGATTTTTCGTTATTGCTCTTTTATCATAATAAACTTGGCTTATGGTTATGGGCGGGATTTGTAGGATTGCGCAAGCAAATATTTTTGACTCGTTGGGTAAAGTTCTATTATAGCGTCATCGGCCGATTTCTATAGAAACACGGTTTAAAAAACTGTTTAATAGAATAAGCTTAGAACATTATCAGAACATACTACGAAAAAGTTTTTCACAGAAAAACTTACTAACTTACTGAAAACCGACTTAAAGCAAAAATATCGAGAGGCAGTGTTGATACGCGGAATAATACAATTCAAGGAGGTAGTCGCATAAAAATTTCAAAATAATTCTTTTTTAATTTCACTAATATTTTTAAATAAAGGTACAAATTCTGAGTTTGAATATACCATATAGTGTACAAAAAAAATAAAATTAATAAAGATATAGCGAATCAAAGATCGCATACCACGATAGAACATCGACTGCGTGAGACAGTTAAAAACTGGTACCTACAACGAAGAAGCTCAGTTTACAGCGTGCACATAGCGCACAGCGCAAAGAACGCCAAACAAGGCTTTGTGCGTATGGGTTAAAAATTCCTTCTGTTTCTCATATTCAATATGAATTTATTTAGAATTAGAATTCCAAACAAAAAACTTGATAAATATAAAGTTATTAAAAGTTTAAAAGTGGGACCACGCATTTCGCTTCCCATGCGCCATAGCACATTACTGAATGTCACTGCATGAGCTCGCGGTAGTTCGCCGTCTGCTTGTTGTTTTAAGACTGATATTTGTTTATGTAGGAGAATCAAAGTACTTTCTGTCGCGGATCATAACTTGATCTGTATAATTGCCCTCCTCCTTTTTCAGCAAGGCGGAGTTAAGGCGGCTGTCTGTCAGGAAAGCGCTTGAAGATTGTGAGAAAGTCCACGGCTTCGTCTTCATCATTTGTTCATTAAAGTTATTAAATAACCTTTTGAATGAAACTACTAAACTTATACTACTGAGATGTCTCTAAGACGATATATAGAGACTCAAACACTATCTTAAAATCTATAAATCTATATTATGTACGTCAGTTGATATAGAGACTCAAACACTATCTAAAATCTATATAATTCCTAGAGCGTGCTTAGAGTTTAGCTGGCGCGCGGTGCTCAAATTTTAAGCACCACCCTATCAACTTAAAACTCGATTTGTATAATTGCGAGAGTTCGTATAGCTGCCAAATTTAACGATGTTATAGAAGATAAGAAACGAAATTTTTTAAGCCTAAAACCATTTTTTAGCGTCAATGACCTAAGAAATAAGCCTTAAATCAATAAAGACTCACTTTTGAATCAAAGTGAAAGGAAAATGAACTGTGCGAACTCATTTATATAGACAATTTCGGGCTCAGACATGATTTACAATTATTTTTATGTAACCATTTTTATTGTGGCTTTATTACATCCAGAGATATAAGCAATCCCGTAACACCATTTTAGGTCGTTCCACTGCGCCTGATAAACTTTCTAGTCTTGAATGTTCAGGCGTTGCGCGCACAGGCGCGTTTCGTTTATGCGACTACCTAAGTTAATATAAAAATAAATTGGAAAAATAATAAAAATAAAATAACAAATAAATGTTAAAGTGTTCAAAATAATTATTTAATATGCATCTTAAATTTTAAAAATTAAAGCGCTGAGCGGAAATTTATCCGTGACTAGCGGGGTACCCAGCCTTGCCCGGGGTTTTTCTATCGGTCTTTCTCACGCTCCCGTTTCCTTCCCCGTTTACACTTACGCTCCCGGTCGCCTTCCCGCTCCTGGTCACTTTTCCGCTCCCGATCGCTTTCTCGCTCACGCTTGCTCTCCTCTTCCTGATTGCTTTCTCGTTCGCTTTCTTGCTCTCCACACGATTCTGGTAGCCATCATGACTTCTAAAACTCAGAATTTCTGCTCCAAAAATACCACCGTAATAAAGACAACCAAGTACTTTTACTTTGATATTATTTTATTTTTCTTGGTGTTCTGCTGCTAACTTATTGTTCCTAATGTTTTTACCAATGCTTTTATTAACTCGTCGTCTCTGTTTCTCTGTCTGTCTGTTTCTCTGTCTGTTTCAAATCTTGCAATCAATTTTTGAGTCACTTCCTGATGATAGATTTTTTTCAAATTTTGCATACATGCTCAAGATAGAAGACAATGCAATATTCAATTATTAGTTTTACAATAAGTCAATTAATTTAGTTAATTTTCTTGAGGGTTTTATCGAGGGGTTTCTTGAGGGTTTTCTTGACCACAAAACGCTAACCGACTGGCAGACTATTTTACCAAGTTAACACGAACCACACTCACTGACCGCGATTCTCAAGCGTGTAAGAAATTTTCATGAAAATAGTTGAGATATTTAAATTCGATGCTTTTTGATGATATTTTTATTATTATTACCAATGCTTTTATTAACTCGTCGTCTCTGTTTCTCTGTCTGTTTCAAATCTTGCAATCAATTTTTGAGTCACTTCCTGATGATAGATTTTTTTCAAATTTTGCATACATGCTCAAAATAGAAGACAATGCAATATTCAATTATTAGTTTTACAATAAGTCAATTAATTTAGATAATTTTAATTAATTTCGATATTTCGATATAATTAAGATATTTCGACTTTATTATAAAATAAAAGAGTAATATAAGAAAAAATTGATTGCAAAATTTGTGTTTTAATTACATATAAGAGCATTGGTTTTAAAAATTCGTTTTTAATTTACTTGTTTTTATTTATCTTAAGGCATATTGACAAAACCGTCGCATTTAAAGAAACTGTTTTAGACATGGAGCGGGTTACTCAACTCGTACTTCTAAAACAAACTATTATTTTTCAAGTTCTAATTTCCATAATTTAAATTTTTAATTTCTTTTCCTAAATTGTCTATTTTTATTTTAAATGTGTTTAATTTTTATTTTCTTTATTCCAACTGTTCACTTCTATCGCTATTTACAAATAGATCTTCACCGGGAACTATACTCGCTTCGGGAGCAATTTCTATATGTTCTAAAGTGCGATATTTTTTGTTTTTTTCAATTATTTATGTTGTATTTAGTCTTTATTTATGTTTTAAATATCAATTACGTTGAAAAATTGGTCATTTCTCATCGAAATCGGCCGATGACGCTATACTAGAACTTTACCGTATGTTTCACAGAGGGAGCACTGAAATGATTTGAAGTGGGCTTTCTAATCTAATTGGAGTTTCCGAATCTCGCCTAACTGATGCTGGGATCAACATTTGAAGAAGACGATTTGTCTGCTCTTAAGATTGCTTTTCAGAATTGCAACAACCAAAGATCTTTAGCATCATCTCCTCTGATGCATGATATGCAACCCGCTTCAAGTGCTATAGATGATTACATGAATTGCAGTGATGTTGATGTCTCAAGCATTGACAACAATCACAATATAATGGCTTCAATGATCATGTCAGGTCAGTCACAGTTTGATGACTTATCTTCCTCCATCATCAATTCTCAAAACCTGTCACCTTTTGCAAACAATTTTCTGAATGGTCTCTGTTCATCTCCACAAAATGACATGTTGATGGATGCTGCTTCAAATAGTTTGCTGCTCTATTCTTCCATTACTTCAAGATGCGACTCGGCTTCCAGTTTGCTTTATTTGAACGGCGAAAAAAGATCTGCTACAAGCACTGTGCCTGATTCTTCATCTGGAAGCATTTGTACTAGCACGGCAGCAAGTTCTACTGATGTTGATGATGCATTATTGAAGTCAATCGAAGAAGCAGATGGTTTTTTTGACCACACTCACTCTCCTATTATTGATGTTCCGATAACTTCCTGGTGAATTATATGCTATTATGTTTTTGTAGATTTATCTAGAGCATTTTTTTAATTTAATAATTTCAAACTTGTCTGTTATAAACTAAATTAAACTAAGGAATGAGAACATCATGCATAAATATATGTTTTTGATTATGTTTAACTTTGTTTTTTTCTGTTTAAGTTCCATTTTGGGAAATTTGAATAGTGGTACATCCTGTAGTGCTCCTATCACATCCCCAGTTCTTTCATCTCCTGAAGATGGAGTCACACTTCACAGTCCAATGAATGATTGCATGAAATTTGAATCAAAATCTCTTAAGAAGCTGCCTGATCTTCCTCCTCCACCTAAAAAACCTCTTTCCCCATACATGAGATTCAGCAAAGGAGTTAGTAAATTTATTTTATTTTTCAATTTCTTTGTAGTTTATTTGACAGTTTTAATTTAACTGTTTTGTTATTTAAATAAAAAAGTTATTTCTGAATTTGAGATTTGTATTGGGTTAGGGATAATAATGGTCGTGACGGTTTTATTAAATATATTTAATTTATATTATTTAATTGTTTTATTTCTTTCTGGGTTTCTTAAAATTTTAAATATTTACCTCTATCTTGAAAGTAGAAAATTTATGATTTATTATAAAAAGATCTGGCAGAAAGTAAAAGCAGCAAATCCTGGCATGACAGTCTGTGAGGTCGGAGCAAATATTGGGCGAGTGTGGAGGGAGTTGAGTGATACTGACAAGCAGAGATTTAATGATGATTTCCTCAATGATAAGGTATGTTATTATTATTATTATTATTATTATTATTATAATCCTACTCGGATTACAGATTGCCTTTAGACGACAACGTAGTTCTGAGTGCGGAGAGTTTAATTAAAATGCGGTTTTCACTCTAATATGTTCAGATAGGCAAACAAAAAAATTGATAAAAAAAATTTTTTAAGTCAAAATTTTGAATTTTCAGCTTTTGAAAATTTTGCGCGATTTTACATTTTTCGAATAATAAGCCGAATTAAAAGCGTTAAAGACCTGAAATTTTCAGTAACCACTTAAAAAAACGTATTATTTACTATTATACTAAATAAATTTAATTATTTTTTGAGTTTCGTAAAAAAAGGCACTTAGACCACTATATTGAAGCATCTGACACAAAGCTCGAACATGAGTTCTCGATACACTCAAGTTTTATAATTTACTTTTCTCGAATATCTTTTCAACCGCTTGATAGTTTTTTACCAAATTTCATACATTAAAAATATAGCTACTATTTTAAAAAAAATGTGAATTTACAACCTTGTAGCTCAATGATTAATGCCAAAATAAAGATACTTCATAAACTGTTAGGTCTATATTAGCTTAGTTTCGTCGGTTTTTCACGAATAACGCCCAAACCGCTTGAAATATTTTATCCAAACTTTACATGTTAAAACCTTAACTAATTCATAAAAGAAGTCAAAAATTTGGGTTTTGAAGGTCAACGTTTACAGCCATGGTGAAGGTATTTAAGTAATGGTTAGCACTCGTGCAGTTTTTGGCTCGATTTTTTGACAATAACATTTTAACCAATTAATATTTTTCACCCAAATTTGAGGCAGTAATAGAAAGGGTAATTTAAGACAGTTATCTGTAACTGTAGTTTTATAGCTCATCCATTAACTGTTTAATTGATAAAAAGACTTTTATTCTGTACAGTGAATATCTTTTTTACCAATTGAAGATTTTTGACCATACTTGATATTCAAAAAATGATAATAATTTTTAATACGTTTCTCTAGATTATTAAGTTTTAACGTTGTAGCTAAAAGTTTAATGTTAAATTTAAGCTACAGTATATTTTTTAAAGTGTACGGTTTCAATGGAGTTTTCGGTACTTTGTTTTAAGTAAATAACTTTTAAACAAAAGCGATTTTTTTTAACCAAACTTCATAGGATGAAACTTTAGATAATTTTGGACAAGTATCTGAATTTATAATTTTGTAGCTCAACATTTAACAATATAGGGAATTAAATTGTTAACTAAGGTGATTTCATTGCTTTGCCTCAATAATTTTTAAACTAATTAAAAGTTAGTGACCAAATTTTATATTTTTTCAATCTAGTTTCTTATGAATGAGTATTTAAAGTTTGAACTTTGTAGTTGCACGACTAGTGCCAAATAAAAACCTTTTCATTTAAGGTATAATTAATAAATTTGACAAAAAAAAAGTTTTTTTTAGAGAGTTAAGCTATCCATCAAATTAAATTGTTTGTACTTAAAATAATAGATCAATTTTATCTATTTAAAGAGATATTAGAAGAAACTCCTGTAAAAAATGTTTTTGAAAATTTAAAAATTGTAACGTGCAAATGTCTCACATTTTAAGAATTATGATGGTTTCCAATAAAATTATGAAAATTAAAAATTAATTAAGATTTCAGAGATACACCCTCTGTCTATTTATTAACTTTTATTTTGAAGATATTATGTGTCTATATAACATATATAAAATTTATTTCATTAATCCATGACAAACTTGTAGAAAAACTCTCACGAAATTGACTGATATTTCGTTTCGGGGGTACTATAAAACGTATATTCTCTGGGTATTTTCAAAATTTGATAACAACAAAAGTAGCATTTTAAAGATAATATGGGCTTCTATATCATATATAAAATCCATACCATCAACCCATCACAAACGTTTACAAGACATTAACAAAACTGACTGATATTACTCTAATCAATTGATATTTATCTAATAGGTATCAGGCGTCTACGTCTCATATATGGTGAAGCGTTAAAACACAAATATCTCTGCTTATTATAGTGTCATTTTAACGATAATATGTTTATTTATTTATTTCTCCAACAGAAGGACCCGTAGGCCACTAACACCGTTCGGACAACATAAAGCGTACGTTCGAACAGAATTCAAAGCAAAAATATAAGAAGAATAGTAACTCAAACAAATACGCAAAATAAACATATAAGTCATTGGGTATTTAAATCAGCAAAAATATAAGAAGAATAGTAACTCAAACTAATACGCAAAATAAGCATTTAAGTCATTGGGTATTTAAATCTGACCATTAGGTGTTAGAAATTTTGAAAGGTCGGTTTCATTTATCAGACATCTGAAACGGCTGTAGGATGTTGAGTTGACCACATCGTGAGGCAGGGCATTCCAGGATTTTATTATTCGGTTGGAGAAGAAGAACTTGGTAGAATCGATCTTGTGCAGGCCAGACCTCAGTTTATAACAATGGCCTCTTGTGGCCTGGTAACCAGACGATTCAAAACTGGTGACCAAAAGTTGAGTCAATAAAACCATTTAGAATTTTGTAGCATAGACATAGGTCAGCAATGAGTCTGCGATGTTCCAAAGATTTGAGACCGAGGATGTTGAGGCGAGTTAGTAGACGTTAACAAATTCGATTGATATTTCTCTAATATCAGCCGTCTACGTCTCATGCATGGTGAAGCGTTAAAACTCAAATATCTCTACTTATTTTCAAAAGTGGATGACAAACATAGTGTCATTTTAAAAATTGTTTATCTATAACATATATAAAATTCATACAATCAACCCATTACAAAAAATTTAGCAAACATTGCCAAAATCGATTGATATTTCTCTAATATGATTATGTATAACATATACAAAATTCATACAATCAACCTGTTATGACCCGATAAACAATGACGTTAGTTATATTTCGAATATAGTTTATTTTTAACGATAAAAAACGATACAGCTATCAACCACGTGAGAGAAACTAAAAAGGAAGTTAACAGAAGGAACAAAGATATTAATATCCACAACCGTAGATATTAATATTAACTGTCAATTATAAAAATATACAATTAATGCCTCCATAACACCTCCCCCTCCTAAACAAGATAAGTTTTCTTGGAAGCATTCATTTCCAATCTTCGAGGAGGTCGACGTGTTCTTTTAGGCCTCAGCTTCGGTACCTGGTCGGTCGAGATGATTTGACGATTGTCCTCGTTAACTGAAACTTCAACCGAAATGGTACTGTTAGAAGAATCGGTCGTCTTCAGGGATGACTTGATTGGTGGGAGAAGAGGGATGTCGAAAACATCAGATATAACTACTAGAGCTTCTTCTGATACCCGTTTTCGCAACTGATTGCAGTGTCGCCGCATCACTCTTCTTCCAACTTCAACGTCAAAAACAGATTTTCCCAAACGTCGGACGATTCTACCGGGAGTCCATTCTGGCTGATTCGGATTGTCGTATGTCCGCACATAGACGGCATCTTGTTCTGTAAACTCTCTTTTATGAGAACCGGGTTTCTCGATTTTTTCCATCTTTTCAGCTTGATGATGGAATTTATTCAGTTGGAGGTCTGTCAAAGGAATTCGTAATTGTCTGCCTAGGAGTAGCTCTGCGGGTGTTTTCAGTTCTTCTGATGATGGTAGAGGTGTTGTCCTATACGTCAGCAAGAACTTTTACAGCACGTCAGCCGTCGCACCCTCCCCCTGCAATTTTCTAAGAGCCCGCTTAAACGTATCAACGAAACTTTCGGCTTGTCCGTTGCAGTGAGTCTGATATGGCGGTGACCTTACATGGTTGATGCCTTGACTTTGGCAGTACTCCTCAAACTCCTTTGAAGCAAATTGTGTTCCATTGTCCGACACTAAAATCTTTGGGTATCCATGCTGTGAAAAATTTTACCCAACTCTTTGATTGTAGCAGTTGTCGTCGATGTCCTCATTTGGACAATTTCAGGCCACTTGGAGAAGGCATCCACAACCACAAGGAACATCATTCCTTCCATTGGACCGGCATAATCTATATGGATCCTCTCCCATGCGCAATGTGGTGTCGGCCATGGTGACAATTCATTTTTGACAGTCATCTTTGCAGCCATCTGACAGGAGCTGCAAAACCTTACTCTGTCTTCAATATCCCTGTCGATACCTTGCCAATAAACATACCTCCGAGCGAGCATCTTCATCCTGGTTGCTCCTGGATGTCCTTCGTGCAGCATTTTTAGAACTTGATTCTTTAATATTGCTGGTATCACTGCACGAGATCCCATGAAGAGTACACCATTACAAACAGACATGTTTGTAGCATGGCTGTGGTAGGCGTGTCCTGTTCTGACGGCTTCCACAACCAACTTTAGCTCGGAGTCTTCTTCGGTCATCTTACGAATTTCCTCCTTAGTGACCATTTCTCACATTCATCGCACTGAATCATATATTCCTCCTCCTGTCCGTTATCGTAAAACGTTAGTCTGCAATGGCAATAAACGTCAATCCTTTCTTCAGTGGGCTCCGTGGTTTTTCTTCGGCATGATTTTGTCAGAGCTTTGAATTTGTTTATTTTAAAAGCCTCGCAAATTTTTAATCACAGAGTTGTTTTCTCGTAGGAGCACCTGGCTGGATTTTTTTCCAGCAGCAAGGGTAGCTGCAAATGCAATTGCAAAAGCTCCGTAATCGTTTGCACCGACTTGCTGCTGTACATTCTGGTGACGAACGATCAGCTTGTTTTTTATGATATGGTGACAATAAAAACTTAAGACACGCTTGTCTTTTTCTGCTAGCTGCCTGTTTAAGCTGTCGTATACATCGACCTCTTCGGGGCCACATAATCTGGGGAGAAAAATCATTAATTACATATAGAAATATTTATAAAGTTTAGAAAATTGTTGAAACCTGTTGCTTCTTGTAATCCAGTGATTACCTCCTTGATGCAAAATTTGAATAAATTTTTTCATAGGAGTTGGTCCATTTTTTAGCACACCTATGTCTGTTAGATATTCTACGTCGCTAAAACCATATAACTTTGGGTATTGTCTGCTCAGTATAAGGACTACTTCTCTCAGGACATGCAGATCAAAATTCAGGCCTCTGATCGCAGAGGCCATTGCTTTGTTTAATTGTTTGACTTCCTACTGCCAGAAAAGTTTGTGTCCATAATTCTGTTAAAGAAGATATAGAGTGAACATAAAAATGCTTTTTTATGGGTATCTGATTAATTTTTTTGACTGTGTGAGTGGGGTTGTCTTTAGGATGTTGTCTCTCTCTTCTTTGTACAGCTGCACGACGTCTTCAAAAGATGCTGTTGCATCACCATCAAGCGTTATTTGTTTGGTCTTTTCAGTAATCCAATTGTTGCGAACGCACTTCAGGAGATGAACTGTATCAAATAAGAGGAACCAGGTACGCTCTTCATTCAGTGGATGCTTGGCTATGGCAGTTGTCTCTGATTGTCTTTCGAACAGATTGCAAAACTGTTGATTGACCTTGTGGTTGTCTGTTATGGACCCTAAAACCTGACCAACTGCTTTCTCTACACGAGCTGCTGCCTCTATCACAATGCCATACTGGTATTTCGCTGTCAGCTTGTGCACGGGTGTCACAGAAATCATGACGCTAGGTCCCCTGTGTAGCGCCTTCATCATTACACAGAGCATGGACGTTGCTTTGCTGTTCTCATCATTTTTTGCCATGCCACTCAAAACACCACCAGCAAAAGCAACAGTCGGCCTAATTTTCACTTCGTCGACCAGCAAGAAAACATTCTTTTGCTGGTCGATTTTAACTTTTTCAAACGTTCCTTTCAACACGGAGTCAGTGTCAACTGATGAAACAACAGATTGCAGCTTACGCTTACTGGGCGGCACAAGATACTCTCTTAGCAGTTCATAGTTGCAGTGGGGGAATGACTCAATGGCAAAACAATAATCATTCACAGAGTACTGCTTCTCAATCAAAAGCTGCAGCTGATGTGTAAGAAATGACAGTTTCTGGGCATTCTTATTATCTCTACAGCACTCAGACAAATGAGAATGCAAAATATCTACAACTTTTCTGGTCACAGAATCACAGTGGGGTTCAAAGTTGACAGCTATATGAACTGCTTCAAGAAACTGACTGTTTGAATTCATGCCATTATTAGGATGCAGAATTTTCCCTAAGGGCACTCTTATTCCACTCTTAAATGCAATGAGAGTAACTACACAAGTGAGTGTCTTTTTGTTTTCCACAATGATGGAGAGTTCTGATTCGCTGAAATCATCGTTCATGAAGACACACACAAGCCGATCATTTGTTCTATTGATGATGACATTCGTGTACTTTTTTCTCAATTCTGACTATGGCCTGAAACTTGAAAAGTCTTTTGATAGCATCCTTTTCCCTCCAGAAGGCTAGCTGTCTGTCCTCAGCATTCGTTGTACGAGGTGGGGGTTTTTTTCACAATCATTTTCACAATCTTTCAAAAATGAGGATGAAGGCAGAACCTGAAATATAATTATTTAAAAAATGCACTCTTATTTTGTAATGAAAAGAAATTTAATTCCTCACCTCTTCTGGACCTTCATTGTTTAATAAAGCAAAGTCTTCTTTCAGTTCATCAAACTCTTGAATTTGTTCAATGTGGAAAATTAAATCGGCACCGACATATTTTCTGTCAAACACCACTTGAATAGCCTTGAGAACACTGCAGAGGTCTGGCATGGAAGTAGTTGCTGCCATGCAACCGATTACGCGCATACCGGTAATCCAGTTACTTTCTAAACTAAATTGAAAAAAATCACTTTTAAACTCTAAATTCAATGCTGAAAAAAGTAATTTAACCTTATGTTTTTTGGCACACTTCTATAGCATTCTTCATAATATGGATCATGCAACGATGTACTATAGGAGTGTTCAGATCATCATCGGTTGCTTCTCCTGAAACAATCCTATAGTAGATTTGCAGAAGCACCTCGGGGCTAGCCCCACAGAAAACTTCACAGAGCACCCGAAGAATTACAATGGAACCATTACAACTTAGAAGTCTTGGCCTTGAATTTCTCTGCCAGCCATATTTGTCCGTGTATGACTGCTTGAAATGGTCAAGGAAATTTTTTATTGAGGCGGTGTGGTGGCTGTTTGTTACAAATGTAGCAACAGGAAAAGGTGAACAAGTTTTGATTGGATTGTGCACAACCAACTCGTAGATGTAAAATGGAGTTTTTCTTCTTTTTATTATTCTGCCAGTAGCATCTAGATAAATTATATCCTGACGGCGAAGCTCGTGAAAAAGTCACAAACTCGATTGCGACCACAACATGACACCAGGTGGGGAAGCTAAGATTACTTGAATACAAGCGAAATTATCAGTTTTAATTTGTTTGTTTTTCATGATAATTAAGCTCTCCATCTCTAGATCATGTTCTCTTTTTGACTTGATTAATTCGCTGCTTATTTTTGTAAAACGGTCGTGGGTGGAGCGTTGTCTCTTTCCAGATTCGTAGGTTCCTTCGGAGATATTATTCATGTCGTACAGATGTTGTTCTCGTGGAAGAATGTTCATTATTTTTTTCCCAAGCGTACCCTCGCATCACCACGAACAATTTCGTGACAGATATCTCCCCCCGAAAATACAACACATCCCCGAAGAGTATCTTCATCTAAAATTTGCAAAGAAAAATTAACTGGACAGTGGCAAAAACCTGCAATGGCCTCTACAGTTAAATAGCACACCTGAACGATTGGAATTTTTAACTTTGACAGTGTGCCACTTCGCAGCAAAAACTTAGGTTTTTTAATATAAGCCCTAAAGATATCGAATCAATTGGATTTAAAATATTTGCCTACTTGGCTGTCTCTTAACGCCTTCCACTCTCCACGATCCAGGAAAATCTAAATGAACCAGCTATTTATTTACTATATCTCGCGAAGTTGTTCAAGAGTATGCGCTTTTTTATTTACAATGTAGTATTTAAAAAGGGTTTTTATAATGTTGCCATGTTCATACTCCCACCGTACCCTCTGGCTGGAGAGTTTGTCTGCAGGCTGGTCTGGAGGGATATCAGATGAAGCAGCTAAAGTTTCATGGAAGGGTTCACCAGTTATTGTGCTAGTTGATTCAGATGTTTTGTTATAAGCATATCTGACCTCCCCCAAGAACAAATTGGCAGCCCCCTTTTTGGACTGAACAGAGTAGTGAATTTCAGCAGTTTTGCTTGAGTGCTGCATGTGTTTGGCTGCCATGTATTGGCTGTTGGGATTGTTTGCAGCAATTTCAGAGGCCATGAATCTTCTTATCGTATTACAAGAAACATCATGAAGAAAACTGAGGGAGTTATAGCATATGTGATGAATATGTATGTTGTGTCCATGTTAATATTTTTTAAATGCTTGTTTCTTACTTTTAAATAGTAATTGAATAAGTTAAAAAGTTGGGGTTCAAAAATTATGGTTGTGAATGTAGAAACACAAGCAATTCAACAGAACTTGATGATAGTTGATTACAACGTTTCTCTGTTATACGTCCAGCTGTGCTGAAAACTCGCTCACTACTGGCTGGAATGCTCAGTATGCAAGCAGCTAGCTACCCATGCAAGAACAGGAAACTGTTTTGTAATGTCGGTACTGCACCAGAACTTTCCTATATCGAACATCGTTTCTCCTTCCACGACAGTGTTGTAGGAGTTGGTCTCTTCATCAGACAATGCTTTCGAGCAGTATTTGTGAACTTCATCCTCCTCCTCCTCCTCATTTGCACTAGTACTGTTGTCATCCTTCCAACTTTGTCTAACTTCTAATACAAGTGAATGGATTCGTAATTTCGTACTGTATTGTAGTTTTAGGAAAAATTTCTTCTATTTTATCCAATTATTTTTCAAATTTTGGCCTATTGATCTGCACAATCCGCGTCCGCTAGTTTCAATTTTCTCGAATCCTCGTCCTCAAAAAAGCCTGCGGATTATCGTCCGCCAGTGGATGCATCCACACATCTCTGGTGTATGGCCATGCTTGAACGCAGCAGCAGCAGCAGCGGACATTGAATTAAAATGTACTTACAGTCCTTCTCAGTTGCAGGTGTCGACTGATTTGTGGCTGTTGACTCGACGAATGAATATGCTCGGGCCATGGCTGCCGTCACACTACGATAGATGTTGTTGTAATTTGTCTCCGTTTCGAAGCCATTCTTCTTGAATCTAGGATCCAAGAATGTCGCCTTGGCCAGCACTTCGTTGCTCTTGACGGTTCCAAACTTCTTCTTCATGCCGTCGATCAGCCGTTTGCTGAGGTCTTATGCCAACTTTGCTTGCAGCATTGCATGGATCTTGCTGCTGGCTGACTGATGGCCGTGAGTGAGGACTATAACCTTAGACAAAGTTACATTCTGCTCAGCACTCATTTCCGACGTAACGGCTTCATACGGTCTTAAAACAAGACACACTTCCTTCAGAGCAGCCCATTCTTCAGCAGAAAGTGCCACGACTGGCGCATGCAGAACCGCAATTGCAGCATTTACCGGTTCTTGAATTTCGCACATACGTTTGCACATATAATACGTCGAGTTCCATCTCGTCACCACGTCATTTATTAGCTTCAAAATGACACCGTTTGGGTTCATCTGCTCCTGTAGGGCACGGATTTTATCTGCAGCCAGCGTACTTCTGCGGAAATGTTCGACAATCGCTTTAACCGTAACCCTTTCCACTCGATTAAAATTTGGGTATCGTTCACCCCAGATCGTAATATATTTTACAGTTTATACCCGAAAACACATATAAATCAGATTAACAATAAAAAAAACAAACATGACAAATGTACCCTTTAATATACTCAACCAAATTAATTTTATTTATATTTGGACATAGTGTGATATTTTTTAAAGCATTCTCCAGGGTGCAAACCAGGATGTCGGGAGCAAGTTTCACAGTAATAAACAGTCTTGCGCCTGCCCCCTGGAGTCTTTCTGTCACTGCAGACACTGCAATCCTTCGTTTTCTTATTGTCGAATGAGGCAATGAAGTGTTTCAGATTGTTGAGTCGCTCTTCTGCATCGGTTGTCGACGGACGACCACGATGGCGTGTAGATCGAGTTGCTCGTTGTTCAAGAACCAGGTGAAGTATGACAGCTTTGCGATAGTCAATATGATCCATTCGATTGTCCGGGTGTGTTTGGTTGAAAATAATAAAACTGTTTACAACTGCAACTTCCAACAACCAGAAAAATGTCTTCTTCCACCATTTCAACGATTTTCTTGTGAAGGAATAACTACTGCAATAATGATCAAACCGGTCCACAGCACCCATATGTTTTGTGTATTCGACAATTACAGTAGGTTTGATGACATCTTCCACCTGCTTATTTCTGTTTATTCTCTGCAAAGTCTCTGTAGCTGCATTGTAATATGTGCTAAGAATGAATATTAATCGCTTGTCTTGCCATGCTAGCATCAATTCGTTATCGTTGTAGTTCCAAGCACGAACTTCAAACTTCTTCATCTTGAGTGTCTGTTTCACATCGTGTGGCAAACCTTGTCGATTGCGCATCACTGTACCGGTTGAGTGTATATTTGCTTTCAGTAACTCTTGTGACAAACAATGACCAGTGTAATAGCGGTCAGTGAACAAGTGATACCCGTCACCATTGGCTATTTGCTTCAGTTCAGAACACAGGATGGGGTTAACAGACGCACCGGAACTGAAAGCAATGGCTGAGGCTGAAGGTGACGTCACTGTTACAGTTGACTCAGTCGCAACCACTTCAATGTCTTGCTATACGCTGGCAGCAGTAGGCCTAACTTCAGCGGTTTTACGACGAGCTGGGGCTACGTCTTCGACTTGTGACGGATGTTTCACACGCATGTGCTTACCTAGATTAGATGTTGAACCGCCACGATAAAAAATTGTAGTGCCACAAAGGTTGCATTTTGCTTGATACTCCAATTCGGCCTTGAAATGCAGCCACACATTACTCCGCTTTTTCGCCAGTGGTGACTTCAATATGGTAGGCTGGTCAGCCATACCACTGGAAAGTATTGTGGTCTCTGAAGCAAGGTGGACTACCTAAAAATGTTTCACTTTAAAATAGGTTTCAAAACACATATAATGCCTGAACAATATGTCATTTCGTTATGAGTTCACGATTTTTGTTCGAATTAGGGGAGAGTTGCCTGAGATGAAACGATTTTCAGACTTACTCAGTTGGTGGGCTTATTTCTGTTAATTAACGAAATTTTTTGCATCAGCCTTGTAGTTTAGTATCTTAGCTGTATTATCTAGCCATTAAGATTTGTATATCTCAAACAGTAAAGCCAATAGTCGGTTCAACTCAGGGCAGGGCATTAGCCATTCTGCAATGTTTCACACTTTTGCTTTCATTTTGTTTCAAAATCTGTAAACTGTATAGAACAATAAACAAAAGGTGTCTTTGCTAGTAGTGGAAGTGTCATCATTTGTTTTGCATTGACTTTGTCCTGAAATCATAATCTCAGCAATTAAAAACCCTCAGTTCAGCTAAAAGCACTTAGTTCAGTGCTATCACCTGTTCAGCCCGTTGCCCAGCACTCTTACTACTTCGGCTTCTTCATCGAAGGTGAAGATCACTCTGTCCTAGTCATTGTGCTCTCCAGTGATATCATCTGGCAGGTATTCTCCCATCATGCCTTCTCCCGTCTCAGCTTCGAACATCAACACACGGTCTGTGAAATGTTAAAAAGCGGGTAAAACCGTATAAGTCACTCACATAAATGTAAACAACTTTTTGCCAGGTTGATTGACAGGTCTTGTGCAGTAAATAAGCCAATCAGCCATTCCTATGCATATTTAATTTATATAATTATTCACGCTGTGGAAGCAGAAAAAATTAAATGCAGATTTTGTATAATAAAAATTATTTCATTTCAGATAAAACACAGCAGGTTAATAAAATTTGTTTTATTTCAACAGTTATTTAAGTTATACGGAATAATATGTCTGTATGTCTAATGCCTTCTGGAAACACACTTCTCTTTTCCTTTCATCGAGGTAAGAGGTAACATGAATGTCAGAGGTTCCCCGCATCCTTTTCAATTTTTCTTCAAAATTTCGCCACAGATTCTCTACTTGCTGGGTGTGTACCCCATTATTGCCAACAAACGTAACTGAGTTGTTCACTGTGGCATGAGCTAGTCCTGTGCTTGCTGTTAAGCACCGATAAGCCCTCCACTGGTCGCTCAAGACCGTAGTACCTGTAAACTTAATAAAATAATGTTATATAATTCAAGTACTCAATGTTGATATAATCCGATTACTTTACTACCTGGCAAAACATGCTGAATAATTGGTAGCAGCATCGCGGCATTTCTTTGCTGGACACCGACCATGAAAGCCTGATCAGTGTCTTGGTCGATCCCACCAAAACCCACCTCTGTCTTGTGGGTCCAGCACGGTAGTTTCTGGTCCTAATTAAAGCAAAATGTGAATGTTAAAGTGTTTAACACTGAATTTAGAAACCATCTGCAATTTTATGTACCTTTTTGGTGCAGAAACTAAACTTTCATCAATTTGTACGACGCACCCAGGCCCTCCTATTATGATAGGGTTGTCTCTGACCCAATATGTGCAAAGGTCCCGTAGCACGTTGAACAAGTTAGGCAAAGTGTGCTCACTACCCAGTCCAAGAAACTGTTCTATCGAGTAAAATGACCAGTAGAAAACTAACTGTACATGCAGATATCTATAATTGTACAACTTAATTTTCAACATAACTAAAATAAAATCTTAAATTAACTTAACATAATACATTTCTTCATTGGAATGTGACTTCAAAAAAAAAACTACCTTCCCTCAGGGATTTACTAGCACAACAAGCCCTGTCTTTACACAGCCAAAAACTACCATCATTGATATCTTTCTTAGGGGATAGTCTCATCAGACTAGGACAACAATGGTAGTTCCTAGTGCTTGCTATAATTCTGTGCGCCATAGCTCATGTGATTGCGTCTTCATTTTTCAGCATATTAGCATACATCTCGAAAGATGAGATCTCTGAAACGTCAGGATAAACGACACCAGCAGCCATAGCAAGAACGAGAAAAAATACCAAGAAGCGAAAAAATGCAACACAAACGCTCATTGTGCTAAATCTGGCATTGGTCAATTAACAATAAAGGTTAATTGTGTAGGTACGACAAGGAAGCAAAAGTGATTCATTTGTCACTGCTAACAATGTTATTAGCACTTATCGCTCTTAGTTTTAACGATTGGCACACCCTGTAATCGGAATGTGTAATTAATTATGAATTGAAAGTCGCAAAACTATTTCATGAACCTTTTGGCACCTTGGAGTCATTTTTACACCTTCGACATATCACCACGTCACGTTCGCTGACTTTCCGAGTACTGCTCTGCCTATGAAATCATCTGTTGTAGATCTTTCCTATCTCGATTAACTCTTGACTTTGCCATTTCCACATGTTGTTAACTTGTTGAATTGTAAAGAACTATCAAATTTATCATAGCCTTATGCACACTAGCACATCGTTGCATGGTATAAAATCAAGTAAGGTAAACTGATTCAGTAACTCTTCAACCTCACGTCAGACCTCTATCAGTTTTCAGGGCATGCATGAGGATTTGTTCTATGGCAAAGTCTGTTCAAATACCTGTCTGTCAGGCTGGACCGTGCGTAGGAGCTGACGTGGAAGTTGAGCACTCCATCAATAAATGTCAACAAAATACGGGGATTTCGGTACTTCTTCAACACCCCACCTTATTTTGAGTGTATGCCTGCCGTTCTCTTTCGTCTCAAATTTCCCAGTGAACATCAGCTCCTGTTCGCCTCGACCCTCTTTATATGATAACTTCGGAACAGGACCTCTGGATGGCCCAAAGATCTCGAGCCCGAGACATGCCAGTCCTGCATTTCTACAATCCACTTTGAAAGTTCCTTTTTTTCATAATGACGTGCTGTAAGGAACCGAGGTCACAATTGCTTTTGAAGCATCGACAATGTCTCTTTTTTCTTTGGTTTGAACCACCATAACTGACCCATTTGACAGTAGTTGAACAAGTTTTATCGAACCTGCTGATACATCCACATTAAATGGGGATCCAATTATATGAGCCCCACAAAAATGTATATGTAATTCAAATTGTCCACACATGGCTGGAGTATTAGAAACTTTATACCCACTGTCATTTTCTGCTACCAGGAACACAACCGAACAGTTCGTCCCATTGTCTGTCAGATCTACAAACAGATTTTAAGTAGAGCTGTGAATTGATTAAAATTTGTAATTGAATACTTGTATGTGATTAATCCATTGATCGCAAAAATTAATCATGATTAATTGCATAAATGTGCGATATGTTCAATTTTTCGAAAAAAATTTCACGGGCTGAGCTTTCCTGCTATTCGTTAAGGTCTCTTTGGCTCTGAAAAGAACCATTTCTTGACTGTTTTGGGAGTTAATATGGATAATTTTCAGAAAGTGTAGCGAGGAAGTTAGCTAAAAGGTCTTCCTTGCGGTAGTAGTTGCAGTATGAGAATTTGTCCGGATAACTTGTGATAAGTTCTCTGCTAGTGCCGAATTGTCTTTTCAACTTCCTTTTGGCCCTCATCCTCATATTCTCAACGTTTTTGGTGTGCACAGTTTCATCATTCGGGTCCATGAAATTGTTTTGATGGACAATAACCGAATGATCATATATCCTCTGTCGAATGCGAGATATATTTCCATAGGCAGTCCATCCATCAGACATGATGTGGGTGTCAGGGAGGATGTGCCGTTGAATGAGCTCTTCCAATGTAATAGCTCTCCTATCCGGGACTTCTACCAGAAAGCATTTTCCACTCAATCGCTCTATCCTTCCAAAAACCGAGTGACCCTCATGCCACTGGCCTCGGTGGAACTTTTTATGGAAATACTTACTCTCGTCGATTTCAACAATAACTGGTTCACCGTTATTATCGAAACCACCTAATTCTACCAGATGGTGTACCAGCCAAGCTGTGCGCTCTTCATGCATGAAAATAATGAGAACACCTTTGCCATAATGACAGGCAATGTAGGTCACATATTACTTGACAATGTTTGATTATGTTGAACCTTTAAGCCAGTGCACACGATGTAGTAGGGATTCTGTTTGATTTAATATGCTAAATGTATTAACTACTGTCAATATTATTTATGAATTTAATTGTGTGTTACAATGTGACGATTGACTCATATTTGGTGTTTCCTTGTTGATATAGAACTATTTATTAAATGAACAGATACATGCTCATAAATCACGTGTGGTACCGAAACAAGTTTTCACCCATTTCTGACAGCTTGGTGTTTTAATTTTTGATTAAACAAAAGGCTAAAAAAGTTGTCTAATTTTCCATTTCATCTTATTAATTTCATCTCCACGGCCAAACAATATAATTATTCTAACCTGTGTTTTTCTAATCGAATCTATTGCAATCTCATTAAGCACTTTGCAAAGTTCTATTTTTGAAGTCAATATTTATGCACACCTTTGCAACTTTGGTGTGAATAACTTTACGGCATTGAATTGTTGTTGTACTATTTTGACTACCAACTACCAACCAACATCGATCAAGTTGTATGAAATTTTCTAAGGACTTTGATTGAGCCAAGCTTTCATCTTGTCCTACACTATAAACACAAAGTCATCTTCTAGCGGTAACCCATGCAGGGCTTTATCAATCGCTTGCCAAACAAAACTTGGAGAAGAGATTATTTAAAAGTTTATTAAACTTAAAACATGCTAAAAATGTTAGGTAGATATAGATTAGAGAAGGAGACAACGCGGAAAATTGCGCAGAACTTTCCCTCTTGCAAAAAACCAGCCGAACTGCCACACTGACTGCGCTCGCGTGCAGCCTTATATAACAAAATACTATCACGTGATCACAATCCGCCTAACTGATTCGCCGACTAAAAATCAATACCAATTAATATCAAGTAGGCTGATGTAATCACACAATTATCTCACTAAATCTCGATCGCTAACGTGTCAAATTTTAATAGACCATAAATATATTTATATAATCTTGAGTCCATGAGATTTGTATCAAGAAATATTCAGTAAAAATCGTTGCAAGAGTATACAACATAAACTAGACGACTGGCCTAAAATAACGCTACATACATCATTGAATGGAATAATTAAAGTGTTTTCATAATAAGTTTGACGCTGCCCATCAAATAAAAGAACGTGAGGATGGCCATCTTACTACAGAAAACGGTTCTAAAAAGCTCTACGTCATTGAATAGAATATAATACACTCAAACATAAATGTAAACATCGCAAACAAAAAAGAAATGCTTGTCAGCTTCTGATCTTTTTCCATCTTCCTTCGTTATGCTTGCCCTTCAAAGGCCTTACATAACATTTGTCAAAGATTCAGCATCTGCAAAGAACTATCGCGTCCTCTCTTGTATTTGAACATTAGGTCATATTCCTGTCAAGCCAATGCCCACCTATTAAGCTTTGCACTCTTAGGGGCAGCTTCAGTAAGTAGATTGTGGTCCGAGAAAACAACAACTCTCGAAAAAAGAATCCACTGTCGGAATTTATTGAGTGCCCAAACTACCGCGAAAGCTTCGCGCTCAATCGTTGACCACCTAACCTGTGTTGATGTAAGCTTCTTTCTTGCAAAAGCTATTGGAATTTCATGATTATTTGTATCCCATTGGAAGAGACAACAACCGACTGCCATCGAACTAGCATCTGTAGATAAACCAAACGGTTGGGTATAATTGATTGTATTAAGGTTAGTAGAATTAGATAAATCTACGATAAGTTTATCTAAAGCTAATTGATGTCTCTCTTTTCAATCAATTTTAGTTGGCATATTGTTTTGGTTAACTCTGTAAGAGCATAAGCGGTTTCAGCTAAATGCGGAATGTAATTTCTAAAACAGCTAAAGAAACCAATCAATCGTTTTACTTCCCTCTTATTTGTCGGGGATTTAATGTCTTTAACAGTACAAATCTTAATAGGATCAGGGGCTATATGACCTGAGCCGATAACATGACCAACCGCTACCTCGTTAACATGTACCGTTTAAACCACTGTAACCTCATCGTCGTTGGCAAAATCCGACAACCACGACAATAATATTTCCTCCTCTGTTATTTTAGCAGGTAAAGAATTTATTAAATCAGCATTCTCCTGAAGAACCACAACCTCATACAAAGTCTCTGCTTCAAGTCTTTCATTAACCCCAGGATGAATAATGATGGCCTCACTCAACATAGGTACAACCGAAAAAAAGACTTTAAATTTAGGAGCAATGTTTACAGTCTCATGTGTTTTCTGCACTGGTTGTAACAGCAGCTCAACACACTCAACTATTTTGTGTGAACCAACTCCATCTTTGTAGTTGGACGAACTCCTAACGTGTCCACTAAGTCTTTCCTAATGCAATTAGCTTCTGCTCCGCTATCAATTAAAGCTAACTGGGTTGTTGATTGATTAATCATCACCTCTCTAAAGGGTCGTTTATAAAATCGTTCAGTTTCGGTTATAGGAGACTCATTCAAACCTATTTTAAGAGTTAATTTTAATATTTTTCTGGTTTGGACAATCCCTAGCAATGTGACCTATCTTTTGACAACTATAACAAAGGGATGTTTCTTTATTACTATCCTTATTATAATTCCTAGTCGTCATTGGTTGACTACTAAAACGCTGTTGATATGGTATAGGGTGGTTAGCCCTTGGTTTATAATTAGTGTTACGACTAATATTTGGTCTACTATGAGGTGTATTCCCCCTCACGTCGTTAGATCTTGGACAAGCATACTGAATGATATGACATTCATTATCACGTACTGCCATATAATTGTCGGCTGCCTCTGCAAATTTTAATAGACCATAAATATATATATATATATGAGATTTTTATCAAGAAATATTCCGTAAAAATGTCGCTACAATAAGATACGTGCGCCAATTAATAAATGCGGGATTTACGTGTGCCCTGATTGGCTTCAACAAAAACACACCACCACCGATAAACAAAAGATACTAAATCAGGTACTTTTAACAGTATCACTAAAGATGCAAACCAATATTATCTACTATAGAAATAAAATAGATATAATTAATATTCAGCACAAAAAAAGGGGGGTCCAGCACTGACACATGTATCACAAAATGGTAAAAGATTTTTAGCAATGCAGGCATCAGAGGATGCTAGAAGTCTTTCATAACATTGGCATAGTGAACAGCTTGCGCATCGTTAGTTGATTTTATCAAAGGAAGAATCGGTAGACGGAATAACCTAGGCTCTTGTTATACTTGTCACTTGGATGATCATTCACTAAGGAAGAGTTGGGGACAACAGTGGATGACGAACCCTGTGGCACGCCCTCACTGTGGCGTTGCAGGTGGTATGTATTGTTGAACAGTTTACGAGTCCGTCCAAAATGGTCATCTTGAATGTTTAATATAGGTCTATCACGGGCAATGTAGAGCGCCTAAGCAATTTTTAATTACATATATGTAATAAACAAATGTCTTTAGGTTCTCAATGTCTTTATCAGAAGCTGGTATGAAATCATGGTCATCATAGTAATCTTTGAACAGCACATTTTTGTCTTCAGTTTTATTTATTTATTTTTTTATTTATTACAACTCGAACATAGGGACCCAACGGGCCACTGAAACTGTTAGGACAGAATACAGTTAAGTGAAACTTTATCGTTTGGTTCATATGATAAATATTTAGAAGAACCATTGGGGATAAAATCTTCTGTGAACCAATGCTCAATTTTTTTCAACTTGTTCTTCTCTGAAAAGGTTGTCAGACAACTTTTAGACCAGCAGAGAAAATACCTTCCATCAGCAGGGCCGTCTTTAACCTATTGGAGGCCCTGGGCATATTAGGATAATGGGGCACCTATGACTTTGACACAACACTATTTTGTTAGAATAGACAAAGAAAGTAGATAAACAAGGTTAAATATTTATTTGTAATAACTATCGCATGAACGAATAGATAAATGTAATATAGTCCACAAAAGTAACTGTTTTAGCATTTACAGGTTAGTGCTTAAAAGTCTATGTTATTTGAAGAGGAATCCTTTTAGATTTCAGATGGGCAAAATCGTTAATCACTTCTTCAAAATTTATGCTTTTTAGCACATCAGATTCTATGGACATCAACGGCAAACTGGTTAATCTCTCTTGAAGCATTGTACTTCTCAATTCATTTTTAATTCCTTTTTTAATTTGGAGAAGGAGCGTTCCCCACTGCGTTAGTTACCATTATGCTTAAAAAGATTCTCAATGCAATTTCTACATTTGGAAATATGTCTTCAATTTTTTTTTCTTTCAAATATACAATCCTTATTTTCCCTGTCAACAATTTTCAAGTATTCTGTTAAATGCAAAAATTATCGTTTGGTGATTTGACAGGAACTAGGGACTTTGTATTTGATATGAGGGTGCCCCTATCGATCGCGGGTCCTTGGGCACTTGCCCAAAGTGTCCACTGGGAAAGAAGTATCAGTCATATGCCGTTTCGAATGTAAGAATACCTAGTTGTTATAAATGTTCTTTGGAAAATCTGAAAATCAAACAGCCTTTAGTTAAATCAGGTCAAAACATAAATATGCACTGAGCAGTCCTGTAGTTTTTAAATGGGGAAAGAGGAGGCAGCAGTAGCACTGAAACAATTTTGTCAAAAAATGTGAAAGAACAAAATACTGTTGCATGGATAACTCCGACTAGCTCAATATGAATGAGAAAATATACCTTATACCTGCATGTGCATATGAGGCGCTGGTGGACTAGCGATAAAAATAGTTTGCCCCCGATCATTAGGTTGGTGGTTCAAATCTTACTGGAGTCACCAGCATAACTCCCTTAAGCAAGGAGTTCACTTGCATTTGCTAAAAGTCAGTGGCCTTGAAGAAATTGCAGTCGGACAATTTCTATAATAAGAAAAACAAAAACAAAAAAATCCTCAAAAAAGTTTAGGACACACCACCTCTAGGAAATAAAAGTTGCATGGCCTTCGCAATACTATGTATACTGTCCAATTACTTTTTAAAACTACACAAACCTGGTCTTTTAAAACTCTCATAGATGCCTCTGCATAATTGTTTGTGTTGTTTCCACGTGTCAGTGATTGTTGTCTATATGCTTGACACCACTTGGATTTCTTCTTTGCAAATAACTCCATTATATGGTCCCTGAAGTTAGGGTACTAGCTCACAGTAGCAGACACCAGAAATAGCTCGTACCTACGATGTAACAACAAATAATTAATATGATCTTTTAGACATACAATGTGCATTAAAAGAATTTGTAGCTTAAAAACAATAATAAATTAATATTAAAAATTCAAATTATTTTAAATCTCTTCCAACATTGGGTAATAATTATTAGGTGTTTAGTACATAATTTGTGAGGGTCATGTATCCCTTTAATAAGCAACAAATAACTTACTGAAACAGCAGGTCCACCTCAGTTTGAGCGTACATTAACTTTTTTAAAAATGCAAATATTTCTGGTCGATCCTGCTTCTGGATGCTAGATATTTTGGTTTTCACACCTGGTAATAATTACTTTCCCTTCTCGAGTTATTTCAATTTGAATCATGACTCAAATTTCACTCTCAGGCCAATGTGTCAATGACATGACATCCTCTTGTATTTTCTAAGGTGTAGTATCTCTTAAATTTTGTCTGGTAGTTAATTACCTCCAGCTTTGCTATGAGTCATAAACAGGAATATGCGTAACCCGTCTCTGTCTAAACCTCCAGAACTGTCAAGAAATACTAACTCTCCAGCCTCTTGGATATGCTCATGAACTCGCTTCATAAATAGTGATACGATAGCTACTTGGCTACTGTTTTCATAATCATTTCGAACAATGCAGAGTTCACCAATTTCTCGATTTGTTGCATCCACAAAATCCTGTAATTTTAAATTATTGGCTGGATCACCATATTGCTTTCTGAATAGCTGTTGAAATATATAATAACAATGTTGATAGTCTGGGCAGATGGCCCTATCAGCCAAAACAAACTCCAACTTTTCATCATCTTGCAAATTCTCTTCGATATCCATGATTATACAATTTAGAGCAGAGCTTGGGCTGTGCCCATGTTGAAACAAGTTAATTAATTTTTTGTCAACTTCAGGGTCAACACTGTGGTGTCTCAAAACATCTGCTGCAATTATGGGATGATTATGTTCCCATGTCAAAGAAATTTCGGGTACAGGCCAAGTCGTCGCGAAAGCCATTTCGTCGCCGTGAGCATTTTCGTCGTGACGAAAACGCCAACTCTGCGACGAATCGGCCCGGAGCGCGACGAAATCGCCTACTTTCGCGGCCAATAGCCTCATGGTCGTGAGGGGTAAAATCCCGTTGCTCAGAAGCAACTAGAGCTACCCCACTACACGAAGCCACCCGCCTGGCGAATGCAGTTAGAGACCAGCATTAAGCAACACCACCCGGATACATGTATACAGACAGGCAGATCTACTGTCTATACAACGACTTCTTGTTGTCTCTGTGTTATACTTATACAGAACCGTGATATCAGTCTGCGGTGTGATATTGTATTGAAGTCGTTCCGCTGTAGTCGCTAGGGGAGATTTTTATTGATAGTTACCTGCCGCTATAACTTGAAAAGTAACAAATTATAGATACAACGGCTTAGTCGATCCGTTTTACAAGATATCACACGGTGTCGAGTTGAGCTATATTAGACTGCTATATTACAGAATGTTTTGAACAAATAAATAATAACGTGGTTTGTTTAAAACTCAGATGCTCAAAATTTTTCCTAAACGTTGGGTGGGAATGCTTCAAAGTCAACAGAACTTAATTAACATGAACAATTAAAACGTCAATTTTATTTATTTATTTTATTGCTATACTTTAATAAATCAGTTAATTGTTTATGCAATTGAGGAGAATTAATATTTTTTTATTAAAATTGTTCCACAATTTAGTAAGCTCTCTTTCAAATTCTACAGTATCTTTTCGTTTAACTCTTTGAGTTTGATTCAGGCTTACAAACTGTTCTTGGATCATTATCATCCGTGCTTCTTTTTCAAGCACGGAGCAAAGAGCGTAGAGGTTGGTGTTGTGGTTTGCCAGTTGTTTGAGACCATTGTTCCACCCTTCAAGATCGTTGTTGGTTCTAATTTTCACTTGAAAAGAGCACCAGGTAGAAATGGGATAGAACCCAGCCAGCCACGTATTGTGAAAATATTTCATAAACAGCTAAGAAAATGAAATTTCTTGAGTTAAAATCACCAGCAATGAAAATTTATAATATTTATTAGTACTTACTTTAACTTTTGAACAAACCACGCTATTATTTATTTGCTCAAATACGATCGGTATTTGATCGACGGGCATGTAGGCCAAAGCCATGATTTGTTTCCCAAGATCATATGCTGCCTGTTTTGCCTCATATTGAGATTTCAATCCGTATTTCTGTTTATAGAAATAAAATTATTTTGACGTTCAGCCAATATAGATCAAATAAATCACTTTTAACTTCGTAAAACCTACACTTAAATGACGAATAATTGCTTGATTGAAATGAAACAAGCAGCCGTTTATACAAACAGCGGGAAACACCGCTTTTGCTCCCTTCCAAATTGCTATTTCATAGTCAACTGAAATAGGAAATCCAGTTAAAATAAGTTTAAAACATCAAATTAATAAATCGAAATGTACCTGTTAAGCTATCAATTTGAAAACTTCTCTCATCTCTCAACACTCGCAAAACTGCTTCGTAATCTGTTGCTCTTTTCTTCGACATGATAGCAAATGCAACAGGGACCAGTTTTAACGATTCATTTTCCCCAATGAATGTATGTATGGTCAAAAGCTGGTAAAAAGGTCGCTGCACCACCTTTAAAATAATTTTATTTTATTTTATATGTGTCTGACTGTTATTCACATTTAAAATATACCTCAAAAGTTGCATCCATATTGAAATTCCTAGAGTTTCTTCCGATCTCTAATTGTTTTTCTGTTGCCAGAAGTAGATGGCGCTCCCCTTTGATTTTTATATCTTTTATCAGGAAATTAGCGGGCAAATGCTGGATAAGTATTTCGGCTTCCAGACTTGCCGGCTGAGATGGTCTGCTTTGTTGCCGATGCTTGTTAACTAGTCTAGAAGCAGATTTGTTGAATAAGAAAGAAAAGTCGATAAAAAAAATAGTTTCACGTTTATGTACCTCTTTAGCGTGGAGAACTTTGGAAGAATTGAAGCATCGGCATTGTGTTCCAACAAGGAATCCATAACAATTTGTTTCGATCCAATGTGTGGGATTGATTTGGTAGGCAAGTATGGGACTGTGTGCAATTGTAATTGAAACCGGTTTGAACAACTCTTCCTCTGCATGCAGGCCAAGTCGTCACGAAAGCCATTTCGTCGCCGTGAGCATTTTCGTCGAAATCGCCTACTTTCGCGGCCAATAGCCTCATGATCGTGAGGGGTAAAATCCCGTTGCTCAGAAGCAACTAGAGCTACCCCACCACACGAAGCCACCCGCCTGGCGAATGCGGTTAGAGACCAGCATTAAGCAACACCACCCGGATACATGTATCACAGACAGGCAGATCTACTGTCTATACAACGACTTCTTGTTGTCTCTGTGTTATACTTATACAGAACCGTTTTTTTAAGATAATTCTCAGTATGAAAAAGCTCATTTTGAGGATATTAATGCCAGATGCCAACGTCATGCTCTATAAACTTCCTATCCGCAATTAGTTGAAATTTGGACTTCTAGATATATATTTCTTGGGTAAAAAGCTGGTTATTTAAAAAAATCCCTTATTTTCTCAGTTCTTAAATATTGCTTTATTTAGCACTAGCAAGGTTAACCGGCGTTTCCCGGTTTTTGAACAATTTTTCTTGTTTTTGGAGCGTAACACATTGAGATTGTGTTACTATTCAATAAAATTTCAGTATAATATAAATTCACACTTTCCAGCATATTAAAAAAACATTAATGCCAGATGCCAGCTTCATGGTCTGGAAATTTGTTATCCACATTTAGTAGGAATTTGGTAAACAAACTGGAACAGCAACTGCGAGCAACAACATTATAAAACATGTATTAAAAGTAGATCTTTTCTTAAAAAAAAATCGAACAAACCTTCCCTACCTTAAAGGTAGTACCTTCAAAAATGATAATACAAGAACATACGCTTTTTTGCTATTTGCACAACAGTCTCGTATTATTATTATTATTATTAATATTATTATTATTATTAATATTATTATTATTAATATTATTATTAATAATAATATTATTATTATTATTAATATTATTATTATTATTAATATTATTATTATAATCCTACTCGGATTACAGATTGCCTTTAGACGACGTCGTAGTTCTGAGTGCGGAGAGTTTAATTAAAATGCGGTTTTCACTTTAATATGTTCAGATAGGCAAACATAAAAGAATTGATCGAAAAAAAAATTTTTGAAAGTCAAAATTTTGAATTTTCAGCTTTTGAAAAATTTGCGCGATTTTACATTTTTCGAATAATAAGCCGAATTAAAAGCGTTAAAGAGCTGAAATTTTCAGTAACCACTTAAAAAAACGTATTATTTATTATTATTCTAAATAAATTTAATTATTTTTTGAGTTTCTTAAAAAAGGCACTTAGACCACTATACTGAAACATCTGACACAAAGCTCGAATATGAGTTCTCGATACACTCAAGTTTTATAATTTACTTTTCTCGAATATCTTTTCAACCGCTTGATAGTTTCTCACCAAATTTCATACATTAAAAATATAGCTACTATTTAAAAAAAATGTAAATTTACAACCTTGTAGCTCAATGATTAATGCCAAAATAAAGATACTTCATAAACGGTTAGGTCTATATTTGCTTCGTTTTGTCGGTTTTTCACGAATAACGCCCAAACCGCTTGAAATATTTCATCCGAACTTTACATGTTAAAACCTTAACTAATTCGTAAAAAAAAGTCAAAAATTTGAGTTTTGTAGGTCAACGTTTACAGCCATGGTGAAGGTATTTAAGTAATGGTTAGCACTCGTGCAGTTTTTTGGCTCGATTTTTCGACAATCACATTATAACCAATTAATATTTTTCAACCAAATTTGAGGCAGTAATAGAAAAAGTAATTTAAGACAGTTATCTGTAACTGTAGTTTTATAGCTCATCCATTAACTGTTTAATTGATAAAAAGACTTTTATTCCGTACAGTGAATATCTTTTTTACCAATTGAAAATTTTTAACCATACTTGATATTCGAAAAATGATAATAATTTTTAATACGTTTCTTAAGATTATTAAGTTTTAACGTTGTAGCTAAACGTTTAATGTTAAATTTAAGCTACCGTATATTTTGTAAAGTGTACGGTTTCAATGGAGCTTTCGGTACTTTGTTTTAAGTAAATAATTTTTAAACGAAAGCGAATTTTTTAACCAAACTTCAAAGGATGAAACTTTAGATAATTTTGGACATGTATCTGAATTTTTAGTTTTGTAGCTCAACATTTAACAATATAGGGAATTAAAATGCTAATTAAGGTGATTTCATTGCTTTGCTTCAATAATTTTTAAACTAATTAAAAGTTATTAACCAAATTTTATATTTTTTTAATCTAGCTTTTTCTGAATGAGTATTTAAAGTTTGAACTTTGTAGTTGCACGACTAGTGCCAAATAAAAACCTTTTCATTTAAGGTATAATTAATAAATTTGGACAAAAAAAAGTTTTTTTTAGAGAGTTAAGCTATCCATCAAATTAAATTGTTTGTACTTAAAATAATAGATCAATTTTATCTATTTAAAGAGATATTAGAAGAAACTCCTGTAAAAAAAATTTTTTTAATTTAAAAAATGTAGCGCGCAAATGTCTCACATTTTAAGAATTATGATGGTTTCCAATAAAACTATGAAAATTAAAAATTAATTAAGATTTCAGAGATACACCCTTCTGTCTATTTATAAACTTTATGTTAATAATGTCGATTTTTGGCTTCTGATTCGTTATAAAATATCACGTGCTTATATACGTATGATAAGTCAATAGTTGTTTGCAATATAATATATTTTTATCGGAACAATTGTTCCGTTAAACTTTAAACCCCACTTAAAAGAGTTTTTTTAACAAGTTTTAAAGTAAAATTTAAAGAGCAAGTTGTTTTATTGAATTCAATAACTTTTTGGTGTAACAACCCTCCCGGTACCTGGAAAGATGAGACTTGGACTACTAGTCAACTAGACACTACTAGTCAACTAGAAACTAGACTAGTCAGTACTAGTGACTACTTTGAAAAACTTGAAAAAGACATACATAAGGACCTAGTGACCTAATCTATAGTAGTCTAGTCTAGTCTAGTGTAAGTGTAGTAGTGTAGTCCTAAGGACATAAAAGTAAGACTTACATCTTTTATTTAAAAGCATTTGTGTTTTGTTCACCATTGGTCCAAAATGAGATCTTAATAAAGAAAGTTGATGAAAAGGTGAGAGATTATAAGACAAGAACACATGATTGTTTGTATCGAGGATGTCACGGTATATTATGGTGATAAATAATTTATAACTTAATTTAATGATGGTTACTGGTGATTGAAAATGATGAAACTACTTAGACTTAGTAACTGATATGATGAATGAGTGATAGAAGACAAACTAAGATTAACATGATAAGGGAAATAAAATACTATGATTTAAAATAATTTAGATTTATTGTAAATTAAAATAATTAGATGATAATGTGTTTTAGACAATTGAATCACAGCAATTTGTGATTGATAACATTTTTGATGAGAATTTAAAGTTATCTTTAGTGGTTCTGGAATTGAGAAAGAGCAGGTATTATAAGAATTAGTTCAAAAACTTTGCGACAGTTTTATAGTATATTTACTGAATTGAAAAAATTGATATTTTACATTACTATCTTTTGATTTCTTTTCTTATACTTTTCCCATAATTTTGACAGCATCTTATTCTCACCCAAGTTTCTAGCTTTGAATTTAACCTATGTGCCACAATTTTCAACTTTTCACAATCTTGCACATACCAGGGAAATAAGTCAAACAATATTGAAATTAAATTATTTCAAAAATGTAAAAACTAACAGTATGTTGAAACAAAATGTACAAAAGCAACACATGACCAAAAAAAAGGTTTACATGCAAAACTTGAACAAGATGAAAGAAAAAGTAATTTATATGCAATAAAAAAATTAAACAACATAAAAAATGTACAAAAAGCTTACACGGGAAACTGAAAGAAAATGAAATGTACAAAAACAATTAAACAGGAAGTTGAAAGAAAATAAAATGTACAAAATCGCTTACACGGGAAGCTGAAAGAAATTAAATGTACAAAAGCGCTTACACTGGAAGCTGAAAGAAAATGAAATGTACAAAAACGATTACACGGAAAGTTGAAAGAAGATAAAATGTACAAAATCGCTTACACGGGAAGCTGAAAGAAAATGAAATGTACAAAATCGCTTACATGGGAAACTGAAAGAAAATGAAATGTACAAAAACGATTAGACGGAAAGCTGAAAGAAGATAAATGTACAAAAACGATTACACGGGAAACTGAAAGAAAATGAAATGTACAAAAGCGCTTACACGGATAGCTGAAAGAAATTTAAATGTACAAAATCGCTTACACGGGAAGCTGAAAGAAAAAACTGTACAAAACTGTAGATCGTCTTAAGATAAATTAAATATTGAAAATGTAGAAGAGAAGTATTTTAATCCTTTGTTTCTTAAATGTAAATTAGTTATAGTAAATGGTCGAGGAGTCCGACAAGTTAAACCTTCATCGATAGCACCTACCTGTATTCCTTTCGACAATTTTATCCTGCATACACCAAAAGTCATGATATCTTACAACTCTATAAAACATTTCCCAATAGTTTAATTAACAGTTATGACAAAGATACTTTAAATAATATTATGCTTAGTTTACAAAATCACTTTATTATCTCATTAACCGCTTGTAAAGCTCCACGCCCCTTCGTTTTCACAAACTTCACCCTAGAACATCTTGTTGATATAAATGATGATTCAGATTGTGCAACATTTTTAGTTGATAAACACAAAACTACAAGAGTTTACGGAGGCGCAACCATAATTTTCGAACCCCAACTTTTTAACTTATTCAATTACTATTTAAAAGTAAGAAACAAGCATTTAAAAAATATTAACACAGACACAACATGCATATTCATCACATCTTAAGGCAAACAAACTACATCATCACTCATTAGAATAATCCTGACAAAGTGCTATAACTCCCTCGGTTTTCTTCATGATGTTTCTTGTAATACGATAAGAAGATTCATGGCCTCTGAAATTGCTGCAAACAATCCCAACAGCCGATACATGGCAGCCAAACACATGCAGCACTCAAGCAAAACTGCTGAAATTCACTACTCTGTTCAGTCCAAAAAGGGGGCTGCCAATTTGTTCTTGGGGGAAGTTAGATATGCTTATAACAAAACATCTGCATCAACTAGCACAATAACTGGTGAACCCTTCCATGAAACTTTAGCTGCTTCATCTGATATCCCTCCAGACCAGCCTGCAAACAAAGTCTCCAGCCAGAGGGTACGGTGGGAGTATGAACATGGCAACATTATAAAACGCCTTATTAAATACTACATTGTAAATAAAAAAGCGCCTACACTTGAACAACTTCGCAATATATTAAGTAACAATCAAGACTTTTATCAAGAGTTAATTATTAAAAGATGTATAATTATTAAAATTAAAAAAGATATTGATAAGTTGAATTATGCTGTCCTAGCAAAAATATTCTTTTGGAACCAAGTTTGTTGCCCCCCCCCCCCCCCCGCCGATAAAAACATTTTTTTATCTATAGTTAATTTTTTGCTAGGGCCAGTTATTTTTAAAAAATTGTCATTATTAGGGTGCAGAGTTAGAGGGTTACATGCATTTATTTCAGTTACATTAGAATCTATGTTATTAACATTCAGATCATTATAAATATTTTCGGAATGACAAAGTTTAACATGCATATCCATTCTGATTACATTCACATTGCAAAATTTGCACATTTTCCTATCTTTTGTATTCCCAGTCTTCCGTCTTTTGTAGTCGGCTGGGGAAGTTACCGGAGCAATGGGATTTTCGACCTTGTGTTTTTTGCTGCGCAAGTGAGGAGGCAACTTAGAAAAAAATTTGTGGCACAGCGGACATTTTTTCCGTTGTTTTACCTGTAAAAATAATTCTGATTGATGAGAGTCTATATATTATGTTTGTCACAGGTATTTATTCAGTTTTGGCTTATTGTTGTAATATTGGTGCTTTTGCCACATATAATAAATTTTGATGCAGTTGAACGAGAGAGCTCTAAAAGTTTTAAGTAAATGCTTTATTTAAGATTTTTAAGGTAAACACTTTTAAAAGGTGAACTATAATTACTTGACAACAGAAGCCAAATGAGTGGAAGTAGCTTGCTGGCCAAAACGAGCAGGCAAAACCTGCCACATTAGAACGAAAGAGCTGAAAGTGTTAAGTGAATGCTTCAATTAGGATTTTAAATTAAATAACGATTAAGCTCAACACTTTTAAAAGGTGAACTGTAATTACTTGTCAACAGAAGCCAAATGATCCGAAGTAGCTTGCTATAGATTTTGTTACCAAGGAAACCATGGTGGTATTTCTTAGAGAAAAATGTTAGAAGTTAAAGATGTAATTCCCAGCGGTAGAGACAAATTTTTTACTAAAAATTTATGTTTAAATCATAAATAAATTGAATTTTAGATTTCATTTATAAATTTTTAACAGGCGCCATCGGCGTCCAAGAACAACCAAACATTAAGTTAAAAATACTTACCTCTATCACTTCACTTTCCAAAATTTCACTCAAGAACGTACGAGACATTATTTCTATCAAACTAACAAACTGAAAACCTAACAGCAAATTTGTCAAGCTAAAATGTCTAAAGGCCGGCTTTGAGAATGCGGGAATATGGTAAGTTAAGTTAAATATGTGAGATGTGCATGATCTCACCACGCAAAACTAATTATTATAAATTTAATAATTTGGGCGTCTTGATGTGTCATTCTTCTAAGTGTTTTATAGGTAAACGTTCATTTTAACCCAAGAAACAGGAAAGTGGCGAAAAAGGCCAGTATTAATTATTTCAATCCCGGCGAAAGATATAAGATGACGTATGCTACATTCTTCATCTGCAAGTTAAGCAAGGCCAAGGTGAGGGCTGCACCAAAGTTCTTAGGGATACAAATATGCTCACAAGAGAGCCTTGTCAGTAAATCTTACGTTTGAAGATTTCAGTATTTCCACTTGAAAACAAAATTGAAGCAATTTATTGCAAAAAAAACCTAGTTCAGAATGTCTGAAAATGAATTTTTAAACCTTTATCGGAAAGATTATGGGTACGTATATAGATAATTAAATCCAAAAACATAGGAGAAACTACACGGAAATTATTTTCTTTATAAATATCTTTTTTCAATAGATTTATTTTTTTTGTTTTATTTAAAAACTAATTTGGACAAGCGAACTCGTTTAATTAAGCGCGCATCAAAACCAGGAAATGCCAATAGTTCGTCTCAAAGCAAAAACGGCGTCTCAAAGCAAAAACGGCGTCTCACGGCAACTATTCGGCGTCTCAAGGCACGTTGCCTTTAAACGAGGCAACTAACAGCTAAAAACGACGTCTCACGGCAGGGTAGATTCATTATTATTATTATTATTATTATTATTATTATTATTATGTTATTGACTGGTTATAAAAAAATTGCTTCCCTCTATCGATTGTAATGAAAACTTTGCTCCATCGAAAACGACTCCAATTCATTGCGACACCGCAGACTGATATCACGGTTCTGTATAAGTATAACACAGAGATCAGGAAGTCGTTGTATAGACATTAGCGGTGCCACAGTCTGTAATACGTGTATCCGGGTGGTGCTGCTTAATGCTGATCACCAACCAACTGCATTCGCCGGGCAGGTTGCTTCGTGTGTTGGGGTAGCTCTAGTTGCTTTTTCGCAACGGGATTTTACCCCTCACGACCATGAGGCTATTGGCCGCGAAAGTAGGCGATTTCGTCGCGCACCGGGTCGATTCGTCGCAAGGTTGGCGTTTTCGTCGCGACTTTGCGATGAAAATGCTTACGCGACGAAATGGCTTTCGCGACCACATGGCCGGTATTCGAAATTTCATATGGTGACTCAACATCAAATTTTGCTCGTTTTTTACTTTTTGGAACAACCCTCATTTTGACCCATAAATTAGCAGGGCATTTTGTGTGTTTGCGAACACCGATTGCACCTTTCTGGACATTGTGCGTGCAGGTTAAAAGTTTCTTGAAACTAATGTAGCGCCCTTCACACTTTTCTGTGTGAGCAATCGTGAATTGACATTTATTTAATTGTTCAAACATATGCCGCCACTGATCAAACTCATTAGAATTGGTTCTATTAATTGTGAAGTTGCTTTTGAAGTGCCTGACACTTTCATTTTCAGCATCATCAGAGTTGATAGATTTTATTGTGTACTCAAACTCTGATGGTAACATTTGCAGAAGCTGAAGAAAAATACATTATGACATGAACAATAATAGACAAATACAAGCACTCAAAATTCAAGTAAACTTGCAGTTTACTCAATAAAATTTAATAATAATAATTACTAACCATGTTACGACTCACATCTCCCGATATACCCTTCATATCGAAAGTCATAGTCGCAAATGTTATTACGTCTACGTCCTTGTCACTTTTACATCTAGCTGCTAGCTGTAAAAGTATTAGGAGGCAAGCTCAATTTGTAGGATTGGTTTTTTGGAAATTTGAGATTGTAATTAAATTTAAAATCAAAATGCAGATATTTTAATTTTTTAACTACGATTTAGATCAGATGCGCATGACGCGCGGATTGGCTAAAAGGCGACCAATCGTATTGTAACTGGCGCTGGCTCTCGCCACTCCGTCGATTCAATAATCGCATAAAATAATAATGTACCATGAAAAATGCCAGTATAAAATAATGATGTACCATGAAAAATGCCAGTATAAAATAATGATGTACCATGAATAATGCCAGTATAAAATAATGATGTACCATGAAAAATGCCAGTATAAAATAATGATGTACCATGAATAATGCCAGTATAAAATAATGATGTACCATGAAAATGCCAGTATAAAATAATGATGTACCATGAAAATGCCAGTATAAAATAATGATGTACCATGAAAATGCCAGTATAAAATAATGATGTACCATGAAAATGCCAGTATAAAATAATGATGTACCATGAAAAACACAATGCAAATTGCAACGCAAAACTGGCTACACCGGCTATATCCCCAAAATGAGGGTGTCTACTTATTTAAAACCATGCGAGTATCAAGAATACTTCTGGAAATAAAAATGAAAAGGTATTCTGCCGTCTAGAGAGTGTTTCAACTAGTACCTTTGTTACGATTTAACTTCAAAATAATAACAAAATGGCATAACATAAATAATTAACATGAAGATCTGCATAGCATGCAGGCTGCCAGGGAAGATATAAATGGCTTCAAAAGCTGACTGCTGACTATGCTTTGCCAAATTAATAACTGATTAATATATTAAAAGTAAAGTGTGTGTTGAGATAACTGCAAGGCAAATAAAAAATCGGTAACACTAATGCCGTCATCACAAGTTATGCTTACCTCGTCAACTTTTAACTGTTTTTTCTTACAATGCATTGACCATTTATCTTGTCGAATCAGTTTACTGCAGGCTGTTTCCAGACATCTATACTTGAATAATGACATTTGCTGTTGAGGCATTCTATGTCTACATCAGCTTGTCACGTATGTTACTTTTAAATGATTTATAACAATCCATTAGGTTGACACGAAGCTTAAAACTCTGGTGTCTACTCTGATACTGTACCTATAAGTGACCGTAATACAATTTGATGAATGTCTGACCAGGGCCATATAGAGGATTTTTTCCATTACAAAACAATTAGTTTTCATTACTTAACCAAATCAAAATTTCAGAAATAAAATATTTTTTGAACAGCAAATTTATTCTTAAAACTGAGCAATCGAACACCAACTTTACATTCAATATCAGACCGGCACACTGATGGCCTAGTTATAACTGAAGTGGGTGTTTCTGCATGTTTCATTAAGTAAAAACTTTGGATGCTACTGGGAATCTGGAGATTTCGTTATGACTCACGAGCGCATTATCATATCCATACTCTGGCTGTTGCACTGAATAGAAATCACAGTCAACCGTTACATATTCAATAGCATCACTTAATATAATTTTGGCGTCCTTTATAACATGCCATATTGAAGCGATTTTTTATTTTTTCACCATAGTTTCGAGGGGTTGAACTTCTAAATACGGCCCTATGCTTGACCATGATGAACTTGAATTGTATATGAAGTTGCACTGCAGTAATTGTACAGACAATCGCCAAAATAAGAGGCTATTTTAACCATAATACCAAAGCTATAGTTGAAATTTTTTGAGGATTGATTCCAAGTATAATACTTTGGCATGTCAGATTATAAGCCGGGTTCAGTCAAAATCATCATTTTGAAACATTTAATAAAACTGATTAGGGTTGTAGATGGTGGTTGAAGAGCTTGTTGTAGTGCATTCTGTGCTGGAAATTATATTCTTTGACCATTTTCTAAGTGTACAGCTAAGTGAAAAACTGTGGGATGTGTTCAGGAATGTACAAACAAAAAATTCACCAAATTGCTTCATTACTGCTAACATGGCTGTCCATTTGGTTTTGTGTACCTTCATCATTGGAAATCTCTGCCTCAACTTCAATCCATGTCACTTCCTTTGGTTGCATATTTACATATGCATTTAATAGATTTTACAGAATGGCAAGATTCAACATTGATGTGTGCCTTGAGAATCTTTGGTGAATATGGAACAATCCAACGATTATCAATTTTGATTTCTTGTACATTCATTTTGTCAATTGTAGATTTTCCATTGTGTGCAGTTGATCAGAGTCGATACAGTGGATAAGTGCACGTGCTTGCAAATAGTGGTGTGCAAGCCACTATCTATGCATGTGTAACTGAAGTGATGAATGCACACATTACACTCTGAACATTTCAGTGGGCTAAAATGTTCTTTATGTGGCAATGAAGAAGATCAGACAACTCCATGCTGTATTTTATTGGTTCCTTCTATCACATAAACCTTATCTTTTTCAACTTCATTACAAACTGGAACAATGCCATTTTCTTATGTTACCAAGATGTCATGTCCATTACCCTTGGTTGTCTTTGTAAATTGATCAATCATTTTGTCATTCAGATAGCGCATCAGAGCATGAATACTTTCTATGTGGCTCACCCATGACAAAAGACCAAGCATTATAGTAAACGTCATCATTGTCTGACACAAATATAACATTTCCTAAAGAGCCACCAAGAACATTCTTCACAGCCTAAAAAAAAACTTTCATGGTTAAGAAATCCACTATGTTGATGAAGCAAAATTCAATAGGCAACCCTTCCCATGATTATCAATCCCCATGATTGTAGTAATTGAAAGTCTTGCATTGACACCATGTGTGGAATCAATGCATATTTCTTTCATTGCACTAGCTACCTGTGCATTGTCACATATAACTGATATGAATTCCTCAGACTTAAATCCATCCATATTTATCTGGTTTTGAAATTTCACATAACGAATGAGATTTGAAATTGAAGGATTACTTTTCATAAGTTCAACCCATCCTGCAACACTTTGAGCATCATTTTTGTCCAAAACATATTTTTTGCTAAATCCAAACTCTTTTGAAATATTTCACGAATCTTTCCAAGAAAAAACACATTTTGCACAGCTATGTTCAACAGCTATGCATGCTACTTGTCCTATCAATAATATATATCAATGGAAAAAAAAGCTATGAAATAATTTCTTTTAGAAAAAAAATCAATATCACACTGGGAAATCATTCTCTCCGAAAAAAAAAAAAAACTAAGCAGAATTCAGATTGATTTTTTTTACCACAAAACTGGTTATAACAGCATTGATCTTCAAATAACAACTTCAAAGCTGCTTGCTTTTTTTACTCTGCTATCTCACTAGAGTGACAAAGATGAATGTATTTGATGATGCCCTGTCACTTCTCTAACTTATTTTTACACAATTATTTGAAATTCTCTTTTCAGGTTCGTTATGATACTGAGCTGCAGAAATACCTTCAAGTGACTGGACTGCAGGCCTCAGATCTGGTCAAACCTCGAACCCGAAAAAAAGATCAGAAGGAAAAGCCATCTCGAAAAACGAGTCGGCAGAATTCGAATCTGGCAAAGTTGGATGTGGTTTCTCAACAGTTGATGCAAGAAGTCAACAATGTTGCAGATCTTACTCAACAATCTCCAAATGAAGCACTGACTCCAGTTGGTCTACCCTCTTTCTCGCAAGTTTGGTCCCAGCCAGAATTTTCGGGGGGTCAGGACACAGAGGTTTCCTGTAGCGTACGCGGGTCGTGCGATGGGTCGACAACTTTTGAAGATGCTGATGATACCGAGCAGTTGTTGAATGGAATCTCTTTACAGAATTCTATGTTTGGGTAGTTTTAAGAATTCTTATCATGTCACTTATATTGAAATTTTTCAATAATTTAACTGTTATCTTTATCAGCCACCAGAACAATTTCTGCGGAGAACTTCAACAATCAAACATGATGCAATCTATCAATGGTACAGGTTCACTGTTAAATAAAAACACTTGGATGTGGCAACAACTGAATACGAATGAACAAGAGCAACAAAGTATTAATCGTGATACGGTTATTAATTCCCTACAACAGCAACAATTCAAGAAAGTCTCTAACTTGACTTCTGTTAATGATTTTAAAAACTCAAATGGAATCTATTCGGATCTGATGCAGACAAACGTAGATCCTGAAAAACTGTTATTAAGGAGTGCTCTTGTGGAAAAGTCTCAAGAGGTCTGTTGTAGAAATAAATTATGTTAATATGTTTGTTTATTTGTATCTCAATTGGTTCACTGTAATGTTGCTTTTCAGTCATAGTAACTTCTATCCTCACTAGATCACTTAATACATTAAAAATTATTAATAGAAATTATAGGCCACTGAACTAATTGTTTTAGCACTGCTAGGTTATCTTATTGGGTCAATAATAAAAAATAAAATAACTTAAGGGTGATGCTTTTGAACACAGCAGTTCCATGGTTCATGCTTATTACTTCAAGCTGCAAGATTCACAAAGAATTTAAGAGTCTGAATCTAGGTGTGCATTTGGTATTGAGTGATTGAATGAGTGGGTGAGGCTGGGAGATTGATTGTTCAGTAGTACACTGTCAAAGAACTGTTTGCACAACATTCTTACATTTAATAGTTGCAATGAACTGCTCTAACTAACTTTCCTGGTATGCCAGACTATCCAACAGTTTATTTATTCTGTTACCATCAAAGTAAAATCAATAACAAAAAATGGTGTTTCATAAAATGTTTGTTGGTGGTTAATTAATGTTGACTGTTAAATTTGGTACTGATTATATGTTTTAAATTACATTTTATGATAAGAAATCCAATATAAAAATTTTCAAGAAGGATTTCTTATATTGTTTAGATTAATCATTTTTATTCAGCAAATGCCTTCAGATATAATTTTGTACAATAACATTTCAAATGCTTATTAAAGTCTTTTTTTAACTTACTCTCATCTGTGCAAAACAAAACTTAGTAGCCATGTAAAAATTGAATACTTCTTAAATATACTGAGCCCATAAAAGTTCAGTTGGGGAATTCTGATCTAATAGGCTTAAAATGTGATGGATGATCATTTTCTGTGTTCACACAGTTAGAAATTGTTCTATAATTCCACTCTAAAGTAGCTCTGCTGTAAATTTTTCAGGTGTTGAAATTAATGAAAGAGTTGGAACAAGCATACGGTTTGATCCACCAACTGAAGCAGCAGAATGATTTCTTTCAACAACATTGGACATCCATGCACAGTTTGCAAGGTTCAAACGAATTAAACAATTCTGTCCAACAGCTACCCACTGTTAGTGCTTCTCAACAGACTGATTTGTCTCCAAAATGAAAAAAAACTGTCATTAAAATGGACAGTCTTGTGAAATTTGTTTTAAATGCAATTAGAGTGGTATTTTGTGAACTCTACTTTTTTTGCGATTTCAAAATTGCTCACATTTTTATGAATCTTCTTTTACTTATGCTGATGTTCTGAGCGGATGCACATCTGTTGTTTCCTCTGATTCACTGCCACACAAACAAATCTACCAACACCAGAGTGCATCTTCATTCAAGCTGACACAATCAGATCTCATCAACCTTCTTCAACTTGCAAATTTCCCGAGTGCTTATGAAGCAACTTGCCGTTGTGAGTGAGCTGGCATTGTTTCATTCTTTTCTTTTGCAACTTTTGAATTGGGCCTTGAAGCGTTACAAGGGTTTTTTATATAAATTGAATGTTATCCTGTTTTTTGAGGTTTTTATCTTTTTTAATTGATAATAATAATAAAGATAATTAATTTATGGTTCCGGTTTGACAGCATGTTTGCAAATCATTGCCCATTTCTAAAGCATATATCATTCCTAAGATAGTAACTTGCTCTGCAGACTGGACCAGAAATACAAGTAAAACGTTTCATGTTTGAGCGGGTCCAATTGATATTATTCTTAAAGTAATATAAATATCACATTTCAACAAACACCGTGTAACTATTTTACTTTCTTTCTCCTTTGTTGTCATTTTGATGTGATCCAAACAGAAATCGCTTCAAGTACAGAAACTATCCGCTTGTTTTTAAATGTTTCCCCACTTGTGGATATTGGATGTTTTGCCTGCCATTTTACGGTGTAATATTTTCTTGTGAGTTTTCTTTTTTTCCACTGCTTTATGCAGAAAGATTTTCCTAGTTTCAATTGAATGGATTGTACGAATTGTGAAGTGTTTTATTGAGTTTGGTGCCTTATTCTACTCTATGGCTTTTGTTTCTTTTATTGTGCCTTGATGAACAAATTTGTAGATTTCTTTTCAATCTAATGCAATTTATATATATATATATATATATATATATATATATATATATATATATATATATATATATATATATATATATATATATATATATATATATATATATATTTCCATTGTTTTGTTTTAACTTTTCTGTAAAAAAAACCACTAATTTTATTATGTTGTTAAATTAATTATATAATCATGTTCAACTCGTATTGAATGACTGTTTCAACATAACTAGTCCCTTCCTTCCCCTTCGCTGCATCTTCATGGAATGACTTTTGTAGCACAAACTTACATGCAACGAGTTTTTCATTTTGTACAGTTTTGACAAAAGTGCACTTTAATCGATATTCTTCCAAGTTTTATGGTTAATAATTTAAATAAATGTGAATTAACTTAGTTTTAAAAAAAAGATAATTGGTGTCAATCACCTGTTTCTATTCATTTAAAGGTTTACTAGTCCTCTTTAATTAGTTTTACTCTTTATTGGAATTTGGCATTACTTCCGAGCATGACTTGTTCATGGGTGTAGTACAGCTGACAATCCCTAATAGTCACTCAAATTTTTTTAAATGTTTATGCAGCATGCTGCTTTGTCATTATAATTGATGAGAGATGTTTGCATTTTCTCATTTCTTCATTCATGAGCGAAACGTTTGTTGTGTGCTTCATAATTAATTTTGTATGGAATATATGAAGATATTTCGTGCATGAGTTTATAATCTGAGTTGTTTGTCAGCTATTTAAGTGTATTAATTTTCGACGGTTTGAATTATTTTTTGCAGTGAGAGTTGTGAAAAGGTTGCACAATGAGATCTTAATGTAGCGTTAGATGTATTTTATTTTATTTTCGTGCAGTGCAACAGGTAAAGCTGTATTTTGTTTCTTTGTCTTGGCATTTCATACAGGTGCAATTGTGAGATTATAATTTCTTTTTCTGAAAGAGTTGTTAATTTGTTGTTCTTTTATATTAATAATAAAGTTTGCTGTGTTCAATTTCTTTTTTACTTTGTCCTTCTCTCCCTCCATCGAGAAAATTGTGAGTGCAATATAATAATTATAATGCAGTGCTTGCTGCAGGAATTTATTTTTCCGATTCATTAACGTTTGTATCTCCCTTTTAAAACGTTGTCCAAGTTTACTAACTCAGAAGGATGTTAAATAAATTAAAAAAAACTAAGACAATTTTGATGATAAATTGGCTGTACTCACTGAATATAAATCTTTAGAGGCTAACTGGATTGTGGAATTTCACTTGCTCAACATTTATTTTAAATATAATGCAAGACAAATATCATCATAGTAGTATTTCATGTTAGATTTATGATGGACCTAAGTGAAGTGCCTTAACAATAATGTAACTATTAAACAAATATATTAAAGCAATAACAAAATACCAACAAGTTTAGCAAAATAATCAATGTTTTCATACACAATTTAAGTAATGTACCCTAAATGCTATTCAGTGGGGCTCATGCCACATCATATCGTCGTAGCAACAGTTTCACCAAACAAAGGACTTTGTTCTTTTGTAATACTACTACTACTACTTTTTTCATATTTTTTCACAAGAGATTGTAAATGGGGTAGTATGAATTCTACCAATTTGGGTATATCAGACTTCAACTTCTCACATAGAAGAAATATATCTGAAAAGTCAGAAATGACATCTAAAGTACTTAATATATTTTGTTTAAACAATTCAATTGAAACTCACAAAACGCATTTGGTTCATTTACTTGTAGATCTGGCAGTTCTAATAAATTTTCACACTTGATGACTGTAACAAAAAGATAACCAAGACTGACTCAAAATTGTTTTAATTTCTTCTTAAATGTTAATATAATCTTACTGTGTCCATTTCCTTCTAGTTCTTTTTCAAGATATTCTTCTTCTTTCATGATTTCTCTGCAATTAAGTGTACATTGTAGAGCAAAACTTTGAAATTTAATATAAGAAAACTCAGATAAGTTGTGACAGTAGTGTTAAAATGTAGACTGTGATTTTTGTTTGGCCTGATATTATTTAAAAGTTATAAAATTAATAGTTGCCTCCTCTTCATCAAAAATATTAAAACCAAATAACTAATTTTTAAATGTAGTTTTAAAAGTTGTCATCAAAACGTAAAATTATCACCATATTTGAAAAACATGATAGAGAAGTTTATAGTAAATATGCTTGTGTAGGGTGTATGACACAATACTTTAAAAATTATTTGTTTTCAACTTTCAATGGAAGTATCTTTGTAGAAATATCTAGTCTGCATATATCAATATTGGGGCAGATGATATGTTATTTGGAGCTCTCACGAACTGTGCCACTTTCTTTACCAAATTGGTCACTAATGCCACATTAAACATTGACACACTTAAATTAAAATACAGTAAAAATCCTCTATGCTATGAGCAATTAACACTTCTTCAATACAAAATTTCCACACTTTTATTTAACTTGACTTCTCTATCTGTGGTGAAATTTTTTCTGTCTCTCTGTCTTTGGCCAAATTTTTTGAATTGATTTTCACCAAATTTTAGACAAGTTAGAACTTTAAAATTTTCAGCATAGACTTAAGCCACCCACCAAAACCATATTCAATAGTTTCCGAAGTGATTTAATTATTATCTATAAAAATTCAATATTTATTTTGTAATGCATTTAAAATTATTCACTAGGTGGTGCTTGCGTCAATTAAATGAATTTATAGGTAATCATGACCATGACAAAAACTTATTAAAATGTTGACTAAATGTTGGTAAAACTATTATTGCATTTAGAATTCAATTTGAATAATTTAAAAATATAAAAGTGTGTTTTTAAAAAACTTTGTTTTTTGTACATTCTTGTTTAAATCTGGTATCCAGAGGAAGGAACACAATTTTTTTTAGATAATGTATTCACAAAGCTTTATTATTTTCACATAATCCTCAAGAAAAACTAATTTTGCCACACAAAAAATACTATATCAAAGGTTCTGAAAAGTAATAAGCTTGTGATAGCAACAAAATTAATATAAAACATCTGATTTAACAACAATAGACAAAGTTACTAACGTATAACCCTGTTCATTTTCAAATTTAATAAGAACCAAGATTGGTATGATGCTGACCCTACGTAATCTTCCGACTGATGTTATCGGTATGCTCAACAGAGTTGTCTCTTTCAGCTGTGGAAAACAAATACATGTTTTAAATGTTCATGAAAATGAAAGTATATATGATATAAATACCTTGATGAGCGTATCGTACATGATGCAGGAATAATATTCTTTTGTCTTGTCGAAATCATAGTGAAGAATTTCGTATTTACTGAGACGATTATTTTTTTCATCTTCAGATTTTATTACATCTAAAAAAGTAAATTATTTCTATTACATCTAAAAAAGTAAATTATTCAACTGAAAAACAGTTAAAATGGTGATTTAAAGTCATTCAATTATTATAATCCATTCACAGAATACATCTTGCCAACTGAAAATAAAGATACTGTAAACCCCATAACATAAGCTAACTATATTCTGTTCCAGACATTTATTGGTAGTCTCAAAATTACTTGCTTAGAAAATTATGCATCTATTATTGATTTCATTCAGGGACGTAAATTCAGCATTTTCCAGGGGGGGCAAAATTTTCCCGCCATTTTATAGCTTAATACTAATAGGGTTACCCGGTGTTGCCCGGGTTTCTTTGCTTAGTTTTTTTATTTTTTTGCCAATGGAACGTCAAATAAATAACAGATTTTTTTAATTTTTCAAACATTTTTCATCAATGAAGTCTCCCTGCATGTCAAATGTTGTTCAGATTGCTCCTGCGGCTTGGATGTGATAAGCGAATGCTCTCACACACACATTATCTTTAATATCTCTATAAATACATAGGTACAAGTAGGGAGGGGTGGAAAGATGCATCCCCCCACTATAGTATCAATTGAAATTTTTTTGGGTATAATACTTGTTTTTTGGAAAATGGTTGTAGCTTTTTTGGGAAGAGAAAGTGGAAGTTTTTTTTTTTAATTGGAAAAATACTTACGACTACCCCTCACCGGTCATCAGTTTTTTTGAAATTTCTGAAATGCATCTCCTCACCAGGAATTTCTATAGTAAACTCTAGGTTAAAAAAAAATTAAATTTTGGAAAACAGGGGGGACAAATTGTCTACATACGCCAGAAGGATTCCAATACACATTGAATCATCACTAGGTTGAGTAAAGTTAAAATTTTAAAAATTTATAGTAAATTCTAAGTAAAAAAATTTTTAATTTTGAAAATCAGGGGGGGGCAAACGCCCCCCCCCCCTGCCCCCCCCCCAATTTACGACCCTGATTTCATTTAAATTGAGAAACTGCACATGGCCATTTTCCCTCTCTAATGCCTTGGTATCAAACTATATAAACAAAATCTCCAACTCATGAATTTGTGTATTGTGCATACAAAAACAAACATTTTGACAATAAAACAAGTTGAAAGAAAATTGAAAATAAACGAAAAACAACAAAGCCTTTGGGCCAAAGAGAGCCTCCAAAGAGATGACATTCGTAAACAAATTGTATATACATTCAATACAACAAATCACAAAATACTAAAAAAATGAATAAAATACATTTCTTGAAAGAAAAAAATAATCAAATTTTCAGACATTTAATCATTCAATCAGCAAAAAGACAGAGTGAAAAATAAAAGCATGCATATCTAAGATTATTGCTTCAATAAACACAATGAAACAAGATTTAAACAATGAAAGGGACACGGATGCTTTTATAGAGATAGGAATGACTGAATATGTACGTGGACCCAAACGTTTAATCGAGAAAGTTTTTAGTGTTGTATGAGCAAATTCTGGACAAAAAAGATTAGATGATCGTAAAAAATGAGCATGAAGTCTGATGACTTTATGAAAAAATCATTAAAGGATTGAAGTAACAAAGAATTGAAATATTTATACATAAATAAATTAATTTGAAATAAATTTACTTGATAAATGTTTAAAATCTTATATTCATTAAATTTGAATTTACAAGAAGAAAGAGGATGTAGGAAAAACATAATTCGGATGAGTCGCTTGAGTAAAATTTAAAGAAAGAAGACGAGTTGGGTAATTAGAAGCCCATACAATAATGCTGTAAGAAATAAAAGGAAAGACAAATGCGTAATATAACATAAGACAAATTTTATAGTCTAGATAGGATTCCAATATTCTAGAAACTTTTGATTTAACACGCTTAATCTGATCTACCAATGTTAAGTGCTGATCAAGAAACACGACTAAAAATCTATATGAAGTGACATGGTTAATAGAAACACCAGAGATACTGAGTCATGAAGTGGTAAAGATAGATTTATTTTTAGGATGAAATAAGATATAGTTGGATTTTTTGACATTTAAAGAAGATGACTTCCATATCAAGAACTTCGATTAGAGTACTGCACGAGACAGGCCTTTATTTCAAGGCTTTCAAATGGCCTGAGCCTGAAATTGAGCCAAGCCGAGATTTTTAGTGCCAAGTTTAGGAAAACGTGCCAGGCCCAGAAATTTGGCATATGAAATGGACTGGGCCGCAATAAATTGGCTCATGCAGTATTATAACCTGGATTTTTTTCTTTGTGTTTACTGTGTTGCTGTTGGGCAACTCAAAAAAGCTGAAGATGAATTGTTCACGATCCAAGAATCTGCTTCCCACAATTGAAAGCTTCAAGAAGAATTTGACGAATCACATGCTTGGGTGACCTTGATGTCCACTAATGGATTTACTCCACCTTTGAGAATATTGTGGAACATTTATTTATTTAATATGTTTTGGGTCTCAAAAAACCATCTTGTTGATACTGTCGGGTTTATTTGAGTTTTTTTGGTGTATGACTGTGATCCTTACGACATTATATTAATGAGGTGTAAGTCTTGTAAAGAAATGTTAGGTTTATATACACCCATATCATGTAGATATATTATGGATATCACAGTTGCGCCTAATAGATAAAGAGAAGGTAATACAGCATTAGTTTAGTGAATTGACAAACAAATAATATTAATTGCTCTTGACTTCTCTGTATGGATAAGAAAACTTCTACTGCTCAAATTTATAGCACTTTGCAATAATTTCAAATTGCAAATCATCTAGCAGGATATCCACTAATGTGACAACTGATAACACATTTGCAATTAATGTGACAACTGATAACACATTTGCAACTAATGTGACAACTGATAACACATTTGCAATTTTGAATCTAAAAGTTTTTTAACACATTTGCAGACATCAGTTTTTAAATCAACAATTGTATACTGCCAAACTTATTTTTACATACATGACCGCTGACTGCACAGCAAACAAAGTTGAAGATATAAAAATATTATTGCTGATACTTTAAGACTATTTTGTTAATCGTTAATACTATCAACTAAGGGTGTTCCAAAGTACTAACCATGCAAATACAAGTACTCCAGTTGTAAGTACACAAGTTTTTGGTTCAAGTACATGTACAAGTACATATAATTAAAAATTAACTTTAGACAAACTTTACTGAATTAAATGAAAACAGAACTAATGAGTTTTTTAATCTATATTACATTTCGAACAAAATAAGTGAAGAAAGTTTATTATCAGAGAGTTTGGCGTGTGTTGGTTTCATTATTAAACCACCTTGGCTAAAAAAGAGTTCTACAGGAGAGCTTGATGCGGGAATACTCAGAGTTCTCACTGCGGGGTGAAACAATTTATCAAGTTCTTTTTTATTTAATTGCCAGAATGATAGGCGATTGATTAAACGATTCTTCAAAATCAACCTCCACGATAAATATTTAGCAATTTGTGATTCTGCATCTGTAACATATTTTTTGTAAGAATTTTTGAAAAGTTTGTTTCTTAGCCAGACTAGCTGTAGTAGTAGTAGTAGCAGGTATTTCAGATTCTTTATAAATGGTTTTCGACTGAATCCAAGTACTCTAGCAGTGTACTCGAGTACAACTTTAGGATTAAAAAAATACCACACCACATTATAATGATTTTACCTTACATGTAAATGGAATGTTTACTTGTTTAAAATTCGAAAATGGGTGTTAAATATTAATTTTGATTGTGGTCCATGGTCATAAGATAGAAGAACCGGTCTGTTTTAACCATGAGGATCTCTGCTAAAGAGCATAAATGGGTCATTTTAACCAATTGTTAACCAAAGCCAGTCAAGCATACCAACAGATGAAAAGTTATTGCACTTTGAAACGCAACCAACCTATCAAGATTGATACATCACATTTCAACAATTATTTTCTAACTTTAATATTTGTCAAAGAGTTAGTAAATATATGATGAAGTGCCACTAAAGACTAGATTTAAGTCCTACTAATGCCACCCACTTGATAAGATTTTCGTAGTTTAATGAGATAATAAAGAATTTACTTACTTACTTACTTACTTACTTACTTACTTACTTATTTATTTACTTACTTACTTACTTGCTTACTTACTTACCTACTTACACTAGCAGGTGCAGGGAGGTGCCTTATAAGACTGTTTCTTTATTATATAAGAATATAGTTAGTAAAGTGCTGAATATTTTTAAAATGTCATAAAATTCATCACATTCAACAGCTTTTTCAAAGAATTGTGTGTATTTTTAAAAAAGAAGCAATAAAAACACTATTGCACTACGATTCAATTACAAAGAATGTAATAATAATATTATTATTATTCAAATAGTCAATAATGCAGATGAGTCATTTCTACATTTCTAGTCAGGCTGTTAACACATGAATGAACTTGTTATTGGAAGGCTCCTTGAATGGAATATACATTATTACACTATAAAGTACACATGGTATCTAATAGGAGCACTCTTTGAATCAAAGGCACACTTATATTGTACAATGCGTTTATAACTGAAATTGCAAAAACAAACTTTGACTTTAAAAAAAAACCTGCTTATCAACTTTTTTATGCTAACTTAAACCCCACGTAACAAACAGAAATAAATGTGAATTGCCATCTTTTCACTAATAATTCAGAATCCTTGAACAATGTCCATGCAATTTAATAGGCTGGGTAAACCATAGCAAAAACCAACATTAACAAGTGGAAAAATATCGATCTTCTTTTAGGTGATTTTATCCCCTCATCACAAACTGCTTTTCCTCATGCTGTCAGCCTACAACGCTATGCGGGCTAAAAGATGCAAGAAAGCATTGATGACTTATTTGTAATTTTTTTTATTCCAACTGTTGCAATGAACGTTTTTTTCCGTTATATACATGGAAAATGTTGTAATTGAGACCAATATTTTAGAACGTTATAGCCGGGATAATTTAACATGAGGGAGACAGGGCAAATGCACCGAGGACCAAAGTTTCAATACGTTATATCCAGGGTACGTTATAGCAGGATTATACTGTATATATATATATTATACAATAGTTCAATAGTTTATAGTCCTTTAAGGTGTTTTAAGACTGAAATGGTTGTATGTAGGAAGCACCTAAGATTAAAGTTTGATTCGTCTAACTGTCCCTTCTCCTCTATCCAGGGATTGGCTCGCCATTAACAAGGCGGAGTTATACATTTAAACTGCTGGAGCAATATGAACAACGTTTGGCATGGAGGTAGTCTTTATTGTTTATAAAGAAAAATTTAAAAAAAAATTATTTAAATAAAATTCTGCTCTGTATTTAACTTTTTATTGACAAAAAACAAAACAAAACAAAAAACCAGGTGACCCTGTTAGTTTATTATATAGAGAGCAATATGTGTGCGTGTTTTTGTTCTGTATGCAAATCAGAACTGTTGCAACAATCCACCCAAACTTTGGCATGTCACTGTGGAGGTTTTGAGCAGTCTTCAAAAACAAAAATCTGCTCATTTTTTCACATTTATGAACAATAAACCAAAACAAACAACCAAAAAATCGAGAAACACCAGGTAACCCAACTAGTAGTTTTTCTAAAAGTTTATTTTGTTATTAAAATAACGTTCTAGCGAGATCTATTGCAAAACCCCAATGCACAAACTTTTTTTTGCAAGCTAGTTGGGGTATCCAGCAGCACTGCTAACTTCTGCCTCATCATAATACATACATCATTGCGCTTTTATGTTAGGAATTGTAAAAATTGTGACACCTTCTATTTTCATAACGATATTATCATCAACATTATCTTTGGGGATGAATCCCCCCGATGTTCTACTTTTTACTCCATTCACGTTTCTCTAAACAGTATGATGCGGGAAAATTCTCCAGAATTACTGATCCACCATTGCTTAAAATTCCTGCGGGCACCCATGATATATATATATATATATATATGAATATATATATATATATATATATATATATATATATATATATATATATATATATATATATATATATATATATATATACTATATATAGTAAATAGGTCGCCCATAACAATAAAACCTATATATTCATGCATTTGACTGCAAACAGATTTAAAAAGTAAGTGAAGAGAAAAAACCAAAAAAACCCGGTTACCCCAGATATATAATATGCCTATCAAAGTTAAATAAACAAATAACTAAATAATATAATTTTTTTTCCAAAGGTTTTGTGTTATGAAAACCATTTTGTTAAAAAATTATCAAACAAATAAAAATTTGTTTTGTAAAAGAAGATAGGAAGAAAGAAAGAAAGAAAAACAAAAGAAAATGAAACACAAAAAACCCCAAAAAACCCAGCAATGCCCAGTAACCCAGCTACTATATATATATATATATCTTTGAAACATGCTTTAAGAAATACAACTCGCCATTTGGCAGAAACAACTTTTCGAGCCAAATTCTCGACTTTTCGGTATTTGGCTCGAAAAGTTGTTTCTTCAAAATGGCGAGTTGTATTTCTTAAAGCATGTCTCAAAGATAAATTGATTCCACAGTTTATTCACTATATATATATATATATATATATATATATATATATATATATATATATATATATATATATATATATATATATATATATATATATATATATATATATATATATATATATATATATATAATATAATTTTTTTTCCAAATATTCATATATTCAAGTCTTTTACTGCAAACAAAGTAAAAATTAAGTAATCGAAATAGTGATAAAAATTGAATGGAAAAAAAATGAAAAAAACAAGATTGTATAGCAAGGAAATAAAATTTTGATTGTTCAAAAGTGTATTGTTTTGAAGAATAAGTTCAATCAATGAATCAAATTAAATTATATAGCCTATATATAAGTCTAATGTGCTATGATCACAAACAATGCATATAACTAACTATATCATTGAAAATGAACAAAAGCATAATTACTTACCAACAGGACATAGTTTGAAGTAAACAGCAAGTTGCTTGTAGATGTCTTTCACGATATCGTTTGATGAATAAATTATCAGTGGAGATACAACTGAGGGTACTGAAGCACGTCTTTTGAGCACCAAATCGGACCTGTTAGTTCTCTCTTAATGATCAAAAAGTTTAAAAGTTTCAAATATTAAAAATTAAATTTTGAAATATAATTTTTTTTTTCAAAAAATCTAGAAAAAAAATCCACCCTCTATTTACAATAAACCGTCTTTTTCATAATATGTTCAACATGTCTAAATTGACGGATAACTAAAACTTCAAATAATATGTTGTCATTTATTCCAACGTGTTCATTAACATAACCAATGTACTTCAAGGCACCCCAACTCTTTTACAAATAGTCAAAAATATGTATATAAACAAAAGACCACAATCGAAATAGAACGCAGAACTGTAATCGATAATGCTACCTCACCAACATGCATGTACAATAGTGTACATACATACATACATACATACATACATACATACATACATACATACATACATACATACATACATATAATACATATAATACATATATATATATATATATATATATATATATATATATATATATATATATATATATATATATATATATATATATATATATATATATATATATATATATATATATATATATATATATATATATATATATATATATATATATATATATATATATATATATATATATATATATATATATAATTGACTGACTGTCTGTCTGTAATTCGATATGATTATTTATACGGAAATTATTTTGTAGATGATAATTTAATTATTTTTCATATTTAAACATTTGTGTTTTTCTTTTTTAGGCCGATCATCCGACAGGCTTTGATGCTAGTATACAATAATATACATGTGTATGTATGTATGTATGTATGTATTTATGTATGTATGTGTGTGTATTATGTATGTACGTATGTACGTATGTATGTAGGTATACACACCTTCTTTACTAATTTCCCTCATGATTCCTAGATTGTTATTCTTCATTGCCCTCCTGGAACAGCTCCTCTAAAAAATTAAACATCAATTCAGTTATTTTGAGATAAAAAAAATTAAATACACAAAACTGAGTTCATACAAAACTGCCTTCATCGAATCCTGGTTTATGTTGAATGAATTCCTTTTCCCACATTTCCATCATCACAACAGCTTGATTATATTTCTCACTTAATTGTTCAAGCTTTTCTTCAAGCTTTGTATTTCTGTCTTTTTGCAAGTCTAACTCTCTTTTTAACTCTTGAATCGTCTGATCTTTTTGCTGGAATTAAAAAACGCTTACTTAGACAAATTGTTTTCACCATCAAAAAACCTCTTGTCTACAAACTTGTCATCAAATACAACAATAAAAAAATATGAAATGTTGATAAAAGATATGCTATTGGGCAAAACCGCGCTTCATTGTAAACACAAGGAAAGAAATTTACCACATTGCTTTCAGATTCAATAAGAGCTCTTAATTCTTTTTCAAGTTCAGCTACATTCTCCGTTTTTTCACGAAGACAATTGTTTCCTCCAAATCCCTTTAGATGAAAAAGAAAATTTCAAAATTTGGCCAAATACACTTCTGCAAAACAGCAGTAACAGTTAAGACAAATTTTGAATATGAACACCTTTCAAAGGCACTGAGAAAACAACTGCAGTATGACTCCAGCATGAAAATATTATTATGTAAAATTTGTATATGAAAAATTTTATTTTAATAACCTGTTTAGAAACTGAGGCTAACTTGAAACTTTCAACTGTAAATTTAAAACTTAATATTTCAAAGTATTCAAATAATTATTAAATTATGTCAAAACCTTGGGAAAAGCAACAAATAGCTTGGTAAAATAATTATATAAATACATTTGATCAAATAGGTTTTTAATAAATAAAACTTAACTTTGGCTTTCATTGATCGATGGTTGGCTTCTCTTTCTTGTTCCTTTTCCTTTAAGGACATGATCTCGTGATCCAATTTGTCTGGAACGATTATGATGGATCATAATGAAAATAACCCAGTGGAAGGTTTCAATCGTTGAAAAATAATGATAAAATGAATGAACCTTTTTGTCTTTCTAAATTTTCAATTTTTGTATTGAGTTGACATATTTCTTCTTTATATTCACTCTTTAATGATATAAGTTAACTTGAATTTATAAAAAAAAAGTTACAATAAAATTGATAGACAAACTTAACTATACCATATAATCAACTTGAGTTTCAGTTTTTATATTATCCCATTTTCTACATGAAATACTTTAATGAAAACTTATATATCTGATCCAACATCAGCAAAGTTACAGAAGTTCAGTGGAAATGCAGAATCAAGCAGTAGAATGAAGCTACGAATCTTTTTCGCTGCTCATACTAACAACTCAAAAATAACTTCTAAATAGCTCATGCAATGATGAAAAGAAAAAATTGGTCTCACAAGAAAAAAAACATCTGCCCAAGAAAATCCATTATCTGACAGAATCTGAGAAGGAAATTCAGCAACAGTTAAAGAAGTCTTTTTGTTTGAGCACATGCGGCTTTCTAGCATGCAAAGATAAGGATTAGGTTAAAACATTTGGCAATGTTTCAAAAATTGAAATTCTTTTTGCAGTCGACAAACTTTCCAGAAGATGTTCACACACATCATGATATTGAGAATGCAAATGCACCACCAACTATCAAATGAAACCCCGAAAAAGAGGAATCATCTTTTGTTATGAAACTAATAGACAAACATCAACATATTTTTTAATCTTGATACGATAAGACAAAAGGCTTGAAAAGCTGATAATATACTTCATGATCAAATGTAATGGCACACTAAATAATTATTATTTAGTGTGAAGTAAAAAAAATTTTTTTTTTGATCAGGTACTGCTGAAAACACAAGTAGATGTTTAATGCTGCCATGAAATAGAAAATGAAACATAGAAATAACACTACAGATTAGGTTTATTGTAATAAAGTTTGATCTGTAACCAATTGTAATGTTTTTATATTATATTTATTTATATTTATATATTTTTGTTTTAATATTCTGCGATCCTGATATTCAGAGGTAATTTCTTGAAAATAAAAGGGAAGGTGTATAGAGTTTGTGCAACACACAGCAACTTCGAGAGAACAAAGTGGTTGGTAAATAAATATATGTGTGAGAGCGGAGTGATTTGGTCACTTGAAGCACAAAGGACAAGAATGATTGATTAGTAGTATGCCAGCAGAGAACCGTTCATTATCAGTGTGGCTATTAGATGCAGGAGCAAGAAGACTTAGGAAAATTGATTTGTGAAAGCCATCTAACCCATGCAAGGATAGAAATAATGATGGTTTTTCAATTGGTTATGATGGCCAATAGGAACAAAAAGCAGGAAAAACGCCCGTTTGATGACAGTTTTTGTTATTTACATAATGCACAGACAGCAACATAAGGTGACAGACGTATCAGTAAAACAATACAAAATAAGAATACCTCCAGAGTTTCAATGGTCTCTTCAAGTCTTTGCAGCTCATTTTTCTTTTCTTTCAAACACTCATTTAAAGAATTCATGCATTCAAGCAAAGTGTCAGATGTTGAGGCACAAGGACGTTTATTATGAACGTGGTAAGCTAGTAAAAATAATTAAATAAGATCTGGTAAGCTAACAAAAATGATTAAATAGCTGATACAAGTGACAAGTTTGAAAATGTAAAGTCAATAACATGGATTGGAGTATCCAAAACTATACCTAGTATTAAATGAGTACTATGGACAGCCAGCTGGCAAGTTGTCGTGCCATGTTCTTCTATGGAGTAACTCTTACATAACTTAGTGCAGCTTGTACAAAAAAAACTAGCAAGTCTTGTTTTTCCATTCCCAGAACTAATGGAAAACCATAAAAAAACGGACCACACCTTTAGTCTGGTCTGATATATCAACATACATAATTTCTTAGGTCTGTCTGTATGTATGTATTTTAGCAACTTTGCATAATGCGGCGGCCGCGGTGGTCAGCAGTTGCTAAAATTAGTGCTCGCAGGCGTGAAATAAAAGTTATTATGTAATTGTACACTGTCAGTCCTAAAAATCAAAAGTCAGACGTGGCACTGCAATAGAAAAATAATATATAATGAGATTTAAAAAATCCATCATTTTTGACGGACTATCTCCAGTTACCCATAAATTTCTTTAGTTGAAAATAAAAACGTAGCTTTACAATCATTCTCCTCTACAGCAATTGATAGAAGCTATAAAAATAGTTATTTAGAGTGCAATCAATATTTTGTAAACACAGTGCAAACTACTTATAAAAAAAGGCATTTATAAAAAAGTTTTGCATACAGTGAATGAAATTGTCTGCACAAAAAAAATTAACAACATGAAAGAACTCCAGATATTAAGAAGTATAATATAATAACATTAGAAAATGGTTTGCAAGCCTAAATTCCATTCTTGCTTTTTTAAGAACAATGTTTTGTGTGAAACAATAGTAATGCAGTGTGTTGTAGCAATGCACCTGCCTGCACTCTATCGGCCAGTTTATATCGGCTTGCTCATTTTCTTAAGAAAATGTTTCACATTTTTTCATCTGTGCTATTCTATCATGTGTTTTGTTATTTTTGTATAAGAAATTTAACTGCAATTTTTCTTGGTTTAGATGACAAAGGGTTTCGAAATCCAAACCAGAGGGCTAAGTAAATTATTCAAAGATAAAAGATAAAGATTCCAATCAGATTAGAGTGGTGTTATATCGACGAATCAATTTCAAGACCACTACAATGCAGGCAGCCGTATTCAGCGCCTCAATCGACTTATTTATCCCCAGTGGAACCACCGGTACTCATTTGACTACCACAGGAGGATGAAAGGCTGAGTTGACCTGAGCATTCAGATCAACTGAATTCAGAGTAAACTCCTTGCTCAAGGAAGTTACGCGATGTGGGATTTTGCTTACCTGGGACTTGAACCCAGGACCCCAAGCTCAAAAGTCAAAGACTTTTACCGCTGTCCCATCGCTGATCACATGTTTTACCTCCATCTTTAAATGTTGAAGAGTTCACACACACTGCACATAACAGATGTCACCACAAAACATAACATACCACAGTTGGCACTAAGCACATTATTGAAGGATTATAAGATCTACCAAAAACTAACCACAAATATAAAAGCTGCAGGAAACAATTATATATTGGATGATGAAGTAGATCCTATCATCTACATTCCACAACCTAAGGAAGCCTTGGATGGCATTCACGTGGTGATTGTTTCTACAATGTCATGGTGAGTTCCAATCTTCAAAAGCTTTCATACTAAGACAATATGGAGAAGAGTATTCAGCACTTGCTGCTGATTTTGAAAGGCCAGAAGATAACAATCTACATTTTCAAAAATACTTGATGAGGTTGTTATTGATTCTTCTGTAGCTGTTTTGCATTTAATGGTTAATCAAATTTGGAGTTCAAAAATGTGTGCTATTCTAACAGAATGTGGAAAGAGGCATTTTCCCCTTCATTTTGCACACAAATGGAATAAAAGCACTGAACAAAATAAAATTTTATCAGCTACGAATATAAAGAAATAATTTTACCGAATAATAATAATAAGACATTATGAGCAGATTACCAACTATAAAAACAGTCTTGGTAGATCAAATGACAAGCTTTATGGTACCTGCTTTTTGTTACCTTTGTATAAAAGATTTCTGAAAATTCTTCAAAGTAATGTACTGTTTTGAACATTTAATTGTACAATAAACTTTGAATTTTTATTATGAACTTGTACTGTGAACATTTTTTTTTTGCTTTCCTGATTGATGAACCTAAAGAGTACAAATTCAGAATATCATAGCATCTAAAAACTGAATCAAAATCCATTTCTTCATCAATCTTTCCAGTATTTTGAAAATTTGGTGCACAAAAGCATTTATCAGACAAATAATGTAAATGAATGAAAATTAATAATTTTATAAAAAAAAACAAAACTCTAACATGAGACATCATTTCCAATTTTGCTTAAACATTTAAAAGCATTACAAACGTGTTCACTAGACATCATTACCACATACTACTTAATAGTTAGCATGTTACTTTGTTACTTTATAAATTATTAAATGCTTTTCATTATTTATCTAGCTGTTATCTGCTTCTCAGATGTTACAGGAACCTGACTGTACCCTAACTTTTTTACACACTTTTATTTAACTTGACTTCTCAGTCTGTCTGTGGTCAAATTTCTGAATTAATTTTTTACCAACTTTTAGATTACTTAGAGCTTTGCAACTTTCAGCACAGACTTTAGCCACCTATAAAAACAATATTCAATCATTTCCAAAGAAATTTAATCATTATTTCAGATAATTTCAATACTTATTTTGTAACAAACTTAAAATTATTCACTAGATGGCATCAATTAAATGAACTTTTAGGTAGTCATGACTATGTCAAAAACTTATATATTTACTAAAGTATTACTATAAAGTACTATAAACAATGGCAAAACTATTATTGCATTTAGATATTGATTTTCATAAGGCAAAAATAAAAGTGTGTTTTAAAAAAACTTTGTTTTTTGCTTGAACTTGTTTGGATATATAAGTACTCATATTCAGATAGCATGAAACATGTTACTTTTACTGAAATGCTGAGACAATTTTTAGAGTAATGAGTGAATGACAAATTGGTGAAGATAACTGAAGAAATAACACACTATTAAATATTTCTCTAACAATGATGTAAAAAAATATAAAAAAATATAATACACATTTCTAACATTCAGGGGGAGCATTTGGTGGAACACCAGTAAGATTAAGATACAAGCTTGGATACGAATATTGTATGACTTCCATGAATGCTTTGAAGCCTTTTACACCTTTTTGTTGTATTATGTCAATTAAATTTCCTGAAAAAATAAAATAATATTGACAATAAACTGCTTTTAAAAATCCATAAAAAAACATTTGTTAATAGTTCGTTATCTGTTATTAATAATCTGATTGACAAGAGACTAGACACAGTACTAGATACTAGATTAGTTAGTAGTATTTCCAGAGAAAAAAGATAATTACTTTCTATAAATATCGACGTAGGACTTTAGAACAATAAACTAGAAGGTTAACTAGTTACTTTTACACAAAAAAGTGAATAACCTGCTTTCATTGCATTCGTTACAAACGTTCCTTCTATCTCTTCCTCATCATCAATAGTTAAAACTCCCTGAGATCTCAAATAACTGTAGAACACTCTGGGACGAATAGCTCTCGTAATACTAAAATGCCATTTGTTTAACTGGTCCTGATAGTCATATGGCTCTGTTGTAGTTGTGTTATCCATAATGCCGTCGTGAGGCGAACAGTACGACCTCAACTAATTTTACTAATTTTTCTCGACAACCTCAGAAACGAAACCCAAACTAAAGCCGTGAAGATACCCGCCAAAACACAGCTGTCTTGCAACGGACATTCATGGGAGTTACACTATATTATTACTATATAATATTAATGAGAACAATTTGTCTCAAACTTTAAAATGTAGAAAAATTAAATATAGATAATCTCAATATCCAGAAGCGCTATTACTCTAACAATACTATAATACTATCAATATTTTGATAAGTGTTTTTTTTTTGCAATATCTGATCTGTAACGCACGAGAATACCATCAGTCCCATTATATACTTATTTTAGTATGGGTAAGTTTACGAGTTTTGCAAATACTTCCTCAATTCAAACTACGGTTTTCCTCTTAAAATCTGCACAATATATATATATATATATATATATATATATATATATATATATATATATATATATATATATATATATATATATATATATATATATATTTATATTTTTTGACGGGCTATTTCTTTATTATAATATATGATGAAATTTGAAAAAATCCGTCATTTTTGACGGGCAATATATAGTAGAACACTGATTCAGTAACGCTTATATATATATATATATATATATATATATATATATATATATATATATATATATATATATATATATATATATATATATATATATATATATATATATATATATATATATATATATATATATTTAATGGAATGTAAAGTCCGCAGCAACAAATAAACCCACCAAATTTCAACTCGATTGCAAGGATTGAAAATTTAAGCTATTTATGAATCAATATGGAATAAACAAATATTTTATAAACAAACTAGCAGTGCCGGTAGCGGCTTCGCTCGCATGAAATTGGAGAATTTGAACCGTGCATCCATAGGTGTCGGCTCGGCCCGTCGACAACTTGACCCAGCCCGTTTCAAAACCAAAATTCCTGGCCCGTCATTTTTGACAGGCTATCTCTAGTATATATATATATATATATATATATATATATATATATATATATATATATATATATATATATATATATATATATATATATATATATATATATATATATATATATATATATATATATATATATATATATATATATATATATATATATATATATATATATATATATATATATATATATATATATATATATATATATATATATATATATATATATATATATATATATATATATATATATATTAGTTTTGTTTTTCCTACATCGAGAAACCAGTGCTGCCTCGCAACGCCATCGAGTTGAACAAATGTCCCCCAATGAATTGCAGCTACATCGAGCTTCTAATGCGATCTCCCAACTTTTAGCATGAGATCGTGCGAATGAGGCAGTTTGTAACGAAGCAATTAACTTCAACGAAACTCAATTCGATCAACATGATTGTGCTGAATTTGATGTTTTATGTACTTCATGATTCATGTCGATCAAGAAATTTTGCTGTTGTCGAAAAGGCAAAGTAATGTTGCCAAACCAATTGACATTCACGGTAATACACTTGGATATCCCGATTCACTTCATGTTGTCGAAAAGGCAAAGTAATGTTGCCAAAACCAATTGGCATTCACGGTAATACACTTGAATATCCCGATTTTCTTAAAAGCCTCATGTCAGACACGCCCAATCCAGATAGACAAAATTTTCGACAACATATTCGATCATACAACAGCCTTTCGCTTCCATGGCCGCAAAAATTTTTGATTTGCTTATATATATAATTTTTTTATGGTTATCAAATGTCATTTTGTTTTTGTTGACTATTTTTATAATAACGGGCGCCGTATTTTAAAACTTCCGTCATTTTTGACAGGCTATCTCTAGTATTCTCCATTCTATTCTCCGGGCTATTCTCTTTATCCTCATTCTCCGTAACCCGAGGGGTTGCGTTATATATATAATTATATATATATATATATATATATATATATATATATATATATATATATATATATATATAATTATATATATAACGCAACCCCTCGGGTTACGGAGAATGAGGATGGAGAGAATAGACAAGGAGACCATGTTCCGAGAGATATGGATAATGAAGTCAATCCGGAGGAGTTGACACACATTCCAACAGGAATAGAACCGGAGGCAAGACCTAAGCAATTGGCGACGAGGATGTCAAAGGACCAATATTCAAACATAGCACAATTGCTTAAATTTCTAATTGATAAAGAAGCTCGAGAAAAGGAAGAGAAACTTGAGAGGGAAGCTCGAGAAAAACAAGAAAAACTTGAAAAAGAAGCTCGAAAAAAAAAGAATTGAAAAAGAAGAAACTAAGAAAAACTTTCTTCAGTTAATTTCAATGATGCAGGGCAATGGATCCGTCGAAGTAAGACCAGACCTCTACAAACGAGTTGAGCAATTTGTTTACGATCCATATCAAGGACTTACATTCACTGATTTGATTGGGCGATTTGAAGAAGCTGTTCAGTCAGTCGGAGGCGCATCAATGAGCGATCCAGAAAAAAGAGCAACTCTGACCGGGAAGCTTCAACAAAACGAATACACGCTACTTAAGGGTAGTATATTGCCGAGAACATTCGAAAGTCTAAGCTATGAGGAGACAAAAGGTTGTCTAGAAAAACTGTTTGGTATACATACAGAACAAATGATGATTTCAGAAACCTTAGTTAGTAAGGTTAATCACTATTCAGAAAAATCACCTAAAAAATCTTCTAACCAAGAAATCAGGGGTTCATCCGTAAACAAAAATGTTTGTTTTCGCTGTGAAAAACCGGGACATTTTGCTGCCAACTGCAGAACTGATGATAGAAGTCCCAAAAGACTTTTAAGTAGAAAGAGAAGTCCAAACTTAAGGAGGAGTCCAAGTCTGTCGTATAGACGACACGAAATACGGCAAGTCAAGACAATTCACAGCAAGCGAACAATTATAGCAGCCAATAGAAGATACACCACGGTGAAATTTGGTGATGTCGAAATTAGGATGCAACTGGACTCCGGAGCTGATGTCACAATCATCAGTACAAAAACTTGGGTAAAGATTGGTTCACCAAGGCTAGATAAGGCAACAACAAAAATTGGTGCTGCAAACGGTACTGAAATTCAAGTACTAGGTGAATTTCAAACCAATTTTTCGTGCGCAAGATTCACAGGCAATGGACGCTGTTTTGTGGCCAAAAATACAACACAACTTCTAGGAATTGAATGGATGGATCAACTTCCACCAATGATAAAAGCGTTTGATGCAATCTGTTGTTCTGTTGCAGAAAAGCCTTCGCAGGAACAAAACAGTTTAGCTGTTCGGTTACAAACTGAGTTTCCAAATGTTTTAAAAAAAGAATTGGGTCATTGCAGTAAAAAGAAGGCAAGATTGCTCCTTAAGTCAGAGTCTCAGCCAAAATTTTGCAGACTACAAAAAATACCTTTTGCTTACGAAGAAATAACCATTAGGGAACTTGAAAGACTAGTCAATGAAGGAGTTCTTAAAAAAGTTGAATACAGTCACTGGGCGGCACCGATTGTGGTTGTTCCAAAGAAAAGCGGAACGGTGCGCATCTGTGCTGATTTTAAAACAGGCCTTAACGACGCGCTTGAGATGCACCGACATCCACTTCCAACACCGGATGAAATTTTTTCAAAATTAAACCAAGGAGCTTAGTTTACTGAAGTAGATTTTGATGATGCACATCTACAGTTGGAAATGGACGAACCGTCAAAAGAGCTCGTTACTGATGCCTTATCAAGACTCATTGATTCCAAAATAACAACAGGAAATGAGGATTTGATATGAAATCGGTATGTCAAGGTGTCCTAAAGACGAGGATGTGAGTCTCTTATGGCCTGCAACAAAACAGGTTGGTTGAAGATCTTGCTTGAGTTAACGCGGATAGGGACATGGGCGGATCCAGGGGGCAGTCCGGCCATGGCCCCCCTCGTCTTTTGCTAATAGACTTTCCCCCCTCGTCAAAATCAAATTAAAAAAATTAAAAAGTTCAGTTAGTACAAATATATGTTAAATTTGCTGTTTTATTATTTTATTGCTGTTTTATATCGTTGCTAATGTTAAATTTGCTTATGTTTTATAATTGAATAGCTGTTTTTTCGTCTTGGCTAATTGAGTTCTAGCTAGCCACCATGGTATTTCTTGTTAATAAATTCGTGATATAATCATTTATTTGTGTATTTATCCATAAAACTCATAAGTTTTCTCAACGCTTTTTCAAGCCATTCCCAAGCCTGGAGAAAGGAGGAGGGAAAAGTAAAAAGGATCAAATTATGATCCACGACTGGAAGTACTTAGGTGCTTCTGGCACAGCCGTTTCAGTCTTAAAACACTTGGTGTAAAGGACTATAAACTATTATAAAAAAAAAAAAAGTTTTCTTAAAAATACTTCTGAAAGCCGATAGATATTAAGATATCAAGTGAATTAAGTGGACCTCCATTGAAACGGTTTAAGAAAATGAAGCAAGCGGAGTTACAATTCGGATTCGCATATCAAGACTGGTGTTAAAAGGAAGAGGGCTCTTAACTCCGACCATCTTCTGCAATACAAGTGGCTTCCTGTTTCAAAATGTCCTGATAAAGCTGGAGCCTGGTGCGCTGTTTGTGTACTATTCTCTGTGTCCGATTCGTGCCATGGTCAACGAATGGGCAAACTTGTAACCCGTCCCCTAACGAATTTTTTCAGATTTGACTGGCAAGAATGGCTTACTGGATCTTCACAAACAGTCTAGTTTTCATACTGCAAATGCAGCCAGAGCACTTGAATAGTCAGTTTCTCGAGCTAAAGACCCTACAACACATGTTGATGCTCAAGTTAACTTGCAAAAGTCAGTGCAAGTGTTGCAGAACAGGAAATCTCTTGCATCCATTTTTGAGACAATTAAATTTGCTGCAATTCAGAATTGTAAATATTTTTTTAGATATTACATGAGAAAATCTTTGAAAGATATTGCTGATTTTTAACTAAATAAAATTATTTCAAATTTTAAACATGTAAATTATAATTTGACCCCCTCTGCAGTCATCAGAAAATTGTTTTGGAGTCAAGTTGCCCACCCTTCTCAAAAAGGTTCTAGATCCGCCAGTGATCAGGGACGTAAGTTAAGCATTTTCCAGGAGGGGGGAAAATTTCCCGACATGGCTACCCGGTGTTGCCCGGGTATTCTTGCTTAGTGCTTTCTCTTTTTCGCCAATGATACGTCAAATAAATAACAATTTCTTTTAATTTTTCAATTTTTTATTAATGAAGCCTACCTGCATGTCAAATGTTGTGTTAAATTGCTCCTGCGGCTTTGATGTGATAAGCGAATGCTCTCACACACTTAGGGGCGCAACCAACAGAAAATGCCGGGGGTCTCAAGTGTGAAACAGGGGAAAAAGCCCGCCGCAGCCGAAATTTTTTTTTACTATTTTTAGTCTGCAGTCTTTTTTGGTATCTTTAATAATTTATTAATGAAAGAAAAGAAAGACTGCAAACTGAAGATAGTCAAACTCAGTATCAAACCAGTTAAAGCAATTGTAAAAAAATAAGTTTATGAATAAATGTAACACCCACACCCAAAGAGAAACCCTTCATATTTGGAAAAATTGCAAGGCCCTTGGATTAGGCCTGGGGAGCTTGCTAAAAGTTAAAAAAGGAAAGAAAGTCCGACGCAGGGAAACAATTTTTGTGTTTTTTTTATATTTTTAAAAACAAATATTTTGTCTCCCAGTTTTTCGGACAATCGGAGGCTTCTCAACGTTGATAAAATAACGCATTAGCTGCTTTTCGCAAGCGAATAAATTATTAAACTCTTATTCTCGTTGAATTTCTAGATGGAATCAAATGAAAGTGACTCAGCAGAGCTTATGAATTGAAATCACACAACTTGACATACTCAATTTTTCGGGCAAGCGGATGCCAGTACCATTCAGAGCCTTTACAACATTATTGAAGCTAGTCCAAAACATCACGCAATTTTTGTGAACATCATACTTGGTGATAGTTCGTCCCCGATTACTAACTTAAAATCACAGAGCAAAACCAGGTGGTCATACCGTTGGGAGGCAGTTAAAGCAGTTGATAGTCAACTACCAAGAATAATTTCTACTCTACTGTTGTTGCTAAACGAAAGAAATGTTAAAACATATTCCGACAGCTCTGCGCTGCCTAATGCAGTTTGTGACTTTAACTTTGTAACAAACTTTTATTTAGGTTACAATCTCTGTTTTTATAAAAAAAACCATTTGAACATCTTTCGTATTTCTAAATCGAGTGTTTTTGAAATCAAAGTTTGTGTTGAAAAACTCGTTTTTCCTTTACTTGTTTTTGGGCTGAATTTGTTTCAAATTATATTATCAATGACTAGCAGCTTGTGCACCTACTTTTAGTCAAAAACTATGGAAAACCGGCGAACTTACAATAAAAACTTTGCTTGACAGTAGAAATGGCAAGTCTTTGAATGAGTTATGGGAGCGCACTCAGATTGTCAGCAATTAAATTAAAGAATGCATTTCAAACAGCCATTTAACTTTTAAGGAGGCACAAAAGCTAAGGACAAAGAAGCCATCTCAGTGACTACAGACACTGATGGGCGAAAGAAGTGGTGGTGATGAACATTTTAAATCTGAGCAAGACTATTACCGTGTTTCGGCTTATTACTCAAGTCTGGACTACTGAACTGAAATTACGTTTTGAAAAAAATGATCAAGATGTTCTTTGCGCATTAGGAGATGTTGTTCTCAGAACATATCCAGAACAAAAAAGCATTTAGAATGCTACGGCATTGTCGTGGATCTTCTTAAAAATGAAAAAAATATATTTTAAAACTCATAGAAGAATCCAGTTCTGCTGTAGCGCTTGAGAAAGATTTCAAGAAATTTGCGTCTGCTGCAGATCTTGTCCAAACAATGTGGTGTTATGACCTGAATAGTGTTCTTCCAGTGTTCTGGAAGGTAACAAATACACTTGCTGTAATTCACGCAACTTCATGTTGTGCAGAACGATCATTCAGTGGACTACGGAAGATGAAAACCTACTTGCGTAGCACCATAGGGCAAGAGAGACTCAATAATCTTGCAATTATGAACATTGAACGTGTTGCTACAAATTCCGTACTTCAACTGCAGATGAACCAAATAATAGACACTTTTAGCAAACGAAAGAACAGAAACTCATTTTTTTAATCAAAATTTTATATTGCCTTAGCCTTTTCACAATATTAATAGAAATTTTCTAAACTTGTTATAATAAATGTGTTATTTTGGCTTCTGAAATGTAAAATTATTGATACATGCCACAAAGAAATAGTCATGTCATGATTGCAAATTACTTGTAATTTTTTGGGCAGAGACCGGTTTTGTTCCCCCCACCTCATCAAACTCCCCTACGTCTATGTTTAGAAACTTTTTAATGATAGAAAATAAAGATACAAACTGAAGATAGTCAAAGTCAGTCTAAAACCAGTTAAAGCAATTGTAAAAAATAAGCTTATAAATAAATGTAGCACCTCCACCTCTCTACCCAAAAAACTCATCGAATTTGGAAAAATTGCAGGTCCATCTGATTTAGCCTGGGGGGCTTGCGCCTCCCCCGTGTAAAAAATTCATATCCAAAATAGGTGGGTATAACTTTGTTTTATTTTTGTGTAATAAATAATAATAACTTTGATGTAGACTTAGACAGCTGTGAGGGAATCAACATTGTATCAATACCAGTAATAGGGTAAAATTCCACGAGTTCGCCGATTGTATTTTGGCACAGAAAACAGCTAAACTTTAGATCAACGTTGATACACAATTTATTACTCTGCAGTTCTTGGTAAGTCAAGCATCGAGCTCAGATATAAAATTGTCTACACAAGCACAAAACGATTCCAAGTTAAAATTATATAGTAACCTCTAGATAAAAAAAAATAAATTTTGAAAATCATAAGGGGGCAACTTGTCTAATCACGGCAGAAATATTCCAATACGCATTGAATCATCACTAAGTTAAGTAAAGTTAAAATTAAACAAGTAAAGGAAAAAACGAGTTTTTTAACACAAACTTTAATTTCAAATACACTCAATTTAGAAATACAAAAGATGTTCAAATAATTTTTTTTAATTGAATCATGTATAGTCATCCAATATAAAACTATGCTAAAAGTTTCCGCTTTCTAGCTAGTCAAAAAGCTGGTTAAATTTTACTTGCAAGATTTGCGTACAAAGAAAGCCACACACACACACAAACAAACAGAAATTGTAACCTAAATAAAAGTTTGTAACAAGTAAAGGAAAAAACGAGTTTTTTTAACACAAACTTTAATTTCAAATACACTCGATTTAGAAATACGAAAGATGTTTTTTTTAATTGAATCATGTATTGTCATCCAAGATAAAGCTATGCTGAAAGTTTCAGCTTCCTAGCTAGTCAAAAAGCTGGTTAAATTTTACTTGCAAGATTTGCGTACAGAGAAAGCCACACACACACACACACACATACACACACAAACATAGATTGTAACCTAAATAAAAGTTTGTAAAAATATACAGTAAACTCTAGGTAAAAAAATCAAATTTTGAAAATCAGTGTGAGGCAAACGCCCTCCTGCCCCCCAATTTGCGTCCCTGAGGCGAATTATTTTCGTCCCAACATTAGAACACAAGCAACTCGACATTGTAAACTATTCTTTTCTGAAAGAATAATCAATGGACATTCTGAATAACAGTTGTCACATGGATGTCATCCATTTTGGTCGTGGTGTTGAATATGATCTAGAGTCAATTGTGTTTTGATCTCTGCAGCACATTGTTATCAAGTTTTTGTTATAGGCGTGGACCTACATTGTACTTGTTCATAGTCCTTGACTCAGAAAAACCTGACGTGATTTTTAAAATTGCTTTATTGAAATGAACATTATAATTATTCAATGATCAAACTTTTGTTTTACAATTGTAAATATGGAATGTTTGAGAACAAACAAAAACATTTTGAAGTTGTCTTTTCAAGTAATAATTGATTTGTAAGCCTCTCTGTTTCAAAATAAAGAATGTACTAGTTTTGTTTGATTTTAAATTTTTTATCAGGCCAGCCAATTTCAACATAACAAGTTGTGCTGACTATTTTAAACAAATAAACACAAGCTAAAGCATTGACAGTATGATTCTTCTTGCCCATTGCCCAACGACTTAACATAGATATAGGAAATAGGATATATATAGTCACATGCGGAAGTGACTGATTTTGTCAAACCATCGTCCGCGATGAATTATAACATTAAATAAATGAATTTGAAAATAAAAAAAATTGATTATAGTAAAATTGAATCTATTTTGGAAAAATCTGAAGCTAGTGTTTTTATAAAGTTACTTTTTTATTGTTCGTGTTCATATCAATTACAAAAAAATCCACTAAATTTGTATGATAGTTTTAAAGTTTTTTTTTAAATTAAATATTATGATGTCAAGATAGTATGAATTTTTTAAACTGTAAAAGAATTATAGGAATTATAAGCAATAGATAAATAATTGTAGCATAAATACTGTAGTACCTGGTTTGGGTAAGCGATATTTCAATTTGTAAACAAAAAAATATGGATTCTCATCACGTGTTTGTTGGATCACAAACTGGTTATTTGAAAGGTACATTATTTATTTTTGGAAGAATTTTAGCAAAAGTTTGGGTAAGGTTCTAGTATAGCGTCATCGGCCGATTTCTATAAAAGAATAGAATTAGCTCAGAACATACTGCGAAAAAGTTTTTTACAGAAAATACATTTCAAGCTTGTAAGACATCACCTTATACTAGACGCATCGGACCTATTGTTATTATTATTATTATTATTAAATGTAAATTTATAATGCGCTTTTTTTTTAAAAGTCACAAAAGCGCGTGTAATACATCGGATCTCATACATTTAAACGCATCGGATATAATTCAAGGCATTTAAAAAACCATAGCTAATAATCAACGCATCGAATCTCGTAAGCATCATCTGAGACCTTAACAACCAATGCATCAGGCTATATATTTCAAGCTTGTAATACATCACACTTTGGGTAATCATGTAGAATAGGTCCAGAAATTATTTTCGGTGTTTTTAATTATTTTTTTAATATAAAATGAATATAATTAGAAACAGAATAAAATTACCAATCGGATGATCCAAATAATTTATTGAAAATATAATTAAAGAAGAAGTTAATGACAGAAAACCGCCAGGTAGTAGGAAAAACTAGGTTCATAAACAGTAAACTAACTAAAGGCGAAGCGAAATGAAATGTCAAATAAATTAGTTGTCATATAAATTTATTGTGCGAGTTTTTATAAAACAATTTAAAAAAATTACTTATTTTTAAAAAAAGTATTGTATGCCTTAATTGAAAACTATCGCGTTTAACATTCTATGAAGAACAGTTCGGACTTGAATAAACTTAAATTTTTTTTGTAAATAATGTTATTTTGACTGCGTGAATACTATTTCTTGTGTTACTTTAGCTAATAATTTTGTTTTTAAGCGCTGTAAATATTTCTTGTCTGCGCTATAAATAGTAATTTCTGTTTGACTTCGCTATTCATAGTTTTTGTTGCTGTTCTCTTGCGCGTTTCGTGAGTTTTCCGAGAAAATTTTATTATCAAAAATTAATAAACTGCTTGGATCATTAAATTGGAGTTATTATTGTGATTACAAATATATAATTATTATTGCGGGAAAATAATTAAAAACACCGAAAATAATTTCTGGACCTATTCTACATGATTACCACACTTTGTACATGACGTATCGGACCTATTGTTGAGTGCGTGTAATGCAACGGCCTAACCACTCCACTTATAAATGCATCGGATATATTTCAAGGCATTTAAAAAACCATAGCTAATAATTAATGCATCGATTCTCGTAAGCGTCATCTGAGACCTGACAACCAGTGCACTGGACTATACATTTCAGGCTTGTAATATATCACACTTTGTACCCGACACATCGGACCTATTGTTGAACGCGTGTAAGACAACGGCCTAACCTAACCACTCCATTCATATAAGACATCGGATCTGTTATGCAACGAATAAGGCCTATTGTACAACACAGTAGAGCCTGTTGAATAATAGTTTCTGACTGTTAATGATATTACGTAACACGAGTCGACCCTTGGACTAGAATTATTACATAATAGGTCCGATGCAGTATTTAATTACACCCGGGGCTGTGCTATACATAGTTGGATGGGGTTTTGAAAATGGAATTTACTAATGGTATAATTGGTTTGGCACTTGTGTTCAAGTGCGGGCACCGCCAATTTGTTGACATACGGCCCATAAAAGATATAATCATTAGGATTCTGCGTCCCGTTATTTTTTTTTAAGCGATACGATACGACTTCTGAAATTTGTCTCGAAACAAACGATACGAGACGCCTCAACCAATAACGAGACAAATCCGATACGATATCGTGATCTCAACTGAAATGTCAAACAGACTAAAACATAAACATAAAATGATATTAATAATAGTCCTCGATGTCAGCGAGTACGATTGCCTTGCCAACCGTTGATACCTGGTTCGCATATTTCTAAATGGAAGTATGCAGAGGTCGACTAGCAGCCTAAGAGGGGCGTGGCTTAACCTCTGCTTTAAATATCTTTGATTACTATTCTCAACGTGGCACTAAAAAAAGCTATAGAACAGAGACGAGCTGGTTTTATATATGTTATATATATATATATATATATATATATATATATATATATATATATATATATATATATATATATATATATATATATATATTCTTTTAGACAAGTTTCGTTGAACTTTTTAGTCCATTCTGCATTAACAAGCTTCTTACAAAAGTTTTGAAGAATAACGATTTCTTTTTTATTAGGAATAAGATTAAAAAGAGATTTAAAACTTTTATTAAATTGGGCTAACTGGCCAGTTTCTGACGTATCCTAATTTAATTTCATAAATATGAGTTAAAACATATAAGAATAAATTAAGTATTGATATCAACTATTGTATGTTGATACGAAACGTTTAATATTGGTATAAAATATTGAATAATGATATGGAGTGATTCAAAACATTGAAATATGAATATATATATATATATATATATTGAAATATGTTGCCGGTTCCCAGACTAAAAATAGTAAATAATGGGGCTACAGGCTGTTAGGAAAACCGAATTTAAAGTGGGGATAATAGTAGTTAAATAGTTATAAACTATGACTTTCGTTATTTATTGAAAAATATTTTTTTTTAATCTTGGATTTTTTTAGAGACTTTATATGAGAACAAAACTTATGTCTTGCTATTTTATTTCGATACGAGACTTCCCCGCAGGCTGTATCGTTTTAATAGCGATACGGGATTTCCCGTATCGTTTTGAAATCCTGATTAATATCGGGATAACGATTACGGGAAGCAGATGCTTAATAATTATATATATATATATATCGCAAATAAACTGTGAAATCAATTTATCTTTGAGACATGCTCTAAGAAATACAACTCGCCATTTGACAGAAACAACTTTTCGAGCCAAATTCTCGACTTTTTGGTATGAAACTCGCTGTTCTAGACTACAATTAGTCAAAAACTTGTAATTAATTGTAGTCTCGAACAGCGATATATATATATATAAATTTTTATTTTATTTTTTAAATTCAGTATTTTTTAACACAAATTCTTTAATTTGTATATGAATTTAGATGTATCAGACAAATCGTTTTAATAGCGATACGGGATTTCCCGTATCGTTTTGAAATCCTGATTAATATCGGGATAACGATTACAGGAAGCAGATGCTTAATAATTATATATATATATATATCGCAAATAAACTGTGAAATCAATTTATCTTTGAGACATGCTCTAAGAAATACAACTCGCCATTTGACAGAAACAACTTTTCGAGCCAAATTCTCGACTTTTTGGTATGAAACTCGCTGTTCTAGACTACAATTAGTCAAAAACTTGTAATTAATTGTAGTCTCGAACAGCGATATATATATATATATATATATATAAATTTTTATTTTATTTTTTAAATTCAGTATTTTTTAACACAAATTCTTTAATTTGTATATGAATTTAGATGTATCAGACAAATACAATTCAAGAAGTCGCTTATTGCCTATTGTACCGGCAGTCCCGTATTAAAATAGAACCCTAACCCTAACCCTACTCCTAACCCTTTAGAAAATATGTACATCTTTATTAATTAATCAAAGAATCAATTGTTTTGGCAAAACCGCCGGAACAACAGCACTTTTACCGCTTATTGCCCCGGCTACCGGCCGTATGTCAACAAATTAGCGGTGCCCGCACTTATGTGGTTGGGGCCGATTTTTCAATGAAATAGTCCTATTTTAACCCTAACCATAACCCTAACCCTAATTAGCTAATTATAGCCGAGAATGTATTAATCTTTCACACATCTGGCCATTAAAGTGAAAGATTACCGGTTTTTCTTCTGTTCAACAAATAAAAAAGTTATAAGCCAAAACGAATCTGGTGAGAACGCACCATCATTGGGTCATTGTTTCTATAACATTTTTTTAAAATAATAATTTATTTAAATCAATAAATTGGTAATGTTATTGTGTTTATAATTACTAGCGGGGTTAACCTGGGGTTTTTATCTTTTCTCGCGCCCGCTTACTTTCCTGCTGTAAAAAATGTAAAAATGTTTAATGATTTATATAGCACTTTTTCCTGAGCTGTTCAAAGGCGTCGTTCTTTTACATGCCCCACGGAGAGAACGATTTTACCCGCTAAGTTTTCCTTGACATGGGCTACTCCCAATGAGTGGGAGTCGAACCGTGAAGCTTTCACATTCAAGGCTAACACTCTACCAACTCAGCTAACCTAGCTCCTGCTCTTCCTTTCCTTTTCCCACTCACTCTTCCACTTCTGGTTGCTTAAGATTATTTAGTTTTAAGAATATATTATCATAGCATATCAATGCAATAGAGTATTGCACAGACCGGGTTGTAATTTTTAGGGTTTTCAAATGGATCGGGCCAAGATTTATTGCCAAGTATAATGATTTAGGCCTGTAAAAACAGATCGAATGGGACCTGAAGCCGGGCCACGATTTTTTGCCAGGTTGAGGGATTTTAGGTCTGTAACAAGTAAAAAAAGTCTCAAAAACGAGTTTTTTCAGATATACTTTATATTTCAGGATTTGCTACCTTTTAACTTATTGCAATAATGTTTCTTTTAAATTTATATATGTAAACATTTATTTAATTGTGTTTGATTTGTTTTTATTCATAAATAATTATTTTTAATTAAAAAAAAATTTTTCAAAAATTTTTCAAACCTTAATATGGCATGAGCAGCGAGCCTATATTTTCAATTTCAGCTCGATTGGATGACGCTGAGTCATGATTTGAAGGTCTTTAGACATGCCGAACCTGTGGTCTGGCCCGGCCGTGATATTTTACCAATTTTATAAGGATTTAAGCTTCTAAAAATGGCTGGACCTGTGCAGTACTGCAGCTGCAATACATCACATAGAATATTTACCTTGTTTATTATTGCAGGTGTATCATTAAAAGATGGAAGATGGGCAAATATCAATCTCGTTCCAAAAATTGATAAAACTCAAGAAATTGTCTGCATGTGTTGGAACAATGAATATGATAATGAGGTTGCATTTCTTGTGGATTGAATGAAATACTTTTTGAATACAAGCTAAAACTGAATTTCTTGTTAGGTTTGTGTCGGAACGGTCAATCAAACAGTGAAGGTGTATTACAATTCTGGATTTTCAACCGAGTGGGACCTGTCTGGAGGCATTGATGGAAAATTGGCAGGCCTTTGCAAACTAAACAAGTAACATTTCTGTTTATTATTACCACTGCACCCATGGGCGCCCACAGGATTGATTGATTACATTTTTTTTAAACAAAAATAGACAAACAATTTATAATCAAAACATTTATAGTTAATTGTAACAACTGTGACTCCTTCCATTGTCATCTATATCGTCATTATTAGTCTGTTTTCTTTCCTTGTCGTGCAACAAGTTCTGATACTACTATATCATGAAAAAAACTCATAATGAAAAGAATTTATAAACAGTTCTCATTGAATCAAGCACTCAGTTTGTCAACCTTACTAGACCCATCGATAAATGTTTAATTAAATCTGAGTGAACCACACAAGGAAATGCTTTTTTTTATAAAGCTGTGGCAAATCAAAGTTCAATAAGGTTGCAGATGACTGCTAGAAATGGATTTCAGAATTCCGATTCTACCGGTATGCGAGGAGAACCAGTTTGTACAAATAAATAAAGAAAAGTGACAAAAAACACACCACAGTCTTTACAGGATGAGCCAGGCAGTCGCCCACATATTAAAATTTAAAATTATTTGCTTTACAATCCTTCAGAGGATGATGAGGATCCACTTATTTTTTGGAAGAAAGGTTTATTTCTTACTCTTGAAGCTGCAGTGCAACATTTCACTTGAAATGCTTCATCAGTCCCAACAGAGGACATTTTCAGCTGTTCCTACTTGACACCAAAGAGAGCTAACTGGTTATAATTTATCCATGACAAATTATGGAATGTTGAGACATTTAGAATAATAACACTTGAGTCATTTAACTACTGCACCCAGCAATTAGAATTGTAATAATTTGTTGTTACAATTATCATAAAAAAATTTCAGTCCTGTAAAAAATTCAACTGTGATATCATTTGTTTTCATGGTCTTTTGTGAGAGTCTTTAGGGTTATTTGACTTTAAAAATTTTTTCAAGTTTGGTGATTTAACAATTGAATTTTGTGAAACTGCAAGATTGTAAACTATTATCCCTGGGTGAGATCAATACTGAAAAAAATGCATGTAAAAATGTTTTATAATATAAGCATTCAAATAAAATATTTCCACTCAAATATGGCTATCTATCACTTGGATATGTAGCTTAATTTACGATATGATGACTTTCAACCATTAAATTTGCTAGGTCAGTTATTAGTCTCAATTAACTCAGTCTGATATTAACTACTTCTAACTGCTAAGTCAGGTGTTAGACTCCAAACCACTTGCTAAGAGCTTAACAACAGGTTCCTGGGACTACTTTGAAAACTACCTTTGTCTCAAATTTTGTTTAAGTTCGTCCAGTGGTTTGGATTTGCATAAAAGACAACCAAGCAATCATTTGCATATACAGAAATGTGACTTAAATATATGAATATATGGACTTATTTCATTACTTGAACATTAAAGGTTAGAAACTATTCATGCATGCATGCAGTCCCATCGTACACATGAAAGTTCACATACACACTTTCTAAAAACCTATATCGATAGTGCAGTTGCACCCAGCTTATAATTACCTGTGTAAACATGCCATAAACGTAAAAGCAATTTTGTTGTGTGTTTGACAACTTTTTTTTATTATCCTTCCCAGCAATTTTGTGACATGCACTAAAGATGGGTTGCTTAGAGTTTGGTCCGAAGACACTTCAGAGAAGGTATTTTACTATAATTAATTAAATAAATTATATTTTTCTTCATTTATAACATTCATTAAAGCATTTTAATTGTTTACGTTGACTTATAGCCTCAAATTAGCAAAGATGTTGGTCCTAAGTTATGCTGCATGAAGCAAAATGCCACACAGCAAAATATAATTGGTACAGGAGGAGAGGAAAATGAGTTGAAGATTTGGGATCTTAATTCAAATGCAGAAAACATTTTTACAGCAAAAAACGTAAATTTCAAATTTTAATGTTTTCATTATAATTTTTAATATTAATAAACTTGTGGATTTGCTTCTGTTCAGGTAAGAAATAATTATTTGAATCTGCGGGTGCCTGTCTGGGTTTTGGATGTTGCTTTCATTCCTGACTCAGAAAAAGTCATAACAAGCACAAGTTATCATCAGGTATTAGTCACTGAAATATACATTTCATGTCATATATACATTTTCTAACTTATTTATAATCATCAGGTATTAGTCACTGAAATATACATTTCATGTCATATATACATTTTCTAACTTATTTTCTTATCTTCTATTGAACAACTGACTTAGGTACGATTGTACGATACCAAATGTCAAAAAAGACCGGTGATCTCCATGGAATTTGGAGATTGTCCGATTTCTACAATCTCCCTGGCTAATAATCAGTGAGTATATAAGGTAAAACTTAACTCCATGTAGAACAAAAATTGCATCTGATTGCACTCTTATTATTTTAGACAGGTTGTTGTTGGTAACTCGCAAGGTTTGTTGGCACTTCTGGATCTTAGAGGTAGCTCTGGTTAGTCGATTTGGTTTTCATTTCTTACCAATTTATCAGAGGCATCAACATGATTTTCAAGTCTGTCATTACCGTTTCAGGAACGCTTATCCACAAATTCCAGGATCCTACAGGTGCAATAAAATCGATCGTATGTGACCCGTCACAGAATATTTTTGCTTGTTGTGGACTTGACAGATATCTAAGAATTTACAATTTACAAAATAAAACACCGTCGCAAAAAGTACCTATATTTAAAACTTTTTAATTCACCTTAATTATTTATTTTATTAAAATATTACATTTCATCCTAATTTAGATATTTTTGAAAGCCAAACTCAACTGCCTGCTGCTGAAGAAAAGTCTTGTCACAAACCCAAAAGATGATACACTTGATGTACCAATGGTATGTTGCATTGTTTCTGCTTATTGAAAGACCAGCTTTTTTAATTGCAGATGTTTATCTGTTTTATTTAGGAAGAGCAAACACAACCTGGTGCAGATCCTTGGACAGAGATGGAAGTCGTCAAAAATGACAGACCGGAAAGAGCCACGGAAGCCAGAGCTATAGAGAAGTCTAAACCAAAACTTTTTCTTAAAGAACAGAAATCGAGAAAAAGAAAATTGAACGAATAAAATTGTTCTTTTAAAGTTGTTTGAATTAATTAGCTATAAGCTAGAGTGAAGGTAAGTAAACCACACATACAAAATTAACAACTGTTGTGGGGGTTTTGTAATTTCAATGCAGTATATCTTATTAGCATTTTGGAAACTTGATGAGCTTCCTCAGTAGAAACTACAAAATGATTTTTGACAGAACATAATTTATAATCTTGACAAGAAAAACTTGATGAGCATAAAACAACTGAAGAAATTGGTTAATACACCAAAGCTATAAATAACAATCACTTGGTTAATTGACTTTCCTAGCACCAATCCTTTCAAACGAAACACAAACCACCTTATCATAAATAAGCAAGAAAAGAGAAATTAAGTGCAAATCAAATGCTAGAATATACAAAAAAGTTCTTGTGTCAGTAAAGCAGCTCCTCGGATATTTCAATCTCTGAATACGTCTGTCGATTCAATAAAATTAACAATCATAATAAAGCACCAATCGTAAAATAAAACTGGCAACAGAAGTCACCAATACGCTTCAGCACATTATGGTGAGAAATTGTCTGGGTTGCTGAATGGGTCAGGGGTATAGGGAGACTGGTCCACACTGTGTGACACTCCTTCTCTGTATCTCTTGACTGCCATTCCTGTGAGGACACCCTGTGGACAAATAACATTAGCTTATGTGCATTTCAGTGTTCATTGTTTTATTTATTTGCCCCATAAATAATTTTTAGAAATTAATATTTAACTATTTTCATTTTATAATTATTTTTTCAAAATAAATTACGGTAAATAAAATTTTTTAATGCATGCTTATTCATGCATGATTTCTTGATTCAAAGTCTCTTAGCAACGACCTTGTAGATATTGGTCAGGTGAGCTAACTTGTTTGTTACTTGCAAGGTTGCTGGGGTTTTTTACCTTTTTACTCACTCCCATTTCCTTCTCCGCTTGCTTTCTTTCTATCTGACTTCCTTTCCCGTTCCCTTTTGCACTCATTTTCTCTCTTCCATTCTCCTTCCTAACTTTTGGCCTGGTAAGTTTATAAAAATTAAAAAATACCCTATGACCTTCTACTCCTTCAGTTATACCTCCATTCAAAATTTCATTAAAATTGGTCCAGCGGTTTGGAATTGCTTAAAAGACAAACAGTCGCTTATATATATATAAATAGATTTTTTACTTTTAGGAATTCTTTTATTCATTTCTATCAGTGTTCTTCACTTAGAAGCGAGTATTTTTTCTTCAAACCACCTATTTTGCACTTGCAACTTCTCTTCCTCTCAATTATTAGGTGGGCAGTTCAAATTAATTAAATATAAAAAAAGACCAATAAACTTACAAAAGACAAAATTGAAAAGAATGAAAATGCAACGGAGGCTTCGGCTGCAGATTTCCCTCGGCTGGGTTCAGAACTTTTCCTCCACTGATCAGCAAGGTTGCAGAAACAAGCAAACCACAGAAATGTCAAAACACCTTCAATCAAACGAGCAATTAATGTTTTAACAATTTTAAATAATAATAACTTAAAACAAGCTCAGACAGGCAAAGATTGACTCATGACAAACATCTGGTACATGACATAAGAAAAATGCACGAGTAAATGCTCACGTGCATGACAATGACATCTTGGCATGCATGAGCTTTGAATGGCTTCCATCTTTCAATGCACCAGTGAATAATGTAACAATATTCTCGAGTTAAATTACTCACAAGGTCGTGCAATTCCGCAAAAATTACTTTAATAAATTAAATGATTAAATACTTTTTTTAAATTTAATTAAAAATTTTATTGTGAATAGCAATTTAAGACCTTTAATGTTTATAACATGCAAAGTTTTCCTTCACCAATCATCCACCAAAATATCAATGTACTTTAAGTATTATAAATTGTTTGTCTATTGTATCTATTTAAAATAACCTGAAACCATTAAAATAATTTTCAAATTCCGTTACTATCAGTCAATTTATGTTTTTTCTAATAATTAAAATTTATTAGTATATTAACTAAATCAGCTTTTAATTTAATAAAAAAAATTTCAAACTAGCACAATGCACCCAACAAAATATGATTGACAGGAAGAGCCTTGGAAAAATTAATATTGAAATATGCATATATAAACCTTAACGCCATAAAAATCAGCTGCAATAAAGTTTATCGCGAGTCTTTGCCACGAATTCATTGAATAACTTACCAGATGTGAGAATATCAGCAATTACAGCATATTTCCTATGCAAGATGTTGCTCATATTATCAAACATTACATCCAGTACAATTAATCCACCCAAGAGAAAAAACGAAGCCACTCCCAAGAACACTCCAAAGTTACAAGTACTGGAGCTTCCGTTGAAGTTACAGGAGCCGGATTCCCATCCTTGACTGGCTATGCAGCCCGCTACAATCACAGCAAAAAGCTAGAAAACAAAAACGACACAAATGTAATAACCATTATTATTATTATTAATTCATTTCATGAAAATCAATGAGAAGTGTTTTTTAAAAAAACTCATGATGTCCTACTCACTAAACCAAAACTGAGATATAGAAAAATTTTCAGGCTCTGATAAACTGATTTTAACCCAGTGGTTCTCAAACATTTTGAAGCCAGGAACTAGCTATGACATTTTAATAATTTTCACGCATCAATAATAAAAATATTATTAAAAAAAGATTTTTAAAACACTCTTTTATTTAAATGCACCAAAAAAGATAAAATAAATTGTAAACATAAAAGCGTGGGGTGCTTTCCTTTGCACTCATACAATTACATCCCATCCTTTTATGTTTACAATTGCATTTACTTTCATGTATTGGTTTGTTTTCGTTCTCAAAAAAGTGTACAAAAATGTTATTATCTGCATTTTGCACATATTAAAATAGTACTAAATGACCAGTACCATCACAGAAGGTCCAGGTTTATGATCGAGGGAATTCATCACAAAGTTAAAGTAACCTGTGCATGCAGAAACTTTGAACAAACATCGACGTTTGATACAATGGCCAGCAATTTAAAGATGCTACAAGACTTTGAATTTGTTTGGACCACACCAGACTCAAAGTTACACCAGTGTTACATGCCATTGGCCAAGCAAAAATGGTTTTGATGGGAACAGTGCAGCACTTGCTTTTTGACAATTCAGAGGAACTCATTAATTCGACAAAATTGCATCCCATATCTTACGAGCCTCCACACCTTGTTTCACTTTTATCCAAAATAGTCCGCGTTGTGATTGACAACGGAATCAATTTTGTAAAAGAAAGAGTATGTTGAATTAAACATATTATAGATGAAACCACCTGAGTAAAAAGGACTATTGGACTATTACTGGTTGAAACAAATAAATGAATTTTGTTCAATCAATAAAAATGTTCAATGGACTCGAGTACTTGTACTTAACTACATAATAAATAACGTACTTGTACTCAACTACATAATAAATAACGTACTTGTACTTAACTACATAATAAATAACGTACTTGTACTCAACTACATAATAAATAACGTACTTGTACTTAACTACATAATAAATAATGTACTTGTTCTCATTAATACCTTTAAACCAGAGTACTTTATATACTTATACTTAAGTATTTTTTTTAGTAACTCCGCCTTGCTAATTGCGAGCCAGTCCCAAGCCTGGAGAAAGGAGGAGGGAAAAAGTAAAAAGGATGATCAAATTCTGATCCACGACAGGAAGTACTTAAGTGCTTCCTACATACAGCCATTAGAGTCTTAAAACACCTGGTGTAAAGGACTATAAACTATTTAAAAAAATACTTTTTTGAGTACTTATATCAACACTGATAACACAGAATAACAATTTAAGCAATTTTTTACAACGTTTTTATTATGTCACTTTTTTGTTTGTTTGTCTGTGTACGGAAATTGATTATATTCTGTTTGTCTGTAAGCAAAAATAGATTATATACATATACATATATAACATACTTTAAAACAGTTTCTAATTCATATACAATGAAAAACATTGGGCGCTTATACAACATCAACATTTCTGTGAAACAAACATTTATATAAAAATAACGTGCCCAACTTTTTCAATTTATATGAATTAGAAACTGTTTTAAAGTATGTTACCATAATGTGACCAAGTTATTCAGAAATTCAGCCAGGCTTATAGGTATATTATTTTATATTTTTTAGGGCGCGAGAAAAACGTTGTTTTTTAAAAAAGTATTTTTTATGATATAAATATTTTTCTTATAAAAAAAATAATTTTTCAAAAATAGTTTGCTAAGATTATTCATAAATATTATAAATACAAAATGGCTCCTTACTAGCTCAAACTCACTGATGGTGAATAATAAGCATGCTAACCAGTTTAACCAGTTTAAGCCAGCGGTTCTCAACCTCTTTAGTGCCGCGACCCTTGATAAAATATGCCATGCTGTGGCGACCCCAATCATAAAATTAAGTGGGTTGTTCAACTTTCACTTTGGCTCACTGCATTGTTACAACAATTACTATTACACTTAGACTTAACAGTTATACTCTTACAATACATTTTAAATGTTTAAAAGATAATTTTGATTTTAGAATTTTAGCCTATTATTTCTAGGCATCATGCATTGTTAATTATAAATTGTATACAATAATTATAACTTAACTTATTATTAAAAAAGCATAATTTTCCGAACAATATTTTTTACAGTTTACAAGCAAACAAGAATAAAATAAATAAAAAAGCATAATTTTCCCAACAATAATTTTTAAAATTTACAAGCAAATAAGATTGTTTATTTTTAATTTAAAATTTGAATGTTGCAGTTCCAAAATGAAATTGCTAAATTGTCAGTGAGAAAGAAGGCTGTGCTTGCTTCATTCTCATGAGATCAGAAATTCTGAAGGCAGTTTTTGCAAGAGCACAAGGCAAATCATTTTCAGCATTAAATCTACTCCTGTATTTAGACCTGATAACTAATAAGCTTGAAAAGCCTCTCTTACAAAGGTATGTTGTGGAAAAACACATAGACTAGTATTATTGCACTACATGGTTATTTGAGCAATGCAGATAAGTTTCAAGTTTAAAAAGCCTGTTTTTTTAAACAATAAAATTTCTGAAAGTCTTAGGCACCCCTATAAAATTGTCAGGCGACCCCCACAGGTTGAGCACCACTGGTTTAAGATATTTTCACTGGTAGTGCTTTTTAACCATGTTTTAGTTTGGTAACGGAAGCTGAACAAATGTTTTAAAGAGATATTGTGGAGAGCTGTGAAAAAAATATAAATTATAAATTAAACCTTTCAATGGTCAGAAAAAGAATACGCCCTTTTTAAAATCTTAATGATTACCAGTGTTTCTGTAGGCAATTCACAACCAGTGTGCTAATCAATATAATAATTTATTTTTTATATTTTAATTAATACAAAATATTTTTCCATAGAAGGCATTATACTCTCTTCTTGCCTTCCTCCAATATAGGCTATAAACACAGCAGAGCATTCGTTTAGCTAGGATAAATTGGTATTTGGTCCGACATTTTATTTGATAACTTTTTCATTTATTATATTATAGAAGCGAGAGTTACAACGTTGGATATTCCGAGTTAAGCAGTTAAAAAAGTAATAATTTTTCAAAGAAGAGCTAACATTTATTTTATGCAATTTTCATAGTAAGTTCATCGTTTTTGGCTTATAACTTTTTTATTTTTTGAACCGAAGAAAAACCAATTATACCATTAGATTCTATTTTTAAAACCCCATCCAACGATGTATAGCACAGCCACAGTGTAAAATTGTTTTTTAAATTTTATTTGCCTGTCCAGCAATATTGCTAAGTTCACACACGTCTACTATATTATAGGTTAGATTGCACAGCATCGAGTTTTAGCTTTGACAGAATTCAAGACTGTTTTTTAATTATTATTGCCTTTCTTGTCAATTGATGACTTTGGTTATTTCACAAGAAAACTTTTTTACTTTGATGCTAACACTTTTTATATTCCTTTTAAAAATCTTTTGATTTTTATGTTTCATCAACTATTTGGTAAAGGTGGAGAATAGCGTTATATATTATTTCTGGTGTTTTTAATTATATTTTTATTATAAAATTAATATTATTAAAAAGATAAATAAATTACCAATAGACTGATCCAATTACTTTTTTAAAACGATGATTAAAAAAGAAGTTAAATACAGAAAACCGTCAGGTAGTAGCAAAAAAAATAATCTCATAAACAAAAAACTAACTAAAGGTGAAGTGAAAGAACATTTAAAAGAAATTATTTGTGCGAGTTTTTATAAAATATTTGTAAAGAAATTAATTACTTATTTAAGTGAATTTGAGTTTCGTAGTCTCAATCCAGGTGGCAACATCTTTGCTGAAATTCTGTGTATCTTTAATTGAAAACTATCCAGTTTTATCTTTCTTTGAAAAACTGCTCGGACTTAAATAAACTGTCATTTTTTTCTGTAAATAATGTCATTCTGACTGCGTGATTATTATTTTATCTTGTGACTGTATGTTTTTTGCGCATAACTTTATTTTTGACTACGCTATAAACAGTTTCTGTTTGATTGCGCTATTAATAATTTTTGTTGTAGTTCTCTTGCGCACTTCGTTAATTTTTCGAGAGATTTTTTTTTCAAAAATTAATAAACTGCTTGGATCATTGAATTGGAATTATTATTGTGATTAAAAACATATAACTATTATAATGAAAATATAATTAAGGTAAACTTCTAGTATAGCGTCATCGGCCGATTTCGGTGAAAAATGACCAGTTTTTAACGTAAATGATATTTAAAAGAAAACTAAAAACCAATTAAAACATAAATAATTTAAAAAAACCAGAAATTATATCACTTTAGAACATTTAAAAATTGCTGCCGAAGCTTATGTAGTTCCCAGTGAAGATCTATTTGTCAATAGCGATAGAAGTGAACAGTGGGAATAACAAAAATAAAAATTAAGCACATTTAAAATAAAAATAGACAGTTTAGGAAAAGAAATTAAACATTTAAATTATGAAAATTAAAACTTAAAAAATAATAGTTTGTTTTAGAAGTACGAGTTGCGTAACCCGCTCCATATCTAAAACAGTCTCTTTAAATGCGACGGTTTTGTCAATATGCCTTAAGACAAATAAAAAACATTAAGAACAATAAATAACCAGCCGAAAGCCGAAAACCAAGAAAAAATAAAATAATATCAAAGTAGAAGTACTTGGTTGTCTTTATTACGGTTTCCACCATATTTCTTGGAGTAAAATTCTGAGTTTTAGAGGTCATGATTGGTACCAGAATCGTGTGGAGAACGAGAAAGTGACAAGAAAGAGGAGAGCAAGCGTGAGCGAGAAAGCGATCGAGAGCGGAAAAGTGACCAGGAGCGGGAAATCGACCGGAAGCGGGAAAGCGACCGGGAGCGTAAGAGTAAGCGGGAAGGGAAACGGGAGCGAGAGAAAAAACGATTGAAAAACCCCGGGCAAGTCCGGGTACCCCGCTAGTCACGGATAAATTTTCGCTCAGCGCTCTGATTTTTTAAAATTTAAGATGCATATTAAATAATTAAACAATTACTTTGAACACTTTAACATTTATTTGATATTTTAATATTGTATTTTTTATTTTATTTTTATATTAATTCTTGCTTACTTTTCATTCCTTGAATTGTATTATTTCGCGTATCAACATTGCCTTTGGATATTTTTGCTTAAAGTCGGTTTTTAGTAAGTTTTTCTGTAAAAAACTTGTTCGTAGTGTGTTCTGAGTTTATTCAATTAAACAGTTTTTTAAACCGTGTTTTTATAGAAATCGGCTGATGACGCTATACTAGAACTTTACCATAATTAAAAACACCGGAAATAATTTATAACGCTATTATCCACTTTTACCCAACTATTTAATCCTTTTAAATAGTTTTAAAATTTAATTTAACAAATTTAAGTGCTTGGAACAAATATGCAGTCAGTCCTGCATAATTTGCGTTATGTTGCATATAATATAAAATATAAAATAAATGTTTTACCAGAGACAAAATCCTGCAAATAACTTGTGGCTTGGAAAAGAATTTCTTTATGTCGAAATGACCAGTGGCACCACTTGATCCATAAGCGTAATTACCCGAAGAAAAGTCAGCATTTCCAGTTTCACTAAACGTACTCATACTTTCCAATCACTGCGCAGAAGTTATTATAAAAAAAATTACGACTGACGAAGCCGTATTCGACGAAAACAGATTAAAAGTTAATAAGCACGTGATAGTAATTAAGTCACAAATAAGCCGTATAGTGGGCCGGCTAACTGCAGCATCGTGCAAAAAAATTACATATTTGTAATCAGAAAATATGCTTGTAATTACCTAACATTCTGGGAAATTTGGTCCCGCACATCTCTGGTATGAGTAGCGTCACAGGTGGTCACAAGCGATCAAACTGGCGAAAAATTTAAATATTTCGTTTTTTTGTTAGTTTGCAAAAAAACAAAAAAAATAGATGAATAATTAAGTTTTGAGTGATTAGACTTACGGAAACGAGACATGACTTCTGCCTCAAGTTCGTGTTGGAGTCGGTGTCAAGTAACGGTTGAATTTAATAATTTTATCACACGTAACAGATATAAACATGACCAACAAAGTGACAAGCAACAATCCACACACTATTCAATAAAAATCTAAATAGGTAGGGGAGATGGGGGCTATTTGATCTCTTTTGAGGTTTTTTGGCGATAACAGTCAAGCCGTTCAAAAAATCTACTTTTTTTAAATTACATAGAGGAACATCTCTTTTATGTATTCAATTCAGTTTGACATTTTATAATGTAAGAGAACTATTGTTAAATTGAACTTTGGCGTAAGTCCTAAAAAGGTCAAAGTGCCCCACGTATGGTGCACTATGACCCCCCTCCCATGGGGCACATTGATCCTAGGTATAATTCAATACGATCTCACATCCAGTTCTCTCAAAAACGCATGAAAACAGGTATAATAGCTTTTATTAATAATAATAATCATTTAAGTTGTATAAATTCAACACAGGTTAGGAAAAATGAATAAATCTACTGCAAACACCAACTGACGACTGGCTCGAGCAGTCCCGCCATGCTGAATTGGGTCTGGAAGTCTACAAACAATGTCATCTCTTTCAAATTGGAATAATTCGTCATTTGCACAAATAAAATTAAATGATGATGCCCTCTTCCTTTTCCGGAACTTTATTAATAATTCATCATTTTTTGACATTATTTGTCCGATGTAGTGAATAACTTTCTTTTTTGTTTTAAATCTAACCACAACATATTCATTAATTTTCAACAGAACAGTGATAGTCCAGAGCAGGGCTTTCTTTTGCTGTTAACTGAGGTTTGACATTGCTATTCCCATTACTTTAACCGTTGTTGTACCTCGTTCCGTCTTTCGTTGACAATGTCTAACCATTGTGAAACCAAACCAAACCAAACCTACCAAGAAAGCAAATTGCGTTTTTGCAATAACAATAATAAAAATATCAAATTATAGAATTACATTAAACCTCCAATGCCAGGAGAATGCGTACATTTAGTATTTGAAGACAAGGGGCAGTTTGATCTACAGATCAACGTACCCCATATCGGTAAGGATCAAAGAGCCCCCATGACATAGAGCATATTATAAATGGCGATATCTCATCAATAAATGTTGCTTGAGAATTCAAATATGCAATAAAATAAGCCTTAGACATGCGTCTATACAATACAAAGTTGATTTTCTCCAAAAATATTTATATTATTTGTAATTCGGCGGTTCAAATCTCACCGGAGTCACTAGAGTCTGTAGGGGTGTGGCCGTGGGGAGGCACGCACCATAAACAACTGCCTCTAAATGTTGTATAGTAGATCTCACACAGACTTCTGTCTTCTGAACCACTCTAAAAACCATGTTAATTTTAATTTAATTTAATTTTAAGTTCGCAAGAATGAACTGAGTTGCTAAAATGGCGGCAGCGAGAGACTAGAAAAATTATAATTCATTTAGTAGACTAAGCGCGATCGAGTTATATATAGAGATCAGTGAAGCACAATAATATGGGAGAAAAATAAGCTTACAAAACAATCGCCAAAATGTACAAAAATAAGTTTTAAAAGTTTGAATTTTTTGACAAATTTCAATTTTTAATAATAAAAAACATTGGTATTGGGTATTGACTAAATTTTGTTTTAAATGTATCGGCAATACCAAACCAATTCCTCTCAGTAAAAGTATTGACAATACCATTCCCAATAACAAAAGTTATTGCCAATAGTGTATTGGTATTTGGCCAAGCCAATACCAATCTTAACATCCCTGATGATATTGTTGAAGTAGTTGAACTCTTTTGATATGACGTGATGATGATTCCTTCGTTAATACAATTCAGACCGGTATGGGATTAAACTTGGATGGGTCGAGCTGGTTGTATGGGTGGTTTTACTGGTGAGAGTAAAAGTTACTTTCAGGAAGGACATCTCCAGTTTAAAGTTGACCTGCTTATGACAATGTGAAAACATTTTCCACAAAACATATTTTATGGAAAACCCAGTTCTCTCAGAAAAACCTCTGCCATTTTCCAACATGCAAGACACTCGTAGATGTGGACAAGCCATTCAGTGGCGAGAACTATATTGATGTCATTGAAAAGCTAAAGAAAAAATTTGATGACAGAGTTGCAGACTTTAAGACGCACAGTCACTTTTAAAAGTTTTGCTGACCCCTTTTTCGATGTCCAAGAACACCCTCATGTGTTGCAGATAGAACTCATCGACTTGCAGTGAAACTTTCATCTAAAAGTTATGTTCAGCAAGATGAATGAAAAAGCAGACAAGCCTGGATAAGTTTTGAAAGAATTGTTTCCCATCTTCCCTGAGCTTTCCAGAATGTTGAGCCTAACCATGTGCTTTTCTGGGAACACAACACATGCATGACTGAAAAGCTGTTTTGTTTCGCGGTGCATAAATGTACAACGATGATGGTTTTCCGACACACGAACATGCAACATATAATTGTCCAAACGTGAATCATGGAAACTCCAAGTTAATTCCGCAAACATCCAAGTCTTTAGATGTTTAAGTGTTTTAGATGTCGATGGTGATTTATTTATGGTCATCACAAATGGCAAACGCACAGGAAATTGTAACCTTTTAAAATCGAAAGGCAAATCAGTTGGAGTCATCGGTATACGCGGAATCAAAATCAAAACATTTTCTCCTTTATATTTACTATTTATAATTGTTGCCTTGATCACATTATTCATTAGCTTTTTCACAGACAGTGTGCTGAGCCAATTATGGTTTTTGAAATTTTCCCCTACGTCCGGAAAAACACTCTGAATAAGCTCCTCTCTCAAAACCGCTACGTTATATAAATTGGTGGGTGATGTGAATAATCCGGTCGACTTTCCCATCACTAATATCTAACAATTGCTTCGAAAACCTATCTGCACTTTGATTATGTTGCAAAAACACTCGCATGTTAGTCGTCAGATGAAGTCTCTTAACTTGCCGCCATAAACTTAGTGTTTCATCTCTCACGCTATCAGCCAGGCTGTTCCAGAAGGCTGGTCCTGCTATTAAAAAAGCTCTTGGTTAAAACCTTTTAGTGCTTGTTCGAGAAATAATAAATCTGCCTCGGGTTGTTGAGCAAAGACGGTGGAGAGCAGGAACATCAGAGTTCAGTTGTAGCATTTCTTTGAGGTATGCAAGAGCGCTACCATGCAGACATTAGTAAACAAGGAAGCCCAACTTAAATTTATTCCTTAAATGAACGAGCCGCCAATGAAGGCGGTCTCGAATTTTAGCCGAAAATATGGCTAATTTGAGTTTTTTGAGGACAAGACGGGCGCTACTCCGACTCCAGCCAACAGACTGTTAAAGCACGCTCCACATCGAAAAACTTGAGTTGACGCGACCCGATAAAATCTGGCACGTCCAGTGCGATCGGAGTTTGTAGATGTGGCATAGCCTTGCGACTCCGCACGCCTGGATTTTGACCCAGTCGCATGTATTTCCCCGTTTAATACATGAGACTGAGTTTTATCAAGCTTGCCGAGTGCCAACGAATCAGCGTTAAGAACTTTCTTGAAGAAAAGTACTTGTCTTTACAAAAAAACTGTTAAATAATAAAAATAAAAATTGAAAAAATAATATAAATTAAAAAAAATAATAATTTATTATTTCGATATACAAACACTATAGATAATATAGATGAGGCCATAGATATGTCTATGGATGAAGCATATGAAGCTGCCATTTTCAACCTTTCACCTGACATACTTTCTCGTGATTGGTTGGGAAAAAACTGGGTCAAAATGTAAAATACACGCGATTACAACGTGCGAGTCGTGTCGGGTGTGTGCGTGACTAGTTCACATCGACCGATTTGATCTGATTTTCCTGTGTTATGTTGTCGGGTCGTATCTAGTTTGTCGATGTGGAGCGTGCTTTACAGTAAGCACTAAAATGGGCCCTACGCACTTAATGGGGCCCCTGGCACTGAAGTGGGTCCCACGCACTTAAGGGGGCACTCGGCACTAAAATGAGTCCCTCGCATTTAAGGGGGCTCTCGGCAATGAGGTTAGTCCCACACACTGAAGAAGACCCCTGGCACTGAAGTTGGCCCTGCTCTTACGTGAACCTCTGCACTTGAGTGGGCCCGCGCACCTAAGGGGGCCCTCGGCACTGAAGTGGGTTTCACGCACTTAAAGAGGCACTTGGCACTGAAGTGGGTTACATGCATTTAAAGGGTTCATCGGCAATGAAGTGAGTACCACGCACTTATGTGGGCCCCCGACACCTAAGTTGGCCTTTCCTGATTTTTAAATGGTTTTTCCTGGACTTTTCAGTGAGCCCCACGCACTTAAAAAGGCACTTGGCACTAAAGTGGGCTCCCGGCACTAAAGTGGCTCCCACACACTTAAGGGGGCACTCGGCACTAATGTGGGCCCCTCGTAGTTAAGGGGACCCTCAGCAATGAGGTTAGTCCAACACACTGAAGAGGACTCCTGGCACTGAAGTTGGCCCTGCTCTTACGTGAACCTCTGCACTTAAGTGGGCCCGCGCACCTAAGGGGGCCCTCGGCACTGAAGTGGGTCTCACGCACGTAAAGGGGCACTTGGCACTGAAGTGGGTTTCATGCATTTAAGGGGTTCCTCGGCAATGAAGTGAGTCCCACGCACTTAGGTGGGCCCCCGACACCTAAGTGGGCCTTTCCTGATTTTTAAATGGTTTTTCCTGGACTTTTCAGTGAGCCCCACGCACTTAAAAAGGCACTTGCCACTAAAGTGGGCTCCCGGCACTAAAGTGGCTCCCACACACTTAAGGAGGCACTCGGCACTAAAGTGGGCCCCTCGTAGTTAAGGGGGCCCTCGAGAGCCCTCGGCAATGAAATGAGCCCCACGTACTTAAGGAAACCCCGGCACTTACGTGAGGCTCTGCACTTAAGTAGTCTCCAGCCCTTAAGTAGGTCTCCCCGCATTTAAGTGAGCTCCGGCACTCAAGTGGGTCCTTCTTGACTTTTAACTGGCTTTTCCCTGACTTTTTACTGACCCTCTCCTGACTGTTTTCCTGACTATTAAGTCGCCCTCCCTGGCTTTTATGTAAGCTCCTGATTTTTAAGTGGGCCCATGGTTAATATATATATGGGCACCTTTCAGACCGTTACTTTCAAAACTCAGAGACATCATTTAAGGGGGACTGGGTTCCCTGACTTTCATGTAAACCAATAGTTATTAAATATGGGCCCCTGTTAGATGGTTCACTCAGATGCTATGGTATGTGATCTCCCCGTGTTTTCCAGGTTTTATTGTGAGGAAAAATAAAACAAGAGTTTCGAGAAAAAAAATTTCCACTTTTTCAAAAACTTTTTCAAAAACTTCAAAAATGTTGTACCTGTTTTTTTAAATAATTTTTTTCGAAAAATCCTTATTGCCCCCGCAAATGACGCCCTTGATCAAAATTGGACCTACTATATCTAACGATTGTAAAAAACGAATTTGCTGTATACGGCTGTGAGGCAATCAACATTGCATTGATACCACTAGTAGGGTAAAAAACCACGAGCTTGCTGATTTTAATTTGGATACACAATTTAATACTCTACACTACAGTTATTGGTAATTCTGGCATCGAGCTCAGATATAAAATTGCTTACACACGCAAAAATCGTTCCAATACGCATTGAATCGCAACTAAATTAAGTAAAGTTAAAATTAATTAGTTTTATAGTAAACTCTAGGTAAACTAAAAGTTTAATTCTGAAAATTGGGGGAATGTAAATGCCTCCTGCTACCCCCAATTTACGTCCCTGTTCTCGCCATGGA